>JARYHS010013630.1:247387837-248020096 GCA_031002005.1 Vandiemenella viatica
AGATAAAAGTCTCCAGTTAGATAACATTATAAATATATTTTTTTTTTTTTTTTTTTTTTTTAAATTTGACTCCTAGAGGGCAAAACTATACAACTATAAAGATTGTGCATAGGAGACAGTTATAGAGTAGGGTTACCAGACATCTTCATTTCTGTATTTGCTCCCTGTTCCTGGACAGATTTTGTCTCCACAAAAGTCCCTGAATTTTTACTCTTGTCTAACTAATATTTGTTTTTAATCATGCCAAAATTTGCTGGTTGGCTAAAGAATTCCTTCAAATAAAGAAATATGAAGCAGCCTTCCTTCCATGTACAAATGCAGAAATGAAAGAAAATTACAGTAGAACTCCAATTATCCGAACTCCGACGATCCGAATCGCTGATTATCTGAATTGCTTAAGGCAGTTACATTAAGACATGCATGGAACAAGATGAAAGGCATATCAACTGAAGAAGACAGGTAAAAGGAAAAAAGAAAAAAGAAGCTCAAGAAAACGAAAGGGAAGAGACAGGAGAAGATGGAGATGATGGATAACTTTAGTAATTCAGAACCATTCTTCTGAAAATTCCTGGATGTTCAGAAGTTAGTGCTGAATATTTAGGAGAGTGGGTGGTGTGTGATTCATCAGACCCTGGGTATGAAATTCTAAATTATGATGAAATTATTGAAAGTGTGAGAGAAGAAAGTGTTGAGGAAGAAGGTGACCTTAATGTCGAAGTTGAAGCAGACATGGGACTATCAGCTAGTCAACATTTGCCGGCCTTGAAACTGCAGTTGAAGTGGATGTAGCGTCAGGCCAAGTGTGACAACATGCAACTTCTCACTGTCAAGCGGATGCATGACTTGGCTGCCCGATAATGGCGAATACAGTCAAACAGCTTACTTTGACAAAGATGTTCAGCAAGCAATGACTTTTACTTACATAACGGTACATACATACTGTACTAATGTACAGAACTTGTAAGTGCGCTTAACATGTAAAAGTGTTGCCTTTCATTTAATTAACCCTTTCCTACCGGCTATTGGAAAAAAAGGGAAATTTATAATTTCAATTATATATTTGTATAAAGGTACTTGAAATTAAACACACATGTTTTTTTTCAAATTTTTTTTGGAACTCTAAGTGCTAATTACTAAGCCGGTACTTATAAGTACCGTCAGGGACTTTGTGTATCACATGATGTACAGAAATAGCAATTGAAATCAATTATGTTCATATTGGTATGAAATATTTGCCCCCGATATTTTAAAAAAAAAAAAAAAAAAAAAAAAAAAAAAAAAAAAAAATTCTTTTTGCTCATTCAGACACAAAAGACATTGTAGTGCAACATTTAGAATGATGTTTTTACTGTATTTTCTTCGTTCTACCTACTTCACATCTTCATCAGATTTTTACAATTTAGGGACACTTTCCAAATCTTACATTGTATTCATTGTAATGTACCACTTGTTTTTTTGGTCTGTATGCTGAAAACTTAGAAAAATTAATTTTTCGGCAATTTCACGCAGAAATTTAAAAATAAATGTTGTCATTGTCTGACTTAATCATACAACAATACATCAACAGGCTTATCAATGCAGTGGACACTGGTATCGTCGAATTATATGGTGGTAAATACAGTGGTACTTATAAGTACCGTCAGGGAGGAAAGGGTTAATTAATAACTCTTTTTCTCTAAAAAATAGCTTTTTCTCCCATTTTCAACATACATACAGTAATTAATTAAAGTAGACCCTTTTTCTGAAAAAAAAATCCAATTATCTGAATTTTTAAGTATCCGAATGGGGTCTGGTCCCAATTGATTTGGATAACTGGAGTTCTACTGTACTAAGATAATACATCGTGGACAAAACATCTTTGGAAAATTATGTTTCCTAGTTGAGTGCAGCAACTCTGTCTGTGATCCTCTGGAGAATGAGTAGAAAGTTCAGTACTGACAATACGTACTTTTGTACTACAGCTAGCTATTGTTATATTTCATTCACATTTTTCTGACAAAATGGTCCCCTATATACAGCTGCGCAAGTTATAAATGTTTTTGTGTCTTCCTGGGAGTAATGTAACTGCATAGAGAGTTTTCTCCTCAATGAACATAATGTGGACGTCCAGAATGAGAACAGAAACAGTTCAATCAATGATGAACATATTACCAAACTTTCCCAGGACTTGTCAAGAATTTTCAGGCAAGATCAAATCCAAACAAAAAATTCTCAAGAAGGTGGATTCCTTTGAAACTGATAATAAGTTGGATACAAAATCAGGTACTATATAATTGAAAAAACAAAATATATAACAAATAGCCCCAAAACCCATCAAAAGTGATGGGTTTAATTGAGTGTTATGGTAACTAATTTCTCTCCAGTTGCTTAACTAAACAGAATAGTTAATAAAATAAAGCTCATTGTAATTTATCGTCCCTTTTGCTGTAGCAAAAAGCTTCAGTTGTAAACTTGGTCCAGGTTGCATTTCAGCCTAACCACAATCTGTGCTAATATTGCCACTAGAAAAGCAAAGCTTCAATCACATGTGAATTAATACATTCCCTGTATCACATGTCAGTATCATCATGCATCACCATATAAATCTGATACCAAATCTTCACAGGTTCTCACATCTTTCTTTCTTATTACCTGTGATGAAGATCGATATTTAATGGCTTAGACAGCTTACATCGTCTGATCACAGTGAAAAACGAAGGATGTTAACAATAAATCATAACAACTTACGCTATGCCATGTAACATTTAATTTTGATTTAGGCCACATATATTGTGATAAATATGAAACTTCTTTAAATCAAACCATGTAATGATTGAAGTAAAAAAAAAAACCTGATAATTAATATGCCAATTTAAACAAAATACTTACTTTTTCTTTCAATGTTCTGACAATTCAGGTCTTAGCAATTGCTTAACTAAATAGAATTGTTATGAAATAAAACTCAATGTAATTTCTCGCACCTTGCGCTGTAGCAAAAGTTTTTCATTTCCATCCAGGTGCAGGTTGCATTTCAACCTAACCACATAATATGTAAAACTTGTCGCCAGAAGAATAATACTTCAATCTCACGCATATTAATACATGTACTGTATCACATTTTAGTGGCAATAATGCATTGTGATATAAATTTGATTAAAAATTTCAAGGGTTTTTACAACTTTATTTTTTGTTATCCGTGATTCAAACCGATATTACAACGTTTGAATGGCTGACACATTTACATGTTGCATAAGTAATAGTCTCAGTAATATTAATAATTTCAATAATAGGACACAGTTTAAATTATTTCGAAGGGAGAAAGAAACTAAATTATTTATGCCCTCTTCTGTATTGTCAAATGTCAGTAGTAATTCTGACCCATGCTAAATAACAATCTAATTAAAACTTTCGCTAACACTGATGCTCGAATATAAAAAGCTTTCATCTTACATATCTGTGGACAAAGAATTTTAGCAATACTTCTATATATCAAAAGAATATTACGTAAATATAAGCATCTAATGATTGATATGTCGATTTAAAGCAATAGGTACTATTATTTCAGTGTTCATGCTTTTTTTTTTTGCTGTCATCAGTCTTTAGACTGGTTTGATGCAATCCGTCCATCCCTTCCTATCCTGTGCTAACCTTTTCATTTCTACATACCCCTTACAACCCACATCCTCATATATCTGCTTTATATGTTCTAATCTCTGTCTACCTCTACAGTTCTTACCTTCGACTGTTCCCTCCACTAACAAATTAACCAATCCAGCATGTCTCAAAATATGACCTAAAAGCCTGTCTCTTCTTCCTGTAAGCTTCTTCCACAAACTTCTTTTCTCACCCATTATTTCCAAAACTTGTTCATTTCTTACTTTGTCTGTCCATCTAATTTTTAACATTCTTCTGTAGCACCACATTTCAAATGCTTCAAGTTTCTTTCTTTCCGGTATTCCTAAAGTCCATGTTTCGCTACCGTAAAGTGCTGTGCTCCACACATAGAGTTTTAAAAAGTTTTTTTCTAATTCCTAGATCAATATTTGAAACTAAAAGGTTCCTCTTTTTCATGAAGGCTCTTTTAGCTAGTGCTATTCTGCTTTTAACATACTTCCTGCTTCGGCCATCGGTTGTAATTTTGCTTCCCAAGTAACAGAACTCACTCACTTCTCCTATAGCATCCGATCCTATTTTTATATTTAATCTGCTACTATTGGTATCATTTCTGCTACATTTCATCACTTTTGTCTTACTTTGATTTATATTAAGTCCAAAATCATCCTTGAGTATTTTGTTCATGCCATTCAATAACTTCTCAATATCCTCAGCCCTCTCTGCAAACAAGACAATGTTGTCAGCAAATCGTAGCATACTGATTTTTTCTCCCTGAAAACTTATGACGCATGGAAATTTTTCTTAGACTTTCTTCATTGCTTCTTCTACACACAAGTTGAATATTAACGGGGATAGACTACAACCTTGTCTCACACCCTTTTTAACCGATGCATGTCTCTCGTGATTCTCTACTTTTATTACAGCCACTTGATTCTTATATAGTTTACAGAGTATTCTTCTATCTCGATACTTTAGACCTGACTTCTTTAAAATTTAGAACATCTTGTCCCACCTAACATTATCAAAACCTTTTTCTAAATCAACAAATGCCATAAAAGTATCTTTGTTTTTCTTGATCCGCCATTCAAGTATTAATCTTAAAGACAGAATTGTTTCCCTTGTACCGCGATTTTTCCTAAACACAAACTGATCTTCACCTACTATCTCTTCTACTACCCTTTCCATCCTTCTGTATATTATTCTGGTTAATAATTTTGAAGCATGTGATGTTAGACTAATGGTGCGATAATTCTCACATTTGTCGGCTTGTGCTTTCTTTGGAAGTGTGAAGATGATATTTTTGTTAAAATCAGTTGGAATTTCTCCTGTTTCATAACTTTTTGATATCTTGAATAATCTTTCGATTCCTTCCTCTCCTAGAGATTTAAGAAGTTCTGCTGGGATCTCATCAATACCAACTGCCTTATTTCCTTTCAAGTCATTCAAAGCTTTATTAAATTCTGTTCTCAAAACAGGATCTCCTAAGTCATCAATGTCGACATCGTCTTCATTTTCCAATACACTATTGTTCAAGTCGTCCCCATCATACAGTTTCTCAATGTATTCCTTCCATCGGTTAGCTCTATCTTCTGAGCTTAAAAGAGGTTTCCCATCGGCAGCTTTAATGTTCATACCTCTTTTCTTCATTTCTCCAAAATTCTGTTTGATCTTTTTATATGCAACATCCACTTTTCCTACGATCATTTCCTTTTCTACTTCTTCACACTTTTCTTGTAGCCATTTTTCTTTTGCTATTTTGCATTTCCTATTTATTTGATTTCTAAATTGCCTGTACTGCTCTCATCCTGCTTCATCCTGAGCATTTTTGTGCTTTCTCCTCTGATCCATCAGCTCCAAAATTTCTTCTGTGATCCAAGGTTTTCGGGCAGCTTGTTCCCTAAAGCCTAATGTTTCTTTGCCAGCTTTCATCATTTCGGTCTTTAATGCATTCCATTCATCCTCGGTTGAGCTCCTTTCACAGTTACTTCTTAGACGTAAGTCTGCCATTTCTGAAAATTTTTCTCTTGCGCTAGATTGTTTCAGCTTATTCACTGCCAGTCTGTTCTGCTTATGCTGCTTCCTTATACGCTTGAATTTCAGCCTGCACTTCATTACTGTCAAATTATGGTCTGAGTCTATGTCTGCTCCTGGGTACGCTTTACAGTCTAGAACTTGATTCCTGAATCTCTGTTTGACCATGATATAATCTAGCTGATATCTACCTGTATCCCCAGGACGTTTCCAGGTGTATGTTCTTCTTGAATGGTTCTTAAATAGTGTGTTCGCCACTACTAGCTTATATCTTTCACAAAATTCAAGCAACCTGCTTCGTCGCTCATTTCTTTCTCCTAGACCAAAACTTCCTACAGTATTCCCCTCTTTTCCTTCTCCCACTATTGCATTCCAATCACCCATGATTATTAGATTTTCATCTCCTTTCACATATTGGATTAATTCTTCAATTTCAGCGTATATTTTTTCTATTTCTTCGTCATCTTCCTGTGACGTTGGCATATATACTTGTACTAATGTGGTTGGGACGGGCTTAGTTTCTAACCTCATCAAAATAATCCTGTCACTAAACTGTTCATAATAACTCACCCGTTTCCCTACTTTCTTGTTCATTACAAATACTACACCAGTGACTCCATTGACAGCTTGTGTGCTAATTATCCTGTGTTCCCCAGACCAGAAATCCTGTGCGTCCTTCCATTTAATCTCACTAATCCCAACAACATCTAACTTAAGTTGTTCCATCTCCCTTTTTAAATTTTCTAACCTACCTGCCCTATTCAGACTTCTAACATTCCACGCTCCGACTCGTAGAATGTTTCTATCCATTCTGATGACTCCTCCCTGAGCAGTCCCCACCCGGAGATCCGATTGGGGGACTATTTTACCTCCGGAATATTTTACCCAGGAAGAAGCCATCATGATATATGTAATTTGAGAGGATTACATGTCCTCGGGATACCCTTTGGGTCTTTAATGCAGTGGTTTCCCGTTGCCTTCTGCAACCCCATGGCGTTGATCATTTCTGATTCATCCGCCTTTAGCAGCCGTTTCCAACCCCAAGGCAAGAGGGTGCCCTGAACCACTACCCGCTCTTCCACCCTTGTTTTCGGAGGCCGTTGGCAAGCAGTGGGTGACTCCTTATACCGGGAATCTTTCAGTCGCCAGAGCCTCGTCCGTGCAAACAGGGTGCACCACGTGAAGGAGAGGTTGACATTTGGTTGGAAAAGACTAGTATTGTCTCTCCCAAACCCTTACACATTTGTTCATGCTTAGAAATGTAATTAAATAATGTGCATACCCTAGAACAATGGTGTAAATAATGACATCAATGTGCGACGTCATAGAGTTACGTCAAGGCATGAAAAGTGACATCATGTACGACCGAGAGTTGCTTATTATAATATTAGATGATAAACATGTTTCTTTAAAGTTAACCCAACCTTTAATCATATAACTTAGAACAGTGCAACACGTCATTAGGACAAATGTTGAAAGCGTCCCCAGATTCGGCGAAAAAAATCTGGTATCCCTAGTATAGACCCAAGCTGCTAAGTAACTTTTCGGATATTTTTTCCTGTTACTGAAACTTTTCTGTTCTGTATTCCCATGACAATATTTTATTTGTGAAATTTTCTTATGGACTATGATCACTGTAACAAATATCATATAGACACGGATATGACGTATGTATTTTGTTCAGATTAGTTGTATTCCATCAAGTGACAGTTTGTCATGCATATGTTTTATGTATCCAAAAGTTTTTTCTAATTTGTTAATAACATGTTGTAAGTGTTTTGTTAAGTACCTATTACACTAAACAAATAAAGAATTGCTACAAATGAGGCAGTTCTTCTTTCATACCATTACATTCCACCAACCTCACTATTCACCATATTTTATTTGTGAAATTTTCAAATGGGTCGTGTAACTAAAAAAAAATATATGTTCAGAGGTTAAAGACACAAAACTCTATTAGATAAAACAATGAACATTATCATGACATAATACGAACATATGATGTCTGCTCAGTAGCCACATTAAACGATTTAAACAGATTTATTTTTTCAATCTAAAAGATATAGCTTTGAATTCAATCTCACTTAAGTGAATACACAAAATAAAGTGTTTTTTTTTTTTTTTGCATGACGGGAAACATTTCACGAATGATCTATTATGGCAACATACAACTCCACTAATACATTTCCCTAATCGAAACAATCTTGTAGAGGACATGTTCACAGGGAATAGGTCTCCAGAAAGTTGTAAAGTATCACGAATTTTAGCTATTGCAGTTTGTATGTCTTTTGAAAATGATCATCATATTAGTGTTCACATGACTAAAAGAGAGCAGAAATACATATGTAGGAAGCATAACTAATTAACACAGAATTTAAGAAAAAAATAACATGGTTTTGGGAACATTTTGTTGTTCATTGCTTTACACCTCGTCAATGCTGAGGTAATTAGAGGTGGAAAAGGGGTATGGACTAGGAATGGGAAGGAATTTGGCCATGCACTTTGGAAGGAGTGACTTGGGAGAACCATGGAAAACCGAAATCTGGATGACCGGTTGGGGATTCGAATCCACCTCCTTCTGAATACAAGAGCCAGAGCATTACCGATCACCCACCACTCTCAGTTTTTGGGGAGGGGGGGAAGGGACATGAATCATTTGGTATGCCTTGGTGTTTGCTCACTTTCCTTGCCAAATAGTCCAACCATAACTTGGCATATTAGGTTTTAAGATGAAATATTTTAGTAATATGATTGTCTCATGTTTTGCGTGTTAATTTTAACCCTCCTGACTTCAACGTTGGTGAGCAATGGGTTTATTTTCCCTATTTTATGTTATTTACATTGCCTAAAAGCCATTTACTTTCTGTAGTAGAAAATGTTTAGATGAAGTAGGGCTGAAATAGAAATGAATGTGCTAATATAATATGGAAAAATCAAGACAGCAGTTAGATCTGTTACATCTAATCTTTGTTCCAATATGAGAACTTTGTAATCTTATGATGTAGACTGCATCTGAGATTAAAATACAGTCAAACATTGAGGGATATTATCAATTATCAACAGCAGCACAAATATATAGTGCCAATAGATGACCAATATACCTATAGCAAAAAGTGAAATGGAAACAGAGCCCAGTAATTCCATAAATGACTTCACAACTTAAAAATATTCAAAAAATGACGTCAGAACTTGAAAATATCCCAAAAATAAAATGAAACTGAATAACAAAATTAATTATTCATCCCAATAAAAAAAGTTGAATTACTTGACCATATGACGTCCTCATAATTAGCTTTACTATTTAGAATAACAAAAACTGTGTTAACCATATACTGATCAAAGTACAGTGTCACAATAAATTTTGCTGACAAGGTGACAGTAAGGAAAAAATTGGGAACAACTATCTGTCTGCAGATTCTCTAACTTTCTGTTACATTAAAATCACAGAGGAAGCACAGGTAATAATAGCATCATTCACTATAGTTAAGTTGACCATTTTAAAGAACACCCATTTTTTCCCACTGTAAACAATTTTATAATACAACTTACTTTAGGACATCATGGAAGGTGACATCTTCTCCATTATGCAAACGATCAAGCTCATAACACATATGCTTAAACAGTAGGCGATCTTTCTGTGGATCCACCTCCAATCTGCCTTTTAACAATCTCAAGATAAATTTGACCTGAAAATGAAATGTTAGTAGAATTATATGCAGAACAAAACATTTGACTTGCTGATTGCCTATTCTGCATTGTATTTTAAGGAAAGTAATTTTAAATAATAACATCAAATAGCTTCATGAAATTACGGGAGGAACTGTTTTACATAGTTCTTTACAGAACCCAATATACCATAAAATGAAGATTTTCATAATGTTAAATTTGCTCCTCATTTCAAACTAATCTATACTATATAATCAAATCGTAGAAAAGCTATGTCTATGTCTGTAAATGGAATTAAGTTTTAAAAAAATCAGTGCACTGCACATTACTGATGACAGACATGCACTAGCAGATCTACAAATTTTTGGAGGCAGAGCAGATTGCTGCCCCTTCAAACATTATTTTACAGAACCGCTGAAGTTACTGCCCATGGCAAGTCCCCAGATTGCCCTTCTCCCCCTTCTAGATCTGGCACAACAGACATGCCAGAACCGTAAAATTGGGAATTTCTGAACTTCTGTCTGTTTGTAAGTTCTAACATCATGCAAAAACTAAAGGACAGATTTTAATTAAACTCCACATAATGAATATGTTATTGGCCAGTATATACCTTAGAAAGGTGTAATGGGGTGGTAGGGATTAATTATCACAGCTATGTTAAATATAGGTGGATAACGCTATATTTATACCTAGGCTTATAATTTATATTAAGTCTGGAGACTCACTGCATACCATAAAAAAGGAGGAGGGATAATCAAACAGATTAAGTACTATAGGCCTATTATCTTGAGCTCAGTGGCTGGAAAGCTGATGGAGGATTTGATATCCAACCACATAAAGAATGTCAATAAGGATAGGTAGTACTTTGTGAGTAACAACATGCATTGAGAAGAGGTTATTTAGATGAATCTCATTCAGATGGCTACATACCAGGTATTTGAAATGAAATGGACAAGGAAGGCCATGTTGATAGGGTAACACTTGATCTTTCTAAGGATTTTAACAGTATGATGCATAAAACGATGGCAAAGAAAGTAAAAGTCATTAGAGTCATCCACTCTAATGACTTGCTGGAGGGAGGATTCTTAAAAGGTAGGGAGCAAAGATTTAGGGTAGGATGTGTAATATCAGCAGCAGTGGAAGTAAAAACAGGTGTGCCTAGTGATGTAAAAAAAAGTTGTTTTTTTCTGACTTGGAAAAAAAAAAAAAAAAAAAAAAAACTGAAAAAAAAACAAGTTTTTTTTGGGATGCTTATTTTTTCATAACTACTAAATCTCAAATTTTTAAGGCATTTATTGTTTAATATGACTGTTTTAGAGTTTATACTAAGTACTTATCTTAATTTTTAAATCTACTATATTTTTCTGGTTCAGTAGAAAAGAAAGTTACGAAAATATTGGCAACAGTTGGCGTAAACCAACGATTGAAAAAGAAATAAAGCTCTTATTTTGTACAATAATAGATTTAAATTCAAACTTAAAAGAACTTACTACAGAATTATCGGCACAGTCTTTATCACAGTGTGTACTTTGCTCACAATTTAAAATTGCAATCTCAAAATCTTTTGCGTACAATACAAGGACAACCAGTAAAAGAAAATTTAATTATTTCTGACGTTATGGATCTAGAGGAGACAGAAAAAGAAACAGAAAATTCCTACACAGTCCGAACTAGTGTTGGTAGTGCTGATACTAGTGAATGTGGTACTGACATAGAGGATGAATAAAATTATGTTACTCATATAGATACATTTATCTTATATCTTTAAACGAGCAATTCTTGTATATATATATTTTGGATCTCGGGAACAGCGCTAACGATTTCGATGAAATTTCATATTAAGATAACGTTTTGATTTTTAAGATTATCTAAATAGTGTTCCTACCTGAAAATCCAAACTGTACAAAATACGAATAATTTTTACTCTTGGTATCTTGAAAACGGCTTGAAAACAGCTCTAACGCCATCTCGTAGATGATTCAGGTATCAGGAAACCTACTAATATTTTACTCTTTGGTTCCAAGGAACTCATATATTTAATGAAACATTTCTCATATGCTAACTGACTCGAGGAAATACTAGCGCTGCATGATTAGTTGTAAAACATTTTAAAAGAAAATATTTAAAAAGTGGTTTTGTCAGAAGTGATACTTATATATACATAACTTCTTTAAAAACAATATAAAGAATAAATTTTCTTGATATCTCACTTGGTTTTCAAGATATAGCATGTCAAAAATCAGTTATAGGCATAGTTCCTTGTGCTTTTGGCAACGTTTCTTATGGTACAGGCGGTATTTCAACCTAACAACAAGCATTAGGAGCAAAGTAATACATTGAAAGTACATTTTCACCGTATAGACAATTTCGGTGGATTTTTATTCTGGCCGGATTTAATCCTAACCTCTTCACTTGAGATATCAGAAAAATAAATTATTTATTTTCGATTTGTGTCGACGAGTTTCATACGAATCCATCATCAAACTTGGCTATGGCGAAATTTATCTTCTGGTCCAGGTCGCATTTCAACCAATCACATGTATTTTGAGATATGATATCTTGAGAACTAAGGGAGATATATATATATAAAAATATTTTTTACTTTCAATTTTTCTCGTCGAGTTACATGAGAATCCATCATCAAGGGTTATCGTAAAATCCCCTGAAGTACCACAAATCTCACACTACGAATTAATCCTTGACTGGCATTAAGATTTCTATTTAACATAATAATAGCATTTAAAAAAAAAAGGAGGAGCAATTTTTGTTTTTGATTTCTCGAAAATGGCTCTAACCTCATTACATAGAAGGTTCGGGTACCAGAAAGCCTACGGATGTTAGTAAAGCTCTCTTAGGTTAACTTTGCCCCTCAAAACGCCTAGGAAGCCTTCAAACCTTTTACTTTAATCAACTTTACTCGAAATCTTGGATATTGAACAGAAATCGAAAGATGCCGAGCGAAGATCGGTCACCCAGGTACTGAATCATTATGTAAGACATTATATGATTCAGTAAGATTTAAAACACACATGTAAAATGTAAGTTCCATAAATAAAACTATAACTTATGAAATATTCTGTTTTCTGAAGAAAAAAATTTTAGAAAAAAACAAGGGTGCTAGGTTTTTTATTCATGTTTTTTTTTCACAAAGTTGAAATTTTTTTTCAGTTTGCAACACTAGGTGTGCCATAGGGAATGCTTTAATTGTGTTGGAGTGCATGCTCTTGTTCCAATTTATTTAGTCATCTATTTATACCATTCTTTTTATTTTATTTTTATTATCTTATATCCTTTGAGCATAAATTTCCCAATGCATCTACTTCTTCCCTAAAGAATTTTTTTGTAAGTTTCTCATTATTTCTCTTGGTAATTTATTCTCAGCCCTTACTCCCTAACTCACATACTGAGTGAACTGGAATCTTTGCTTTTAATTAATCTAACTAATACAGAATGTTGTATAGATGCAATAAAATGAAAGAGGCACTGTGAAAAGTGACAGGGCCATCCTAAATTGATAGCTAAGCCAACAGACACTACCATTGTACAGGTCTGTATGGCAACTACAGGCCATAGTGATGAAGAGGATGAAAGCAACTATGAAGACATCAATGAAATTTAATTTAATTTAATTGCAATGGAGCACAGGCTCCGGTGGCAATTTCCCTACACACCCATCTTCCCCCTATCCTGCACCTACCTACATTTGCCCTCTACAAATTTTATCTTTAAATTCTTTCAAAGTTTTCGGTAAATTATTCATCATTTCTCTTGGTAACTCGTTCCAATCCCTGACACCCTTACCTAAAAAAGAGAATCTTCCCACACCCTTCTGCCTGAAATTGAGTGCCAGCTTGTGGTCATGGTCATCTTTTCCCTTCCATGCACTACTTTTCATACCTATTATAATATCTTTCCATGCCTCATCGCCAGTATATGGCCTGTACACTCCCATGACCCTCCTCATTCTCCTCCTGTCTTGCAATGAATCCCAATCCAGCTCCTTTATCATATCCGTCACTGATTGCATTCTGCGATAATTTCCAGAAACAAATCTAGCAGCCCTTTTTTGCACCCTCTCCAACTCCTGTATTTGATACGTAAAATGAGGGTCCCATACTACACTACCATATTCGAGCAATGGTATGACCAAAGTTTTGTAACCCAATTCCTTGACTTCTCTCGTACATTCCCTCATGACTCTCTCCAACAAGTGCAGAACTTTGAAATCTTTTCCTACCACCTGTCCTATGTGTCCTGCCCAGTTAAGTTTGTTATCAAAAGTAATTCCAAGATATTTACATTTCAAGTCTTCAGCAAGCAATTCTTTCCCCACCTTATATTCATAATTAACCTTTTGTTTTTTATTTGCGTATCTAATAAGCTGACTCTTCTTTGCATTTATCTTCATTCCATGTTTACCAACCCAATTAGATATCCTGTCCAGATCACCCTGCAACTGTTTACAATCCTCTATTGTTTTGATTCTTTTATATAGCATTATGTCATCTGCAAACAATCTAATTTCAGATAGTAAACACTCAACACAATTATTCATTAGAATAAAGAATAGCAATGGTCCCAATACGCTACCCTGTGGCACACCCATTTTTACTTCCACTACTTTTGATACTACATTTCCTACCCTAACTTTCTGTTTTCTACATTTTAAAAATTCTTCTACCCAGCAAATGACTTTCTTATCCACTCCAATGGTTTTTACCTTATTTACTACCATTTTATGGCTTACTCTGTCAAACGCCTTAGACAGATCTAGTGCTACACTATCAATTTGGCCTCCCTTGTCCATTTCATCTGAAATATCTTGCATATATCCCACCAACTGAGATTCGCATGAATATCCTTGCCTGAAACCATGTTGCCTGCTTGAAAATCACTTACGTTCCTCACATATATTTCTGATGTGCTTGCATATCAACCTTTCCATTAATTTACCTACCACTGATGTCAAACTGATTGGCCTGTAATTCTCAACTCTATTTCTCACCCCTCTCTTATGTACCCGTACTACTATTGCACTTTTCCAGTCCTGTGGTAAGCAGCAAGTGTCTAGACTCAATTTAAATAATATTTCAGGATAAGGTACAATGTCACATCCGGCTATCTTTAAGATATCTGCAGTAATATTATCTTCACCAGCCCTTTATTTTTTTTCAGCTTTCTTATTTCCTTCATGATTTCCTCAGGATGGATATCAAATTTTTTACTATCGTCATTTCTAATTGTGTTGTTAAGCTCGTTCTCTGAATTAGACCCCCCTGTTTCTGATTCATGGTCCCTAATGCTTTCACTGGACCAGTTACTTAAAATCTCTGCCTTTTTCAAATCGTCAGTAACTTCTTCTCCATCCTTATCTATAAGTGTCTCTACACCCTCCCTTCCCCTCAGTTTCCTGATACAGCCATATAAATTTCTAGATGCATCAGTCAATGGTCCTCCTGCACTGACAATACTCTTCATAAACCCATCTTTAGCCATTTTCTTTGCTGTTATTAAGTCCTTGTTTAGTTGTTTTAAATATTCCCTACTAACCTGCTGTCTCTTAACTCTGTTCTTTTCTTACCAACCTCTTTAACCTCCTCACTTCCCTATTATAGTATATATGTTCTCTAGTTCTCTTTATTTTCTGCTTTGGAATAAATTTTTCTTCCCCCTTTCTTATTATCACCTTGAACTCTTCCCACCTTGACTCTACTGTACCTGAGCCTTCCTTCCATTTGCTGAATTGTTCTCTGAAATATCTCTTCAAATTTGAAACCTGTGCCTTTTTATAATTGTACCTATTTCCCCCTTCATTTTTGGCTGCTGGTTTACTGAATCCTCTAATATCCATCAGAACTGCTTCATGACCATTTATTCCTTCAGTTACTTGATACCTCAAAAGGTTTTCATCGGGCTTAATTAGAAATATATCCAAAATATTTTGTCCCCTGGTGTTTTGCTCAACCACTTGTGTAAATCCTCCTTCCCTTATTAAGATATTTGCAAATCTTTGTTCCCTTGTATTATTTATCTTATTCCCTTCCCAGTTTACACCTGGTAAATTAAAATCCCCGCCGATGATGATCATTCTATTCTCACCTCTGAAATCTGAGTATGAATTTAATTTCTCCCCAAGAGCCTCATCCTCTTCTGTCATTCTTCCACTGCGGTAAACAGCCAACACAAATGATCAGACTGGTCAAAGGAAATAAGAGTCTCAAAATAATGTGAGATTGGAATGGTAGTGTAGAAGAAGGCAAAGAAGGTGACATTACTGGGAACTTTAGGCTTGGCGAAAAGAATGAATGAGGTAACCGCCACATAGAGTTCTGTACTAGAAACAAAATGATAATAACTAACACTTGATTTCAACATCATAAGAGGAAAAGATATGGATGGAAAATACCAGGAGACCTAAGGTGACATCAGATCAACTACATTCTAGTCAAGCACAGATTCCTAGTTACCTAAGAGTGACATTATCCAGTCATGATGATATGCTATTTGAAACTGAAGGAACTTAAGAAGAAAAGAGCAAACAATGAAAACTAACAGACTTAAAAACAAATGAGATTCTTACAAAATTCAAAAGAAAGACAGATGAAACCACTATCACATCTGGAGAAAGAAATGTAGACCAAAGATGAGAAGAAATAAAAACTATGCTTAAGGATACAGCAGGTGAATTACTAGGAGCAGTAACATCAACAGCCAGAAAGGACTGGATTAATAAAGATATGATTCAACTGACGGATGAAAGGAGAAAGAATAAAAAAGGTAAAGCTGAACAAAGGAAATACAGAAGTCTCAGAAATGCATTCAACAGGGAAGCCAAGAAAGCTAAATAAAATTATCTACCGGACAAATGCAAGGAAAATGAATAGCTTATCAGGAAAGGTAATTATGAAAGAGCGTACAAAACTGTTAAAACGTTTTTCAGTGACACTGGAATGAAGTAGTGGAATAAGCAATCCAAAGGGAAAAATTATGTATGACAAAGAAGATATTGCCAAAACATGGGGAGAATACCTTCTAGTTTAATATGATGATGAAGAACTTAATCCATCAACACTGGAAATGGAAATAGATGTTGAGGAAAATGATTTGGGAAACCCTATTTTCAGGGATCAATTTGACAAAGCATTAGATCCGCTGAAAGAGAGGGATAATCCAGCTGAACTTATAAAGTCATCAGGGAGTAAGACAAAGGACTTATTTGTGATATATAGAAAACAGGAAAAAGATTTTGAGAAGAGCTTCCTATACCTATACCTAAGAAAGCATTTGCAACTAAATGAAAAGACTTGTGAACACTAAGTTCAGTTTCTCATGCATCTATAAAATAATTTTTGTGTCTGTCATATTTTAAATTTTTGTATTTAATCTAACCAATTATCCTTGGCTTGTATTTTTGTAAAATATTTTTTGTACAATGCCGATTGGCATAAATAAATAAATAAATGAATAAAAATATAAAAACTGCCTTCAAAAACAACAGATTTTTTAAAAATAGCTTTATAACTTGCTTAGCAGAAAATAAATCTAAACAAACAATATTTTACATTACTATTATTTAAATTTTTACAATAATAAGTTATTTTTTTGGAGTTGGTGCCTGCTGTCACATTGCCAGATATTAATTACTGTACTTTATTTTGCTGTTTGAAGCGACACGGGAAAAACGAACGAAAATTCTGAATTTTTTACACCATAGAGTGAGGCAGATACTGTCTTGCTAGAGACTGTTTATGGAAACAAATTAGATGGTATTTTCATCTATTTCTCGGCCACGTTGGTGGTTGAGGCATATCTCTGGCACTAAATTGTCATTTGGTAGTGATAAGCTCCTCGTTAATTAACCAGTTCATCCTTTCATCAATTAATGATGATTTGTCTTACTCATTTCATTCTCTATTTTAGATTGCTGCCATTGGTCATCAGATGAATTTACCTTTCCCCAAACGTTACTGATTACTACTGTTCTTGACTGAAATAAATAGTTATGTAGAAAACTGTTCAGATATTCGATTGTTTGATTATGTGAAGTATTTGGGCTTTAAGTACAAAGGAACATGAAATAGGACTTGAACATTAATTTGGTTGCAGGTAGAGCTAATTCTAGGCTGCAATTCACAGATCAAATCTTGGAAAATTGATATGGAGAAACAAAGGAGATAGCGTACAAAACCCTCGTACATCCACATTTGGTCTACTGTTGCGCTGTTTGGGAACCATTTTATAGGGGGCTTATTGACAGTATAGGAAAGCACAGAGAAGAGCCAGAGAAATAAGATGCTGCACTAATACTTATATGAATTCTTTCTTCTCTTGTGCTATTTGGGATTGGAATACACAGAGTAGAGATTAGTTTTTGTGCAAAGCATCCTCTGCCATGCACAATTTTGTGAATTGCAAGGTACATATGTACATACAGATATAGAACATTCCAAGTGCAAAAGGCATATGAAGACATGGAGCCCAGAATGTTACTGCTTATCTGAAGCTGGGCTGTAACTGTACATAAATTACAGGGTGCAACCATTTAATAATGCAGTGACTGACTTATGGAAAAGGAATTTAGTTGCATAAAAACTTTATAGGGCTTGCTGATTTGGCTGCTAAATTATTTAATAGTACATACGATGAGAAAGCTTTTACATAAATGACAAGGTTGCATTATCTAGCCAACAACTAGATTTTTTATTCACAGGTTGACATTCCACAACTGACCGAAGATGACATATGGGCAATGGGGTGATGAGTACTAGTTTGATGTATTTTGCAAAAAAAAAAAAAAAAAAAAAAAAAAAAAAAAAAAAAAAAAAAAAAAAAAAAAAAAAAAAAAAAAAAACCCATAGGATTTCAATGAAATTTATATGGGACCAATTTGAAGGTATATCCTATCCAATGAAAACAAATTAATTCAAATCAGGTCATAACTGGTGAAGATATTGTTGAAAATACATCCAAAAAAGAATCAATCGAACTGAGAACTTCCCCCCCCCCTTTTTTGTAGTAAATTAAAAATATTAACATCAATAGTACAACATTGGATTGATCTAGATCTAACCAATTACCAGTTTGGTTTCGGAAAAAGAGACATGAGAGAAGCAATTTTGGGTCTCAGAGTCCAAGGAAAGATGAGGATATCTATGTAGCCTTCATCAATGTTAAGAAGACTTTTGACAATATCAATTGGAACAAAATGTTTGCATCTCTGAAAAGAATGTGAAAACAATACAAAGATCAAAGAATCACATGGAAACTCTGTGAGAATGAAACTGCAGTAATCCGGCTTGGAAAATGCAATGCAGAATCAAAAGTAAGGCAAGGTTGTATTATTTCCCCTGTTCTATTAAATGAGTACGTGCAAGAAGTAAGCCGTGAGGCATCAAGTTAAGGCAGGAATTTCCATTCACGACCAAAACATAGATATGCTGAAATTTGCAGATGACATTGAAGTTGTTTCAGAAAATGAAATTGATTTGGATGAAACAATCATTAAAATGGAAGAGTTTCTTACTAAGCATTATAATCTAAAAGAAAGAAGAAGAAAAAAAAAAAAAACAAGAAAAAAAAACAAGAAAAATCTAAAGTATTAATTTGTGATAGGAAGCTTCAAAAACAAATAGAGTTAAAATTAGATAAACAAGTAATCAAGGTTAAAGTATTCAGATACCTGCGTGGTATAGTCACAGAAGATAGGAGAAGCAGAAAAGATATAGTATCGACCAAGTTAAACATACATTTAATAAATCAAAGAAATTTCTCACTTTGAACTTTACCAGACAATGTATAAGAATCTCATAAAAACATATGTCTGCAGCATAGAACTATATGGAAATGAATCATGGACCATAGGGATGATAGAAAGGAAACAACTGGATGCATTTGAGGTCTGGTGTTACAGATGAATGTTGAAGATACGCTGGATGAATTAAGTCTCTAATGATGAAGTATTCAGAAGAGTTTCTGAGGAATGAAGATTCTGGAAGGACCTACAGAAAAGAAGAGATAGGGTTATAGGCCATGTTATGCATCACAATGGTTTGCTTAAGGTCATTATTGAAGCAAAGATAGAATAAAAAAACCATGGAGGAAGACTGAGTTATATTAATCAAATTATGACTAACATGAAATGCAGCAGCTATATAGAATTAAAAAGGAAGGCAGGGAAGTTGCGTACATCGACAATTGCTAGAAGCCAATCTTCAGATTGATAACTACAAGAATAAGATGATAAAAGAATCTTACTCTGTGCTATGTGCAAGATGTCAATTTACAACAAAATAATTACACAACAAAACAAATGTATACAACACAAGATGCTGTGTCACAGAATAATATGTATGGTACATAAAGTAAATAAATCATATTTACAGAAGACACTCACCAGTGAGGCTCAGAATATTAAGGCACTGCACACTGGACAGTGAGGTACTGCAAGGCAGGATCAAGTCCTGGTGCCTGCATACCGGCTGTCCTGATTGCAGTTTTTAGGAAGTTTTTTTGCAACTACCAAGGCAAATGCCAGAATGGTCCCCAATCTTGATCTCATAAATTACACATTAAACACACAAAAATACATTTAGCACACACAGAACATAATCAGACATTTCACAGGCAGATGGCAACATACTCAGCGAAAAGTCGGCCAAATCCACAAGTCACACCCTTAAAAATGACCATCTTGGAATAGCAGGATAATTGTGAATAGAACAAGATGTTTACAAATGAAACTGGCAATTATTTTGCAGACAACTTTGAAAGAAATTCTTATTTGGAGTAGAGAGAGTTGTCAATTAAATATTATATAAATTTTTTTCCTGAAATTGGTTTTATTATTTGCAGACATTTAAGATGTGTAGGGAGCTTATTGAAGATATGTATCCCTGACTATCTGACTCTTTACTATACATGTGGTCATGGATTGTAATTCTTGAGAAGATCATTTTAATTTCTAGTGCCAAAATTGTGTATGTTTCTATATTTTACTATTTGTTTCAAACAGAGTATAACTAGCCACTATAAAGGAAATAAATGTTTTTATTCATATATATAATGTAAATGAAGTCAGTGTCAAAAACAGTAGGCCTATTAGGTGGGTAGAAAAAATAAAATAAATAAAGCTGTTGTAGAGGGAATTGCTAGCTGAAGACATAAAACATAAACGACAGTAAAATCACTTTCACATATGGTAATGGACAGCATAGTTGTTGACAGTAAAAAGAAAACTACGAAAATTTTAATTTTTAATTTGCAAGAATAGAGTAAGTTGAAAAGATAACTAAATCAATTTTACTTGTAGAAATGAGGCCTGAAAATATATTATTTTTAATAAAATAAAATCATGAAAATATAGCCATTAGTAATGTGATGTGAGACACCATGCAGAGTGTAAACATTTTGCTTCCTTGTATTTAGGGTCTGTCTATCGTTTATTTAAAGTTTTAACTCAATCCATAATTCAATTCAGGTTACCAATCCATTAAACAAGTAATATTTGGAATAAAAGTGGATTTACCAAAGCAAACAGCTCTAATTAGCCAAAAAATTATGTGACATTGCTGGGAATGCTTTTAATGTCAAAGAGTGATTCTACTCAGCTGAATTCTGGAACATCCTAAACTTTTCTCAAAGTATACAAATTCAAAATACAATTTTGTACTGGAATGTGCATTTATTGTAATACAATTGAACAAAGTTAAATAATAATGAAGTGTTTCTTTGCATTGCTTTTGAGTGTTTGGCTTTAGAGGATACAATACAAAACATTCATTTTCCATAGATCCCAATCAGGGGCAGACCTAGCAAGTTTTTAGGTGGTGCGAGATCTCATTGTAGTGCTTCAAACGTGCAGTCGCTTATTAGTGATTAACGTGTCCATAAAGACTGAAGATAACATACATTTTTTACATCCTGCTATTATTATAAATGTAAATGTTTGTTTTCATGGATGTTTCACATTGAAACAGCTGAGGATGAAATTTTGAATATACTGGCTGTCTACTGTTATCCCATTCCAAAAAGTAGTTCCCGTAGGATTCGAATATGAATACATGTATGAATGTATTATGAATTCCATTTGAGTGAAGCTGCTGACAGAAGATACTCTTTATAAATTAATAATAACTCAAACCTCAGAAAGATTAGATTCAAATCTACATAGTTTTTAATAATTTTTTTAAAACAAACAAATAAAGAAATAAAAGTATAACTAATAGGCCTAGATCACCACCTTCCTTGATTTTGCTCTTCGGCAATACTATTTTCTATAGATAAAATTGCAAGACCTGACAGTTTATCTTGAGTCTGAGTTTACCGTAAATAAATTTTGATAAGTTTTAATTTACTGAAACTTTATTCCCCTTTAGCGACAGTTACAGGTATGGTTAGCAAAATTCGAAGTGCTGTGCACACATCCGGAAATATATCTATCTGACCAACCATTTTGTTTCATAAGTTGAACTTCTATTGGCTCAAGCCCCATAAACAATAGTTTCAGTTAGAAAATTCCTCAACCAATTCACAACCACATATGTTACATTTTCCATCAGATAAACTTATTTCTAAGTTCTAGTTTGGAATCTTCAGGAATTGTTTTGATAATGTGTAAGAACAACACTGTATCATTGAATTTGGATAGTTGTGTAAATTGAGTTACCTATGCATTCTCCATTGCATCAATCATATTCTAAAATACGGTCATTGTAAACAATTCTTCTGGATCTGATCTTATCTATGGTCTCAAACTCAAGAAATCTACATTCTTTGGGATCAGGCTGGTTTAATATTAGGATATGTCCCAGTCTGAGGAGCAATTTCACTAGCTGTTATCAGAGCAGACGAATAACCCCTGTGCTCTTTTTTAAATTCCGAGATGTTTTCCAGCAGTTGTGAAGCATTTCATAAATCCACTTTCAGTTTTCACAGCCTTACTTACAATATTTACTTGAAACAATGTATTATACAGAGTCACCATGATACCTATGAACTCTAATTCCTCCATGATATTGTTCAGGGACAAGGCCTCTGTTGCTGCAACTGAATCATTCATTTTGAGAAGGGCGTCATGAACTGAAGAGTATTGATAATGAACTGCAGAGAGACTAGAAACTCTATTCTCCAAACGAGTTAAGCTAATTTTTTCTGGTGATAGTCCTTGTAAGTGCTTGGATACCCACTTCCAATTGCTTTTTTCATTGAGAGAATAGAATAAATATTCCTTAAAGAAATCCGGACAAAGAATCCTGTAAGGAGCTTACCGTTCGTGGGATTAGGATAAACAGTTATCATCTCAACTATACCCGTATTTTGCACGTTGGATATCAGATTGTTCAAAGGTTATGGTCACCACCATCTTGATACTTTAAAAATTGATAATTTAGGTTCATCAAATAAATAAAATCTTTGCTTCTACTTTGAAGTTTAAAGTATCACTGTTTCTTGAGTAAATTTTTTACAAGTCTGAACAATCTATAGGCAATTGAAATTCTTCACCAAAATATTTGACTGCATGTTACATAAGTAATCAGACCAGACCAAGCCCCATTACTGACTGAAAATCACATGACAATATTTGAAAATGTTCCACTGTGGTACAAAATTTTAAGATGGCTGAACCTAACCACACATCACCATGCTTCCCGCGCTAAATGAGCCCAGATCGACACACGTTCTGCTCCAGTGGTTTCCAGTGACAGACAGCAATTACTCTCTGTCGTTCATGTAAGTAACCTAGGCCTGTCAGTCAAAAATCTGTTCACTGGCGACAGTGTGAAAAATATGTATCCTTGCACCTCTATTTCATAATACTTCTTACTTTTGTGACTCAAAATATGCATATTGATCTGAAAATTTGGCTGTAGCTCTAGGTTAATTAAAAAGTGTTACTTTTGATCCTTATGAAAATTTTTGTAGCTTTAATAGTTTGGCCGTAAACATTATTTTCTGTTTAATTCAAAAACTGTTTCTAACTTCTACAATTTTGCAGCTACAAAGCTGAAATAACTTTTATTTTACTTCTGATTTACTGCTCTTTCATTTGGTACTAACAATGCCATGTTTAATATTTTCTAACAGGTTGAACGAAAGTTGAGCCTGTAAGGTAACCTACAAATTTTGTAACTGCATGACAAAATTTGTTCTCAGAAGTGCGAGTTAAATTGTAGAACATTGCATATCATTTTTAAAGTCAGTTACTAAATGAATTCAAGCTAGAAATAAGATTTTTACAGTTTTGAGATAGTATTTTCTGTTGTCTCATCCTCAAGCATTTCACTGTAATGATATTTACCAAAATTCATAGTAAACCGAAGAAGGCAGTTAGGGTCTTCAGATTTGCACAGTAGACATTTTTGAATATGTAGAATTGTTTAAAGTCACTTTTGGATTAATAACTTTAATAACTTAGGAAATATTAAATAGTTAAATTCTATTTTGGTTGACGTATTTTATTTCGCCCTTTTGAAAATAGTAACATGCCTTGTTTGATATCAAATAAAAGAGCAGTCCATTAGAAAATAAATGAAAGTTATTTCAAGTTTGTAACTGAAAAATTGTGAAAGTTATTAACAGGTTTTGGGAATATTAGAAAATGATTTTTTTTAAGGCTAAACTATTAAACCAACAAAATTTTTCATAAGGATTAAAATTGACACTTTTTAAAAGGTCTAGCTACTCTCAAAATTTTGGAGTGATTGGAATATTTTTAGGCATCAAGCTCAAATATCTGATGCAAGTTTACAGGCATGAGATCTGATATCTGATCAGATTACCAGACATTTCCCGTTGGAAACAAGGAAGGCTTGCATTTTCACGGAAGTTTCTATAAATATGAGCCCAGAATTTCAGTCAGTCACTCAGCACTCAGTCGGCCAGCCAGTTTCATTTAGAGCACTACAATGCTCAATGCTACCGTGTGGTGTGATGTAGGTATCACCCAGTTGGCCAGCCGGTTTCATTTACAGCAATACTATTATACTGTGTGGCGCACTGTATTCACCGCTCACTCAGTCAGCCAGGGACAGTTAGAGCACTACTATGTTGCTTCGTGTCGCGATGTAGCCTTGAGGTGTCATTTTACGCCATGTGGTGCATTGGTATAGCTTAAGTGTCGGTCGCCGGAAAACAAGTCGAACGGTAGAAGCATGTGACAAACATTTATATGCTTTCTTGTGTTAATTAATTGGACTTTGAACAATGGGGTTTGGTGTGGGTCAATCAGTTAATCGAATTTGCTATTTTATCTTTTGAAACATTGTCTGATGCTAGTTCAGTTTTTGATTTTGTTTAACCTTGAAGAATGTATTGATTATTTACCAGCAATAGACTTGTGACTGTTATTATTTGTAACCCTTCTTAGTTTGGGGCTTTATCAAGCTAAGTGGCGACCTCATTACTGTAGCAAAGCTCAAACTGAAGCTATCCAAGGCACGATCATGGTTAAAGTTGAGACAGAAGGTTTTGCACCAACCCTAGTGCAAGCTTTGCATCTTACAATTCAAAACGTTGTGCAAACATAAATTTCCAACATGCAAATAACTACATGACATCTGTAAAACTTACTTTATATGATTCTATGTGCTCTAATTTGAAAGTTGTGCAAATTTGAAGTTGCTACCTGATCTCATCGATTTAAAGCTTTCTGTTCTAGCTATTTTTGCTACAGCTTTTTCCCGCTAACTCTATACAAAAAATTTACTTTCTCCTATCATGACCCAATGACCTCATGAATTAAAATAAAACTTACTGAAAACTGTTTGAATTTGATTAATCTTTATTTTGAATATAGTTTCCTTACTTGAATTTATGTATATTATCTAAACTGGTTAATTTTACCTTTTTCCCATGTGTTCAAAGTTTTCATGAACTGCTTAAAAACAAACTTTAAACTTTAGTGAACTTTTCAAAACTTTAATATGTTGTGCAAGTCAAATTACACTTCGTTCTTGCTATAAACTGACTTTCTATCATTAAAATTAAGACTTCTAGAATTTTAAGATATGCAGTTACCTCTTATGTTTATGATACCGGCTTTTAACTTTTAATGAATTCAAACTTTTTAGTAGGATTTTCTAGCTACAGAATTTCTACTGTCTTTTTACTAGTTATAAATCTAAATGTCTCTAGAAATGGGGGCAATGTTTATTTTTACGAACTGAAACTAAATACTAGATATGCTGATCTTTTGTTCTAATTTTCTATTATTGTTTAATTTGATTTATGGCTTGAATTGACTAGGTAACTAACTTTGAAACTGGTGTGCAATGCTATTTAGCTGAGCCCGCAGTTCTGTGAATAAATTTCGCTACGCAGGTTGCAAAACTTTAGGTTACCTGACAAACAGATGTTTTGGTGACACCAGCTATTACCAAATTCAGTGACAGATTAGTAAGTGCTTCAAGATATTGGTTCAGAATTCTGCTTTGGACACCTTTGTTTACGCCTATCATATTAGATAAATTGTCATACTTTGGCTTCGACAATTGTTCATATCCAGATGGAACTTTTGCAAAGTATCATCAATAAAAAGACCAGTGGGTACAGATCCCAGGTATCAAAGAGTCACTTATTAGTTCGTATGCAACAAAATGTTCACACACTTTGAGTTTGTATTCATTGGTGTCAACAAAAGCAATGTCAAGGATGATTGTTCAACATGACTGACATCAGGAGTTCAATTCAGTATGATGGAAAAGTATTTAGATGACAACAGCAGTCAAAATTTTATTACAAACTTCATTCGTTTTGAATACATTTGCGAAAATAATAGACTTTAGTCTCTTTATTAACAATACGGAGAAGATGCTTCTATATCACAGGGTGGTATTTTCCTAGCAGTTAAAATATATCCAGGAAGTTACCATTATTAGAAGTATTTAGTGGTTCAGATTCTAAGTTTGCTCTGAATAAGAAACTACTGCATGTTAAAAAGAATACTTTTGACACCATTCATTCGAGGATTGTGACCCACCATGATTTTCATCTTCAATCTGTATTTACAAATTCTCGTATATTACACTGAAGTTCTTTAATTGAATCAACATTTATATCCAACTGAGCATGGTGTGCTGGTGATCTGAGGAAGTTTCGTGAGTTTTGAGATGCTCTGACAAGTAGCTTCAGTCATCGAATCCTTTTTCCCAATAAGAGTAAGATCATCAGTTGAATAAACAAAAGTAAAAACAATATACTCTATATGCAGATTTAGAGTAAACATGCCATATTTTTTTTATAAGTTTTGCCTTTTGGTATTACTCTTTGAAAATGCATATTTGAAAAGTGACTTCCATGATTTTTTTTCTTAGAATTTACTGTTGTGCTCGAATAATTCTCTCTGGCTGCCAAGTCAATGAGCGACCATTTTTAAATATCATCATAATTTGTAATTTGAAGAGGTGATGGTGGTGGTATGTCTGTAATATTTTGAACTTCAGATGACATTCCAGCTGTAACTAACTCTTCACATACATGTTGCTCTTTACCATCATGAGCCTCGTCTGAAGAACTTCTATTGAATAAGTTTTCTTTCGTCGCGTGTTGAACTAGTTCTTGGGATGACGATTCAGATGACTTTTCTGACAAATTTTGCAAGCAATTCTGAAGCATTTTCAAATTCACCTTGGTTTTGGTTTCTTTTTAAATATTATGTGCCTGATACTTTTCTTTTACAGACAGTGACATGTCTGTATAATAAAGATTATTCTTTGTAAATATTTATGATCTAAATATTAATTACAGTCACCAAAGGTCTAACATGGTATAAATAGATAAGTAGGTTAAACGTCACACCATGCACCTGCACAAACTTGCAAATGAGCTCCAAGACTACATCTGAAAATGTAGGAAACAGGTTTGGGGCGGTGCAGCATGGCACATGAGAGTGCTAATTGTGGGATGAGTTATAATTTTCCTGATTTTGGTAAATCAAGTTGACTCGATTCTATGATGAAATACGACTATGAATTAAGCTGAATATCTTGCGATTAAAAATAAATATATATATATATATATATATATATATATATATATTTAAAAAAATGAGGATCTATTGCTGCATTTTACCCCATAAGATGGTGCCCATTGTGGTCACACCGCTCACACAGCCTTATGGCCACCTCTGATGCTAATAAAAGAAACTGGCTCAGTGGGATGTGGAAAGATGTTAATTTATAGATATACCAACTGCATAACAAAATAGATGAATACACCAGAAGAAAAATTCTTTATTGGATTAGAAACAGATGTCAATAAAAAAATTCTTTTAATTTTTTCCTAAATTTAATCTTATCACCTGCTACACATTTAAGATGACATTGACGATATATACCCATAAATATCAGAATTCGAAATTTTCCTTCAAAGTATGCACCTTAATATAGGTACTGCTAATAATCAATGCCAACAGCCAATACCAACAGTCTTTGTCATCAATGAACCCCAACAATTCCACCAGCATTTAATGGTTCTGTGTGGTATTGAAGCAACCCTATCACCAACTGGCAGTAGTCACTTGACAATGGCAACAGACACTATGACCGCTGACATTTTGTGTTACATAAATGGACTTACCATCTTGTTACCTAAGAAGATTTCCAATAGTAAACCATAAGAATAACAAATAGCACTGGTCTCAATTACTACCCTATGGCATGGCCATTTTAACTTCTTTTTCTGATAACTCATTTCCTAATATAACTTTTATCTTTCTAACTTTTAAGAATTAGTCTACCCAGCAAATCACTTTTCCATCCCTGACAAGGTTATCATTGGGCTTTAGCAGGAAGATATCTAGTATGTTTTGTCCCCATGTCCCATTCTCCTCTACCGTTTGTGTAAAGCCTGCTTTCTTTATTAAGGTATTCGAAAATCTCTGCTACCTTATGTTATTAATCTTATTTCTTACCCATCTCACACCTCATAAATTTAAATTCCCCAACAATAAGATTCCCGGTATAAGGAGTCACCCACTGCTTGCCAACGGCCTCCGAAAGGAGGGCGGAAGAGTGGGGAATGGTTCAGGGCACACTCTTACCCTTGGTGTTGGAAACGGCCCCTAAAGGCGGATGAATCAGAAATGATCAACGTCATGGGGATGCAGTAGGCAACGGGAAACCACTGCATTAAAGACCCAAAGGGTAACCCGAGGACATGTAATCCTCTCAAATTAGATATATCATGATGGCTTCTTCCTGGGTAAAATATTCCGGAGGTAAAATAAACCCCAGTTGAATCTCTGGGTGGGGACTGCTCAGGGAGGGGTCATCAGAATGGATAGAAACATTCTACGAGTCGGAGCGTGGAGTGTTAGAAGTCTGAATAGGGCTGGTAGGTTAGAAAACTTAAAAAGGGAGATGGAACAACTTAAGTTAGATGTTGTTGGGATTAGTGAGATTAAATGGAAGGATGCACAGGATTTCTGGTCTGGGGAACACAGGATAATTAGCACACAAGCTGTCAATGAAGTCACTGGTGTAGGATTTGTAATGAACAATAAAGTAGGGAAACGGGTGAGTTATTATGAACAGTTTAGTGACAGGATTATTTTGATGAGGTTAGAAACTAAGCCCGTCCCAACCACATTAGTACAAGTGTATATGTCAACGTCACAGGAAGATGACGAAGAAATAGAAAAAATATATGCTGAAATTGAAGAATTAATCCAATATGTGAAGGGGGAGGAAAATCAAATAATCATGGGCGATTGGAATGCAATAGTGGGAGAAGGAAAAGATGGGAATACTGTAGGAAGTTTTGATCTGGGAGAAAGAAATGAGCGAGGAAGCAGATTGTTAGAATTTTGTGAAAGATATAAGCTAGTAGTGGCAAACACACTGTTTAAGAATCATGCAAGAAGAATATACACCCGGAAACGTCCTGGGAATACGGGCAGATATCAGCTAGATTATATCATGGTCGAACATTAAAGACTGTAATAATGAAAGCTGGTAAAGAAACGTTAGGCTTTAGGGAACAAGCTGCCCAAAAACCTTGGATCACAGAAGAAATTTTGGAACTGATGGATCAGAGGAGAAGGTACAAAAATGTTCAGGATGAAACAGGAAGAGAACAGTACAGGCAATTTAGAAATCAAATAAATAGGAAATGCAAAATAGCAAAAGAAAAATGGCTACAAGAAAAATGTGAAGAAGTAGAAAAGGAAATGGTCGTAGGTAAAGTAGACGTTGCATATAGAAAGATCAAACAGAATTTTGGAGAAATGAAGAAAAGAGGTATGAATATTAAAGCTGCCGATGGGAAACCTCTTTTAAGCTCAGAAGATAGAGCTAACCGATGGAAAGAATGCATTGAGAATCTGTATGTTGGGGACGACTTGACCAATAGTGTAATGGAAAAGGAAGGCGATGTCAACATTGATGACTTAGGAGATCCTGTTTTGAGGACAGAATTTAACAAAGCTCTGAATGACTTGAAAGCAAATAAGGCAAGTTGGAATTGATGAGAGCCCTGCAGAACTTCTTAAATCCCTAGGTGAGAAATGAATTGAAAGATTATTCAAGCTGATATCCAAAAGTTATGAAACAGGAGAAATTCCAACTGATCTTAATAAAAATATTATCTTCACACTTCCAAAGAAAGCACAAGCTGACAAATGTGAGAATTATCGCACCATTAATCTAACAACACATGCTTCAAAATTATTGACCTGAATAATAAAAAGAAGGATGGAAAGGGTAGTAGAAGAGATAGTAGGTGAAGAACAGTACGGGTTTAGGAAAAATCGCGGTACAAGGGAAGCAATTCTGTCTTTAAGATTAATACTTGACGGGCGGATCAAGAAAAACAAAGATACTTTTATGGCATTTGTTGATTTAGAAAAAGCTTTTGATAATCTTAGGTGGGACAAGATGTTCAAAATCTTAAAGAAGTCAGGTCTAAAGTATCAAGATAGAAGAATACTCTATAAACTATATAAGAATCAGGTGGCTATAATAAAGGTAGAGAAGCACGAGAGACATGCATCAGTTAAAAAGAGTGTGAGACGAGGTTGTAGTCTATCCCCGTTAATATTCAACTTGTATGTAGAAGAAGTAATGAAGAAAGTCAAAGAAAAATTTCCATGTGGCATAACATTTCAGGGAGAAAAAATCAGTATGCTACAATTTGCTTATGACATTGTATTGTTAGCAGAGAGGGCTGAGGATATTGAGAAGTTACTGAATGGCATGAACAAAATACTGAAGGAAGATTTTGGACTGAATATAAATCAAAGAAAGACAAAAGTGATGAAATGTAGCAGAAATGATACCAATACTAGTGGATTAAGTATAAAAATAGGATCGGATGCAATAGGAGAAGTAAGAGAATTCTGTTACTTAGGAAGTAAAATTACAACTGATGGCCGAAGCAGGAATGATGTTAAAAGCAGAATAGCACTAGAAAAAAGAGCCTTCATAAAAAAAAAATCTTTTAGTTTCAAATATTGATCTAAGAATTAGAAAGAATGTTTTAAAACTCTTTGTGTGGAGCACAGCACTTTATGGTAGTGAAACATGGACTTTAAGAATACCGGAAATAAAGAAAATTGAAGCATTTGAAATGTGGTGCTACAGAAGAATGCTGAAAATTAAGTGGACAGACAAAGTAAGAAATGAACGAGTTTTGGAAATGATGGGTGAGAAAAGAAGTTTGTGGAAGAAGCTTACAGAAAGAAGAGACAGGCTGGTAGGTCACAAATTTGTTAGTGGAGGGAACAGTCGAAGGTAAGAACTGTAAAGGAAGACAGAGATTAGAATATATGAAGCAGATAATTGAGGACGTAGGCTGTAAGGGGTATGTAGAAATGAAGAGGTTAGCACAGGATAGGAAGGGATGAAGAATTGCATCAAACCAGATGAAAGACTGACGACAGCAAAAAAACAATAATGATCATTATGCATGCACTTCTGAGCAGTAAGTATGAAATTAGTTTTTCCCCAAGAGACTCATCTTGATCATTCATTCTTCCACTATGTTGAGCAGCCAACACTCTGATTTTTTTTATCACCCCAGAAATCTACCCAAGAAATTAATGGTTATGATCTACAAATACCAGTAAATGAATAACCCTGCACCATTGTTCCTCTACCTCTGCAGTACACTCTGTAACCATTTGGTAAACCCTCATCACCTAGAACGTCTTTCAAATAAGATTCTATGCCTATAATTATTTGTGGTTTGTGTATCTCTATCAAGTTTGCAAATTCCATTACCTTGTTCATTATACTTTTACAGTTCACTGGTAACATTCTTGTGATATTTCCAACATTAACCTTTGCCTTCCCAGTTCTGTTCCTGCAGTTACTGTTTCAGCAGATTCATCTACTTCTTTAGCATTATGGATCTAAAAATCAGTATCCCTTTGATCATATATCCCCATCCCCAACCGAAAAAAGGCACAGTTCTGACCTCAACATGACTGGAAGTGGGCTCATTTACAGCTTTAACCAACAACTCAGAGTACCCCCTTGCCCCTTCTATTAAGGTTTAGGCCATGTCCAGTGAAACTCCACCTACCAATGGTGTGTGCAGGCACCACCCTAAGATGAAACTACTGCCTGTCCCAAGTAACATCTCCATTCCCACATTTACCTGCCTCACAGTGTGGTTCAACTGTGGCTGACTGAGGACATGCATGATTGCATCCCTGGTCTGCTGTGCCCCCTTCACAACACTCCTCAGGTCACTCTGTATACTATAGCTCACATTTCTATGAATACTATTCCACACATGTACCACTATTACTACTTATATATTATACATACTATGTATATCTTTACTCTTTGTGAAACTCCTATAGTGAACCTTTATCATCTATTGCCTGACCTAATGTTGCACTGGGTTTGAAAAAGCTTGTGACTTGGTAGCCTGTGCGTAACTGTTTCTGCAGAAGAGGACCGACACCATGGCTACCATCTGGTAGCTGAACCCTTTTCTTGTTCTTTCCTTGCATGTACCTATTTTTTCAGAGAGCTGTGTGATCCTGGCAGATGTTCCGCTTGCCATGCAGCCCCAACACCATCAGGTAAACAGAATGTCAAAACCATAAACAAGCAATTAATTCAAACATTGGTATATGGTTATATTGGATATTGTACAAGGTGGTACATGACCAACTGAACATTTACAAAGTGACTGCTCAGAGGGTGCCAATGAACCTCACAAATGCCCATCAGGGGTGGTGTTGATGACATGCCTATACAGTCTGGAATGGTAAACTGCAGATTGATCTTTTCTGGAAGATATCGTCACAGGTGACGAGTCTTGAGCATATCACTATATGTCTGAAACCAAGGAGGCATCCATGGAATGGAAATGTCCCAGTTCCCAGCAATTATTATTTTTTTAAATTATCTCATATACTGTGAGTGTTAAATTCCCTCCCTCCCCCTTCCCCCATCTAAATATGTAACTTATGAATTTTTAATTCCTTCAGCATTTCTTTATTAGATTATTTACCACATCAATTGGTAATTTATTCCAAACCCTTACCTACAAAAGACAATTTTTCTGCTCCAATATGCATAAAATCAAATACCATTTTGTGGTCATGGCCATCTCTTCCCTTTCATACTCTATTCCTGATTCTTTGACCAATAACCTTCCATGCCACATCATCAACACATGCCTTGTACACTTCCAGCACTCTCTTCCCCCTGCTTCTGTCTTCCAGTGACTCCCATTCCGGCACCTTTATCAGATCAGATACGGACTGGGTCCTGCGATAATTTTCACAAACAAAACTGATCTTCTCTGCATGCCTTCCAACGCTTGTATTTACTACATCATCATATTCAAGCAATTGTATGACCAGTGCTTTGTAAACCTATTCTGTAACTTCTCTCCAATAAATGAAGGAATTTATAAACTTTTTCTACCACCTGTGAAATATGCCCCGCCCAGTTGAGTTTATTATCAAATGTTGTGCCACATTTTCAATTTATTTAAAACCATTTTATGGCGACGCTGCCAAATGCCTTAGGGAGATCTAGTGCTACACTATCAATGTGCTCCCCCCCCTCCTTGTCCAATTCACCTGAAATATCTCTCACATATAGCCAACCATCTGAGATTCACATGAATATCCTTGCCTAAGGACATATTGTCAATCTGCAAACCAGTTTCTTTCCTCACAGACATTTCTGATGAAGATGCATATCAATCTCTTCATCATTTTGCCCATCACTGATGTCAAACTAGTCAGCTTGTAATTTTCAACCCTATTTGTCATTACTCCTTTTTGAACTAGTACTACTATTGCGCTTTTCCAGTCCTCTGGTAAGTTGCAAGACTCCAGACTCATTTTAAATAAAATTTACAGGAAAGGTACAATATCGTATCCCACAATCTTTATTACATCTGTAATAATATTACCTATACCAGCCCTTTGCACTTTTTAGCTTTCTGAGCTCCTTCATAATTTTCTGAGGGTCTATTTCAAATTTTGAAGCCACCTTATTTCTACTCATACGTAGACTCTCCTCTAATTTATTCCCTCCCATCACAGGATGATAGTCCCTCATGGTCTCATTGAACCTACACTCAATCTCTCTGATATTTTCAAATCCTCAGTAACTTCAACTCCATTCTTATCTATAAATCTCTGAATACCTTCCCTTCCCCTAAGTTTTCCAATATGGCCATAGAAATTTTTAGATGCATCTTTCAGAGATCTCCCTGCACCAATAATATTCTTCATAAACCCATCTTTAGCTTTTCTCTTTGCTGTTATTAATTGCTTGTTTTCTTAAATGTGGTTCCGCTGTGAATGCTGCATCATATACAAAAACATTGGTAAAGGTGTGTCATGTTCTCCATGGTGAGTTACTTAATGCTGAAAATGTCAGACTCCTTCATGACACTGCACACCTCCATCTAGCTGCTACCGTTCAAGTGAAACTTGAGAAGATATTGTGAGAAATGCTCCAGCATCCACTACACGATTCAAGTATTTTCTATGTGATCCACTCAATAAATTCTTGCTCAGCAAACAATTCACTTCCAATGGCAAAGTCAAGTCTGTTTTGTAAAGATGCCTCAAAACACAGAAGAGGGTCTTTGCTAACTTGTGACAACAAGGGAGAAATTTATTGAGAGAGTTGGCAACTCTACTAAAAAATCTATTCTTATAAAACACTGATCTTGGTCACTGTGTTCTGTCACACAGTGATGTCATGCTGAGACGTGATACTGTGATTATTGCATTCAACGTAGGTTTTTCTTATATTCTCTGTAGAGCGATACCATTTTACAGCTAAGAAACATCTACACTACATCATTTTCAAGGTTATGAGCGTTAATTGATGAAGATTGTATTTGGTTAGTGAAGAAATGAAGTGCCAAAATATTGTGTTCCATGAGTCATTTTTGATGGGCTTACATGATATTTATATTCGAACTAGATATTTTAAGTCAGTGTTATAGTATACTCAAAGAAATTTATTGCCCAAACAATGAAATAAAAGTATGCATTGTGATTAAAATAATATATTAATTATTAGTTGCTTTTTATTAGTGATGTCACTATATCAGATACACGTAAATATTTACAGTGGGTAAAATTTAGATCACCGTGAATGTATTCGTACACAGGTAACAGAAGCTGCGATATTAGTGAAAGTAGTAGTTAGGTTGAAATGCAGGAAGGACCAGAATAACTACTGACAGAATTTTTTTACTGAATAATTCATGATGAATGAAGTTTTATCAGTAATTTAAGCTGCTTTCATAAGCACCGAGTTACTAAAATTATTAGTTCATACTGATGGAGTAGTTTATAAGTAATAAAGAGGCATTTTGACCTCATAAGGAAGCCTTTTTTCTACTTTTTTTATTAGCTGCTGCAAGACAACAAACACTTTTAATCATCTTCAATGTTTGCTGTGACCACCACCTTACAATATGTATGTGAATTTCTATATGAGAACTTCGTATTTACGAGATTCGGGTTCCTGCGTTTGTTAACACTTCCACCAGATTGATAATGAATTTGACCACCAACAGTTATTAATGACACGAGAACAAAGACACTGTTCATTACAATGAAGTGGCTGTCTTTTTCTGTTTTACCGCTTTTTTTCACTGTTCTGAATTGTTTAATCAACCCGGCACCACGCCAAAACATTAACTCAATATATTCTACACTAATTAATTCATACTTTGCATTTTTGTCAGAGCCTCACATCCCCCCCTCCCCCCCCCCCCCCCGACTTGCCTCCCAGCTGCCACCTTCCGACTCCCTCTCGTTGGTTGAATTTCATCAGGTGACTATCTGGTCACAGAGATACTGCCTATTTGCCCCTGTATATTTACAAGTTCCATATTTATCATGCTGAATGAGGCCTGGACCAATATCATGCAGTGTAGCATAAAGTTTTAGGATTCCTAATTTATTTTAAATTTAATTGGGCCATACTTCATTAATTGAGTATAAGTTCCAGCTGTATCACTGTATAAACTACAATGAAAATATGTACAACATTACAAAACAAGGTTAAGAGAATTAGATAACAACTATTGTATTTATTTAGGTAACTGCAAAAAAAAAAAAAAAAAAAAAATAAAAAAAAAATTAAAAAAAAAAATTAAAAAAAAAAAATTGAAAATTGACAGAACATTCCTTTTACCTATCATTTTTAATGGGCTTAGAGGCTAGTAGTATAATGTGTCTTTAGTTTGTATATATTCTTGGTGTGTTACCTATTAATCTTCCTGCTATACAAATTGTTGTATGTTATTTATTAATCTGCCTTTGAATATATTGCTGCCAAACATTTGGCATTGAGTCACTGGCTGTACAGTCTACTCTAAACCCTAGAACAGTGTTTCTCAATTTGTGCTCCATGAACCACTACTGGTGCACGAAGATGGTTCAGATGGGTCGAAGGCAGAATATTCAAAATTTAGATACCATTTCATATTGTATAAGGCTATAAGCAAGTATAAACTATAAGCCCAACTTTTTAAAAGCCACAAATATTTGAATGTGCAGACAAAATTCTGGCATGTTCAGGATGAAGATAGGAAAAAATTATTTTTAAAATTGTTTATTCATTTCAATTTGGCATAAAAAAAAGTGCCGTTTGCCTAAGGATTAAGTAAATGACCATTTATGAGGAGTGTGATGGACCATGGTATGTGGTAAGATTGATAAAATAAGAGTGGTGTTGTTAACAAAAATAAAAGGTGTTATTTCTTTTATTTTGTACATGTAGATCATTGGCATAGTGTAGCAACCAGCCTATAGTAACATTATTATTCATTTTCTTACTAAATTTTAATAGTCAGGTCAATATTATTATTAAGTAGAGTAAGCCCATCACTGTTTTTTGCGTATCGTGGTGGGTCTAAAATAGTTACAGAAAATAGGATCAAAGATTATGACAGGTTGATCGGATCTGATCAGATACGAACTTGACCTGTGTTTGATCCTTAGGGTGAATAAAATCTCTTGAGCTTGAAGAACTCAGAAGTATTAATAGATGTAGCTATTAAACATGGTCAGGGACAATCAGGCTATCATATAATTGTTTCAAAGGTCGTAGACATGCAATTGCTTAAATACAAACTTGACTCACATTTGACCCTTACAGTTTACTCTGCACATTTTGAAAAATTCCTGTTTGCTTCGAAAGTATCATGTTGTTGTTGTTGTTGTTGCTGTTTTTTTATTGAGGATGGGCAAACACTCACAATGCAATCTTTGGTCACAACTTCCAGAGAACTTAATACCCATTCCAGATTTTTAAACAATTTAACTACTCTGAAGAAACGAATTACCAGAATACTTGATTCAGTAGCATATTTGGTTTGATGTCTACTTTAAGTAACCTAATAACTCTCATACAGTGAACATGAACAACGACCATTAATGAAAGTTGTCAGTAAAATATGTTAAAAGCAAATAAACTGAAATGAATAAATTTTGGTCAAGCAGCAACATTAGCAACATCTTACTGAAAGCAGTCCATCTTTTTTCAGCTGTAAAGTTTATCGATATTTTTTAGCTATGAAATGTTACCAAAAGTAAACTTAATTAATGTATTAGGGCAATTAATTTGGCAGCACCTGCTTGGTTATTAAATTGTAGACATATCTGCCTGTTGACTTTCGAGTGAAGACTGACACCTGACACTGTTCTCCAGCCAATAACTATCGAGGTGAGTGAGTAAATTATATAGAAGGATATGGAATAGAAATTTAAATTCCACCCAACATTCGCCAAATTTGAATAGAGGAGGGCAGCAGCAACAAAAAATAACATGCAACACAAAATAACACACAACACAAAAAACATAATATTCAGGCAAAACTCTTTGTCAAGGACATAGAAATAAGAGGCCTGAATAGGTTCCTGTCTAAAACTTAGGAAGCGTTTTTTGGGTAAAAGTAGTTAATATTTCATTTCCTTTTCATAACTGTTTTTCTGTTGTTATTCACAATATGATGTTAGGTTTATTATGTTATAATGGTACTATAAAATTTGTTCTTAATTTTAATAAGATACACATAGGTAAATATTAATTACATATTTGTTAGTGGTCCACCACACTGTTTTCGACAACTTAGTGATCCTTGGGTTGAAAAAGGTTTAGAAATGGAGCCATAGAATAGGACCTTGGCCAGATTTGAAGTGAAATACATGCAATTTATTTTACATTCTCAACAACTAACATAAAGAATGTAATGTTTCTAGCCCTGTAGATTAACAATGTTTCTTAATTATTTGTATACTTGTATTCAAAATAAAGGTGACCATTATCAATAAACAGAAGTAATTTTTTACTAAAGCATAGTTGCAAATACATACTATTAAAGACACAGAGTAAGCAATATCCTTAAAATTAAATGACAAGACCTTACCCTTCTTACAGGAATAACTCCTCGTTGATGATTGTCTACTACATTCCAAGTGTTCTGGAAATTACGAATATCAGCATATGACAATAAAGCATCTTCTTCATTGGAATAGAACAATGAGAAATTCTCCATGATGATGGCTGCAGTATGTAACATTTTATAAATGATTAGTTTGGTATCTTAAAACAATATACCATAAGATCATTGCTAAATAACAAAACACTAACCCACTAGTAAGTTGAGAACTATATACGTAATAATGACATAGAAGGAGCAGAAGTAAATAAGTGAAGCTGTGAAGTTTCCACAGTCAGTTTCCCAATAATTGTTAGCTGGTGTGCAATAAGGCGGCTGAACCATACAATCGTGCATTATTTTGTTCCAATCTTCTCCAGTGACTATTCGAAATAACATAGCCACTCCAGTTACCGGAGATCCAAAATTTGCTCTCCTATAAAAATAAAAAAAACTAGCCTATATTTTAAAGATATATAAATTTATACTGATGGAACCAAAACTGAATATGAGAGAAGAAATTTATGATTTTATATGTTGAAAATAAAACATAACAATAAGAATGACAGGAAAAAGTATCAAAATAACAACAAAACAGTGCCTTTTCCACATTTATATATATTGATATATAACAAAAATATAACAGGGTTGGGAAAAATAACCCATCACTCACCAAAGATGAAGGCAGGCGGGCAAGATGAACACGTAAAAAACACAAAAACAAAAAAATTGCATAAATACTTCAGTGAGAAACCTTATTCATTTGAGAGGTGAGACATATGGTGGGGGGAAAGATGTGATCACAACCTGACATGTGGTGGGTTGGGTTGGGTTGTGACCACATCTTCCCCCGACCCCCCCCCCCCCTCCTCTACTCTTCAACATTGTACTAGATAAAGTAATGACAGAATGGGGAAAACAGCTTAAAGCAGAAAACTTGTGGGCACACATAAAAATTGGAACTAAAGAACTATACATACCATATCTGGCATTTGCTGATGACCTAGCAATCTTTCAACTCAGTGGATAAGGCACATCAAAATCAAGGACCTTTGGCCGAAATCCTGGTTAAGGCCTTGAAGTTTTACAAACATTATGATGTACCTGTGATTCAGATTCTATGTTGAAATGCAGGTTCCTCAGGGAAAGAATTTGTCATCAAACTCTGGCTTAGTATGCTTTCTTGGAAAGACCCAACCAGTTATTTGGTTGTGTTAAATGTTGAGTCATATTAAATTGTTAATATACTATACAACAATGGAACTCTATTGCCAGCACACAGTTCCATTAACCTTCTATGAGAATGACAGAGGCTTCAATAGTCTAAATCTCCTTAGGGCTCTCATACCAGAGAACATTCATCTAGAAGTCATTCAAAGTGGAGGCTTACCCTTATAACCAAGTTCTTCTAACTGATTCTATTCATGTGGAAAATTTGCCACTTTTTAAAAAAGGATGAAAGTATCTGTAACAACTATCATGGTATCTCTCTACTATCCATAGTAGGAAATGTTTTCACTAGAAAACCATTAAATCATCTCAGAGAGAGTGAACCCAGAATTTCTGTTGGTTTTTCTACATCATAGGAGCACCACAGACATCAGGTATCAGTTTGATGGAGGACTCTGCAATGCAGTCGGACTTCATTAATAAAGATTAGCCACCATCACCCAGATAACAGAAAAGCAGTTCATGGATAACACCTCTCTGGCACATATTCCTGAATAGATTCAACAATCCATTAAAAGATTCAGGTGAATATACAATAATTTTGCTCTGAACATCAATACCTAGAAAATTAAAGTGTTAGCTCATTCTGACCCTGGAGTTACTCTCCCAGACTTGACATCTCAGATTCATCCCTTGAGGAGACTGTCAACTTATCTTACCTTGGGAGCATTCTTTCAAAGCAGTGCACTTCAGAGAAGGATGTGGTAAACATATGTGGTAGCATATGGATGTCTCTCGCACCAGATATACCTTGATAACAATCTTAAGTTATGGAAAAAGCTGCAAGTGTACCAGGCTGTTTTTGTCTCCATGTTATTCTATGGATGTGAGACATAGATCCTTTACTGTGATGACACTAAGAAAATGGAGCAATTTCATCAACAGAATCCATTATGAAGATCAAATGAGGTGATTATGAGTCCAATGTTACAGTTCTAGAAAGGGCACAAATAACAGGACTGAGCCGTCATCATTAGTCACCAATTCCGACTGGTCCCAAGTATGAGCAACAACCTCCCTTGACCAATTTTCTAAATTTCAGCTTTGTCAATAGACCCTCCTGGAATGCTACAAACACCCAACTGAGAAGGACCATGAAGAGCACAAATACGAGGGTGGTCTGAAAAGTTTCCGACCTCAATGTGAAGATGGCAGCACTTGTAAATAAAAGCTAGTGAATTTCTTTGTTTATCTGTTGACAGTTACTCAACAAAGTTTCAGCCATTTTGGACGTGCAGGTGTTATGTAACAGTCGTTTGAGTGATTTGATGTGAGTGTTTTTGTGAAAATGGACAAAATCGAGTATCGCGCTGTCATTAAATATTTGTTTTTGAAAGGCAATACTCCTACACAAATCAAAGATGAGTTAGATTCTGTATATGGGGGGACTGCAACATCACTTACCACAGTGAAATTTTGGGCAGCTGAATTTAAACGTGGCTGTAAGAGATGAGAGACGATGAATGTTCGGGACGTCAAAAAACTGCAACTACCGACGAAAACATCGACAAAGTTCACCAATTGGTGCTAGACAACCGATGAATTAAAGTGAGAGAGATAGCAGAGGTTATGAACATTTCAAAAGAACGTGTTTGTTACATATTAAATCAACATTTAGGTATGAGAAAGCTGTCCGCGCGTTGGGTGCCGCGTTTGCTCACATTAGACCAAAAACGTGTTCGAATGAACATTTCCAACGCTCTGTTGGCACAGTTTAGGTGCAATGAACCTGAGTTTTGGTGCCAATTAATTACTGTAGATGAAACTTGGATACACCATTATACGCCCGAAACAAAAATTCAGTCCAAACAGTGGACTGCAAAGGGGGAACCGGCCCCAAAACAAGCAAAACTGTTTTTTTGGCTGGGAAAGTGCTGGCAACTGTTTTTTGGGATAGTCATGGAGTTATTTTAATCAATTACCTGCAAATAGGAAAAACCATTACAGGAGCATACTACACATCATTACTTGACAAGCTGAAGGCAGAACTTGCAGAAAAATGGCCACATTTGCAGAAAAAGAAAATCCTGTTTCACCCAGACAAAGCACCGTTTCACACCTCAGCGGTTGCCAAGGCGAAAATTCACGAATTACGGTTTGAACTGCTTGACCATCCACCTTACTCACCAGATCTAGCCCCAAGCGACTTATTTTTGTTCCCTCATCTAAAAATTGCGCTTGGAGGACAGAGATTTTCGTCAAATGAAGAGGCAATCACCTTCGTGAACAATTATTTTGCAGAGAAAAATGCCAAGTACTATTTGGACGGGTTACAGAGTTGGGAGCATTGCTGGGAGAAGTGTGTAGAATTACAATGGGACTATGTTGAAAAAAAAAAAAAAATCAGAACAAATGTCTTGTATCTTTGTAAGAAACTTTTCAGACCACCCTTGTATACCCTATCACCTGGGACAACCTTGCAGAAGTCTAAACTCTGGTGTGAAACTGCCTCCAAAACTGTCACATTGTTTGAAAAGGAATGGCAAAACTTGGAAATAGAAGCTCCTAATAGCAGAAACTTTGCCAAACCTGAAAAACATCCTCAACCTTATATTAGGTGCTACATATGGGGGTGATTATTTTGTATCAGGATTGGCCTGGGAAACAAGTATTGGCTGACATGATGAGAGACAAAGTTTTCTTTTAATCTGTAAAATATTTTAATTTTTATTATTAGCCAAATGTTCTTTATTCATTAGTGACTGACTTGAAATAATATATATGAGTAAGCATTTTCAAGACTGTTTTATGAAAATAAATAAATTTATTATTTATCCCTTTCATTATTTATTGAATCAGTATTTACTATTTTTTTTTAACTGGATTATTTTCTTTTTGTAAAGCATACAAAGTAGTTGTTTGAGAACTGTAGTCTGACAAAACATTTTTCATTGCACTTATCTACTTTACTTTCATCTGAGATAGGGAACGAGAGTTGGCAGTTCTTTGATAATATTTTTCATATATCTTTACTGACAATAATAGTAGTAGTAGTAGTAGTAGTAACATCGCCAAGATCTAAAGATCTGGTAGGCTGCCACAGCTCATTATAACCAAGTTTTTTTTCACAACATTTACTGAAAATAATAACGAATTAAATAGAACACTGCGGTAGTTTCAAGCCAACTGTCTGTGTGTGTTCACACCGATTATTTTTTTGTTTTTCTTTGCCGGGGTTAATAATTGTTTCTGAATTTAAAACATTTGTATCTCAGGTATTGTACCATCTTTAAATTTATTTGTTGTTCTCATTGCTTTTATCTTATTTAATTCTTAACAATATATTTCAACCTTTCCTTAAAAATACTATTAAATGGATGCTAAGAAAAAATAACAGGGGAGTGTTGCAAATTCAAATGTGAAATGATTGAGTCTTTTGCGTTCATTGCAGACTCAAATGGTCTTCCTGCGTATCTTATTTGCAAAGAACGATAAGAAGCCAAATGGAGAAAGACACTTTCAAATAAAGCATGACACATTTGACATAACATAGTGATATGAAAAAGAAAGAAGTAAAAGAACTTCGAAAAAGGTTGAATAATAGATGGTTGAAATCTTTCAATAATGTTAACATTGCCAGTTACATAGTGAGCCACGAAATCGCTAAGATTATATTTTTGGCTGATGGCTTTATGCCTGATCGATGTCGAGGTCAATAGAGGTGGAAATCGCTACGAGAGAAAATCCTTTTGCAAATGGCAAGTACATTAAAAGTTGCCTTATAAATCTGCAACTTTTAAAAATAAAACTGACATTTTAAACAATAAATTTAAATGTGTTCCATTGTCAGATAAAACAGTAGGCAACTAATAGATAAAATGTAAGTAACAAACAAGTTGAAAATATTAAATAAGATTTAGCCATATCTATTGCAGAAGGCGAGTCTTATGACATGCAAGATACAGCACAAGTTTGCCTTTTGAGTGCTATATTATATGAGGAAAGAAGAACTTCCAGAATTACTGCCACTTAAAGGCCAGTCGCGAGTAATGGATATTGCAGATTCTGTCGTTAGCTGAATGGAAAAAGAACACAACCCGCTCACTAAAATTGTGTCATTTATAACAGAGTGAGCCTAGAATATATATAAAAAAGAATTTGTTTCCATTTTAAAAGCAAAAAAACAGTCAAGAGGTGTTTATTTTTGAAGGAATAATCCTCGAAGAAGCCTTTTGTATACAAATGTTTCCAAAAGAACTTGATCAAATTAGAATTTAGTAATTAAGGTTGTTATCAAAATTACAACATACAAGCTTCATCACTATTGATTTAAAGAACTTCTTTGTGAAATGAACAGTGAATATTAGATTATTTTCTTTTTAATAATGTGCAATGACTTTCGGTAATATTCTGAAACAACTTGCTTCATGCATAAAAAAATTAAAATATTTCTTGCTAACAATGGCAAATATTATTCGGAATTATAAGAACATCAGTGGTTGCAAAAATTAAATTTTATAGTGCACATAATGACACAACTGAATAAATTTAATATTAAACTGAAAGGTAGAAGAAACATTGCATTTTCATTCCTTGAAGAACTTATTTCTTTTGAGAGCAAAATGGTTATTTTGGCTAATGACATATAGAAAGTGGAACCTTATTGTATTTTGCAAGTTTATCAAACTTTAATAAGAGATCAATGTTAAAACTGATAAGAAATTTACCAAAATAAAATTAAAAAAGAACTAATATTTTCCGAAAAGATTTCATGTCAAGCCAAAATAATAATAATAACAATAATAATAAAAGATCCTCTCAAAGCTACAGTAACCATTTGGTTCTGAAATAGCAGCTTTTTAAATGCAATTGCTAGATGTGGCTAGAAAGATTTATGGAAATCTGTATTTATACATCTTACTATTGAAATCGAGAATATAAAAAGAGAAAAATGCACTTTTCTTTCAGATAAAACCATAATTGATATAAAATTCACAGACAGACAAAATTATTTTCAGTGCTTGACAAATTTGCCAGATTCAAACAGCAAATTGGATAAGTTTGCATTTGTTGTTCTTTGTATTTTTTGCTTTATATACAAGCATCTACAAACATTTTCCAACATGAACTATATTAAAAATAAATTGAGAAACCAAAAAACACATCAGAACTTGGATTAATGTTTGAAATTAAAAATTATAATTTACACACCTAATATTATAAAACTTTCTGAAGAAATACAAGCACATTATTCTCATTAATTAAAATGCTTACTACTTACATGTGAATTATTTATGAATATATTATTTTCATAAATATATATATGATGGCACATTGATTATTCAATACATTATATTTAAAATTATTTATTAAAATTTAACCAGGCCTATGGTTCTCATAAATTTTTCCAAATGCCTTTAATGAATAAGCTGGCTCTGTAGGCTCTACAGTTTGCCAACCACTGCTCTAAGAACTGTTTTCTACAATAGCAATGTTATCTCTTTGTACTCTAGTGGGTAAAATTTTGCAGATTGGCAACTGCTGAATAATTAATCATTCCCAGAAATTTACCTATTTGGTAAAATATGACAGCAAAAAATACTGAGTTAAGAGTTTAAATAAACTATCAAGGGAACTGCTGCACAAATTAACAAAAACACTAAAATAATTTAAATTAGTAAAGGGAAAGAAGAGGTGCATGGGAAAACTGAACTTATAAGCTAAAAAATAAAATTGGAAAAAAGCTGTGTAAGGTAATTACCGTAGGAGCCACTGCTGCATCACAAATAAATTATTATTATTATTTTGTAGTTTTTACATGGTTGACATTGTAATCATTAGAGGCAGGAAACAACTGGGCACAAAGAATGGGAAGGAATTTGGCCCCACCCCTTTGAAGAAAAACATCCCTGCATTCATGAAACCACGGAAAAATTGAAAACTCAATGACTATACTGGGATTTGAACCTATGTTTTCCTGAATGCAAGATCAGAGCATTACTGCTCACCAACCATGACCTTGTTCATGGTCTGAGAGCTTATGGAAAAACATATTAGCCATGGAAATGCAACATGTGAAAATATGATGAGAAATTTAGGATCTTGAACTGGAGAATGTGACTTATAAAAAATACACCAACCTATAAATATGTATGATATACATTTATTATTCAAAGAGTGTTTTCAGCATATTTTTTTTAATAAAGCAGTTAAAGGACAGTAATATTTCCAAAATAAATCCTTTTCTCTTTAGAACAAATAGAAGTAAAAAACAAAAAAGGACTGTAAATGTAAACCCAAATTTTACCAAAGGTAGGAAGGCTCAGACAACACAAAAAATAATGAATGTAGTAGTATAGCTAGTTTTTGGGAATACCTGTAAAATGATTCATGATCAGAATGGATTGCAATTATAAAATCATTATTTAAGAAAGAGTCCTGACATGTACAGATAACTACCATTCCATTTCTTTACTTCCAGGGTTTTCAAAGATTTTTGAAAAAGTCATGTATCGTATTGCAGTGAAACATATTACACAAAGGGCGTAGCCAGGATTATATTCAGGGTGGGGCAAAAACAAGGAATCTTAATAAAAAATACTTGTTGAAAATGGTTTTGCTTGAAAAAAAATAATTAAACACTCATTTAACTTATTTAAGCAGTAGTCTGCAAGTGTTCTTGCTAAATTTTGAGAAAATTTGTTTTTCAATATTAAAAGTGGAAATTTTTACTCGACTACTTGAAGAAGGAGCAAGCGTCCCAAACTGCCCTGTCCTGGGTACACTCATAGTATAGTATTCATTTTGGAATTCTAAAAGAGTCATCCAAAGAAATGATTATACGTTCATTTTTACATTAAAAGATATGAATAATAAAACATGCCTTGGAGGATTTTGTTGTGTTAATCATGAATTAAATTTGAAACAAAAATTGGAATACTTTGGTATATATGAAACCACAGGTAAATGGTTTTAATTCATAGATAGAAAGCCGAATGCAAAAAGTTTGCCTTCTTTATAAAATGGCATTCCATAAGGTTCTGTCTTGGAATCTTTTCTGTTTTTATTGTACATCAATGGTCTTTCTGGAAACTTATCTGAGAAGGCTAAGAGTGTTTAATTTGCAGAATCTGACCGTAAACAAATGCAAAATAGTGATCTTCAATTTAATACTAATGATTTCGATAAAACACAATACATAATGTTTAATGATATGCAGCAGATTTACATAATTTTGGAAACAGAAGGTATAAAATTCCTTGGCATTCAAAAAGATGAGAAACTCAAGAACATATCACATTACTAATGAAGATGTTGAGTAGTGTGCCACCTTTGCAATAAGAACACTTTTTTGTAACAGCAGATCTAGAATTAACAAAACAGGTGTACTCCTCTTATTTTCATGCCAACCTAAGTCATGTGGCATAATTTTTTGGGGAAACTCTTCACAAAGCAAAAAAGATACTGTGTAGGGTAAAACCAAGAAGTTCCTGTAGAAAACTTTTCGAAAAGCTCAATATTATTACAGCAAAATTTCATCATATATTTATCGCATGTGTTTTTTCACAGAACATTTCAACTTCTTTACACCAAATTTACAGGTACGCAATTTTAATACAAGAAATAAAATCACTTGTACAAAACACGAAACTTATTGTAATTAGTACAAAGAGGAGTTAACTATTTTGGGACACTGTGTTTTATAAACTTCCTTAAAGTATATAAAACAGTGTACAGATAATAAAGATTTATTTAAAGAATTGGTAACTCTTTCTACCCATTCAAGAATTTTTACAAATGAATTAATTGAATTTAATATGCTTTTTGCAAAATTCAGTTGGAAAAATTATTTTTTTCTTTTACTTTTTTTGTCTTCGTCTGTAACATATAATACTTGTATCACTATGAATATTATTAACCATGTATGTTATTATATTAACCATGTATGTTATTATATTAACCATGAAATGTTTAACATCCCATATGTCTTTCCTCAGAAGTAATCTATAGAACAAGAGTAATAAATATATAAAAATTAAGGCTGTATGCAAAAGGAATGTTTGGTGTAGAAGGCTGAAACCTGTTGAAGAATAGGTACTATTTTAAATTTGTTGGCTACATGTGCACAGGTGTGTAGAGGGCACATGGTCTCATGGACATATGCACATCAAGAAAGTTGACACGTGTGTGGTAAAGCAGGTTAAGTTGATGGATTTGGATACTGTTAAGGGAATTGAGGAAGTCTAGGAGGTAATTCTCTTTGTGGATCCAGATTACAAATATATCATCTGTGTTCCTATAAGCGGACTCAGAGGACTTTTCTTCAAGAGTCGTTCCTCTGGATGAGCCAGGAATAGGTAGGTATAACATGTGGCCGTCCAGATAACCACAGAGGTGCTTGGGAATTGATAGAAAAATAATTTCTGGAGAGAATTAACTGAGCCAGACATGTAAGAAATGATGTGAGGGAGAGACTGTATAGAGGACACATATGTACAAAATGTTGAATAGATATGACAGTGGCAGATCTTAGTGTCAAATAAGAAACACGAATGGAGACAAGGAAAGAGTCTGCATGAGTGGGGCTGTGGACAGATGCTCCAAGAAGTGTGGGGTATATTTGATAAATGCAGGAAAATTTTGCATGAAAAGTTGGAGATGTTGATCCACAAAGTCTGAAGTCCATTCAATGGGCGATCCATAACTAGAGGTAGTTCTGTACTTCCATCTCTCTCGGGGAAAAGGTTTAAGGTAGGAGAGTGGGGATTTTGAGGAGTGAGGAGGAATATGGAATGTAATGAGAGACATTGGAAGGTGCCTTGGAGGTCAAGTTAAGTATGTATCTCCTGGCAAACAAAAAATGTGGGATTTATAGAGTGTGGAAGACAGGTGTTGCTGTCAGAAAGGTGTCTACGGTCATATTTATGATGTGTATCTATCACATATATTTCCTCAATTAATTTAACAACAACCATTCCATCAACTGGATTTGTTCCCACACATACAGGTATGCCAGCTTTCTAAATGTGAACATAGCTGATAACAATATTTCCATTAAGACATTACCTGTAAACCTGGCACCTATGTTATTATAACTATAAAAGTATATTTTATTTATTTAGTTAGATTCCAAATATTTTCGTTTCATCAAAAAATAAAAGCTATTTTAATGGATTAAATATTCCCCATATTATTGTTGGTCCTCCCTTTCCCTCCCCACTGCAATTGCACCCTTCCACCTGTTTCATTTTTACCTCATCCATGTTGTTGGTCTCAATTTGTAAACATCTGTCCCCTTGCCATATGTCTCACCTCTAACATGACTAAGGTTTTTTTAGTGAAATATTGTTAAGTGTGTTCATGGTTTTGTGATTGTCCTGATCATCCAGCCTTCATCTGTGTTAAGTGAAGTGTTTATTTTCCCTATCCTTTATTTCCATTGCCTAATATATATATGATGTGGTGAGCCTCAGTGGCTACAAATGTAATCCTTGTAAAACATTCTGCTGCTTGGGGTTGTAGCATACAGCAGCTATCGTAACTATGATTGTGTCCTGGTATCTATTTGTTCTTTGCCTGTGGTCACCAATCCCTCATAAAATAAAAAAAGGATACCCCAAGAGATAAAGGTATGTTCTCAAAATACAACTTGAGACTTCCTGATTAATTCCGAATTATATATTTTGTACAAGTTCTTACATAAACTCGGTACCAGCATAGGCCTAATAGAAAAGTATCAGACTTCTGGCTGAAATAAATTATTACAGGTTAAACCATCCTCCTTATATTCATATTGGGGCAGCTGACTCAGCATATGCTTTATTTGACAAAAGGAAACCTTATTTTTATTCCGATAATTCTAAAATTTTGATACGTTGTGAAGCATATTTTAAACGTCAATTTTAGTTATGAGAGTTTTTCTCCTAGGTGTTGTGGATTTCGAGCTAAAGTTGTAAAAGATTTAATCTGCCATTATTCCTTCAGTTGTTCAGTCTGTGAAATGATTCTGCTATCAAAATATTCTATAAAAATTTCCTCAACTTTTGACATATAACTGGTCTAGATCCCAAATATAATGAAAATCGACTAAGTGCAAAGTCAGGTAAAAACTTTAATGTCGATTATCTCCAAATATATGAGTGCTACCGATCTGTAATATATCTCAAACTTTGCTAAATTTGATTCTCTATCTGATGGTAATATTATTTCCTCATTATCTATTCCCCTTAATGCTAATCCTTTGTTTCCAAATGATGCTTTTGTAAAGATAAAGTGAGCTGCTGGCATTAATGCAGCTTGTTGTGGTGTAGGGTAATTGTTGTGGGTCTGGTTGTTACTTGATGGCAGGTTCAAATTCTGCAGAGTCATAAGGTCACCATTTAAATTCACTTTAAATTTACTATCCAAACACAAAAGAACAAGTCCACCACCACCAATAATTCTACTTCTTTATTCCGACTGTGGATAAGGGAATACGGCACTTCTTTTCTTCACATTGCAGGCTCTGAACCACGCTATCATTAACTCAGTTTGTACACTTTGTTTCAACTCCTAACAGCATATTAATCTTCATGAAGCACTATCAGTTAGCTATGTGCAAAGAACATTTTGTTACGGTTTCGTCTGCTCAACACAATAATACCGAGCGCGCTGCCAACTTATTACTAGGCGCGCTGCCACTTGCGACAAATCTCTTCTACAGTTCATTGCAGACTGATTAGGGATTTACAACATACATATTGTTGCCTTATTTGTCTGCTCTAATGTATTAGCGGAACGCACAGCCAAACTTAATACCGGGTGCGCAGCTAACACAATGCAATACGACTGTAGCGGCCACCTCACGACCAAACTCCCAGACGGTTTGCAGCAGACTGACTTCAACAATCAACTTTGCTCCTCGTGTCTCTGTCTTGACAATGCTTCATTCCGATTTATCGCTTTACACATTATATCCATGGTTTTATACTGACTTGCCACACTATGTAGCAGCCATTACGTTTAAACCTTAATTTCCCCTTTATGGCTTATATATTGTTGAAATCTTTAAGAAAATCACTACATGTGCTCAGTGAAAGCTTTTCTTTAATCTAAAAGTCAGTTCTATGCCCTCAGACCCCTATGTCCGCACAATTGTTGAATTGAAAAGTCAGCAAAGTCTCTTAATTTATCTAAAAAAACATACTTTCCTGTTAGTTATTGACTCTATCTTTTCATATGTTGCTTATTATTTTATGCCAAACATTGTGAGCTCTGAATCTTAGCTGTACCTTGAAAATTAGGTGAAAAAAGTTTCTTATGCAATATTTTTGATGAGCTTGCAAGATCACCAATTTCACGATCTCTCCTTATTATAATTTTCTGAAACGTAATTGTTAGATCTAATTTGAATTGTCATCTTGTTTTACACCTCTGAAAATGAATGTGGCCAAAAGGCTTCTAAAATTTTTAACTTTCTTTGTAGTAATTTCGAAAACTTTTGAAATAGTTCAAACTCTCCTTACTAACATCTTTTCTGATTCACAAACTACCAGAAAATGCTTCTAAAATGATCTTCTGATGGTTTTAAGTGTGTGAAGGACCCTTTAAACTGGTTTTGAAAGTATACTGACATAAGTAAGGTTATGTGACATACTCTTGCTATATGTCTTCCTATAATTATGCTTAAGTTTTGTATCAAAATATTGTTAAGTGTGTTGATTTTTGTGTGTTCATCATGAACCTCCCATCTCCATCTGCGGTGAGTATAGGGTTTACTTTTCCTAACACTTAGCACAAATGAAGGCTTGTGGGCTATGACAAACACTCAAAAAAGATGAACACTAAATTTCTGTGGTATGGAGATCAAATCTAGTCAAAATGACACTCACTATGTGAATGGGTAACCATGGAGGGGGATGGGAAAATACTAAATTGATAACTATGGGGAAATATTATCACTGGAATAACATCGCAAGAGTATTGAATATAAGATGAAGTAATTAGGAAGATAATAATAAAATTAATATTTATTTATTTATTTATTTATCAATCTTGTTCCATGGATCCCTGCTGAGGAAATACCTCTGGGATGTGAAACATGTCATTGTTGTTACATATACACATAATATGAGTCATATCATAGTAAATATATATATATATATATATATATATATATATACATATTTTACAAATACAAGAAATAATAATAAACATACATTTTTGCAACTGAGTTTTGCAAACGTCATAATGAGTACACTTAATTATTTTCTTCAAATTCTTGAATGGAGTAGAAGGAGTTGCCAATAAGATAATCTCTAAGTTTTTGTTTGAATACATCTTTATTATCTGAAAGCTGTTTTATACGATTAGGTAGTTTATTAAACAGATGTATCCCAGAATAATTAACTCCTCTTTGTACTAATGACAGAGATGTTTGTGTTTTATGCAAGTTATTTCTGTTTCTTGTATTGAAACTGTGTACCTGTGAATTAGGTGTAAACAGGTTAAAATTTGCTATGACAAAGCTCATGAGAGAATATATATACTGAGAATACAATGTAAGAATATTGAGTTTCTTAAAGAGTTGTCTGCAAGAAGTTCTTGGTTTTACCCTACACAGAAACCTAATAGCTCTTTTCTGTGCTATGAAAACTTTTTTACTTTGTGAAGAGTTTCCCCAAAAAATTATGCCATATGACATTACTGAATGAAAATATGAGTAGTACACCTGTTTCATTAATTCTAGATCTGCTGTTAGAGAAAGTGTTCGTATTGCAAAGGTGGCACTACTTAACTTTGCCAGTAGTGTAGTGATATGATCATGCCAACAGAGTTTCTGATCTATTTTAATACCAAGAAATTTTATACTCTCTGTTTCTAAGATTGTGTTGTTTTTATAGTTTATACATATATCTGGCTGTGCATAGTTTTTTGTTTTAAACCTAATATAATGTGTTTTTTCAAAATTTAATTTTAATGAATTTGCCTTAAACCAATTTGCTACTACTCTAAGTACTTCATTTACATTAAATTCTATAGTACTGTTTGGTGTTTTACGCACAGTCAGGTTAGTGTCATCTGCAAATAAAACACTCTTGACTTTGTCGGATAAATTTCCAGGAAGGTCATTGATGTATAACAGAAAGAGAAGGGGACCTAAGACAGAGCCTTGTGGAATTCCATGTTTCATTTTCTCCCAGTCTGATGAAGCATCTTTACTTATTTTAGAATCAAAAATTGAAACTTTTTGCATTCGGCTTTCAATGTATGATTTAAACCATTTACCTGCGGTCCCAAAAATACCATAGTATTCCATTTTTTTCAAAAGTAATTCATGATTTACACAGTCAAATGCTTTTGCAAGATCACAAAATATTCCTACAGGATTCATTTTATTATTCAGTTCCTCAAATGTGTTATTTAAAAATGAATATATAGCCATTTCTATGGATGATCCTTTTTTGAACCCAAATTGTGAATTAGTTAGGATATTATAGTGTGTAACATGTTTTATTACTCTTCTATACATGACTTTTTCAAAAACCTTTGAGAATGTTGAAAGTAATGAAATGGGACGATAGTTGTCTACACATGTTACTTCTCCATTTTTAAATAATGGTTTTACAACAGCATATTTTAGTCTATCGGGAAAAACACCTTGTAGTAAGGATTCATTACAAATGTGAGCAAGTACATGACTGATACAGTCTGAACATCTTTTCAGTAATTTACTTGAAATATTGTCATAGCTGGAAGAATTTTTAGGTTTTAATTGTTTAATGAGTTTATTTATTTCTGAGACTGTTACTGGTGGCAATTTCATCTCCACAAAGCTATTTGGGAAAGCAGTCTCAAGAAGCCTTAGAGCACTATGTGGGGATTGCTTTTCTATGCCTAATTTATCTACTACTGACGTGAAATGTTTGTTAAATATTTCACAAACTTCCTCTACTTCGCTATAAACATATCCATTTTGTTCTATTTTTATGTCTTTAGAGTGATTTACAGTTTTTCCTGTTTCAGTCTTTATTATATTCCATATTGTTCTCATTTTACTGTCTGAATTTTCTATTTTCGCCGATATGTACCTGTTCTTGGCCTTCCTTATTAGTTTATGAATTATATCTACATGAATGAATGAGTGATAATAGTTAATGCTACATCTACTGGAAGAGTATTATGGGAGGTCAACAACAGGGGAATGCTTGCTATCAAGGATATGTTATTAATCCATTTTCCATCTGCAAAGTTCAGTGGTGTTATAGTTTCTGGGAAGACTCTGACAGTTGTCTTAAGTTGTTCAGACTGTAGGAACTGTCATGAGATGCCACTGGATGGTCTAAGCTCTAAGATGATGGTGCAAACTGTTTGCCTAAGGCAATTAACTCATGGAAAGATGGTTAGGGGTGGGACCTATATATGAAATGGCATAGTGGAGGAAGGAAATTTGGTATCTGAGGTGTGTTGCAGTACATACGGAATGACCAATGATGGGCAAAGTTTCCCCTGTAGTTGGATTTTGTGGAGAAATCTTCAAATTTTGTGGAAAAAAATCTCTAAAAATTAACTGCAGCTCCATATTCATCATCCAGTTCTCTCCCTTTCTCTAGTCCATTAACCTAATTCTTTGATGTGGGCATGTCTTTCTACCCTGCATTCCTCCCCACATGAATATCATATAATACAGTATGATGTCAGGAGGGTGGTGAAAAAGGAAGAACTGATGTTGATCCTACTACCATGTGAACAGTGGTGTGGTTATCGGGGGTTTAGACAGTGACCTGAGGCTCCCAAGCTCAGACGGCCACTGGTCAGCAAAGCTCAAAGTCACGTCGTGAAAATTTCTCCTTACTTTAGAACATAAATATGATACATTTCAAAATGGTTTTAAGCATGGCAAATCAGTTGAAGGAAATTCAAAAGTTGTAGGGGGTTTCCCTAAATTCTTTGTGTTGTGTAAATTCTTCTGTTTAGCCACTTCAACCAATTAACTGTTATGTGACCAATTTAAGAATACTTGCCAACACTGCTGCAATATTGATAATGGACTTAACTCCTTTATTTGCCAAAATTACATATAATATTCGTATATAACTGGACCAATACTTCATTTTGATAGGTGGCGCCAAAATATAATTCCTATTTTTCAAATTGGGTTATGTAGACCGTGGTTTACAAGCAAAGACAAGGAACAAGGAAACAAAGATAATAATGTTGAATATCTTAGGATTGAATTTATATTGTTGAGTTAATGTCTGGAATTATTTTCTACCTGTCATAAGAGAATAAGTATATTTAATTATGAAGGCAGTATACCTGCAGATCAGGAGCTAAAAGAAATATTTTCAAAAGCTGTAGTTATGTGTTAAGTTATGGTCTCTGGGCCAAAGATTATCCTAGCATATTGTTAACGAAATCTGCTGATTTGAACATATGAGATTTGTGGTAGGTTTTTCTGTATAATGAATGCTAAATAAAAATTTAATGCTGTTGTTGTCTATTATAGTGATATATAATTTATTAAATAAGAGCATTAAAACTAGTAAAATAGAAAAAGAATGTGAGATTTCACATTTGTTGTGTTGTTTGGTCATAGTGTGCTTTGCTTTTAGTCAGTAGTGCTAAAGTCCATTGTAAGTGTAAATAAAACATACAATTAGTGAAATTCATGCAGCTGCAAAAGTTGTCTTGGCATAAATGAATCACCACCTGAACAATTAGCATTGTTCATGTTGAATGTGAGCCAAGAATCAAATATCATTACAATTATACATGAATTTTGTCATTTGATTTTGTTACAAATTTTAGCATCAAAAACATTTAATAAGCGGTTTTGATGGATGTTAAAGGTTTGGAATAATTAGAAATAGGATTTGGGATTGTTAGGGTTAGCAAGCAGTTCAAACACTCAATGTGGGGGAGTGGCTATAAGTAATAATTTACAACCCTATGTGTGAGTAAACAGTATCACCACTGACAAAATATTTGATATATTCAGGCAATATTCACATTATGCATTATTGAAGTAGACTGAAGTAGTCCAACTTTTATAATCCACAGTGGGATGCAATTATGTTTTCTTGTCTGTAAATTTGTCTGGCCAGTTTTGCTCGCAATAAATGTTTGTTGACAGACAAGAAATTGCTTTTTTGTGTCCTTAGTAGTCATTAGGTAAAATAGGGAATGTTTCATTTTTATGTGAAGCTGGAAAGCAAAGAAATTTAAGATAAAAGTTTCCACAAATTGGTAAAAAATTTTTGTTGAAAATGATTCATGCACCATATTAGTTTCTTTGCCTCATTGGCATTGTGTTAATTTTGGCAAATTGTTTTAAGAGGGAGGTCTTTACTTTAACACCATACCTAAACAAAGTTGTTGGCAATATCTAAAACTTCTTTGATAGTTTATCTGCGAATTATCAGCACAAATCTCAAATTCCTTGCGGACAAAGTTACTGGTACGGCTAGTAATTCTATAAAAATCTTCATTTTTCTGTATATGTACCTAATAATTTGAGTTTTTTTCCCCTTTAATCTTCATTCCATGTTGACCTACATATCTCTATGTCCAATCTACATCCACTAGTAGCTGTTAACAATCCTCTCTCATTTTAATCCTTTTTTTACAACATTATGTCATCTGCAAACAACATACCTTCTGACTGTAAACTAACTGTTCCTTTTTTTCACAACTGATTCACTGAGAAAGCCTTCATTATTTCATCAATTGTTTCTTGGAATAATAGACAGGAATGGTACCTATGGAATTCATGTTTACACTTCCATCTTTTGATGCTTCATTTCCTTTCTTAAATTTTCCTTCTTACTTCTTATGTATTCCTCCACCCTGTAGGTAAGTTTTTCATCATTCCAATGATTTTAACGATATTTAATAGCATTTTAAGGACAACTTGTTAAATTCCTTGGCAAGACTGAATGATAAAACATCAAACTTTTGTCCATTTCATGTGAACTATCTTGCAAATAGCCCATTAAATCAGGTACCAATAATAATTTATCCTAAATCCCTGTTGCTGATTTTCAAACCACTTTCATTCCTCACAGTCATCTTTGATTGGGTTGCATTGCTCTTCATCAACTCACCTACCACCTAGATCGAACTAATCAACTTGCAATATTCAGTTCTATTTTTCTCCTCTCCTTCATGAACCAGTACTACTGCGCCACTTTTCCAGTCTTATGCTTTACAGCAAATCTCTACACTCAATATAAGTTACACTTCTTGGTATGCTATCACATTGCACATAACCATCTATAAAAACACTCATAATAAATAATACATCCAAGCCCCTTTGGTACACTTCTTTAACTTACCTCATAACATTCTCAGGATTTTTTGTTAACTTCTTATATTCATTTCTATTTATGTTGACATACTATTGCTTTAATTTTCAGTCCCTGCAGAATAATTACTGATGGGCTCATATTTGATCTTGATTAGTATTTTATTAAACATTACCATACACTGTGGAGGTAAATAGTTACTGTAAATAATTTTAAGAAAAATATTTGTGGATAGTAAAATTATTGCCACTGTGTGTAGTAATAATTACTTTGCTAAAAATTATTACAGTCAGGACAACATATCTATTTTGTACTGGAATATACTTGGGCTATGAAGGCTGCAGCCTGTGAGCCCCTCATTAAAAATTGGAACATATGTGAAAAAAGTAGCCTATTTCTGAATCAGTTTTAGCACCTGAGATGTAGGCAAATGAAAACAACCATGTTTGTACATGCAAAATTCAATCCTTTGAAGCACAGGTGTACTGTGAAGCAAAAATATCAGTATACCTGTTCTGAAAAGTACCAAATTTATGGCATGATGATGAAGTCACTCTAAGAGTGTACTCATCACTTACGGTCACAAACAGAAGTGGAGGAAGATCATTTTCAAATTTGAAGTTGATGAAATACAGGCTTCAAAGCTACAGCATTGAAAGTGATATTTTAAGACAGCTAACTTATAAGATATCAGATGTAGCTTTATTAGTATGAAGTGTATAAACCAATCAACCGATAAGCCATTTTCAAGTTGAAAGTAGTAACTAAAATTTAGTAGTAAATTGTACACAGAATTTTTAAAAATACAATTGAGGACAGAAAAAACATATAGACTTACAGTATTTTTTATCAACATACTTCTATACATTTTACATCAAATTATTTGACACTTTAATTTCTTTTTAAATTTTGGATCGTTTGAGAAAGTACTATGGTTGAATGAAGTATGATTAAAATTTGCTTGTTTGTTATATTTCTTCTTTTTTTATCTTGTTTATTTATAATTTAAATATTTCATCTTTAAAATTGAAATAATGATTTTTGCATATTCTGCAACTTAGACACGAATCTCAACTAATATTTCTTGTTTTACTATAATTTCTCAGAGCAATGCTAATAAATAGTATTGAATATAATTTTCAGTTGTTTTCATTTGTATCTGAACAATTCTATATACGATATGGTAAAAAAAATTAATTTAATAATAAATTTCAAATGCTCCTTTTTAGGTTTTTTTAGTTAGAAAATTGCTATAAAATTCAAGGTTAAATTTTAAAAATATTTGCGGGGGAGTGCACGCACTACAGGTTCAGTCAAAGGGTCTACAGATCCTTAATATGTCCCTGATAATCAAAATATTTTGTGAGGGACAAGTAAAGTCTGTTTTTATGAAATGCCACTGTATAATTTGTAAAAACACCTCAGTCACTTGGTGTTGAAGCAATACTAATGGATGAGCAATATGTGTTGGATGTAATTTGGCTGCAGTAATGAGGTTTTAATTGGATGAACTGGTCAGATGTAAACTGGACATTACTATGGTTTGGACAAAATTTTGTTCCAGTGGATGATATATTCTGTGATTTTCCTTCTTCTTCTTCTTCTTTTTTTTTTTTAATAAACTTCGCTTCCACACTACTTATTATCTATCCAATCAACTGCTGCACTTCTTCCAACATTGAACTTTTTCCTGAAATATTTCTTCCATTTTGAGACCTGTGCCTCTTGATTTTTATTCCTATTATTGGGCTCTTGTTTACTGAATCTTCTTACCATCGGATCTACATTCAACAGTGAAGCACAATTTTCTATTTTAAATTTACTATAGAGGTTTGTACAGGAATTTATTGGAAAATAATGCATTATGGAGAAAAAGAAATATGCTCTACTGAAGGAGTACGTGCATATTTGTGTGTGTGTGTGTGTGTGTGAACATATCCTTTAAGCTATATTCTATGATAAATACTAACCTTCCAATACCTTCTCCATATTTCACAGTTCCAAAAATAATAGTCCCAGCTAGTGCATAGAAGAACACTAAAAGAAACATTCCAAATATGATAAAAAAACTCTTGCAAACAGATACTCCAACTGTAAGCATTAGCATCTTCAATGTTGCATGTTTTCCTGTGATTGTGAAAAAACGTAGGATGACTACCATAAAACCAATTGAATAGGATAAATCATTCTGAAAAAAAGATATATATATTATACATAAAGCCACAATAACACATAAATAAAAAAGTTTAAAAAACTAGAGTGATCAATTATTTTTAAACTTATTTAACTCATATTTATTTTATTTATTTACATATTTTATGCCCAAATTGGAGCATTTGAATCAGTCCATATACACATAAGTCTTCTGACTATTAGGTGGAGATTTTGTTTTTAGCTTTCTATTTTGCTCCAAAAATTATTTAATAATATTACTACTAACTGTGATGGAGCTTATTCCCTGGTGGCAATTTGTATTAAATTATTTAACTGTTTGGAACTCGTACAGAATATACTAGAAGCTTGATTTAATTAGTATCATTAAAAAGTATTATTAATTGATGTTGCTTTCTTTTCCATTGTTTGAATTAGTTGGTAAAAATTATATCTGGGAAGTGTGGCAGAGGGTAAGAATTGTAAGAAATGTAAGAAGTTTCATCAGAGTACATGTAATGGAAAAAAATAAATAAAAATAAATAAATAAATAATAATAACTGAGGCTCTCCCTCAAAAGTTTTATCATTTTTATTTTAGGGGTATGAAAATTTCATAGTATGGAGATATGTATAGGGAGTTGGATACAGTTATCAGGGAGATGGGTGTAATGATTAGGGCCCTTCAGGGTCTACCTACAGAAGTGAAAAGGTTTAGTGGTGAGGGTAAAGCAGATGGTAGAGAGCTTCCGACAGGACATATGTGAAAAATGATAAAAGGGATGAAGGTTCTAGACACTTTGAAAATTGTGGGAACAAGTAGGTTTGAACTGCTAATAGGGTCAGGAGGAAAGGACAGTGGAGAGAGTGAGGGGTGGAGAAAATGAGCCTTATGTAGATGTAGGAGTAGGTAACATGCAACAGGGAAAAAAAAAGGGCATAGGATAGTGAGAGGATGTACCAGAATGGTGAAGGAATGAGTTACAATAAATTGTTCAGATCACTGCCTGTAGATGGTGGTATTTTGGCTATGAGTTTTTGGAGGAACTATCTATTTTTTTTTACTTATGGCTTTACGCCTCGTCGACGGCTAAGGTCATTAGAGGTGGGATGGGACTGGGGACAAGGAACGGGAAGGAATTCGATCATGGCCTTTTTGTAGGAAGCATCCCGGCATTCGCCTGGAGTGATTTGGGGAAACCATGGAAAACTTAAATCTGGATGCCTGGATGGGGAACTATCTTGCCATTCACCTGGAGTAATATTGGGAAACCATGCAAAACTGAAATCATGAAGGCCGGGTAGAGATTCCAACCTACATCCTTACGAATGCTCATCCACCACACTCAGTATGTTTCTGAAAACTATCGCAGAACACATTCATTAACTGACATAATAAAGGTACTGCATTAGAAGTCATTAGAAGACATGAGAAGAGTTTTGAAAGAGTACAAATTATACATTGATGATGAGGCTTGTAAGGATATTGGTAGGAGAATTAGGAGCAGTGTATAGTAGGGAAAATATAACCATGACAAGCTGTTACTCAGTTTCAAGTATAAAGGAGTGAGAAAATTTTCTTTTGTAGGTAAGGGTGTCAGAGATTTGTACCGGGTGCTGCAAAAAGATCTGATGGTTTTAAAGTAAAAACAACATGAAAAATAAAAGTGATACAAAATATTTTATTGCTTATTACAGAAGGGTGTTGATGTAAATTAATGAGAATAATATCAGAACAACCAATTTCATCCATTTAAGATGTGAAGATAACATCCTTTAAATGACGTTCGTCTTTGACCAATCATTCTTCCAGCCTTGCACTGAAGCTGTTGAATACGTGCTCTAACATTGCACGAGGCTGGTTGGTGATTTCTTGGTGTATGGATTCTTTCAGTTCATCCAGTGTGTGGGGTTTGTTTGTGTAAACTCTTGCTTTAAGGAACCCCCACACGAAAAAATCACAAATGCTAAGGTCTGGAGAGCGAGCTGGCCATTCAATGTCCCCAAAACGCGAGATCACTCGACCACAAAACTTGCTTCTCAAAACATCCAAAACCTCATTGGCTGTAGTGGCAGTTGCCCCATCCTGCTGGAACAAAATTCTCCTGCAAACTAAACAATTTCTCTTAAGTTCAGCGATCAGGAAGTTTTTCAACATCAACAAATAACATTGCGAATTGATGTAACGGTTCGACCACCCTGTTCAGATGTATGACCCAATAACACACCTTTTCATTACACCACAACCTTAGGACTATGCAGAGGACATTCATGCAGTTGTACTGGATTTGTAGCCGACCAATAATGAAAGTTCTGTTTGTTTACATAACCGTCCAGATGGAAATGTGCCTAGTTGCTCACCATTAAAATTTTTTCATCAGTCAACATAGCAATCATTTCTTCTGCAAATTCTTTATGCTTTGCATGCTCATTAAGCTTTAACTGCTTTAACAGTAGCAATTTTGTACGGGTGGAAATGCAGATTGAAATGCAAACTTCTTCTTGCCGGACGGTCAGACATGTGCAAAGCAGCAGCTTGTTTACGGGCCGACCACCGAGGACTGGCTTCCACAGCTTCTCTTACTCGATTGATATTCTCTGGCGTCCTGAATGACCTCGGTCAACTTTTTTATTAATGCTGAACCGGTTGCTATGAAGAAGCTCACTCATAGCATAATTGTGTTACAAGTTGGGACTCTTCCTCTTCGACCCACATTAAAATGTCTACGGAACTGCCGCTGAACAGCAATGTAGGAATCACCACTTTTAAAAAATGCCTCAACAACAAACGCATGGTGCTCACTCGACCACTGCTAAATGGCTACTACAGATGCCCATGTGTGGGCTCTGGAATGTACCTATCCCTACCACCCCCCACCATCTACTCACTCAACAATACGGCGGTGTAAACCGTCAGATCATTTTGCCGCACCCCGTATGAATTACCAAGGAAAGAGCTGAACAATTTACCAATAACAGTAAAAGAATTTAAGATTGAAATTCATGTAGGACTAAAGTAGATGGGAGGGGAAATAGCACTAAAAAAATTGGGATGAAAAAAAAAAAACAACAAGAAATACGAACATATGTGTTTGGGGAAATTGGCACCACAGCATATGCTTCATTACAATGAATTTAAAAAAAATGTTCCAAACCTTCTGCTACAATTTTTTTTTTTTACAATCCTTGACTTCATTATATTTAAATTAAATCTTATCTTCTTCTTATGGCTTTACACCTCATCGATGTTGAGGTCATAAGCGGCAGGAAAGAACAGTGTACAAGGAATGGGAAGGAATTCGACAGTTGCCTTTTAAAGGAAGCATCCTGGCATTCACCTTGAGTGATGTGGGGAAACCACAGAAAACCCAAATCTGGATGCCCAGATGGAGATTCCAACTGGCGCCCTCCTGACTGTGAGGCCAGAGTGTTAACCGCTCACCCACCATACTCGCTAATTAAATCTTAGCCACTTGTTTATACCTGAAATCAAACGTTAATTTATGATCACAGTTCTATCTTTCCTTTCACACACACTTTCCAATCCTCAATCATTACCTATCGAGGTCTTATTGCGAATTAAATCCATACACATACCCGTCACTCTCATCACACACCATCTGTCTTCCAAGAGGTTTCAAACTTCTTCTTCTTCTTCTTAAAGTACCATTTCCTACAGGAGATTGGCAGTCCACATAGCTCATTGCATTGCAGCATGAAAAGCCTCTTCTGGCATGCAGTTATACCATCTCTGAATGATCTTTGCCATGAATTGCTTCTTCTTCTAACAGATCATTTCCCCTGTATCTCCCTTCAATGAGGAGTTGCAAAAGCTGATATCTCTTGCCTCTGATAATGTGTCCTAGATATTGAGTTTTCCTTTACTGTATAGTGAGCAGCAGTTCTATTGTCTTCTCAATCTGATGATGTAGTTTTTCGTTTGAGATTTTCTGCGCCAAAGTTATGCATAAAGATGATACAGAAACATTTGAAAAGCATCAATTCATTTTTCTACGATTTGGTCAAGGTTCATCTTTCACACCCAAAAAGAAAAATGGAGAACACTTAAGAATGAATCATTCACATTCTTAGTTGCAGTCTAAGATATTATCTTATGAAAAAAATTTCATGCTAACAAATTGTCTCCTGGCCTGTTCCATTATATTGATATCTTTCTTTTAATCACACTACCCATCCATCACAATGCCCAAGTATTTTAAGGAGGATCTAGTTTAGTCTTATTGACATAATTCTTAATTGACATAACTCATGTACCATGTATGCTACGACTGTACATCTTCTGGTGTATGTATTATTTTGATATGCAATTGTTTAAATTGTCTATCATGCATTGGAGTGCAGGTAATTGGCAACAGTGTCATTTGCATGCCTGATAGTTTTGATTATTTTTTCATTTATTGATCCATTAATTTTCTTCCTTCAACACTTTCCAAAAAATTAATTTGGAATATAAGTTGAACAAGGGAGGTCCTGGTGAACAACTTTCCTATTGCAGTTATTTCTGAGTTACCTTCGTCAGTTTTGACATCTGTGGTCTGATTCTAATACAATTTGCTGGTAATGAGAAAATCATTTTGGTCTATACCTATTAATCTCAAAAAAATTTTACCACCTTTTTATGTCTCACGTAATTGAAGGCTTTTATTTTTAAATATAATTTATGAAACAGGCAGACACATCAACACTCATGTCCCTGTACCTCTGTGCTAATACGTTACAGAACTAGGGCATTTCATGTATACAGGTTGCAAACTAGCTCTTTTTTAATATCAGTTTCTCATATTACTCTGCGACAATGTCAGCAAACAAATCTAGGTGCTAAAGAGTTTGAAGTCCTGTATTTGATATCCATAATGTGAGGCCAAGATCCAGCATAGAACTAACAAAGATAATAGAGCCTAGTTTGCATACCTCTCTGGTATTTCTCTTTTTATCCTTTATAACTTATATAGGACTGCAATATGTCTTCATTTACTGGAGAAGGTGATGAGAGGATCCATGACCAGAAGTTGGGCTATAAAACCTTGGTCAGACCTTTGTTCGAATATGGTTTTGTGTTATGGGACCCACATTTTGCGTATCTAATTCAGGAGTTGGAAGGGGTGCAAAGTAGAGCAGTTAGATTTGTTTGTGGAAATTACCACAGAACACAATCAGTAAATGATACAATAAAGCAGCTAAGGGTTGGGAGTTGTTGAAAGACAACAGGTGATGATAGTGCTGGTATTGTATAAAGTTTATTTGGTGATCAGGTTTTGATGGATATTGCTAGAACATTTAAGAGTAATTACTAGGAAGTGAATGATGAACATGACCAGAATCTGGCACATGATTTAAGGAATAATGGAGTGGAAATATTCCTTTTGAAGATAAGGAAGTTAAGAGATGGAATAAATTACCATGGGAAGTGCTGGAAACTTTGTCAAAAACAACAAAAGAATATAAATTTAAACTTCATGAAATGAAAAAGTACATGGGTGGGGAAAGAGCAATCAAAAAATTGAAACTGATGCACTTCCCTGATGAGAAGGCTGTGAATGTTTTATACTACCTATCACCTAGAAAAATTTTAACTGCTTCCATGGTCAGAGGATACAAACATGTGATGCCCTAGCCAGTACCTTTATGCTTGAGGCAGTTTTGTGTTTAACAATTAAAGTATCTATGTCTAAGCAGTATTAACTTAGCAACCAAGTACAATGTATGTAATCACACTGTTTATGTATGCGTTTATGTTAATTACTATAATAATGAAAAGAAAAAATATTTTAGTCAATGAAAATAACAAAGGAAAGGTGATGTAGACTCAACCCTCATAGAAGCTAAATGCAGGACAGCTGTGAACAATGCACAAAACATGAGACAAACAACACAACATTTTATTTGAAAAGCTTATTTATACTGAGAGAGATGCAGGCCAATTTTGAAGGGAGGTTTGTACACACCAAGGATTTACAATTCCTTACATCTTTGGCTCACTTTATTCTTTTCAAAAACTTCTTTACTTTCAATCTCAAGTATATCACCAGATCCACACTCCTGCTATGGATACCCCTAGGGGACACTCCTGTGCCAACCTATATCTAGGTCACTTGGAGGAACATTTTCTGAATCTCATCCCATTTAAATCCTCGGTGTGCTTCAGATACATAGATGATATATCTATGATTTGGATACACAGTGAAAACTACCTCCCAAATTTCCTCAATTTGCTTGTGGTGAACCAAGGTTATTAGGGATTTACAACGAGTTATAGGAACTATTACAGAGTGCTATAGAAACTAGGCCAGTTGCAACAGGGACTGTAAACAGGCGAGCCAGAAAGATTTTGTAAACTCATGGGACAGCGACCTGCATAGTACATTAAGGCAGTCAGAAATTTCACGCAATCTACGACATAATCCAGCTAGTGTAATGGCATCAGGATGTTTAGTGATTGGATAGTTTCTCATGGGTATTTATTTGTAGCAAATGTACTAGTGTTAAGAAAGGCAGATTGCTTTCCAAGCCAGTCCAGCCAGCATAACCACTCACCACTACAATTGACAACAGTCTCCTAATCCCACAGTCCTACTGTGGGAGCTGCAAGGACCATCCAGTGTTCACGGTAGGTAGCATGCACCTAGCATGTGATTTAACATCTAAACGGTATGATACTCAGCCAATAAACAACACTTGTCCACCACTTGCAAAGTCGGAAACACTTCTTGGCAAAGGAGACACCGCCCAGTCCACGATGTAAAGTTATGTAGGGCAGTCCTGTTATAAAGTCATAACCATTTTCAGGCAAATTGTAGTATTATTCCATTCGCTGCCACAGAAGCAATCTCTAACATTTTGGATCTGATGATGCACTTTCTTACTATCAGAAAAACCTCCAACCTGTGTAATAATTTTTGTACCGAATGCGTTGCATCAGTTTTTATAATAAATCCACTTGATTGCATATCTTGAAATCATTCCAAGGAGCAACCTACATCATTATAACTAAATAATGCTAAGTCTCTGTTTTAATTTCTAGCCTGATGGTTACATATACTGACTGAAAATCTTCAACCTCAGCTGACAGAAAGTAAGCACTAGGATGGACTCACAAATTGTGGTAAGTGTTGCAGTTCGCTTGGCTACCATGCGACATAACACCCCTCCTAGTTTTTAATGTGCAGATTTGTGGTGTTTATTGCTGCATACTAATTTTGACAACAATCTACTTAGCATAGCAGAGGAAAGCAACTATTCTCTCACTATGCCCAATACAGAGATTAGATAGCCACAGGAGGAGTGACAGACCAAGTTTAAGGAGTGAAAAAAAAAATGTCATGACAGCACAACAGCAACAGCGAAAAAACAGTGAGTAGAGTAAAAAGCAGTTATTAACAGGTTTTAAAAATGTCTACCAACAAGCCAACAAGTGCTGAAAGTGTGTGAGTCAGGTGGTGTAAAAATTTCTCACAGACGTACTAAAATTAATTCCCAATAGTTTCAGTGGAGATGAATCAAAATTGAGATCTTTGATTGATAGTGTGTCAACAGCCTTTTCTTTGGTTGCTGTAAAAGAGCATGATGTATTGTTACAGTTTGTTAAAACCAAAATAGTTTTAAATGAAAGGTCGAAGATCCTTGCCCGAGATGAAACAAAAGATTGACCTTCAGTCAAAGGTATTTTATGAGAAAATTTCAGAGAGGAAAGAACTTTTGAGTTTGATACAAATCAATTATTCCTAGCTAGACAGAGAAGTGATGAATCAATAGGACTTCTTGTGTTGACGCATTAGAACATGATTTCAGGCAATCCACTGCCAATTAAATGAGAGCAGCATATATTGAGCGAAGTCTAGCATTAATCAAAAAATTGTCAAAGGAGATGTTTCTTTAAGGTTTGAAAGATGAGAGAATACAGACAATTCTGAAGGCACAAGGTAAAAAAATAATACTCCCCAAGCCTGTCGATCTGGTACTCTTTGAAGTATCTGCCATCTTGTTCCAAAAGGACAAATATTCACATAGCAGAGCTGAATCCAATCAATGCACATCAGAAACCTTAGGAGTAACTTTAAAAACTGTGATTCTTATGGTAAAACTGGTCACTTAAGTAGGGAATGTCAAAGCACCATAACTTGTCAATAATGCAATCATGTTGGTCACAATGCTAAAGACTGTGGAAATAACACAGCATTCAAAAGAGTCCAGTACAATGCAGGCAGTTACTGTCATAATGTTAGTCACAAAGTGGCTGATTCCCAAAAAAGAAGAAACGAATGTGCCACTGTAATAAAATTGGTAATTTCTCATCTAAATGTTAAGCAAATTCTGGGGTCAAAATACAATAAAACAAACAGGGAGAAAACCATTTGAATGCAAAGTAGACAAGCATCTTCCTAACTGAAATTATTGGTCATTATATGCCGTAGGTGGTCAGTATGCTAGTGACTTCATAAAAATGCCAAGCCCTATATACCATACTTACTTGATAGAGTTGCACAACTAAGGCTGATTAATCAATCAGCATTGAAACCTAATACACCTCTAAACAGATAACAGACAATTCAGATCAAGGGAATCTCAATCTGTCAAATTCATGTCGATCATTTTCTAGAAACTTGTCAATTTCAGATGCTATAAGTTGTCATTCAATGCCATCCATTCTATCAATCCGAGAAATTTTTTGCAGATTGTATTTTTATCTTCTCATAAAAACAGATTTTTATGGAAAGCTATTCTTTCCCAGCTATATCACATGACTCATTTGCCAATACAGTATAAGCATAATCCTTCTTTGCAGCCTGGATACTTTCTTTTTACACGCTTTATATTAGCTTGACTTGTATGTATGTATGTATGTATGAATGTAACGGAATGTTACAACTCCATTTTGACAGACTTCCAGATGTCCGAGCTGGTTGAAATTTGACACACATATTAAGAACCGCTGACAATACAAGAATTTCATAACTATATCCTGCTATTCTCATTACTTTGACATTAACAAAAGAAAAATGGTTGAATGTCGTGTAATTTTGCAATTTAATTTTAATCCAATTCCAGATGTCTGAATTGTTCGAAATTTTGCTGATGTATTGATAACTGATTACAATACAATAATTTCATAGCTATATCTTGATATTATCATTACTTTGACAGTAAAAACAGAAAAAATTTGCACATGTTTTAAGAACCGTTGACAATACAGCAGTCTCTTAGCAACTTCCTGCTATTCTCCTTACTTTGACCATCTCCAGTTTCCCGGGTGTGATTTACGAGCCTTGGTTGCTGACGACGATCGTCTTCCACTGTCTCCTATCAAGAAAGGTTTCTCTGTCTGCAGTCACTTAACGTGATGTTGAATAGTGAGTATTCGAAACATTATTTTGTACTATTATAGAAGTGTAGTCTTCCACATTTACCCTGCTATTCGACATCTGGCTGAGCTGCCATTTAATTGTATTTAACTCATGGAAGTAATAATTAAAAATGAAACTACAATGCAAAGATCAAGAGAGATTGGCGAAGAAAAGCCAACAGTAGGAAACATACTTTTGAAACTCTCGTGGAAGTAATAATGAAAAATGAAACTACAACACAAAGATAAAGAGTGATTGCTGAAGAAAAGCCAACAGTAGGAAACATACTTTTGAAACTATCTGAACTAAAAAGTTAAAAATAAAATTGTAGTTTAAAAAACTAAAAACACGCTTTCGTAGTAATGTGAACTAAAAGGTTAAAAATAACCTTTAAATATAAAGATTTTGTTTAACAGTGATGGGACGTTCCACAATACAGGATAAATTAATTTTTTTGAATATGATATCTTTCTTAACTTTTTCAATAATCAGTTTCAAAACTAGAACACTTGAATCATTTCTTACTTTCAGCAGGACTTCAGGAACATCTTCATGTTCCTCTTTACTTCTTAAAGGCAAGTCATTTGAAAATCGAAGATATTAAAAATGACATAATTTGTCGATTGTCTTCTACTTCCTCCTGGTGAGCAGTATTCATCATTACACGACTGGTATTTTTTCCGAGAAGTTCTTAGCATTGTTAGCAGCTGATTGATGATAATGTGATATTTTTGCAGTATTCATGGATATTTATAAAGTTACAGAAAGTTTTAGTAACAAATTAATTAGAACATAGTAGCAGAGGCATGTATGTCTGCAAGCAACCATTATTAAAGTTTCATTTCAAATTAGTGGCTTTAGCGTCTACAGAAAAGTTGTAACTTTCAGGAAGGTACCCAGCAGCATTTCGGATTAGTACCTCTCTCCAACATCATTGTATTTAATTCATAAGACTGAAATTAAGATGAAGCTGCCTGGGCCTGTGGGATGTAACACCGTATGTTTGCAGTGTAGATATGACCACAGAATGAGTGAAACAACTTGATCATTGGACTGACCCAACTCTAACCTGGGCAAATCCAGGCACCTACTACAATTATACTGTAAATTCAAGCGTAATAAGTATTTTATTACAATTTAGCTCTCACATTATCAACTTTTTCACAATCACTTAACGGTAATTAAAATTAATAAAATATAAACGAATTCAGCTAAATATAGTTATTAAATAAAAGTAATACTTTTTTTAGGTACTGTTAAATACTATTAAAAGCCTTTGTTATCCTTATGGTAGATACAAATCAACTACTTTTAAAAAACTTCCTTATATCCATTGTTATAAAAAATAAATTATTAGTGGGCGCTCCGGTGATGTCACAGTATAAATGATCTGATGCTTTGCATGCGGTTCGAGTCAGTCTGCAGTCTGTCAGTATTTAGGCACACAGTAAAGGCCCCCTTCCCCCCCCACTACTTGGCTCGTGTGCAGTTAAGATGGAGATAGCTCATGTGGCACAGCGACAGTTTGTTAACATCGATAATGAAAACTGTCGCCTTTTAATACAATTGTACAGTGCCAAATTTTTTGTGTAGTGTCAAATGTTCAGCCTAATCAGACTTTAATGGTATCACCTCCATCTCCACCAAAACCATCACTTGAAACCCCATTCAATGAATTACCAAAAGACATTACTAACTCAAAACATTTTAGTTAAGTAGGGAGTAAGTGCACATTAAATATGGAACAGAAAATTGAATAGCATTGAAAAATTTAGTATAAAATAGGTGGTATTACCTTATCTTTGCCCATTCTTTCAGAGCTACGCATAATGCGTCAAAAACTTCTGGAACTGTTTAAGAAAATTGTTGTTTAGACACTCAAAAAGATATTGCAGGCTAGTACACGAGTATCCACTTTCTAGAAATCTTGAAGCCAGAGTGTCTTTCAGTAACTAAAATTGCCTTCTGAAATTGAGTGTTCACTGGCTAAATTAAATGATTTTAGGAACTCTACCATTGTTATTCTCGTAAAATTTGTTTATTGTATCCTCGATGGCTTTATATCTCATTTCTTCCATGAGTTTCTCACCTTACTGAATTCTATTAATATACAATTTCTATATCCACTTTTTATTTAAGCTTCTAATATACAGTGTGATGCATCACAGTGAAAGTTGCAGCTACTCGTATATGTGTAATGTCACAGTGGCTTCACGAAAAGACGAGTGTCTGGATAGTTTGCTGCGCAATACTGGCTTGGTTCCATACCCACGTATGGCAGCTGTGTTTGTCAAATAACCATTTGACGTGCCTGAACATGGATTGTGAGGCAACCACACATAGTCAATACACTGCTAAAGAGCTGCCAGCAGCACCATGCATGGCACGTTGTGCTGCCTCGCCCTCACTAATGTCTGTTTCCCGCAGACAGCTATAGGAAGCAGGTTTAAATCACATGAACTGAATTAATTTTTGAAAGTTGCTTAGCACTGTTTACTCTTAAATTTGGCAGAACTCCGATTGAGCACATACCTGCGTCCAGTTAGGCAACTGTGAAATTATACGTGACTCCTAACAGTTATCTAAGACACAATCTAAGAAACAATCTATTATGGAATTATGCCTACTCTACAATGATTTATTTTCCTGTCATGGGATAAACTCACACAAACAGACAATTTGACACATGAATTCAAACTTAAACCAGAGCCAATAGGAGCCCCTACTAACAATAGATCATAAAGGATGCCAGAAGCTTTAAAGCCCATGATAGTGGAAGAGAGTCATCATATGTTGGAATGGGGAATTAATTATTACTGAATCAACCAGTCCTTGGAACTTCCACATATTACTAGTTGCCAAGAAAACTGATGCCAATAGGAAGCACAAATATAGAGTAGTGATAGACTTAAGGAAGCTAAATTAAATTACAGTGGGATCCACCTTACACATACCTTAATCCCAGAGGTTTTTGGATTCCGTAGGTAAAGCAAATACTTTTCTGCTATGGATTTGTCTAGAGGTTATCATCAGGTATTAACTGATGAAAGGAATCACCCCATGAAAACCTTTAGCACTAATAAGGGAAAATATGAGTTTTTATCTATTCCTATTCATCTGTCCACTTCCCCCTCCACATTCCAGACACTTATGAATCTAGAACTCACTAGAATACAATACGTGCTAATTTATTGTAGTACTTTGGCAGAATATCAGGAGAGGTCAGCGGAAGTCTTTTGAAAGCTCTGAAAACATAACTTGAAACTTGAACCATCTAAGTTTGATTTCGTAAGGAAATTATTTATCTAGATCTTACAATAACAAGTGATGGAGTGACTCAAGATCCTGCAAAAACTGACAAGGTTAAAAATTACCTTCAGCCTGAAACCACAAAACAACTCAAAACATTTATAGGACTCACCGGTTATTATCGTAGGTGAAAATTACAATAAAATTGCAAAGGCACTGTATGAACTTCTAAACAAAGCCATCAAGTTTGAATGAAGCGATAAAGCTAAATAAGCTTTCCCAACCCTTAAATAAAGGTTAGTTATGCCGCCATTATTACAATATTTAAAATTATATGAGGAATTTATAATTACTGTTGACACAAGTGGAGAAAGTCTTGGAGCATTTTATAGCATGGGAAGATAGGAGAAGATAAACCAATAACCTATTTCTCAAGTATGTTGAACGAATCAGAACAGAAATAAAGCAAAGTGAATGGGAGTGCCTTGCCTTTGTTTGGTAAGTCAAACTGTTTTGTCCCTATATATTTGAAACTCATTTTAAAATCATCACAAATCACACACTACGCTTGGGATTTTTAATGTAAAAGATCCATCATCCAGACTGCTGAAATTCTGACTGAAACTTTCTGAGTATAATTTCCATATAATTTACAAAAGTGGAAGAGTGATCTCCATTGCTGATGCCCTTAGTAGAATAAGAAAAAATGATCCAGTTCCAGATGCTTCCACAAATAATGATAATGAATGATAGTGAAATATGGGCACCTCAAATGATAATAGCACAACATCCACCAACATACACTACAGAAGGTGAATTTCCGGTACTAAATGAAGCAGAAAAACAAACAATTCTTTGCCAAATTCATTACTCACCCATTGGCAGCCACATGGGCATAAATAAAACCATATAGTAGGTCAAAAGATGTATACAACGTAAGGTATTGACAAGATATCAGAGATTATATTATGAAATGTCGTAGCTGTCATCAGAATAAACTAACATAGCTTAATATCCAAATGGCACTTGCATAGACTAAGAAACCCGAGGAGATCTTCGATAAGACATGCAATTGATATCATAGGGCTGCTTTCGGTGACACATCAAGGTAATCAATACATACAAACATTCCACGACAGTTTATGGCAGTAATTCCTACCCTTAAACAAGACACAATGACTGTAGCCAAAGCTATTGTTGAAGAAATCGTACTGCATTATTGAATTCCATTGGATATTTGATCTGACCTTCATAGCGTATTCATTAGTGACACCCTCAAGCAAGTTTGTAAGCTACAGAAGATTAAAAAAATTCAAACTACCGCCTATTGTCCATGGTATAATGGTGGTATTGAGCTCATTGTACAATCATAGAATACCTAAGACATTACATAGAGAATGATAAAATATACTCAGATTCCTGGATTTCATATGCAATCTTAATAATAAATACCTATGTCACACTACAGGTTTCTCACCTTTTGAACTGTTCTTTGGATGCATACCTAATATTCCAGGTATATTGCAAATAGATCCAGCTAAAATGGTTGTTAGAATATGAAGCTTATACCAATGAGCCAGAGAAATTAACAGTGAGGTCTTTAGAGACAGGAAAGGATAAGGGGGGGGGGGGGGGGGGGGGCAAGGAATGGGAAGGAATTCAGCCATGGCCTTTTAAAGGAATCATCCCGGCATTTGCCTGGAGTGATTTGGGAAACCATGGAAAACCCAAATATGGATGCCCAGACGGGGATTCGAACCGCCGTCCTCCAAAATGCGAGGCCAGAACACTAGCCGTTACACCAACACGCTCGGTGAAATTAAAAGTGAGGTGAAAGAGAGAAACAAAGTATACCATGACAGGTTTGGGATCATGTTCTTCTTAAAGGCAAATTTGGCAACACACAGCCTAAACCAGCTTATCCTAATGCACCTTCATTAGGAATATACAAAAGGAAAACCCTAAATGGCTCATATTTTGTTCCCAGCAGCTGATGTAGAAATATGAGTTAAGATTCGCAATATTGTAAGCTCAAAGCTAATACTTCATGCAGACGTTATTCACTTGCACTTTAGGTATGGGCCCACTATCTAAAATAAAAATAAATTAAAAAATACTAATATTTTCTCTAAAAGGTATGTTTAAACAGTTTGTACATTACCAAATACATAGGAATGAGTTATACAATTAGTATAAACAAACAATAGTTCATACTTCACATTCCACACTGAGACAACCTATTCCACAATAACTACGAGGGTGGCCCAGAAACTGATGCACCACACTTTTTTTCTCAGCCCCCAACCTAGGGCGTAGCCAGGTATGGGCAGGGGAGGGTGGCTACTGCCTCCCCCCACCCCCCTCAGCAGGGCATGGGTATGTGCTCGATCGGAGTTCTGCCCAGCTGAATAGTAAACAATGTTAAGCAACTTTCAAAAATTAATCAGGTTCGCGCGATATAAAACTGCTTGCTACTGCTGACTACAGGAAACAGACATTAGAGAGGGCGAGGTGGCACAACGCGCCATGCACGGTGCTGCTGGTGACTCTTAAGCTGCATAACGACTATGTGCAGTAGCACTGCGAGTCATGTTCGAGGGCGCCAACCGGTTATTTGCTGTGTGAACCATTTCTGTTGATGAGCGCGCCCGCCGCGCAAACGCAAGCCAGCCAGGATTGAGTGGCAAACTATCCATGGACTGTCTATTCGTGAAGCCGCCGTGAATATTTCATGTGCACGAGTAGCTTTCAATGTGATGCATCACACTGTATACTAGAAACCTAAATGAAAAGTGATTTTGTGGATATTGAAATTGTATTTTTATGGAATACAGTATGGTGAGAAACTCATGGATGATATGAAGCAATCGAGGACACAATAAACAAATTTTTATGAGAATGATAACTGCAGAGTTCCTAAAATCATTAATTGAGCCAGTGAACACTCAATTTCGGGAGGATATTTCAATTACTGAAAGATGCTGTGATTCTAGCAATTGGAGACTCGGTTACTACCTGCAATATTGTTTTTGAGTGTCAAAATAATCAGTTTCTCGAACAGATCGAGATGCTTTTGATGCATTATGCGAAGCTCTGAAAGAATGGGCAAAGATAAGATAATAACACCCATTTTATACTAATTTTTTTTTTATTGCTATTCAATTTTCTGTTGCTATTATCAACGAGAACTAACTTCTTACTTAGGCAAAATGTATTGAGTTAGTGATGTCATTTGGCGATTCTATAGAATCGTTGATTGGAGTTTGAATTGGTGGTTGTGGTGGTGATGCCATTGGAGTATGATTAGACTGTATATCTACATCTACATACAGGGCGTTCGCCGGAAAACGCAACCCTCCCAGTCTGTTGCCGTCGGCAACTTGCTCGGACAGCGGGGCCAGCAGTTTCCGCCACGCGGCACCGTGAATCACCGCACTGTTTAACACCTCCGCTGCCCCAACAGTGCAGTGCAGTGACCCTTACATTGTTAAGAACGGTTTCTTTGCATTGTAGCTAGTTTGTGACTTCAGTCTCTTATTAATCAGTGTTGTGAATAAACGTTTCTTTGCGGTTTGGCTGGTTTGGGGCTTCATACTCTTACTAATCTGTACCGTGTTTGAGTGTGAGTAAAATTATGGTACGTTACAGTTTGCAACAAAGAATATTTCTCTACGATACATATGTGAAGAAGAAGTCGTTTAAAAAGTGTCGCAGTAAATTTCGTCACGAATATCCTGGCGCTTTACTGCCAGCTAAATCAACAATTCTGCGTCTGGTTAAAAAAGTAAGAGAAACGGGTTCATTTTTTAACAAAAAGAGACTGTCGGTCAACCGTATTCTCACAGAGGAGAAAATTGACGATATCGCTTTTCGACTAGAACAGTCACCCAAAAAATCATTAAGTCAGTTAGGGCAGCGTGTGTCTCGAAATATGTTCAGAAGATGTGAAATGTGCATTACACAAGAGTGTCAACACTTCCAGCATCTTTTATAAGGTAAGCTAATGAATTACGTCACATTTAAATGCTTAGCACATACAAGTTTATGAAATAGTCCGCGGCCGACGGTCGAAAAATGCCGGGAGCTGACCGCTCGCTCGCCGCGAGCAGTTTCTTCCTTGTAGCGCTAACAGTGGGTTGCGTTTCCCGGCGAACGCCCTGTATATACTCTGCAATTCACAAAATTGTGGGTGGCAGAGGATGCTCAGCACCAAAGCTAAAATGGTACGAGGGAAAAAAGAATTCATATAAGAATCAGTCCGGCACCTTATTTCTCTAATTTTATCTTTCCTGTCCTTCCGACTCAAATAGGTTGGTCGAAGAAGTATTTCGCTACACTCAAAAGTGAAAGTGGGAGTACACATGTTTTCCAATAAGTTTAAACGAAACGTGTGTCGTCTATCTACCAGAGACTCCCAACCTAATCTAGTAATCAGTTCTGTGATGCTTTCAGAAGGACTGTAGCAAGCGGTCACGAATCGAGCGGCTCTTCTCTGTACTTTCTCTATACCTTCGATCAATCCCTTACGAAACGAGTCCCAAATGGCACAACAATAATCTAAATGTGGACGCACAAGAGATTTGTATGCTATCTCCTTTGTTTGTTCATTACAATTTTTCAAGATTCGACCTATAAATCGCAGCCTAGAATTTGCTCTACCTACTAACGAATTAATGTGTATGTCCCATTTCATGTTCCTTTGTACTGTTACTCCCAAATATTTCATAGAATCGACCATATCAATAACTGAACTGTTTACCTCGTATTTCTGAACAATTGGATTCTTTTTGTTAGTTATGCTCATTGTCTTGCACTTTTTACAATTTACAGTAAGTTGCCACTCAGCGCACCAAGCCAAAATAACATCCAGATCGCACTGAATTTCTAAGCAATCGGCCAAATTTCTTACTTCCCTATAAATAACCGCATCATCAGCAAACAATCTAAAAAGGCTTTTCACTTTGTCTCTGAGATCGTTTATAAAAATTAAGAAAAGAAGTGGTCCTATTTCACTTCCTTGACGTACACCCGATGTAACATCTAGATTAAAAGAACGTTCTCCTTCAACGACAACATACTGCGACCGACCAGTTAGAAAATCCTTTATCCATTCACAAAGCTGATCCGATATACCGTACGCTCGAAGCTTCGCTAAAAGGCGGTTGTGTGGCACAGAGCCAAAGGCTTGCTGGAAATCTAAAAAAATTGCATCTACTTGTGAACCTGTATCGATAACGTTCATTATGTCATGTGTAAATAGGACCAGCTGTGTTTCACATGATCTTTTCTTCCGAAATCTGTGTTGATTTGTTGTAAGAAAATTATTATCATCTAGAAAATTCATAATGTTCGAGCATATAATATGCTCCATAACTCTACTACAAACAGATGTTATAGATATGGGACGATAGTTTCCAGGATCACTTCGATCACCTTTTTTGAAAATCGGAGTTACTTGTGCGATTTTCCAGTCTGAAGGTAATTTTCGCTCTTCTAATGATTTACTGAATATATCAGACAGAAATGGCCCGATTTCCGCCGCATACTCTGAAAATACTCTTACTGGAATTCCATCCAGGCCCAGTGCTTTCCCCCACTTCAGGAGCTCTAATTGCTTAACGATACCTGCAGTATCTATTCGTAATGATTCCATCACCGACTTGCCACGGCGTGGAAAAACGGGAATACTATCCTTATGTTCATTTGTAAATGAATTTTTGAATACAGTATTTAGTACGTTAGCTTTATCGCAGCTTTCATTAACCTCGGAACCTTCACGAATTAGTGCTGGAATATTGCTGTTGGTACAATTAACTTTTCATATATACGACCAAAATTTCTTTGGGATTTCTGTGAGACTTTTAGAGAGAGACAGTTGGAGTGAAAATCGTTAAAGGCCTCACACATTACATTCTTATTACGTCCTCTTAAATCATCTAACGTTTCTAAATTGGTGCGACACCCCTTCCTTCTTGAGCGTGCGTGTATTTTCCTTTGTTTTTTGAGTAATCTTTTGACTTCGCATGTGTACCACGGTGGATCATTTTCCCCCTTTATTGTCCGCTTTGGTATATGTATTTCCATGCCTTCCCTGACTATATGTATAAACCGATGCCTTATCTCTTCAACGGTGTCCTTTGTTGACTTGAAGTTATGGTAATTATTCCTCAGGTAGGTTCTAAAACACTCCTTTGAGGCCTTACTGAATCTGTATACAGTCAGCACTTTTTTCCTTTTTCGCTTGGTCATTAATTTGATAGTCACAATTACCGCCTTGTGATCGCTTATTCCTGTGGTCGTTGAAATGTCTGTGAATAATTCTGGCCTGTTGGTCACCAGCAAGTCTAAAATATTTTCGCTACCGTTATGACACCGCATAGGTTCATTAACTAGCTGCTTGAGATGATTATCTGACAACAACTCGAGAATTACTTCAGAAGCTGCCTTATCCCTGTTACCTGTGATGTGAACATAATTACGCCAGTCAATATAAGGCAGATTGAAGTCGCCTCCTAGAATCATAGCATGATCCTTAAAATGGCTAGCTATACTATTTACATTATTTCTTAACTCCTCGATGATAGCTATGTCGGAATCGGGTGGACGGTAGAAGGCGCCTATGATGAGTTTTGACCCAGCAACGTTGAGTTTAATCCATATGATTTCACAGATCATATCGACGTCTATTTCATTACATGGGAGAAATTTACTCACAGCTATAAATACCCCACCTCCATGAGCCACAATCTGTAGTTGGCTACACCCCGTCCCTTCTATGGCATCCGGGATGGCCTGTTCCACATCTTGGATCAGGCCACCCGCAATACACACTGAATGGACGTTGGATTTCTTCCCCGAGGATTCTGCCATTTCCCTAAGGGGCTCTAATAACCGCCTAACATTAGAACTCCCAACTACCAGAATGCCCTTCTGCGTTTGCTCAGACCTGGCGGGCTGGTGGGGCGTCAACTCGCAGCATGACAATTGCGGGACTGAGTCAGCCTCCGACAATACATCAAACCGGTTGGACAGACGAACAAGTTCAGTGTCTTGGCCCTTAAGCCTGTTTGACTGCCCCCGTGTGCGGTTTCGAAGTCTAGAAGCCATACGCCAGTCACCAACAGGCGACTGCAGCACAGCATTCAACACTTCAGCCTGGGTTGCAGGTACGACGGTCGATATGGGAGAATCTGTGATAGGCATGGCTATATCAGTTTCCCCAATGTCACATCTGCTGCAGCCTTTTACGGCAGCTTCCAGCTGTGTAACTTTCGCTAACACAACTGTAAGCTGAGCTCGCAGATCAGCCACCTCAGCTCGTGTCTGCACACAGCAATCACAGTCCCTAGACATACTGCTTTTGAAAAACGCAAAAAGAAAGGAAACAAAAAAAGTACAGAAAAAAGGAACAGAAACTCGAAATAACCTGTACTTCCTACAAAATATATACACTCGGAGATTGCACTAATCAAATCCCCACACCACAACAGATAAAATATAACAATAAAATATGCTACTGCACTCGGCGACTGTTCAAATGCTACTAACGAGCACTGTCTACAAAATGTAAACACTCAGAGGTTACACTAATCAAATACCCACACCACTACAGATAAAATATAGCAACAAAATACGCTACTGCACTCAGCGACTGTTCAAATGCTACTAACTAGTACTGTTCACAAAATGTAAACACTCAGAGATTACACTATTCAAATACCCACACCACTACAGATAAAATCCAACACCAAAATACGCTACTGCACTCGCTGACTGTTCAAACGCTACTAACTAGTACTGTCTACAAAATGTAAACACTCAGAGATTACACTATTCAAATACCCACACCACTACAGATAAAATACAACAACAAAATACGATACTGCACCTGGCGACTGTTCAAACGCTACTAACGAGCACTGTCTACAAAATGTAAACACTCAGAGGTTACACTAATCAAATACCCACACCACTACAGATAAAATATAACAACAAAATACGCTACTGCACTCGGCGACTGTTCAAATGCTACTAACTAGTACTGTCTACAAAATGTAAACACTCAGAGATTACACTATTCAAATACCCACACCATTACAGATAAAATACAACAACAAAATATGCTACTGCACTCGGCGACTGTTCAAACGCTACTATGTGCTAAATGTGCTATTACACAATTTTTTTGGCACTGTATTAAAACGCGACAGTTTTCTTTATCAATGGCAAAAAAATGTCGCTGTGCCACATGAGCCAACTCGAACAAAGACACCTCCATCTTAACTGCATGAGCCAAGTAGTAAGGGTCCTTTGCCACGCGCCTAAATACTGATATACTGCAGGCTGACTCGACCCAACTGTTCGCAGCAAATCACAGTTCATTACTACAAGAGCTGATGTTGCTTGGTCGGTGCTCCAAGCACTTGCAGTCTGGGTCTCAATTGTGTTTGAGACTCTATCTGTGTCACAACATGAGGAAACAGCGACGTCCATCACCGACAGGGACTGCTACGCCCGCATGTCACCAGGACAAGCCAGCTCGACCGTGCCAGCTCCTGTCTTCCCCTGGAGAGGACAGCGTAACATCATTCACCACACATGATCAAGAAATCGACATCCAACAGACACCCAAGCAGGTGACTCCAGAGAACTCCTCGTGGGTTTTGTGGTCATCCCCAACATCATTAATCGAAGAATCCAGTGACTTCGAAGATGACGCTTCAGTATATCTATACCTTGCCAGCAGAGACGCCAAACACTATCTCCCTACCTGGGTTTTAATCAAGATGATTGAAAAATACCATCCAGAGAAAGAAGGACCTTGGGAAGCACAATAACTTATTTGTATGGGATCTCCCAGTGCAGAGCTTCAAGAATTTGTGCCACACCCTGTGCAATCCAAAGTTCTCCCACCATGCCAGTCACATCGTTGAAGAAGGGAAGGACTGGTCAAAATTTGTTCCTTTCCTGAACGGCTTCTCCGAAGACTTCAGCGAGGAAGAGTACCAAGAGAACATCAATCGAATCCCGTTTCCCACTAAAGAGATAGAATAATCAAGCTTCAATCAGAATGAGAACATAACTGAAGAGTCCTCTTCCATGCCGATGATCGAGGAAGAGCTGCAACCCAAGAATGACGGCCAGCAAACCTCCCTCGAAGAAACCTCCCTTCAAGAAACCTCTCTTCAAGAAATCATGGGTCAACTGACAGCCCAAACGCCACCAGAACACCATGGCAAAATTACAGAGGTACTGTGCCAAGTAGCAGCCCTCCCTGATAAATCCTGGTTGACTCTGGCAAGATTAATCTTACTGTGTCTTGCAGCCATGGAAATTCTCGGCAGCAACCAGCCTGACTCAACCAGCCCTCAAGTGGAGGTACCAGAACACGAATCCATGGCATCAAAGCAGTATTCAGCACCTAACCAGGAGGTGCGCTGCCTCCTGGCAGGTCCACCTGTGGAGAAAACACCGCCAGCCAGAACACTGGCACCCAGACAAAGTACCAAGAACCATACAGCCCGTAAGTTAGATCCAACAATGAAGAAGAAGAAGACAGCGATAGTCCTGCAGTGTTATTGCTGCCAAGGCTTCCAACATCGCGCACAAGACAGCAAGTCTAAGGTTCGATGCGTCCACTATGATGAGGGGCACAGCGTACTAGTCTGCCCGCGTAAGCGGGAAGCTATTCCTACCTGTGCCAAATGTGGGGATGACCATGCTGCCTGCTATGATGAATGCCCTGTGAGAAAGAAGACCCAAACCTCAACATACAGGTGCCACCCACCAACTAGAATAAGAATCACTCGCCCAGCAGAAGAAATAAAGTGCCAACAGACAGCGGATCTTCCCTGCTTCCCAGTAAATCCCCAACTTCAAGCACCAACTGAAGATGATGGCCCAACCTATTGCAAGACAAGAATATCAACCAACCAAGCACAAAGTGGACGATGCTGCAGACATGACTGCCTAGGAGAGCAGCGTGAAGTCCAGTTGAACAACATCGACCAACTATTGACACAGCTAATCTCGAATATGACATCCTGCAGCCAACTCGAAAAGATGCTACCCTGCTGTTAACCTCCTCTATGAAGGTACTGACCATTTCTGAAGACAAATTGGAGTCAGACTCCAAACCTTGAAGATATCAACTCATATCTGGACCTGGCAAGTCCAAAAATGACACACCAGAGAGATGACGACCCCATATAAAATGGAAGGAGATGCACAGCCCATGCAAGAACTTCCCCACACTCTGCAACAAATTCCATCCCAGGCGACTACTGCCATGATTGACTCGACGCGCACACAACACGGATTGGTCATTAAAGTGAATCATGCAGGCCACAAAGAAGGCTTGTGCTGGCAGATGAGTCATGTGACATAGCTGGGAAACAATAGCTTTCCTTAAAAAAACAGTTTTTATGACAAAGATAAAAATACAATTCGCAAAAAATTTCTCAGATTTGTAGAACTGATGGTGTTAAATGACAAATTATAGTGTCAGAAATTGACAGGTTTTTAGAAAACAAAGGACATGGACCTGTCAGTTGTATTAGCCAATGATATGTAGGGTGTTCTACATTGGCGGATGATATTGGTGGGGTTCAAATTTTTTTTTATATATAAAAAGAAGTATAAAGAGCCTTGTAATTTCATTGCGCAAGCCAAAGACTTAACCTGGTTGTAAATAATTTAAATCAAATTACATAAATACAGAACACAGTTATCACCATAGAGTACAACATAAAGTTTTTATGAGAAACCTTTTACAGAGAAAGTACATGCAAAATATTTCAGTTTTATACGAGACCCACTGGTTTCAAAAATACTCTTGTTTTGCTATTTTTAACGAGCATTTTGAAGACATTGTCAATGGACCTTGGATTGTTTCCAGAGAAGGGAATGATGTGGCAAGGAAAGGTGCTTACAAGTTACTGTGTGCTGCTATTAAGTCAGAAATCATTAAAGTTGTTTCTGTGCATTCAATTTCTTTCAGTAGTTTTCTGTTTTTTGGGGAGGGGGAAGGGAATAAAATGTTGACAACTACCAATTATGTGCTGTGTGAAAAGTACAACTGCAGGTACGAAGGTAGAACATTTTCCATGATACTTGTTACGTCAGATCTTTTACCGATATCAGTTTCAACAGCAACATCAAAGCTTATCAGTTGTTCTTTGACCAAACTGATGCAATGCTCCGTGGTGCATGAACCACGTATTCTATGCAAGCTGATATTAAACTTAAACGTTCCAATTTAGTTGATTTTTTGGTACGTCCACTTTGCCATTGTTTCTTGAAATATTCAAACAGACCAATTTTGTTAACTTTTATAGTATTTGAAAACTTTGTTATCATAGATCTTATAGAATTAGCAAAGTTAGGAATTTTGAAAATAAATATCTCAAATACGATGAACTACAGTTTATGACAAAAATATTTCAACACATCATCTATTCAATAGATTTTGAAATAGCTGTCAATAGTTGTATTCTTCTTTTTGTATTGTTTCTGCCTCCTCCTAAGAAACAACTGTAATTGTATCTTTTGTTTTGTGTACAATCTGGAAGCTAATTTTGCAATAGGACGACATAACTCAAATTACAATTATGCACATAACAAAAACAAACACGTTCTTATAAAAACATAAAGGTGAATCTATTTACTTATGATCATGAAGGGACATCATAAACAGACATTTGTTGCTGTGAGTCAAATGTCAACTTGAAGGGTACAAGTAAACAGGGCGATACAACCGGTAGAGAATGAGTCACACCGGAAAGTGATGACTGGGAGGCAAGGAGACGAAGACTGAAGCATGTTTTCACCCAATTTTATGGATTGAGGATCCACTTAATTAGGCGCTGGATCTGCCAGACTGACAAATGATGCGGGATCCTGCGTTGCTGGATTGCTATATCGAGATACATCCCGTGTCATTGGTTGATTAAAAAACTTCATTTTTTTTTTTTTTTTTTGTATTATGAATTCCAACTATGGTATTAACCATCGAAGAAAAAGGGTATGACAACAGAAACTCTTGGAGAACTAGACCTTACGAAAGAGTTAAATGAGGCGGAAATATCCTATTCTGCGACAAAAAACGCAATCCAAATTTCCTAGGCTCAGCCTTGTACAGCAAGCAACATAGAGAGAGTCCCCTCTACACTGCACTGTGTTAAAACATGGCTGAGGTCAACGATGCTAGATAACCATCTAAACTGTCTGTGTATGGTTAGTGTACACAGAAAATTTTTACAAGTGCAGATGAAGTAGCTTGAAAATTACTGTTAGTGTAATTATATATATATAATATAGGCCATTAATTAATTAATTGAATATACATTAATAAACATTTATGTAGCTTGCATATTATCAGTTTTCTCTTGCCTGCACCCCCAATTCTGAACAAAATCCTTGCTACGCTCTTGCCGCCAACAATGGTACGATTGCGAAAATTTAGATATGAATTCTTTGAAGTTTTCAGAGTGAATGTGTAAAGTTTTTGTTTCTTCCCACAGGTAGCATACTAGCAGCAATGGTTCAACATGGCGTCTGTGAGTAATGTACATTATAAGCAACGTGTCGTCATTGAATTTTTCACTGTGGAGCAAGAAACAGTAAGAAACATTCACAAACATTTATGGAGCTACAGCAGTCAACAGAAGTGCATTTAGTTGATGGACACAGAGGGTAAAGCCATCTGAAAGGGGTTCTGCAGAGCACCAAGATTTGCAGCAGTCGGGAAGGCCATCCAGAGCTGTAACACCTGACAAGATGCAGCATGCTGATATGCTTCTTAGCGAGGAGTGACGTTTCACTGTGTTCAATAAAGAAGTGTTGAAAAAAATGTTTTGAATTAGTTTCTGGGCCACCCTCGTACATCTTTGTCATAACTAAGAAAAGTATTCAATAACTTTCTGATGAGAAGATCAGTTAGAAACCTCTAGATCCAAAAATTACACTGCAAATACATTTGAGCCACACTTAGCATATCTAAACTCATACCTTGCCAAGAAAAATTACCATAACACTGGGGAACAAACAGTATCTGCCTGCAAAATAAACACATGAATCAGTAAATACTAAGTTTGAAATCTTGTCTGATCTTGCAGACAGCACATTTGATTCAAAAATTCAATATTCAAACTTGATATAGGATAACAGAAGTGAAATTGACACTTCTTTGAAAGAAATATTGTATAAATCAGCTGTAAATGCATAATATGATCATAAACATTTTGTGCTAATTTAATATTTGTTTTGAGTGTTTATCTGTGTTTGTAAAAAAAAATGAAAAAACCAAAATTTTTTCGTTCATTGCTAATCAGCATAGTAATGTCATTATAATTCTTGCAATGACACGAAATGTTGCCAAATAACAAACTACTGGGTAACTAACTGTAAAAAACAAAACACTGGTTTAATGTAAACGAACTACAGTAGTTGAATACAAGCTTTTATTACGAAAGGTATTTATATCAACATAATTGCATTCATCAATGGGTCATGTAACAGAATGCTAATTGTGTTAAATATGCTGTCATACAAATTATTTATTAAATTATATGAAATTCATCATTATACTTACAAAAAGTAAACAAGCTCTATACCAATTTCAAAGTGAAAACTGTGAACCATAAACTTATGAGCAGAGCTTTTAGTAGCTTAAAAAAGACATTTAAAACTATGGTTTACCAGGACTATTTTACAGAAGTTAAACTAAATTTGAATATTATTCCAGTTGATACTAAAATAGCATCTTAAGTCACAATGGGTTACAAACCCATGAATTTTACCAAAACAAGAGCAATTGAGAAACATATGTAAATTCATTATGTTATTATAATCTTTGTAGCTAAATAAATATTGTATTTGTAAACATTTTAAAATACGTTGAGGGTGCCCCAATCATAATCAATACAGTTATTATGTACCCTCCAATGGAGCAGAAGTAAATGGCAAACTCACATCTTGGGTGAAACCTATTAAATAGTCCGTCTGTCAGAATAAAGGCAAAAAAAATATCAATGTAGTAGATTTTAGATGATCTTGTATTTCTAATAGTGACACACATGCCGGAAATTTTGCCAACATCTAGGATGTTGCAAAATCTTTGGACAGCCGCGGAGGTGTCATGAGTATTTATTTTGTAGTAAATTTATTAGTGTTATGAAAGGCAGTCTGCTTTCCAAGCAAATCCAGCCAGCATACCACTACACTATGCTTGATGCCAGCGTCCAAAGTCGGTTAAAGTGGCAGTCTTACTGTGGGAGCTGCAAGGACCATCATCCAGTGTTCATGGTAGGTAGCATGCACCTAGCACGTGAAGTACACATCTAAATGGCATGGTACTCAGCCAATGAAAACACCTGTCTCCCACTTGCCCACTTCTTGGTGGTGGAGATGCTGCCTAATGTAAAGTTATGTAGGGCATAGCTGTTATAAAGTCATAACCACAATTTTTAGGCAAATTCCACCTTTCTCCCCTTTGCTGGCTTTGGAAGTAATCTCTACAATTCGGATCTCATGAGCCACTATTTCACTATCAGAAAAACCTCAGACCTGTGTTACAATTTTTGTAATGAATTCCTAGCATCAGTTTTTGTAATAAATCCACTTACTTGTATATCTTGATATCATTTCAAGGAGCTACCTACACCATTATAACTAAGTAATGCAAAGTATCTGTTTTCATTCATAGCCAGATGCTGACTGGAAAATCTTCAACCTCAGCTGACAGTAAGTAAGCACTATGATGGATCCACAAATTGGGGTAAGTGTCACAGCTTGCTTGGCTACCATGCGACATGTTGTCATCACCTCCTGAGAACTGTTAATGGTGATATACGAACAAACTCGAGAGCAATCAATGGAATGGGATTGAATTGGGTTGTGGAAGCTACAATGGTAGCCACAGTGATCGAGACATAATGGCAGCAGCATAAGATGGCAGCTGGGTGCAGCGTCGCTGACAGCAGTTAACAGCTGACAACTGTTTGGTGATGATACAGCCTAATGGGAAGTCAAAAGAAATATGTTAGTCTCTGAGATTTGTCAAAAAAATTTTACTGGCCAGGCTGGAATAAGGGAATGGAAGGCCTAATGGGTTGTTAAATGGTTATCACGTATATAAGTGAATAACCGTAAATACTTGTACATAACCAGCTGGAATATCATTTACGCAATCTACCGCTCACATGACAAAGGATTTCCTATCCATATATAAGTTCTCCTTCTCGGTGGTGGCAATGCAAAAGAATAGTAGCCGGTCCACCACACCTTTAACAATAATTATTCCATCAACTTCACCAGGACTTACTACCACACACATGTCACATTAACCTCTGGTACAGTGCCCATCACAATTCTATCAAAATCAAACCCACAAATTTAGAAAAATATATTCACTCTGACAGTTGCCACTCCTTCAACACCAAATTACCTTTTGTTATAGACTTGCCATCCCTGGCAGATACATCTGTTCCAATGAAGAATCCCTCTCCAAGTACTCTTGAAATCTATTCCCTGAAGATCTTGTACAAACATATATCTCACATGCTGCCACTCACCTACCATATAACTACTCTTACTCTGCACCTCAAAACAAACTACAATAACTGTGTATGGACTCGGTTCTATCTACCAAAACCTGTGATGTGAGCATGATGCCCTATATTCCTTCCAAAAAATGTGCATTCTTCTCCTGAAACTACATGTTTCAGCAGACTATAACCAATCTATAAAAAATCTTGGTCTTAAAATACTCCACTCCAGATTCCATAAAAATACCAAATTGATTATTTCAATGCAACAGACATCTCTGCAAATCTTGCAACATGCATCTGGTCACTATAATCTACTTCAGTCTGACAACAGGGAAAATATTTCCTATAGTGAAGATGTTATTTGCATCACAACATGCCTTATATAAACTAACATGCCTCCACTGCACTATTTCATATGTAGCCCTCACTACCACCAGCTGTCAGTAGAACGAATGGCCACAGGCAAACAGTGTACCAACCTAGACCATCCAATGACAGCCCATGGCAGTTCTCACAACATTAATAATCCCAACAATTTACACTGAACAATATCAGTGTTTTCTTAAAAAACTACAACCATGCCTGCACTCTGTAGAAGCATACAAGCTTAGCAAAATATTCTGGATACCAGCCATTCACCTGGACTCAATCTCCAATAAACCCTACCAGTAAACCAACCAAATATTATTCACTTTTTATACTTGTTTATTGAACAGTTGGTGGCTGAGGGGTTAAGGAAACTGGAGATTAAAAGGTGTGCAGTCCAAATCCTGGGCTCCGCTGGGATTTTCAGAGACCTTCAATCCTGATTCTCACCTCTGACACAGCTTGCTGTGTAACATGAAGTACAAAAAAATACTTCCATGGTTTGGATCCCATGTTAAACTGAAGGCCGCCTATACCTAGTAAACTACAGGCTTACATTAAGCAGTTATGACAGGGACAGAAACTCTGTCACCAGGTAATTATGACCACATGAGATTACTATTTAATTATTGTGTGTTTATTCTATTCTTGATTACTAATTTATTTATTATTGTAATTAAATTTTATGTACATATTCATCTCTGTTTGGGTGTTCTGCCACAACCAAAATTTTTGAATTTTCTGAATGTGATGGCAGTTTGCTACATAATATTTTATACCATCACCTTTATCCTATTTTCAAAGGCCAATACAATCATGCAGTAAGCATTGATGTGTTCACACTCGTTTGGCCAAATGGTCTACATCTATGTGCATGAACTAAGTTTTAAACCAAAATACTGTACAATTGCATTAATCTTGTGTTTTATCACAGCCCTCCTAGCTTTAAATTATTACTATATTACACACACACATACACACAGAGAGAGAGAGAGAAATAGAGGTTCTTATTTTAAAAAGTTTCAACTCACCCTGAGTGTAGCATTGATGAACATCCATACAACTCCAAGAACAGTGACCAGAAGATCGTAACGATTTCTTCTAGATTGCCAATAGCCTCTTGGTGTGAAGGCTATATTTTTCATGACCACTTCTACCACAAAAATGAGTGTTAAGATGGTACTCACTGTAGCTAATGGATCTGTGTGTGATTCTTCCTCCCTCCACTAAAAAATTGACAAATATGTTTAGGCTTATAGTTAATTATTACTATAAGAATGCTGATCTATGTTGTCATAATAAATACATATAATTACAAGTGAAGAAGGACTTACAGACACACATAGTAAGCTGCTGTTAATTAACACCATAAATGCAATGAAACGTTTGAAGTAGATATTTTGTGTGATATCATATATAAATGATCGAAACTTTTTACCATCAGGTCTTGGAGGAAGATGGAGTGGCTGAGCAATTTTTAATCGCTTCTTCAGATCACACCTGTTGAAAGTAACAAAATTATACTGAATTTTAATAACAGAAGGCACCATTCAGCTATATCTTAAAATAATTACAAAAATAAAAACAACTTATGGTGAACTACAGTGGAAATGCTTTAATTTCACTGGCATGCTATTCAGCATCTTTAATGCTAAACTGTACTGTTCACTATTTCTCTTATTTATACAGTAAAAACTACGAAAATATTAAGGTTAAGATCCGGTGCTATCCGTCTTTGCATGATCTACTTCAATTATTCTCACAAGATTAATCATTTCATGACATAAAAATCTTTTGTTCACAAACCCAAATTCTGTACAATACCACTAACTGAACCCTTTCTACACTAATTAGCCTGAAACACTCAAGATGGCCTCCTTTGCCCTCAAACATGGAATATACACACTGGAAGCAGGAGGGAATAATTTTTTACCCTCAGATGAGTCCTATTATAAATTTGATAATTCTATCTTGACATAATAATGCTAATATATTCATCTCCAAGCTTAACTATACACAATATGCCTTTCTCCTCCAATCAAGTCAAGAACCTCTTTTTAATGATTTTATCTGTTCCTTTCCTAAATTGGTGTACTTTGAATGATTTAAAAATTTCCAAATTGTTCGAATCTCATGAATTTTCAATTTAAATTTTATTGCAATGGAGCATAAGACACCATACTCTTCTACTTTAACATTTCACAAATATTGGATTTCAGTGAAATATACCCTACCTTGCAATATTTTTTTAAAAATAACTCACCTCTTGAGGCAATTTTTTCATCATTTTCCTCAGTAATTTATTTTAATCCCTGACTTCCTTACGTACAAATGAAAATTTTACCACTCCTTTGTGGTCCATGATCATGGTTATTTTCCCACTACCACATAATTTTTCTACCAGTTATCCATCTAGGTCTCATTAACAGTACCGGTATGCACATTATACAGCCCAGTGCAGTTTCTGATCCCCAGATACCTTCTAGTACATTCTTTTTTATACCATGATCGAATGTCATTCTGCATAAGAAAATACCATCAATCTCCATCAATCTCCTTTCAGCTACATCTGATATCTATAATAGGTTTCACAAACTACCCCACTATACTCAAGCAACTGTGGTTTTATATCTCAGTTCCCTCACGTCATTGGTACATCCCATCATCAAATGCAGGATTCTGAAACTGGGCACAATGCCTTGCTAATTTTTGATGGAAAGGACACTCAGTAACAATTTCCTTTAAACAACCATTTTCTCCCTTACCAGTACCTGACTACTTTTGTGTTCTATGAAAATTAATTTTAGAATTTTGAGCATTTTTGGTAGATTATTCAACACCTCACTTGTTAATTTATTGCAAGTCCTGACTCCATTATCTACAAAAGTAAACTTTTCCACATCTTTATGCCAGAAATCATGTGCCACCTTGTGGTCATGGTCCTCTTTTCTCTCCCATGCACCACTCTTAAATCTTTCACCAATATCTTTCGACACCTGATCAATGATAAATGTCTTGTACACTCCCAGCAATCTCTTCACCTTCCTACTGGCTTCCACTGAATCTCATTCTGGCTCCTTTTCATATCAGTTTTTGATTGTGTTCTGCATTAATTTCCAGAGACAAATCTAGCAACTCTTCTTTACATGCTTTCAACTCCTGTATATGACAAGCAAAATGTGGGTCCCATATTGCACTACCCTATTTTGGCCAAAGTTTGGTAATTCAATTCCCTCACTTCCCTGGTTCATCTTATTATTATTAATTTAATTCCAATGGGGCATATACTCCAGTGGCAATTCCCAGTCATCAAATTACCCCTTTTTTATTATCTTATATAATTTGAGTGTTAAGTTCCTCTCCCATCTGCTTTTGAAATTTTAATTTTATATTCTTTCAGTGTTTTTGGTATTTTATTCATCACTTCCCTTGGTAATTTGTTCCAATCCTTGACACCCTTAACCACAAAAGAAAATTTTCCACCTCTCTTATGTATAAAAACAAGTAGCAGTCAATGGTCATGGACATCTTTCCCCTTCCATACACTATTGCTAATTCTTTGACCAATATACCTCCAACCTCCATCACCAACATATGCCTTATAGATTCCCAGCACTCTCTTCACCTTCCTCGTATCCTTTAATGAATCCCAATCCAGCTCCTTTAACATATCAGATATTGACTGGGTCCTGTGATAATTTCCACAAACAAATCTAGCTGCTAATCTGTGCACACTTTCCAAATCCCGAATTTGATGCTTAAAATTTGGGTCCCAAACTACACCACCACATTCATCCAATGGTATAACCAAAGATTTGTAACCTAAAACATCTCAGTTGTCCTCTCTTCACCATCTCCAGTAAATTTAGAATTTTGTAACCATTTCCTATCAACTGCTCAATGTGCTCTGCCCAATTGAGTTTATTATCAATTGTTACTATTTACACTTCAAGCCTTCAATTAGAAATTCTGACACCACCCCATAATCATGAACAATACTTAGTTGTTTTTTTTTTTTATCTGTGTACCTAATAAGCTGACTCTACTTAGCATTCAATGCTGACATACCAATTTAGAAACTCTATCCAAGACACCCCCGCAGCTGTTCACAGTCTTCTAATTTTTTGATCGTATTATATATCATTACTAGCTGGGACCCACGACTTCGTTCGTGTTTGTAAAAAAATTGTATTGACAGCTTACAACATCTAACAACCATAGTGCACGATGGGAGACGCGATGCTATAACCACACACAAATGCCAGGCATCTGAGCTATGTAATCCAGGCAGCAAAGTAAAATTTACGGACACACATGTTTTTAGATGAAATGCGAAAATATCGTTGATCTACCACTTTCAACCACCATATCTCCCCACTCCCAAAGTTACCGAAATTTGGCCAATGTTGTGACCGATGGGTGACTCTGTGTTACTACCACACACAAACGCCAGTGATCTGCGATAGATAGTTTTCGCTGACAAGTGATACACTATGACACATGCGTCTTTGGCAGAAATATGAAATTGCCGCAGGTCGACCACTTTCAACCCCCATATCTCCCACACCCCCATAGCTTCCGAAATCTAACAACCATAGTGCACAACAGGAGACACAATTCTACTACCACACACAAACACCAATGGTCTATGCTATGTAGTTGTGGCAGAAGAGTGACATATGTGGAGACACACGTCTTTCGTCGAAATACGAAAATATCCTTGATCCACCACATTCAACCACCATATCTCCCACACTATCACAGTTACTGAAATTTGGCAGATGTTGTAATCGAAAGGTGACTCTGTGTTATTACCACACACAAACGCCAGTGATCTGCGATAGATAGTTTTTGCTGAAAAGTGGTACACCATGATACATGCGTCTTTGGCAGAAATGTGAAATTGCTGCAGGTCGAACACTTTAAACCCCCATATCTCCCGTACTTTCATAGCTACAGACATCTAACAACCATAGTGTATGACAGGAGAAACGATTTTACTATTACAAACAAACACCAATGGCCTATGCTATGTAGTTGTGCAGAAAAGTGACATATGCGGAGCCACATGTCTTTGGTCGAAGTACGAAAATTTCCTTGATCGGCCACTTCCTACCACTTTATTTCCCACACTACCACAGTTACTGAAATTCGGCCAATGTTGTGATCGAAAGGTGACTCTGTGTTACCACCACACACAAACGCCAGCGATCTGCCGCTGCTAGGTGTTTGAATCCCCGTGTGCAATACCGATTATGCCGCCCCCTGTCTAAGTACAGCCAGAGGTGGATCTAGGAGTTTCCCGAATTGTGTCAAAAACTGTGAGATTGCTGTCCCTTCAAACATTATTAAAAAGGTCGCCTGCTAAATAAGTTTCATCATGGTGACAATGGAGTGGCAACTATCGTGGGGTGGTGACTATCAATCACTCGATTTGCTGCCCCCCCTCGATGTGCCACCTGCGTGCGGTGCACGCCTGCTTACGGCGTGCCTGCACACAGTGTCACCACAACTTGAAATAATTAATGTGTGCATCAGTCATTATAGCTAGGATAATGCTTTATAATAGGATTATATTAAATCTGTTAACAGATACAAAATGACAAAGGTGGTAAGGACTTTGACTATAAATATGATCACGGTTCCCACCTCCCTTGAAACAAGCTGCTTCTGAATGCACATATAATCTATATATAATTATTGAAACATGTCTCACATGTAACCAATCTTTTCATCTGCCTTCTATCTTCCAATGCCTCCCAGTTTTCCAAAATCAATCCAGGTGAATGCTGGGATGATTCCTTGTAAATGAATGGGGAAATTTCCCTTTGTAGAACTGTAGAACTGTAATAACTTAACTATGGAAATGATGAACAATAAGGTACATGAGATAAAAATGTGTATAAATCATAAGTAGGTTACACAATAACAGTTGATTAACAATAAAAGTAATTTGTGCAGATTATGAGATTAGTTTATAAACATCCAAAAGAATGGATCATATGGTGTAAGCATCAATCTTACCATCTTCTCTGGTCAACAGTGAGTAAGGCCGTGCCTTTATTTTCAGAGTAGTTTGCAATAACGACACCGACAAATAACGTCAGTCCAATCATGCACCCAAGGAAAATGTATATATGGATGTATATGGCATGTACCTGAAAGTTATTAAAATCACAAGAGAGAAAACATTCACCTAATATTAATTATGATAAAGAACATATTTTTTAAAAAAATTCACACTACAATTACATTAATCAAAAAGATACCTACACTAACACTTTAATTCAAACAAAATTTACACATGTCTGCAAACTTGATCCTAATTTATCAATCCTGTATAGTAACATTATAGAAAATGAGTATCTGTATATGAAGGTCATGTGTACTTCTGGTAAAAGAGATGCCTAAACTTTAAAATTTAGAACTTTTGTCTAAGTGTATGTTTGCAAAAACTAATAGATAGTAGTTAACAAAACTGCACATAGTTATAGCTTATGTCATTGGTTATATTATAGGATACTTTTTATTCAGATTAGCAACATATTACTCTGTGATACAAAGGCCAAAACAATCCAGTGCCATAAATCATGCAAAAACTAATGAACAGACTTAAATGATATTGCATATACTGATAGCTTAAGTCACTGGGTAGCATATAAAATATTTTTATATAAATTACCTAGTGCCCACAACTTCGTTCATGTTTGTAAAGGATATCAATTGATAGCTACGAACATGCAACCACCATAGTGCATGACAGGAGAGTTGCAGCTAATACCAGACACAAACACCAGTAGTCTGTGCAGGGTATTTATGGCTGCAAAATGAAATATAGGGTCACACATGTCTTTGGTCAAAATATGAAAATGCCCTCGGTTGAACCTTCATATCTGCTACAACCCCATAGCTACCGACATGCAACCACCATAGTGCATGATGGTAAAGATGGGTCGTTCGTGAGTGAATCAGTTTTTTTAGAACAGTTCTTTTGAAAAAGCCAGTGAGCAGTTCGCTCACTAAAAGTGAGCGGTAGTCTTTCTTGGAATCCGTAATGACAGTGGTGAGTCGGTGTCGATTGAACTTCAATCGAGTGGGCGCCAACAATAAGTTGGTTTCAGCTTTGCCATTCTTGCCCGACCCTTGTTTGTTCTCTGTTCCACACCGTTCATTGTTTATCCACTCCGCTTTGAAGAAATAAGAAACGCCAAAGATCGAGAAGAGCTAGTTCGTTCGCAACGTTCAATTCAATCGCTCAGCACAGCTCAGAGCAGTGCCACTGGAGAGCTAGTTCTTTACCGCTCCGCTTCTCTTTCTCTCTCTCCCTGGTAAGCGTTATGCTATATGTTCTTTAAAGTTTTTAATCTAAACTACGATCCAAGTATATTTAAATGACCACTATAAACGTTTAAACATAATCGTAACACAGGATATTTATCGATACCTTTTTAATAGATTTGAGTGTTTATTTCAAGTTTCCCCTTGTCTGTAACACGTCAAGAAAATGAGCAGACTTACCAGTGATGTTTGGTATCATTTCGAAAAGAACGAGAATGAGAAGAAAGGGAAATGCAACTATTGCAAGGCAATTTTATCTATATCGACAGGATTGACGACCAATTTGAAGAGACATCTTAAGACAAAGCACCCGTCGATACCATTAAAATTTGAGGGAAATGCGCAGCGATCACTTTCGCCTTCAGTGGATGACTCCGGGGTTAGAACTTATCATTGAAGTGAGTCTTATCCACTCCCAAAAGCAAGTAGTTCTAATGCCAGTCCCTCCACATTTTCTCTGGAATGGTGCAGCTTGGAAGACACTATGGCTCGGAGACCGCCACCGTTATTGACTCTGTGGTTTGCTCAGACATCGATGAATACATTCGTTGATGTAAATCAACCAATCTCAATTACTAGGAAATGGGCTTTAGATATTCAGTTACTAAAAGTGACGTATAAGAATATCACCCCTTCTCTCTTGTCAAGGATGAGGAATTTCAGAAATTCGTAAGAATGTTAAATCCAGCTTACAATCTCCCAAGTAGGAAACACCTGTCAAAAAGTTTGCTTCCTTCAGTGTATAATGATATCTTACATAAAGTCAAAGTGGCTGTGAATACTACTTCAGCACTTTGTGTCACTAGCGATGGCTGGACGAACATAAATAACATAAGTTTTTATGGTCTTACCGCGCATTATATAGACAGCCAGACTCGTATGCTATCTTGTTTACTTGAATGTTCCAAGTTTTCTGAACGGCATACCAGTGCCAATATCGCTACGTGGATAGGCGAAGTACTAGACAAAGTCTCTGTTTGAAACAAGGTGTGCGCTGTAGTCACTGAAAATGCTGCCAACATTAAGGCCGCAGTCACACAGTTAAATCTTAAACAGATTTCTTGTTTTGCTCACTCTTTAAATTTAATTGTTCAAGACGCTATTTTTGGATCAATTAACAATGTTGTGATTTCAGTGAAAGACATCGTGCAGTTCATTAAGAAAAGTAGTTCCGCTTCAGCCATGTTAAAAGAGATGCAAATTTCCTTAAATAAAGAGCAGCTGAAGCTGAAGCAAAATGATCCAACACGGTGGAATTCTACCTATGATATGTTAGACAGGGCAGTAAAAAACAAGGAACCAATTGTGTCTATGCTTGCACTGTTAGGAAATACTCGAAATGCTGATTTACCAAGGAGTCTGACTCAGCAAGAGTGGGACGTTATGACTCACGCCGTTAAACTGCTTCAGATTTTTAATGAAGTTACGAAGGAAATATCAGCTGAAAGCAATGTTTCACTGTCAAAGACTACTGTGCTTTCTAGAATTATGATGAGAAAGGTTAACGTGTACATGCACAGCAACCTGGATATTCCTGAAAGCATTATTATATTAAGCAAGCTTCTCTTAGAGGGTTTAACTAGGTGGTTTAGCCAGAGAGAATCTGTTGAGTTAATTTCACAAGCAGTTTTTTTAGATCCAAGGTTTAAAAGTCAGGGATTTGGAGATGAACAAAAGTACTTTACTGCCTATAAGTCGTTTATCGCGAGTGTTAAAGAGGCAGCTGAAAACAGTGGCGCAACAGCGAGCCGTCAGCCAGCATCACAAGCCACCATTTCAACTTCGTCTTTGGGAAGAATTTGATACAACTGTTAGCTATTTGCAAGCAAGGCAAGACCCCACAGCAGAAGCTACCGCAGAAGTAGATAAATACTAAAATGAACCGTATTTGCCGCGCACAAGTGACCCCTTACAATGGTGGGAGACAAGGAAATTTACATACCCGAATGTATATACAGTAGCTATGAAACGTTTGTGTATTCCGGCTACAAGCGTGCCTTGTGAAAGATTATTTTCAAAAGCTGGACAAATTTGTACTGCAAAAAGAAGTAGGTTGCTGAATAGCAAAATAAGTAAAATTTTATTTGTGAACAATAACCTTAATTTCATTAAAAGCAAAAATTTGTTTAAAATTAATTGTACTTTGTGTCTGTAAATAAATTAATGTAAAACTAACTATGCTCAAAATATCTCTCAAATATTCCCAGCAATCCGAACAATATTTCACTGTCGCTTTGAAATGGCCTTTTCTGCGAGAAAATAATCCGGTAGTATTTAAGAAACAAAAATGTTTCAGAATAAACACAAAAATAAATGAAAATAACTGATGAGAGATTAATCTAAGAAATTAGTCTAAATGTAAATAAAATGAACAGATACTACACTCAAAATGGATGTAAGTGCTCTTTTTGTTTAAACTGAGCTCGTGAACTGGTGAACCGTTGAAAAGAACTAGTTCTTTTGATAGAGTGATCAAATGAGAACTGCTCTTTTTAGTGAGACACTTTGCCCACCTCTACATGATGGGAGAAGCGAGACTATTACCACACACAAACACCAGTTATCTGTGCTATGTAGTTGTGTTTGAAATATAGGGACACACACGTATTTGGTTTAAATAACAAAATACCCTCAGTTGACCACTTTGAACCAACACATCTCCCACTCTCCCAAAGCTACTGACATGCAACAACTATAGTGCACAATGGGAGTCTTAAAGCTACTACCACACACAAACAACAATAGTCTGCACTAAGTACAGGGTTATTACAAATGATTGAAGCGATTTCACAGCTCTACAATAACTTTATTATTTGAGATATTTTCACAATGCTTTGCACACACATACAAAAACTCAAAAAGTTTTTTTAGGCATTTACAAATGTTCGATATGTGCCCCTTGAGTGATTCGGCAGACATCAAGCCGATAATCAAGTTCCTTCCACACTCGGCGCAGCATGTCCCTATCAATGAGTTCGAAAGCGAGCTCGCAGTTCTGGAACGTTTCTTGGTAGAGGAGGTTTAAACACTGAATCTTTCACATAACCCCACAGCAAGAAATCACATGGGGTTAAGTCGGGAGAGCGTGGAGGCCATGACATGAATTGCTTATCATGATCTCCACCACGACCGATCCATCGGTTTTTCAATCTCCTGTTTAAGAACTGCCGAACATCATGATGGAAGTGCGGTGGAGCACCATCCTGTTGAAAGATGAAGTCGGCGCTGTCGGTCTCCAGTTGTGGCATGAGCCAATTTTCCAGCATGTCCAGATACACGTGTCCTGTAACATTTTTTTTGCAGAAGAAAAAGGGGCCGTAAACTTTAAACCGTGAGATTGCACAAAACACGTTATCTTTTGGTGAATTGCGAATTTGCTGCACAAATGCGTGAGGATTCTCTACCGTCCAGATTCGCACATTGTGTCTGTTCACTTCACCATTAAGAAAAAATGTTGCTTCATCACTGAAAACAAGTTTCGCGCAGAACGCATCCTCTTCCATGAGCTGTTGCAACCGCACCGAAAATTCAAAGCGTCTGACTTTGTCATCGGGTGTCAGGGCTTGTAGCAATTGTAAATGGTAAGGCTTCTGCTTTAGCCTTTTCCGTAAGATTTTCCAAACCGTTGGCTGTGGTACGTTTAGCTCCTTGCTTGCTTCCTTCGTCGACTTCCGCGTGCTACGCGTGAAACTTGCCCGCAAGCGGTCAACCATTTCTTCGCTTACTGCAGGCCGACCCGTTGATTTCCCCTTACAGTTGTTGAACTTCGTCCTGAAGTGTCGTTGCACTGTTATGACCGACTGATGTGAGTGCATTTCAAGCACGGCATACGCTTTCTCGGCTCCTGTCACCATTTTGTCTCACTGCGCTCTCGAGCGCTCTGGCGGCAGAAATCTGAAGTGCGGCTTCAGCCAAACAATACTTTATGAGGTTTTCTACGTATCTGTAGTGTGTCATGACCATATGTCAATGAATGGAGCTACAGTGAATTTATGAAATCGCTTCAATCATTTGTAATAGCCCTGTAGTTATAGCTGGAAACTGAAACATAGGGACAGAGATGTCTTTTGTTGAAATATGAAAATGCCCTTTGTTGACCACTTTCAAACACATTATCTCCCACTCCCCCACACCTACTGACGTGCAACTACCATAGTGAATGATGGGAGGTTTGGGGGTACTACTACACACAAACACCAGTGGTCAGCGCTAGGTACTTTTGGCTGCAGGGTGTAATATAGGAACACATGTCTTTGGTCAAAATATGAAAATGTAATCCATCGACCAATTTCAACCATTATATATCCCACATCCCCATAGCTGTCGACATACAACCCCCATGGTGCAAGTTGGGATACTTTAGGCTACTACCACATACAATCATCAGTGGACTGTTCCACGTAGTTTCAGCAGCAGAGTGAAATAAAGGGACAAACGTGTCTGTTTTTGTATTAGGTCGACCACTTTCAAGCACCATATCTACCATGCCCCGATAGCTACTGACATGAAATCAACATAGAGCACAATGAAAGACTCCATACTACAACCACACACAAATGCCAGTGGTCTGTGCTTGGTAGTTCTGGTTGCAAGGTTAAATATAGGGACGCACACGTCTTTGGTAGAAAAAGGAAAATGCCCTAGGTTTACCATTTTCAACCACACCCACATAGCTACTGACATCTGACCAGCATAGTGCATGAATGGAGACTCAAGCCCACTACCAAACACAAACACCAGTGGTCTGCACTATGTAGTTGTGGCAGCAAAGTGAAATATATGGACACAAATGTCTTTGGTCGTAATATGAAAATATCCCAGATTGTCCACTTTCAACCACCATATCTTGCACACCCCCACAGCTGCCAGCATTTGGCCAACATTGTGCATGATGGAAAACTCCATGCTACTACCACATACAAACACCAGTGAAATAAAGGGTCACACACAAACACATACACACACACACACACACACACACACACACACACACACACGCACACATATATATATTATTAGTAAAATAATTGCTGATGATGGAGGGACCAAATACTGTAAATTTTATATTTGTTTATCCTGCATAATACTCACAAAAAATAATGAATACATTTCAATGAAACATGGCATAGAAATATTTTACGTCATCTGTTAACCTATGGGGCACTTTTTTTTTTATATAGATCAGCAACTTAGTTTTTTCCATTGGCTAAAGCGCCTCTCCTGCACTCATCTACATACTGTTTCGATCGCAGAAGACTGCAAAAAGATTATGTGATCAGATTAGTAACATTTCCAGTTGGCAATAGCTGATGATAGGGTTTGAGCATGATGCAGACCCTGCCAAGCTGTGGACCTAGGTTGTCAGGAAAGCACTGTGCATGCTGGTGGTGGCTCCAAACTGGTCTGGGTTGTGTTTACATGGCATGGAATGTGAACTGTGATCAAACTGAACTGACCATTGGCTGGAAATAGTTATGTTCAGCTACTTGGAGACCATTCGCAGCCATTCATGACTTTCATGCACCCAAACAAACATGGACTTATCCAGGACTACAATGTATCATGTCACCAGTCCAAAATCATTCACAATTAATTTGAGGAATTTTCTGAACAATTTTAGAAAATGATTTGGCCACCTAGATTGGCAGACATGATTTAAAAAAAAAAAAACATATCTAGGACAAGATTGATCGGCCAGTTAGTGCATAATGTGCCACACCGGCAACAGTTTTTCATACTATGGAGGGCTGCAGATAAAGCATGGCTGAATATTTCTTCATCAGACATTTGGCAACTTGTAGAATCAATGCCACATTGGGCTGCTGCAGTTCACCATTCAAAAGGCGGGAGTCCTCACACAATATTAGGTATTACCCCATGGCTTTCGTTACTTCAGTGTACTTACTTGTACATCAATAAAGGAAAGCATCTTCAAACTAGGAGACAGGAGGACTGCATACATTGGGACAAACATAAATACACAATATGTGGTTGGTGACCCATTTGTCAAATGAGAGGATGATGAAACTGGAGGCGAACTGATTGGTTCATGAATAATGAACTCTAATACCAGATGTTTGTGGCACATTTTATTATTTCCAGTTTTATATTGGATTACCCCAAATATCTTGTATTTTTATGTTTATCTAGACATTAATGTTGATGCTGCAACTCTACTTTCAACTCTAGGTTTTACATGGCTTTCCTTTGTCTGTCTTGATGTTTTAATGATATAGACATTGAACAACGATAAGTTTCTCAAGTTCTTCAATTTTCTTGCTAATAGTAACATTTTAATGGAAAGGCAGCTTATACTTCCTTTTTGAAATTATATTCACACACCACCAACAATACTATCACTGTGGCAATGGCCATGTTCACTTACAAACGAAACCACTTCCCCCTCACTTTTCCATAATGAAGCTTTGCCATCCAAGCTGACATAGTTTCATGTGAGAAATCCTTCATCCATCACATTAAAATCACAGAACTTATCTTCATATACTGGAAGTATCTCCTAAAAATCATCAATGAAAAAAAATCCATGTTACCTTTCATTCAAGATACCACATTTCCCAACTTGTATTATACACAGTTAACTGAAGGAACAACACACCCAGGCCTACCTGTATTTCAAATCGATACACCAGATCCATTTTATTGAAATGATTTCTTATATCCCTACACCCTTCTACTCAATTCTGTACTACCCATACACATTTAGCTTCTTGTATAGAATAAAGCCTCCTTCCCTCTTCTCCCCAATTCTTTTCTCCGTAGGAGAGTATCCAGATACATCATTGCACATAGGACACAGGCAGTGAAAATTTGAACAAATCATGATTAACAGAAACATTGTATTTAAATTACTACTGATATCATATCTCACTCCATCATATTTTAGAATTTAAAAACATCATACATGTTCATTCACATGAAGTTCCTGAGGTCCCACTTCATCAGAAATTGAAATAATAATAATAATCGTAATAATTATATGACTTTATTTTTATGCAATCTATGAATGTATTTTTTTTTAATACAAGGCCGTACAGTTTAGTAGTATGTGAAAAAGGGGTAAATTTAAGTTTTCATAATATGTTTTGTTGTTGAAGTTGGTAGACTTTAATGTTATTATTAGTTTAGCCAAAGAGATGCGGATTGATATAAGAATGATGGCGGTGAGATTAATGTATGTATTTGACTTCATGAATGCGAGAAGTGTAATTATTTGAGTTTATTATGATGTGTTAATAAATAGTAGTTGTTATAAAACAACAAATACTTTGATTTTATAGAGAAGAGTGTAACTAAATTTAATCTGCGAGGTGATAGCCAAAAAACGTGTGTGACGATATCCTGGGGCCATACATTTATTGTCCAGAACGTGCTATCAATTTCAGAAGAGATTGTAAAAGAACCTGGAAGGATTGGTAAGACCAACCAGGATTACTTTAATTATCGATGCTAAAAAGATAAAATAAAAATAGCAGTTAAAAAAGGATACCTTGCAAGTTTGAGAATAATTTGCTGTCTAGTAAATGTTATTGGAAGAGAATTAAAGATTTTGTATTCAATCTAGCTATCTGTTAAAATGCCAATAACGTTTAAGGTAACCCTTGTAATTTGTAAAAATTAGTTAATAAGCAATTAATATATTGAAAAGAGAACTATTAAAATTAGACATTTCATGCTTAAATTTCTACTATTAAGAAAATGTATTTTTTTTAAATGAATCAGTACCAACACAAAAGTAAAGTAAATTCATATGGTCATACTGAGCTGATGACAGGTTTTTTTTTATCAGCTGTACAATCTGTCTCTATCAAAGCCACCCAGCCTAACACAGTAATCCTACCAGGTACAGGAGTGGACCAACAATTCAATGTGGAATCTGAAACATGGAAGTGTACTGGCAAATTTCACATTATGCAGCAATCTGTGCCAAAGATGAATGTCAGGTTAAGGACCATTGAAAATTCCCACCAAGACAGGCATTCGAACTGGTGACCTTTTGACCTTTAGATGCCTTAGCTACTGAGCCACCAGGCTGCTGTGTGTTAACTCTTATTAATACATAAAATAGAAAAATATTTCATGATACATGGAATTTGAATAAGGATAATTAATGCTTATTACAAATTCTATCAATATAGCAATAATGAAAATGCTAATAGGCAATGAAAATAAGTTAGAATAGGAATACTAAACGTATCACTCAGGTGATTCTTGGAAGCTCTCAGTACATACACTTCTGCTCCCATTGCCATATGTTGACCTTCAACATGATTAAAGTTTATACTGAAACATTGTAAAGTATGTTATTGTTTATTTGTTCATCACTTCTTTCTAGCTTTCATTTATGGTGAGTGATAGGTTTACTTTCCATATCCTACCTTATTTTATTAAAAATTCTTTTAGATGTACCGTACTTCTATTAAAGTAACAGAAGACAGTATTAAAAACATATCAGAAGGTAATAATTCTATTTGGTCACACATACAATAAATATAAGTTGAAATAAAAAAAAGGATACAAAAGACTTTATTAAGGATTAAAGGAAGATAACTGTATCACAGTAAGTGCAACAGTTTGTTTTAAGTTTAACTAGAGAGTGTTTATCAAAAGAAGGCAGTGTTTCAAATATATATATGGATAACAATGGAAAGAAAGAACAGTCGGGAGGCAATATTTATATGGAAAGGATTGATAAAATACACCCAACAGGCACCAAAGTTGAAGGGATAAGGGGAGCAGCAACACAAAACCATACACAAACACAGAAAATACAATATTTTGGGATAAACCCTTTGTTAAGTGAAAAGAAGTAAGTGCCATTGTTCACACAAGCCTTGTGGTTAATGCAGCCACTCATAGTCATAGTTTCATTGACCGCAAGGCTTGCATGAACCCAGCCTCTTACTTCTTTTCACTTGACGTAGGGTTTAATCCAAAATATTGTATTTTCTGTGTTTGTGTATTGTTTTGTGTTGCTGCTGCCCTCCTCCCTTCAACTTTGGTAAGGGTTGGGTGTATTTGATCAATCCTTTCCATATGTATATGCATAAGTTAGAATGTCAACGAATAAAGCATGCACCACTTATTATAACTATAAAATTAATTTATCACTGAAGCTAATGAACACATCTATTTAATTTTCTTGGATGACAAGTAATATATTCCATATTTACTAATAAAGTTACATTTTTAAGTTTTTGGAAGTGTGCAATAATGGCTAATTTTGTCATTAAATGAGTATTCCCAAAGAATAGGATGACCACGGTTATTAGCATTTAATGCAATGGTAATACAAAATAAGAGCATAATTTTATCAACCACATTATATATTGACAATTTTTATTCAAAGCTGAAGTATATCTGTTGTGTTCACTATTATGTGTGGGTGCTCAAGACAAGCTTCATGTAGAAAAACTAACTTAGTCCACAACCTGAAGGTTGGTTTGATCCTCCTGAAGAAGGCTCACTAAGCCTCGTGTCAGAGGTAGGATGGCATGTTCCCTTCCGCTGTGACCTCCAGTTTAAAATGGAATGCAAACCACAGAATAACTTGGCATAGCACATACAATTAAACACAACTCTTAAAAATTCCTGCACCTGCCAGGATTTGAACCTGGGATTGAAGCAGTGAACTTTTTGATACGAGTACCTTAACCACTGAGCTACCTAGTGTTGCAAATTGAAAAAAAAACATTTTGTTTTTTTTCAAAATTTTGAAAAAAAAACATGAAAAAAAACATGGCACCGTTGTTTTTTTTCTAAATTTGGTTTTTTTTTCAGAAAAACAATATATTTGATAAATTATAGTTTTATTTACATTTTACATTGTTGTTTTAAATATTACTGAATGATATAAATTATTACATAATGTTTGATAAATGTATCTCTATAGGTTACATAATATTATTCATCATCGGTGTCAGTATTAGTATCACATTCACTGGAATCAGCGCTACCAACACTAGTTTGGTCGTTGTCGGTGTTTTCACTTTCTCCTTCTGTTTCCTCTAGTTCCATCACTTCAGAAACATTTGCATTTCCTTTTCCTGGTTGTTCTTGTATTGTTCTCAGACGATTTTTAGATTTCAATTTTAAATTGTGAGCAATGTACACAATTTTGCTAGCTCTATAATTTGTCAGTCTATTCCTTTTTTTGGAATGAATGTCACTGTAAGTACTAAATGTTCTCTCAACTGCAGCCGATGTAGTTGGAAGGGTTAGAACTCTGATCGCTACTTTAGATAAGGCAGTCGACTTGCAAAGTCCTGCCCACCAAGCAATAGGAGTAAGCTCTTGTGATTTCGGATATCGATTACGCGCAATATTTCATCGTTGGAAGACCGTGGCATTGAGCTTGTCACTGTGGCACCGTTCATAAATACTGCGCCGTTAGTTCTGTATTACGGTCTTTTAAGTTTGAATTTAAATCTATTAACATACAAAATATGAGCTTTATTTCTTTTCAATAGTTGGTTTACGCAAACGGTTGCAAGGAAACGATTCATAATTACTGACAATTTTATGACTCGGTATCAGTATCACTATGCGCTGGCACCGTTCGTAAAAGGAAATTTTCAGTCAATGTCGCCAATACTTTCGTAATTATTGTTTTACTGAACCAGAAAAATATAGTACATTTAAAAATTAAGATAAGTACTTAGTATAAACTCTAAAACAGTCATATTAAACGATAACTGCCTTACAAATTGAGATTTAGTAGTTTGTGAAAAAAAAAACGTGTTCCAGGAAAAAAACATGTGTTTATTTTAAAAAAGTTTTTTTTCATGTTTTTTCTTCAGGCTTGAAAAGAAACCGTTTTTTACAAAACACTAGAGCTACCAGACTGCTTAGAAGCTTTGTGTAAGAAGTGATTAATGCAAAACTGATAAGAGTTCAGAAATGAAAAAACTATTACCCACTTAAAAAAAAAAAATACATTCAGAAATATTATGCAAATTTTCTAAGTTTACAAGTAATTTAACAATCAGAAAACTTGAAAGTCAAAGGTGAATGCAGTTAATCTATGTTTTTACAATAAACATTTAAGTAACTAAACTAAAACATTGAATTAATTGTTTAAGGTACACAAGCATTCCAAGCATGCACATTTCTGGCTAACTAAATGGATTCTAATAAGTAAACACCGATAAAATGAAACAATTTGAATATACTGTTCACTTACTGGTCCTAATGCTTTAATCAGGACATCTCTAACATCCAGCCAGCCTTTAAATGACAACACCTCAAACAAGGCTAACATAGCATCACCTATATTATCAAAGTTGAACCGACGTGGATTTGCCCTATTAGATAAAGATTTATATTGTGGTAGGTAAATATAATAACATAAAAAATATGAGTAATTAGATAAGTAAAAAGATTAATGTCATGAAAAACTATGTAATTACTCAGCAACCACAGAAGTTCCATGGGGTTAAATGATAGGAAACAAATCGGTTGAATGGTAACATAAACTATCTACATAGAATTAAAAACCACTCACCATACACAAAACTAATTCTTTTTTTACAACAAACACCAAAATTCTTTATAGGACAACAATGACTTCCAAAAATGAAAAGAAACACTTTTTGAGGCAATACAAAAATGGGTAGGGAAGTAAACCCATCAATTAACAAAGATGACGGCAGGAGGGTTACAAATAAATATTTCAGGATAACCATTAATCATACAAAAGTGTGACAAAACACACAATTTTAAAGGTATGCACACATCAACTTTCACCACATAGTAGGAATTGATATATGCACATACAGGTTTAAAACATTTAACATTTTCCTGAAATACAATATTTTGTTCATTTCATTTTTCTGTGTCTTCACAATTTTCCTGCCTGAGACTTTGATATAAATATTTCTGATACTTATTGTAGAATTCATAACTGATTAGGAAACACAGGTAACAACTGGATGATACAGATGCAGAAATATGTGTATATCCTAACAAAGCCTTATGTATTTTAAGAGATAATCTCATCATTAATATAAAAATATGAAGGGCTCTGGAGGAAATTATGAGACGTGGAACATGTCATTATTGGACATATAAATATACAACCTGAGTAAAAATCATTCTGAAAAACTAGTATGTGTTACAAACAAAAAATATTAAAATTAGCAAATAAATTTTTGTTAGTTATAACAGATACAGTTAAATTTTTTATACAAATTCTTTAATAATCTTTCAGTTTTGATTCAAATATATCTTTATCATCTAATCTGGTATAATGAGTCCCAGAAAATTAACTCCTCTTTGTACTAGTAACAACATTTGAGTTTTGTGGAAGTGTTTTTGGTTCTATTATTGAAATTGTCTACCTGCGAATTTGATGTAAGTAGGGTAAAACATTCTATGGAAAAGCACATGAGAGAGTATATACATTGAGAATACATTTTAAGATTATTGGGCTTTTCAGAGAAGTCTGCAAGAAGGTCTTTGTGAAAACTTTTTACTTTGTGAATATTCCAAAAAATTTTGACATATAAAATGACTCAATAAAAATTGTTTCATTAATTCCAGATCTTCTGTTGGAGAAAGTGTTCTTATTGCAAAGGTGACGGTGCTCAATTTCTTCAGTCGAAGTGAGTTTCTCATCATTTTAAATGCCAAGGGGTTTAATACTCTTTGCTTCCAATATTATATTGTTTTCAAAATTTATATGTAAATCTAGAAACATATTTTTCAGATATAATGAAGTCAAAATTTAATGTCCATGAAATTTCCTTAAATCAGTTTGCTGCTTCATGAGAACTTCATTTGCCTTTAATTCCATATTACTGTTTGTTATTTTTTTTCTTTTATAAAATGCTCATAGCCTTGTTGGAGAAGTTTCCAGGAAGAGCATTGATGTATAACTAGGGATCCAAGGATAGAGCCTTGTGGTATGCTATGTTGTATTTTCTCTCAGTCTGATGAAGTATCTTTACCGATTTTTTGTATTTGGTTGTCATTATATGAATTAGAACATTAACGAGTAGTTCTATATACACCATAGGATTGTTCCAGTGTAGCCTGTGGTCTATTATATTAAATATCTGGTTGGTGTCTCAGGTTGGCTGGAAATGTCCAAAAAGTATGTATGCAATACGTTACTGGTGCATATATCTGGTCGCAATACAAGGCTTGCTGGAGAAAGCCTACTGGTATCCACACACTCTTATAAAAGGGACTACAAATGAAGAATACCAAAATACCATTCATTGAAGTTGTTCAAATAATAAACAAAAGTTGTGTAGCATCAGACACAGTTGCAGTTGACTGTTATCAATACTTCATTATCCAAGAAAATGGTTTGCAGGTTCCACTTATGCACCAACACTCATTAAGTAGGAGATTTCAGTATATTAATTAAATGGCAAACTTATCCCACTACACAGTTTTCAGTGCTAACAAGAGACAATTGTTAGGTTTACAGGTTGCATGACAAAAACCCAAATTTCCTTACTACCTGCAAATGTTTCCATTTTTCACACTTGATAGGCCCTATTTTTATGAACACTTTGTAATCATTAATTTTTTCATCTTGGAAACTCAAATCACTTACACTTTACCTGCTACAATGTTTAAGAAAATACCTACTATACACACCTGCACTCTACAAATGCCACAATAGTAAAGCTTAACTTTGTCATCCACTACCTCTATCTGTTAGTTCACCAAAAAGTGTGACTGTTACTATTTTTTTGATGTCAGTTCAATGATGTGGCACTCTCACGTGACTGCCAATACTTTAATATTTAGAACACCTCAAAATCAAAAAATCTTACAACCTCTCCCAAATTTTTACTTTAAAGAGCAATTATTAATGTACATTTTTTCTTATTATTAGTATAGCTTTAAGTACCTGTAATAATTATCCAGATTTCACACTTCTCCATGTGGTCCTATCATGTTAAGAAAACTCTAAAACCTTTGCTTCATTAGCCAAGTAATTGTCATTAATAACAGGTAAAGTATCGGTTGAAGCTAATTAATCAGGAATGATATTTTTTAGAAAGACAGTAGAGCTTGTAAAAAGTTGATAGATGATAGTTTCATGTTAAAGAAGAAGTGACAAATAACTGGTTTTGGTTAGTAAAGATATGTGTTTTAGAGGGAAAGCAAACATTGATAATATTTTCATAATTAAGATGTTTCCAGTAGGGAGGGCGCTAATGACCTAGATGACAACACGCCCAAAAACCACAACAACAACAACAAAATCCAGTAGGGAGATAAACAACAAGATTTTGGGAATGATGAGTGGAACAAAATTAATTAATTAATTGTGATGGATCACTTTCTATAGTGGCAATTTTAACACGCACCCATTTTCCCTTTCCATTTTCCAACTACTTCTGCTCTTTACTAATTTCAACTTTAAATTCTTTTGGCATTTTTGGTGGATTATTCATCATTTCTATTGGTAACTTCTTCCAATTCCTGACCCTCTAACCTACAAAAGAAATTTTCCCCACATCTTTATGATTGAAATCTAATGCCAGCTTTTAAACTCTCATGAATCTCTTCACTGTCTTTGTTTTCCAATGAATCCTGATAAAGATCCTTTATCATATCAACTATTGATTGTGATCGGTGGTAGTTTCCAGAGACAAATGTAGCAACCTTTCTTTGCACCCACTCCAACTCCAGTAATTGATACTGAAAATATGGGTTCCATACTACACCACCATATTCAAGAAATGGTCTGACTAAAGTCTTACAACCCAATTCCCTTACTTCTCTGGTATAAACCCTCATCACTCTTTAAAACAAGTGAAGGATTTTGAAACCTTTTCCCAGTATGTGTCCAATGTGTCCTGCCCAGTTGAGTTTATTTTTATTTTTATCAAATGTTATGCCAAGATATTTACATTCCAAGTCTTCAACAAGTAATTCCATTCTCATTTTATCATAATCAAACTAACTCTTCTTTGCATTTATCTTTATTCCATATTGACCCACCCTTCTAGACATCCTGTCCAGATTACCCTGTAGCATTTTTAGGTCTTCTACCATTTGGAATCTATTATGTAACATTATATCACCTACAATCAATCTAAATTCCAATAGTAAGCCATCAACACAATAATTTCCTTCAATAAAGAATAGCAATGGTCCCAATATACTATCCTGTGGCACTCCCATGTTCGCTTCCACTCCTTTTGATACTGAATTTCCTACCTGACATTTTGCTTTCTACCTTTTTACAATTCTTCTACCTAGCAAATCACTATTTCATCAAAAGCCATTGAAAGATCTAGTGCTGCACTATCAATTTGGCCTCCCTTTTCAATTTCATCTGCAATACCTTGAATACCTAGCATATGGCCTTGTGATTCTTTTCGTCACTTGATGGACTGATTATAATTATGAATAACTCAATTCCTTAGATCCAAAATATGTCGTTTATTATATATTCGGATCTACTAGTAATTACAATGAAATTGGTTATTCTCAGAAGATGCAGGTTCATTTTTTGGCAATGATTATATCGAGCATTCAATCTACTCATCTATTCTGATAACTAAAATCTCATGAGTCCTAATCTCCATAGCAACTTATATCTTATTGCTTTTCTCTGAAAGATTATATACATTATTAATTTCTATCTTCTCTCAGAAATCAAAAATATAATTTTCTTACAAAAATATTTCTGTTCTGCCACATGCCTCCTCTAGTTTACCATGTCTTTACTTAAAAGACATCGGTAAACTTATAAGAGTAACCTTGCATCTCGATCTTCTGAGATCCCCATTTCCCTTTTTCCTCGTAGAATTTTTTACAAAACATTTTACAACACATTCTCTTAATACTAACAACATAATGAAATGAAATAAAAAACATGTCCGAAAATTCACACAAATACAAGTCCTGTCACGGTCGCCATGTGATGCTTTGCGTCGCTTGATGGACTGATTATAATTATGAATAACTCAATTCTTTAGATCCAAAATATATCGTTTATTATATATCTGGATCTACTAGGAATTACAATGAAATTGGTTATTCTGAGAAGATACAGGTTTGTTTTTTGGCAATGATTATATTGAGCATTCAATCTACTCATCTGCTCTGGTAACTAACATCTCACGAGTCCTAATCTCAATAGCAACTTATATCTTATTGCTTTTCTCTGAAAGATTATATACATTATTAATTTCTATCTTCTCTCAGAAATAAAAAATATAATTTTCTTATGAAAATATTTCTGTTCTGCCACAGCCTACTAACTGAGACTGATATGAATATTCTTGACTGAAGCCACATGACTTTTTCAAAAATATTTGAGAATCCTGGAAGTAAAGAAATGGGGCAGTATTACCTATACATATCTCTTCTCCTTTTTTGAATAATGGTTATACAATGCATACTTTAGGCTATTTTGGAATACACCTTGCATTAAGGATGTGGGCAAGTACATGACTGATACAATCTCAACATCTGTCCAGTAATTTACTTCATATGTTGTCACACCTGTGAGAATTTTTAGGTTTTTGATTGCTTCACGTGTTTATTTATTCCTGAGACTGTTACTGGTAGCAATTACATCCTCACAAATCTATTTGGGAAAACAATCTGAAGAAGCCTTGGGGCACTGTTAGGAAAAAAATTTCTAAGCATAAATTCTCTACAACTGAAGTAAAACATTTGTTAAATATTTTACAAACTTCCCCTAATTCACTATACACAGATCCATTTTTAATCCTTTCATGGCTACGGGCATACATGTATGCCCTGCCGCTAGAAAGACCAGACGGCTACGGGCGTACATGTGTGCCCAGCGGACGGGAAGACCAGACGGCTAACGGCATACATGTACGCCCAGCAGGCGGGAAGTCCTGACGGCTAATGGCATACATATACGCCTGAGCTCGAAAGCAGGTAAACAGCTAAGTGCTGTTGACCGCATTTCTGAGAATACTGAGAATTTCTGAGAACACTGTTATACTCTGGACTTTCTGTAGGAAAACACTTTAGTTTTCACCTCCCTTGGGCCCTTACTGCTTACTAGTCTAACATTCGGCCAGTTCTGTTTTTTCTTCTGGTGAGACGACAGCGTTCGCATCTGTAGCCTTTGCCATGTTGGGACGCAGTATATCAGACACGGAAATGATGGATATCCTCATGAATCGTAGCGACGAAGATTGTAGTGATACTTCAGAGCTTTCTTCTGACGTCTGGATGTAATGCTGACTCCTCGACATCACAAACAGAAGATTCTTCCTCTGAAGACGGAAAAGGAAATGAAGTAAGTGAAACTTCGTCGGGAAAAAGAAAGTATGACTGGTCGGAGAATCATCCTGTGACGAAACGACACCGTTTTGTGAACACATTTAGCGGGTTGAAAGTAGACTTCGAAGAGTCAGCAAGTCATTTAGATTTCTTTTTGTACTTCATGTCCATGGAATTTTCTTCTGCCATCTGTACACAGATTAATAATTATTATAAATTTATTACTGAAAAACTGACGATTGCACCCAGTAGATTAGCACGCTGGAAGCCTATAGAGCCAGCAGAATTTTATTGCTTCCTAGCGTGTTATCTGCTTATGCCTAGAAGTAAGAAGTTAGAAGTAAATAAAAATTGGTCGAAAGATTCTTTGCTAAAAATAAAAAAAAAAAAAAAAAAAAAAAACAAATATTTTCTAACATAATGGCCAGGGATCGGTACAAGTTGATCCTGCGTTTGTTGCACTTCAGTGACAATTCCACCACATCTCAAGATATCCTTGTGAAAATATGTCTCATTGTAGATCACACAAAAAATAAATTCCGCGAAGCTGTAGTACCCTTTGAGAATCTAGTGATCGACGAAAGTCTGCTACTGTTCAAAGGAAGGCTCCGCTTCAAGCAGTACATACCAAATACAAATAAAAAAGGTTCTCATCATATTCCTAAATTACCTTTTTCTCTGTCTCTGTCCAGAATAAACTTACAGCAGGAAACAGGGGTTAACTTTAAAACACTCTTTCTTGGTCATTAGAAACTTCAATCGCTGATATAGTACAGTGTGACAATGATTTTATAAGGAGTATTACTGAAGATTACGCGCAATTAGCCCAGAGCGGCCGTAGCCTGCAGCTGTTGTCGGACTACACAGCCGCCCGCCGGTCAGGCACACGGTGGGTCCGCTCGCCCCAGCCACCAGGGACGCAGGACGCTCGGCACTCATAGCCGCGAAAGGGTTAAATATTTTCGGTGATTTACAGATTTACAGATTTTTATATTTTATTATATGCCATATAGTTTTCATTTTATTGCTGGAGTTCTCTAATTTCTCTGATAAATATTTGACCTTCTTGATTACATTTTCAGAATAAAGTTTATAGTGGGCTTTCAGTGTATAGTTATATTTATGTGATTCAATTACTTTTATGTAAATATTCCTTTTCATTTTCTAAATGCTCTAATACCCTTTGCAATCCACACCTTACCCAGTCCACTGTTTGGTATAATGACAACAATCATTTTTTGAAATATTAATAAAAAAGTGTTAAGCATATATTTGGAAAGGAATCTATTTCTTTAACACTTTGGGATGTGTGTGTGTGTGTGTATAGGTTATTAGGAAACAACGGTGCTGAAAGCAGATATATTAAACATAAGGATAGGATAATAACCACCGCTTACCATAAAAGAGGATTCCTGTGGCATTGGTACACGAAAAAAACACACGAACACACATGGAATATAATTTTCGAGTCCATGGCTCTACATCAGTAGGAGTGAGAAGGCTGCACTCTAGCTGCTGGCAGCCAACTACATAAGCTACAATGCTGGTAGCTCACAGTGGGGTGGGAGGGGGGGGGGAAGTGGGGAACAACATGGCATGAAGTGAGGGTGGGGGTAAAAAAGCATAGGCTGGAAAATGATAATGAATATAAAGAAATGTACATAGGGACCTGTCGTGGAAGTGCTGTAGATCTCAGTTAATGGTCCTCAATTCCTATTAAAATATTGGACGTATGTGCAAACAGTTGAAAAACAAAATATTCAGAAATTTGAAATTAAAAATAAGCAAAATTCGAAGTTACAATCTATAAAGATAGGTTCTGGTGAATGGTGGTTCTATGGGAGAAGGTGGAGGTGAGGGGGATGGGTGGGAGGAAAATTGGTGCTATCTTAAATTTAGAACCGGATGGTTGTCTGGTACCCAGTTGGTACTGATAAGCCAGTTTCCATCTTCTAAGTTCCGAAATACCATTTCACAGAAGTCTGTGAAATGGTCTCCTACAACACCCTCCCTCCTTGATTTTCTCCTGTTGATGAAGAGCCAAGTTTCGAAATAATCATTGTTTTTCCTGTGTTTTGTGCTTATTTGTGTGTTCACCCCATGATACCATCATCTAAGGTAAGTGGTGGTTCATTTCGCTATCCCTTTTTTTTTTGTTGTAAATCCATTAGCTAATTACCTCATATTATTTCCTCGTAACTATATATATATATATCTAGTTTAAAGAATTTATGATATATTTTATTCCAATTTCATTCTTATTTCTTTTGTATACACTGTTTTTATTTATCTGAATTACACTGATTCTGGACTTGAAACTACAAAAATAAGTGCACCAACAAATTCACTGTAAGTAGAAAATATTTAAAATTGTTAAATCATGCATAAAATAACAAAAAAGCTAAAAAAAAAAAATTATCATACTGTGCATTAATCTTAAATTTTGAAGCAACCTATCCAGCTTTTCATTACAGTTATATAAGGGAAGAGATACAAAACAGTAACGAATAAGTTTTTTTTTTTAAATGAAGTACTATAAAATCTCATACATGCTTTTGTTATTTTAGATTCATTTTATTGAATCTCCACACATTTTCAATCCAATTTTGACATTTAATAATTAAAATACCCGCAATTAATCGTTGGGATTCCAAAAATTCACTAAAACCATTCCATGTTTATTGCACAGGACATCACAATCCTACAGTTTAGACAAAAATTGTATGAACAACATCAGTTTTTATTTAAGCAAGACAGCCTTCAAGTTATTATGCTGTGAGTTACCCTTCATGTAAGTAAATGAGTAATAAATGGTGTGAGAGAGTATTGAAAGCTTATGGAATTCAAGCAATGAATACTAACCAAACTCTTGGTACTAGAATGGATGGATATGATTCATTAGGTCCTGGTTGCAATTTCATTTTAGTTACAAACACTCTTCTCATGAACACACCAACACAGTCTTCACGCTTTGTGATAGTAGGATCATTACACCTCGCTAGCCGCCCACCAAATAGCTGCACACCATAGCTTGCAAACACAAACATCAGAACTATCAGGAGGATAGAAACCTGTAATGAAAAGATATATTCAGTATATATTATTCATACATCAAATTTCACTATACATATAATTTAACTGGGAGCATTAAATTAACAGTACAAAATCTAAACTTTGATTTTCACCTCTTGGAATCATTGTACAATTGGCTATGTTGTGAGAAAGTGTGGGCAAATCATTACCAAACCCCCCCCCCCCCCCAAATCACTCCACAAAATTTTCAGTCCACAATTACTGGCAGTAATCTTCTAAATAAGCAAAGGTAACACATTACCTATAAGTTTGGCATGAATAAAATGAATGATACAAGCAGCAGTATTGTACTTTTTTCTTTCCAGAAGCCTTAAGGTATTCAAATTGGAATTGTAAAGAGAAATCAATATCTTCCTGGGCTTTGGGCCATAAGTATTACACCTACACATCGTTTAACAGAAGTTAAGGAACATCAAATTCATTTTGATAATTTTCTTTAAATTATTTTAGGATGTTACACCTTGAGTTTAAATTGTGAGAACAAAATACTGACTATGATTAGTACCTAAATATTCTTTGCCATCTTGTAATGTTGCATATGCACATCCAAATTATGGTACCTGGGAACTCAGCAATTTGATAATTCTGTTTTGTCAACACAATCATGTATACTTTTATACAATTCAGAATTTTGTCTGGATCGCCAAGTTTTTTAGTCTCCCACCATTGTATCATGTGATTCATAGCTGACCGAGTAATAATTGAAAATATCACTAGACAAAACCTGAATTCAAACAAGCAATAGTAGTAGTATATGGAATATGACAGAATGAAAGTATTCTGTTGCCAATGATTTCAACAATAGCTGGCTGCTGGAAATAGTTTGTGTCCTAGTATGAATGATATTACAGTTTCAGCCCTCACAGTAAGTAACTGTATTGATTTTCTGTCATTTGTTCAATCTTTTCAAGCAGGCTCCAGAGATAAAATTAGAAAATGACATTGGAAGATTACAGAAGCCGAATCAGTATCGTAAAATATTTACATGTCGTACATTTAATAAACATTATATCATAAAACAGTGAAACGTATAACGAAAATGCAGATACTCATTACCAAGCTAACTTAATTCTAAAATTGTATTTTTAGTGAGAGTGCCTGTGTACTTTTTAAAGCTGAAAAAATACCTCTTCACAGAAAAATTCATCCTTAAGTTTGCCTATCAAATTATTGTACAGTTTCTAAGAAGTGGAAACAATAAAAAAAATTGCAGGCTAATTTTATGACAATTGTTATTGACTGATACAAAAAAGTTCTTAATTACTAGGTGACAATGTATGGCAATTTTATATTGCACAAATAGGATAATAAGTGAGATCCATATAGTGCATTTTGCCAGTTTTATTATTATGCTAAAAAAAGTTAGGCATAATTTCTGCTGGCATTAGAAAAATATAAGACCAATTTTCACAGCAGAAACATTAGAAAACTTCATGTTTGTTTTATCAATACTATTTAAATCTTTAAGCAAACTGCATGTGAGAGAGAATTTGAAAAAATACAAAACAAAAACTGCCAAGGCAATTTAGATGGTGTTTACAAATTTTGAGGAAATGCTGACAAAAGGAAATACTCCTAATTTTTTTATTCTTTTTCAGTTGTTTGACTTTGAATATTTAGCTCTACAATTTTATGTAATATAGTGCAATCAATTAAATGGATTATGTTAATCAAGCACAATAAGATTAAGTAATGTTTTATTTACTGTAAGCACAACCTCCATTATCATTGATGAGCTATCATAATAGGTTGGCTACCACATGAAATGTGACAGATTAATAATGTTGTATAGATATATTGTCTCTTGTAGACAGTTAAATAATTTGTTTCGGTGTGATATGTCTGCTATAGTTGCTCAATGCTGTACATTAAAAACAATTAATGTGTCAATACTTCTCCCCTGTTTGTCATATATGGATGTGAAATTAATTTTACTCCTATCTGCCCCTTCCCCAAAGAGAGATACCTCAGAAACAGTTACAATAAACAACAGATAAGAATATGTACTTCTCGAATAATAACTTGTCCAGACTGAACATACTTTGAATGGCTTCACTCGATTAGTATACATTTGATGACCACAATGTGCAAATATTCTTAAATAATATCATCCAAAATGGTTACAAATTTTTATACTAAAAGAACAATTTGTTCCATGGTGGTACACATTACGGAGGAGCCAGGTTTAATTCTAGATTTCAATGTTGCTATAGCACACGATTAATACAGATCTCTTTAAATCTATCTCAATTCCTTTGTTGTAATATGTTCTCTACATTTCAGCTCTCTCAGTAGCATAGAATTATAAGAAATTTACAATGGCACAGTATTTTACATGGAAACCGAGTGTTTTCACTGTACGCAAATACTGCATTTTTATAGTGTTAATGAAATTTCTCCCTGTGGTCCAGGTCCCATTTTAACATAACCACAACCACTAGTAAGAAGACAGAAGGTTAGGCTGATATATTCCCTGTACTGACAATGACATTGGTAGAGAGTGTTAACAGTGGTATTGTGATCTACAATTAAAAAATCATTATTTATATACAATAATCATTTCTACATATTAATATGATTAATTTGGCAATTGTTTAATAAGTGTGTACTGAGAATTAATTCTCCATTTGGTCCAAATTATTGTACACACATTCCTTAAGCATTAATATTTTAGAAAATGTGCTTACTAAACCCACAAAATACAAACTAATGAAATATTTTTTACTTGCTTATGGCTTTACACCTTGTTGATGTATAGATCATTAAGAGGTGTAAAAGGACTGGTTGCAAGGAGTGGGAAGAAATTCAGTCATTGCATTTTAAAGAAACCATCCTCGGATGTGCCTGGAGTTTATTCGGTAAAACATGAAAAATCTAAATCTGGATGGATGGACAGGAATTCGAATCCTTCTATGATAAATGGTGGGTGATGTAGGGTATTTTGTGCACTGTTTACAAATGCTCACATCAGGATGACAAACCTGGAAAGGTTGAGTTTCAGGAGGAACCAGAATGAAAAATCAAAAAAGAATGAAAAAGCATAAGGCACAAGGAATTTAGTTTGCCATTGATAACTTATGCTCGCTTGATTTTTGGATGGCAACGTTCTGGTGGTTAGATTGGGATGGAGCATGGACCACACTGAAAAATAATTTTAGATATCGTAATTTTGAAGTACATATATTGCTATCAAATTCCTGAAACCTTGGCCATTACATTACATTTGTTATAATGTGTAAAACTACTTCTTGCTTGTGGTTATGACAAGATGCAGCCTAAGCTGTGACCCTAGATGATAATGTTCTTGAGGTGATGTTTCTGATATCTAATTTGAAGATAGATAGATTTGTTAAAATGGTCACCAAACTGTTGTACCAATTACCCCACAACAGTTTACAGATTATGGATAACTTTAAGAAAAGAAACGTCACAGATGGTAGCTAAGCAATATATTCTTCAAAAGGTTTTGAAGCAAAGCTGTTTTCATATCATACATTTTTGCAGCAATTGTAGAATATTAGATTTCGAAATTACAATAGAAAATTGCAGGCTATTCTTCAAGTAACATGTGTAAGGGAATAAACTGATACTCTGGGAGAAGTATTGGTTTAGTAACCTTAACTGAATTCTGACTTGTTGAAAGTTCTACTAACTTTGCATTAATAAATTTTAATGACCATGTATCTGCCTGGATAATTCAACTGTAAAGCCTATCGGTCACCACAAAGCTTATTTAAATCAAAAGCTAAGGAAAGGATAATGTTCACTACGAAAGCATGCAAGTCCACTTGATGAGAAATTTTAAATTTGTTTCAGTCACATTTGAAAAATAGCAATTACAGTCGAATTGGCAATCGAACTAAACGTCTCCAAAAATTACAAGTCATGAAGAGGAAGAAGTAGCAGACTAAACCCTATTAGAAAATTTATAAGTCCATAGTCCAGTCACTGGCAGGAAAAGTTAACATGGCGGTGTATCATGCAGATGTAGTATCTCAAAGTTCAAAACCAACCGGAAGTCCTCTTCGTTGCCCCACACCCAATGAAACACACTAGCTCATGATTACTCTGCGACTTGAAACAAAAGGCTAAAAGACCAAATAATAAAGACCAAAATATAAAGGCAGCCAGACAGCCTGAGCAGCTCAATTTATACTCTCTGCCGTATGCTACCTGTGATCTACCACTTACCAAAAAATAGTCTGGAAAAATTCAATTATCGTTAGTATTCAAAATTTAACATTGTGTAGCCTAGCCCTTAAGGTTTATTAAAAGTATGATGACTATAATTCTAAATTAATCGCTTTCTTGTAAATAATTAAAGTGTGAGGTTGCAGTGGTTATGAATTTCCTAAAAACAGTTGGTAAATCCCAAATCTATTTCTTAATTTGTGCAATTTTAGAAATTCCTGCTGGATTGCAAATTATCATGTTTAAATTAATGTCAACATGTTATGTGTTTGTTCATGATTTCAAAAATGTAACTATTATTATCGGTGGTGTATTAGAGAAGATATTAAACTTATAAAAATCAAGTTTTAAACTATTTTTACAACATGTTAGAAAACTTGGTTTCTGGTAATTAATTATTAAAGTGTTGTTTATATATAAAAAAGTGTTATTAGCTAAATTTTACTTTTATTTAGTTACATGTTTTAAAAGTTGTTTTGTTTATGGAAATGGTCTTGTTTAATCGTAGTTTAATTTGAAATTACCACGTTTTTGTTTACGACGTAATAACTTTAAAATTGATTTAATAATTGTTCTACTGCCCGGAATGTTTTGAAACTTTAATATGATATACTAGAGTCTTTACTCTTTCAGGAAATTTAATTTTTAGTTCAAGAAATTATCAAAAACGTGTGGTTATTTAATGCTGAAACTGTGTGTCTAACAAAGTGTTTAAAATTTTGTTTACTTTGTTTACATGGCCTGAAACTACTAAATTTTAGTGAATTTAACTTTCTTTCTGATTATTATTATTATTATAAAATTACTTTACTGCATCGAAAAGTGTTGAGAATTAGTGAACTTATCTCGTAACCAAAATAGACTGTTTACAAATTGGATAATAATGGATTACCCTGTTCGAGGTTAGTTTAAAGGTTATTTACTATTATAAATTGTTTATTTAGAGCTTGTATTGTGTGTTGAGTGACTTTTCTGTTATTATTTACTGAGTTAGGTTGCAGTATCGGCTTCTGCATGAAACGTATCTCTCATGTCCTGTAGTTGCAAACTGAAAAATTGTATGTTTACTAAAAGGCTTACCCCCTCCCTTATGCTCTATAACCAAGAAAACTGGAATTTACCCAAATTCTAAGGTGCTTTCACATGTACATGAGATAAAATCATTAACTCTTGCAATCATTCTTAAAAATTGCAACCCAATTAAAAGTCAGCTTAGTAGAACTGTGTTACACGCCAATTATTTATTGAGTAGAACATTGTTAATGATATTTGCTTTAAGTCCACGAACTTTGTCCGAGGTCGGAAATAAGTTCAAACTCACGTGTTTGACAATTGTCATGAGAAACTGGTCCGATACACTGCTAATTTGTGACTGGCTGTAGGAGCAAGAAAATAGTGGCTTTATATACTCTTTGGCTTGAACATCGGTGTTTACACACAGTGAACTACGTTTCTCTTCTGAATTGTAAACATTCCCAATTACCACATTATGCTCATCTCAGTCAGATTAGACTGAAACTTTGATATGTTTTAGTATGATTTATTTTGAGTATTTTAAGTTATAACAACTTTACTTGTAATTCTACTAGTTTAGGAGTTATTTACTTCTGAAAGATATGTCAAGGTCACATTAAGTTCAATATTAAAATTCTGTTTTTCTTCAATTACTTCACTGTTAAACTGTTATATTATTAAATTAATTTTTCTCTATCTTTTGAGCATATTTTTGTTTAAGACAAACATCTGCCTTCTACTTCACAGGTGTGATTCTTGATCTGTGTAGAAATACTTTACCCTTTTTTGTCTAGTGCCAAATATTGTGATGGAGTGGAAAAAACAATCATAATTCCATGTAGTTAAAAGTGACAGATATGAGCTATTTAAAGTTGGCAAATAGAAACGTTTTCTTCTAATAATAAACATGCAAAAAAGAAAAATAATCTATTGCACTGACCCATTCAGATTACACAACCTTCACTGTGAAATAAAGGTAAACATAACAATAAACACCAATTTATACCAGCTTTATTATGGTAAGAATGAAGAGCAGACATTATTCCGAGAAACATATTTTTTTGTTTTGTGTGAACCGTCGACAAACCGTATTAGTAGTAGTAATTTTTGTTGGTATTGTTTAGCACAGAGCAGTTCTATTCATGAGTAATGGATACTCATTATTGGTAGCAATAAGCATTGAATTTATTTGCCTGTTAAGTTGAAATATAACCCGGTCACTATAAAACTTAACCATAGGCTTAATATTTTGGATGCCCTACTTTCATGCTCTTAAGTTTTATAGTGTTGAGATACATTTTACATTTCACATGCGAAAAAATTCAATGTTATTGGTACCAAGAGTGAGCATCCACGAATAGGACTGTTCCATGCTAAATAGTGCCAGTAAAAATTGCTATTGCTAATATAGTTTATGGACGGTTAATAGAAAAGAGAAAAACATGTTTTTTGGCATAATGTATGTTTTCTATTACTACTAAAATAAAGAACATAAACTTATTTATATTTATCTTAAATTAAATCTAGAATTTAGTAGCACTTTCTGAAGTGCATCTATGAAGTAGTGGGTTGATTAATGCAGAATGCCATGATAACCGTGACACTGCAATTTGATGATGGATTCTGATGTAACTTGACAAGACAAATCAAAACTGAAGAGTAAATTTTTTTGATACCTTGCTTAGGTCTAGAGATATTGTATCTCAAAAATGGGTTTGTAACACATTCAGATGTTCTAAAAGTTCTTCTAAACTCCTTTGGATAAAATTAAATGCAAGTGAAAGTACAATGTATCTGATAGTTATAATTTATAAATTTGTGTTAATGTCTAAATTTTCAGAAGGAGGGATAGATCAACCAACTGCAGTGACTAATATGAACTTATTTACAGCTGTACACCACGTTAATAAATGCAATGTTTAGCAAATTTCATAGCAGATGGCAGAGAATTGTATTAGTATTGCTGATTTTGTGAGATTCATATTTGTGTACAAGATGCCAGATGCCTGATTTTGTGTTGTTTGTGTTTATATGTATTGCACATTGTGATAGTGTTTATGTATTGTGTTCAATGAAAGTGAGGTATTTCAAATATGTTTCAGGACATGGCAAAGACTTTGAATACTGTGGTTGAATACATTTTATTTGATGATTTCTGTAGAAGGAAGTGTAGGTTTTTGGAATCAGGCTTTGTCCTAATTTTGTATTTTTGATGAATGGTGAAACTTTAAGTTTTGTGGAAAGTTAATTTCCACTGTGTGGAACTAAAATTTATTTGGCAAAAATTCTTCTCGGGTATTCTGTCGGATATGTTCTTCTGTCCACAACGTATCAGCAGCAACCTCCGCTGCCTTCATCAGGTGAGATGTCATAGTGAAGCTGACACACGAACCGACAGTCACATGATGAAGGCAGCGAAGATTGCTGCCAAAACATTGTTTACAGAAGAACTTATCGGGAAGAATACCCAAGAAGAATTTTTGTCAGCCATATGTCAGGAAAAACTTATTTCTCACATAAACTTTATTTGTTGTATGGAGATTCAATCATGTGTTATGGATACTATGATTCTGAGATCTCGACATTATGTTAGCAAGATAGGCAAATAATTCTGCAATGGAAAACAGCACTACAAACTTTGGAAATGAGTTTGAGCCAAATGAAAATACAGAGACGAGATTAATAAACACTAAAATGATACAATATGACATTAGTTTTTGATACACCTACTGCAAATTAAAATATTGCTGATAGGTCAGGACAAAGTTCTAATTCAACTGTAACTATGGCTGAGAAGGTATGTGAAAGTTATGCTGTACAAAATATTGTTGCATCAGAAACAACATCAATAACTTGTCCACCCAAAATCACATAAATTGGACCAGAGGTGCAGACACCTATGGAACCATGCAGTCGAGCCATTGTCAGTCTTAAGTAAAGGCCAAGGAGTATTGAACAAAATTTTGAAAAATGTCAGGAAGATTTGAAGACAGACTTTAAGTAATACCCTCCAAAAATCTCAGGAAGACATAAAGGCAGATTTATGTAGTCACCCCCAAAAGTCAGAAATGGACATGAAGAATTTAATCATTGGATTGATAACTTGTCGTATATCAATGCTTGATGGGGATTCAAACATTTCTACCAAACTTGATCGTGTTGGTTGGTACCTCTAAAGTATGCCTGCATAGGTTCTTTATATGGCCGCCAATCCCTCGCAATTTCCCCAAGAGATAAAGGTTTATGTAGTGAAACAGTTCTTGCTTAGACAAAATTTATATTCTTGAATTCTGTATAAGTGCTGGTACCAGAAAAATAAGACATCAAAACTACCATCTCCTTGAAATCATATTGCAGGTTGACGTAACTCACACACACTGATTGGCAATATTTCAGAAAATTCCCCAAAAATTGTGAAAGATCATCCTATGACATACCAGAATAGCATCAGAGTCCAATGTCTAGATCATTAACATCTACATCTATACTCTGCAATTCACAATTACCGTGGGTCGCAGAGGGTGCTAAGCACCAATCCTAATTCAGTGCATTCTAATCCCGAACAGAATGAGGAAAGAAAGAATACATAAATTTATCAGTACGGCATCTTATTTCTCGAATCTTATCCCTCCTGTCATTGCGACCTAAATAGGTTGGTGGAATATAAAGTTTATAACAACTTGAAGTTTTCTAAGTCCCCCATTTCACCACTATAAAAATCTTCAAAGTCCCTAGCCTCATAATTCGCTGCCCATCACGGAGCTCTTCTCACCTTGACTGCCCACTTGAAAAACTGTTTTCCAAGGGAGCTCTGGTTGGATTTTTATAGCATTTACTAATCTATTGCTGTATTGTCATGGAACAATGGTATATTCCCGTGGGGACACACTATCCTTTAGTGAATTACGAAAGTCCCCCATTCTTGCAGAACACTAATTTTACTCAGATTTTCCCAAAATTTTAATATATTACAGTTTAATTTATTCTGAATCTTTTTGGTCATGACAACTTTTCTTGTAATAATTCTCATTTAACAGCTATCAATTTCTAAAAGTCACAGATGGTGATGCCATCACATTTCAACCATAAAACTTCGTTTTTCTTACTTTAAATTTCAAGTTACCTTTGAACTGTTATATTATTCAGACAAAAGGTAGAATGAGAAACAGCCTTCAGTCACTAGAATACAACTTTTATTGTATTACACTATGCATTTCGGACCCTGTGGATCCATCTTCAGGTTACTATGGTATTTACATTTGGTTTTAAATTGTCCTTAAGCGAGATTCGTGCCTAGTAAAGTTTGTTCCTGCGCTGAAAAATGAATTCAAGTAAGTGTCGGGATCACGTTTTATTATGAGAGAAAAGACAAAATATGAAAACATTGTGAAAAACTTACCAGAATTGATGAGATGCAGAATAATTAGTTTCATATACATATTTACTGCAGAGCACTGTACTAGACACGATGTCGTATAAGGTGCACATGTTTATATAAACAGAACAAAACAGTTTAAAGATGATGTGTGTTACAAGTATTCAAAGATGAAAATTATCATTTGTTATTAGAGTATATCGTGTCGGTGAACTTTTCTTGTCTCTAGTATTTAAAATTAAACTGAAAATAAATCTTTAAAAATATTAAAGTAATAGTGGCTATTAAAGTCTACTTGTTCATTTAACATATGTTCTGGGCTTTTTATCTTGTGGAGGAATATTTCTAACTGTTCTAACAGATCAATTTTCTTGGCATTGGACTGCATATGTAATACTGCTAAATTATTTTGAATGTTGTTAATAACATGTTTTGTGTCATACATGTGTTCTGCAATGGCTGATTTTTCAAAGTGGTTTAATCTAAAAGCGTTCATGTGTTCTTTGAAATGGATTTGAAAACTTCTGCCAGTTTTACCGATGTAATATGCTGGACAGTCTAGGCATGATATTTTGTATACACCACTGTTCTTGATTTTCTGTTTGTCTGTTTTTATGTCGTGTTGTAATAGGTGACCTAGCTTATTATTAGTGGGGAATGCTATTGCTATGTTGGTTTTCCTAAATAAGTTAGCAATTTTTTTGTGATATGGGACCTAAATATGGAATATTGATATATATTTTCTTCTCTTTACCTGAATTATACTGTGTTATTGTATTGTTATTTTTCTGTATTTTGGTGGATAATTTGTCAATTAATTTGGGTGCTTAGCCATTGTTCACTGCTATGGTTTTTATTGTCTCTATTTCTTGTTTGAGGATATTTTTCTCTAGATTCAATGAATGTGCTCTGTGTAGCATTGTCCTGAAAGCTGCATGTTTGTGTCTGAGGGGGTGGAATGATGTACTGTCTATAGTTGTGTCTGTGTATGTGTGTTTTCTGTATATGTTGAATGTGTATTCGTGTTGTACAGTGGCGGCCTTATCCATTGCGAGGCCCTGGGTGGCAGATCTTTGCGAGGCCCTTGTCCTTTGTACAAAATATGTTAATCGCAAGTAGGTATTTCTGATGATCGACAAAAAATGCAAATGTCATAAAAAGTATATTTCGAGTTTTAAAATATTATATTAGAAGACTTATTAAAAGTTAACAAACATAAAGATGACAAATTTTTAAGGATAATCTGAAGTGCATTATAGTTTTGAAAAATATATGCAGGGATTTAAAAATGATGTTTGCGGCTTTTCTTGAGACTAAAATATTTAATTACAGCACAAGAATCTAACGAATGAGCTATGTCATTTTCAATTCAATAATAGAAAGGGCCGAAAACCCATCTTGTGGCATCGAATCCCTCAAATATGTTATAATAATTTTTTACTTCTTTCTGCTGACGCAACTGAATTATGTCTGGTGACAATAATTCTCAAGGCTACTTCGATAGTGGGGTACACTTCAGTAATTCAGTTAATGTTTTTTCTATTATTACTTCATCACCGAGATAACGATGTCGTTTTCTTCTTATACACGGATAAACATATTCAGTTCTTCATGTAATTCTTGTCCATCAATATCAGATGTTTCTCCTACTGTTATACTGTTTGATTAGGTAGTTATTAATATATACTACACTAACAATTAACCGACTTTATTTTATTTTTATCACTAATATCTAAAGATAAAATATTTTTTCAACATAAACTTTAATCAACTCTAGTAGCTGCGCGAGGCCCCTCTAAGAGCAAGGCCTGGGCGATTGCCCTGTTTGCCACCCCCTAAGGCTGCCTCTGGTGTTGTATGTTGGTGATTCCGAGATCTAGAAAATTTATGCTACGGTTCTCTTCGTGTTCAACTGTGAACTTTAGGTTTTTGTGAAGGGAGTTGAAGAGCCCAAGTAGTTCTTCAACTTCTTCTTTGGTGCCATCCAGTAATAGCAATGTGTCATCTACATACCTCCAATAATATACAATTTTATCTTTAAGTTTACTGTTATCTTTAAAAAAACTTATTTTCTAAGTGGTTGAGAAATACATCTGCCAAGAAACTTGAAATACTACTGCCCATAGCCAGTCCTTCTTTCTGCTGGTACACTTTCTCATTGAAGGTGAAATAATTATGTGATAATACAAGTTTTAACGTGTCATTAATTTCTAATATATCTTGAATTGCTATTTTCTTATATTTTAATAAATTATTCACAACTATTTCAATTGTTTCTTCTATTGGTACATTAGTGAACAGGTTAGTTACATCAAAGGAGGTTAGCCTAACATTCATAGGAATTTCTATATTTTTAATTTTATTAGCTAAATCATTTGTGTTCTTTACTGAGTATGATGTCTCAAAGGTGTAATATTGCTTCAGAATTTTATACAGCACCTGATAAACTTTGGAAGCAAGTGTGTTGTTGGAATTAACTATAGGTCTTATTGGGATGTTAGGTTTATGTATTTTGGGTTGTGCTCTCAATCTAGGTGCAGTGGGGTTCATGATAATACATGATCTTGTTTGATGTTCAGTAAACAAGAAGTTGCAACTGCTGACTATTTTTCTGATTTTGTTCTGGAATTTTACTGTTGGGTCTGTCTTCAGTTCAATAATGTTGTTTTCAGAAAAGAAGTTGGTTACTTTAGTGATATAGTCATCTTTGTACATAATTACTATAGAGTTTCCCTTGTCAGCTTTAACAGTCATGGCATTTTTGTGATTTAGTTTCTTGTTTATAGTATCAACAAGTTTCTGTTCCATCAGCATTCTTTTGGGAGTTTCTTCATTGTGGTTTTTCTCATTCTGCATAATTTTGTTTATGTTGTATGCCAATACAGTCTGTTCAGTGTTATTTAAGTTAGCTATGTCTGCTGCTTTCTTGGTTTGTACAATGAGGTTTTTTATATTATAGTTATTTAATTTGGGCTTTATGTTATGTTTTAGATGCTTTGTAAGCAGTTGTTTTTCTTTTTCACTAAAGGGGATGTCAGTTTGATTAATAACTCTCTCATAAAATTGTTTAGTGTGGGAGGTTGTGTTTGTTTGGGCTTGCTGAGATTTCTGTAGTATGGATTCTAACTTTTTTTGGTGCTTGTCTGAGATTACATTTTGTATATTTTCAGTAACATTCGTTATATAGTCTTTAACATATTCTAGTTGCAGTGGATGTAATGTATTAGCTAATTATAAGTATGTATAATAACAACATTTATTAATTTCATCTTTCTTCTTGTAGAGCATTTTTATTTCCGCATTAATCCAGAGCTTTTCACACTTCTTTTTTGTAAATTGAGCTGCTGGGGAACTGTTTTTTATCTTCACTTGGATGTAATTAGGTTTAAGACCTTGGGTTTAATCTAAAAGCGTTCATGTGTTCTTTGAAACGGATTTGAAAACTTCTGCCAGTTTTACCGATGTAATATGCTGGACAGTCTAGGTTATTAACTGAATTTTTCTCTTTCAATTGAGTCTGCTTTTATCTTCTTAGCTCTTTAATCTAAAAAGTTCCAATTCTTTATTTCTCCGATATCTTTTCAGATAAATTTTAAAAGCATACAAAATACACCTTAAAATGATCATCATTCTGTTTTCTTAGTGGAAATAAATGGAAGAAAATTCATAATGACTGACAAACAACCTTATTTCAATTTTATGTCTTTTACGAAAATGGTTTCAAATCAATTTAAAAAGTGCTTTCTTGTTAAGAAAATGGTTATAAAAGTTCTTCACTGTACCACTATATGAGATTTACCCCCTTCTAAATGGTTTTAGCCAGATAATGGACATATAACAAGGTTATGTTCTGATATGAATAGTGCTTTATTCTTGAAAATGATTATTAAAGTGATTTGCTATATGCATTATATGTAATAGGCCTCCTGCTGAATGGTTTAGATAAGATTATATAACAAACGTTACTTTTAAATTAGATTCTACTACTAGTAGGATTCATGTGTCAGAATTTAGAACAAAAATTCTCTGATTTTTTTACTCCAAACTAGGAGTGCAAGTAAATGAATTTAAAACCAGGGTGAGGACAGATATTGGATAAGTTTTTCTTAAATGCTGTACAACTGACCAACACATGTGACCGATTACCGTATGAGTCTCTGATGAATGAAGGGGGGTTGCGCATGAAAGGTGGGTTATGCCAATCTGATAAGGTCATGTGTTAAGTGGGTTATTCATAGGTAACAACTAAATGTTGACTGGAATTGTCAGCCTTGTGCAACTTCAGGCAATATGTGTACAGGTTTGCAGAGGAGTGAAGACGGAAATGGACTGAGAAAAGTGTCATTGCATGGGGCCCTGAAGGCCAAGATACATACTAAATTCCTGCCAATCTGAAATGGTGAGATCCATAGAGTGTAGAAGGTAGTGTGCTGGTATCAGAGAGATGTCTCAGGGTCTCAACCTAATAGCCACTGTGGTTCATGATGTGGATGGTTGACTCCTTGCAATTTGCAAGTTTAATGATATTTTTACCCTTGTATATTTCTTGCATGGCTTGGGGCACCATGTAGTAAATGTTGTTGGAGTGCAAATTCATTTTGAAGAAAGAGTGTCAGAACAAGGTGAATAGGGGGAACTACTGAAATAGACGGAGGTTAGGGTTTTGGGGAAAGGAGAAGTGGGTAAAGATTGAAGGTTTGAACTGATATAGGCTAGACTCATTCACATCATACCGGCTACTACTTTCCACTGTCTCAACAAAGTGATACTGCCAGCAGAGAAGACAATAGAATGTCAGTGAGTCCAGGAACAAAGTTGCATGGTCAAACTTTTGGGCTGATCGGAAAAAATGTCCCTTTGATAGAACAGAAAGCTGGTTTTCTGACAGAGGATTAGTACTATCACATATATTATTTCTAAAACGCATGTTTTTTGACGAGCCACTAATCTTTGTTCATTCCTAACTAAAATCAATACATGAGGCATTATTTGAAAGAAAAAGGTCTCCTTCTCAGTAATGTCATAAATTAAGAAAGGAGCCCTTAAAGAGCAAAAGTATTAACTATCAAGGTCACACATATGAGAAAGTTCAGAGTCATTCCAATAGGCTACACTGGTGTTGATATGGATTGTTTGTGTTACTGTTAAGCTATGTTTACATCTGGCACAAATTCAGTACATGTATCGAGATTTCTATCACAACTTATATCAGCACATTGTCAGGCCGAAAGGTTTATGGGAGGGTCACAACACTTTTGCCTGAACTTTGAACAATTAAGTTCTTGACTGGTGTAGACTACTGGTACCTTAAATATTTAAGAAATCGGCCACCACGCATTCGTATTAAACCCCAAATGCAAAAGGTAATTGAAATAAAGTCACTTGACACACTTTCAGAGTAACACAAAACTTATATTCTTGATAAAGTTCACTTGAACATTGTTAGTACCAGATACATCGATATAAAGCATCGAACAATGGTTTCATTGAATATTACAGATTAAGCTCATTCATACAAGAAGACAAACTCATTAAGTCCCCCTAACATTAATGAGTACACTACTACGGCATGTTGGAGTATGCCGAAACCACTACCACCCGGAGCAGTTCACTCTGCTAACCAGCGTGAAGTTACACGATCACTTTCCAGTGAAAGAATGAGACAAATCATGGTGGCTGCATGGCCTTTTATAAGCTTGCCATGGCCTATGTCAGTAACTTTTTTCTTTAATTAATATCTCCCAAAGTACAAAATAGTTTAACTTGCAATTTATACAAGGGCTTCATATGATCATGTTCTATCTGTTTTAATTTAATTTAGCATCCAAAAAGGTTTCTATAAGCTTAACGTTGAAGTCTCCTACGTCAGGGGTTGGCAGAATGTTTACGCACTTCATCAACATTCAACGTCAATCTATCTTTAAAAACTTAATTATCTGACAAATGCTTAGACTTTTTACCAAAACCATTACATATTTCTAATCGTCTCAATTTAAGCTATCTACTAATATAAATTTCTTAATTGTATACATTTTAGTTAAAAAATTCATTTTTTCTCTTAATTAAAACCACTAATTAAACTTTTCCAAATTAATTAATTTTACAATCAAAATACTCGGGACAGTGCTGACTATAGCTGGTGATAAAAGTTCATCTGTATCTTTACTAGATTCAGAGCTATTTCAAATCTTAAATTTTTACTTTGCTAATCGTGTGATTCAAAACGTGAACAAACTGAAATACCTCTTAAAATAAACTTTTCGTGATATAATAAATACACTTGAAAATGATTCTAATGATGAGTTTTCACTGTGGAAATGAATACAGGAAAATTCCTTCAAGTTGACAATTACTCTTCTCAAAATTTTTAAGTCCAGCATAAGCGACTTCACAATCAATCTATAGAATATTTTACTAATGGGGATGGCTAGTGGGAGTGCTTTTGGTACTAAAGGGTGCCTTACAACATGTATCGATACTTGTTTGAGGCATTCATTGACTTGTATTAGTATGAACCTTCCATTTTCAATAGTATACACAAGTATTAAAACCTGCTTGATATTTGTGTACACTGATGTGTTATTAAATGTCATTATCTATAGTTGAAGTGTAAAGCATTATAAACATAAAAAACATCTCCCAATGAGGAATATTTTTTTAAGTGTCTGTGCTTACATGATATTGAAATAGAAAAGAAAACATAGACGGTAAAAAAAAAAATTCTTGTATACATGTGAAATATTAGGTGCTTATGCCATGACAATGAAAGAACTAATGATACACACAGAGCACACAAACAATGAAAACCTTTTTCTTACAGTATATATCACTAATTTCTGCGTTTGAATTTTTGGTTATGTCAAATTTGGGTAATATGCATGCATGTGTATGAGATACAAGCCAAGGGTCAAATGAGCATATACAAAATGTATGTACACCATGTACGAGATACTCCGATATTTGCCAAATGTATGAGCAGATTGTATGAGGGAAGTGTTGCGACTTATACAAATTTTGATACAAGTTCAGGCACAAGTATCCAAGTGTGAATATAGCTTTAGATAGCAGCACTACATATCAAAAAGATATTGGTAAACTGTGTTTTTGTTTTCTACAGAAAAGAGCATTTCTTCTAGTCCAAGCCACCTTCATCTGTGGTAAGCGTAGGGTCGTATTTCTCTATTCTTCCTTATTTTTATTGCCTTAAGGCATTTTCATGCTCACTGTTATTAAATATATACATATGCACATACACAAAATAGGATAGTGAAATGAATCAGCTTACCTTAGATGATGAGTTGCAGGCCTGAACAAATAAAAAAGACAAGAACATGAATAACAGTGTGTATTTGGGTCTTGGCCCTTTGTCAACAGGAGAACACTATGAAGGGTAGGTGCTGTAGGAGACTGTCCCACAGAATCGTTATTGGTGTTCTTGTGTTTTTTATGTGTTCTCATCTTTTTTTATGTGTTCACGCCATGTAATCATCATCTAAGGTATGTTAGTGGTTCATTTTGGTATTCTATTTTGTAATTCTTATTCGCTACTTAGAACCTAATATTTCCTGGTTACTATATATCAGTGTGTGTGTGTTTTTACATACAAATCCTATAAAAAAATTTATTCATGAAATTTCCACATGGGTTATGATCATTTTGCTGCTAGTTAGCAGCGCTACATATCACATAGAAATTGATATACTGTGTGTGTTTTGTTCAACTTGGCACAATTCCGATGTGGTCTGGGAATAGATAACTTAGGGTGTTTACATTAAGGTAGAGGGCTGCAGGATAGCATACACCAGGTGAAATTAAATAGATATTGCTACAAATGGGCCAATTCTTCATTCGACTTACTACAAACCACTAACCTCATGATTCACCATATTTTATTCACAAAATTTTCACATGGATCACCTTGTATGCATAAAAAAGTAACCAAATAGAAAATAAGAAAAAATAAAATGATAGCTAAAACAGAAAATTCATATATTGTGAGCATACCACTGGCAAAACCTACACCATTGTAGGCCATGCCATGCCACCAATACCACATCCCATTTTATATACAAGCTCATCTGCCTCTAATGCCAGAGTTCTTACATCAGCTCCACCTTGAATACCTTATCTATCTGAATGAACGGCCACAGTCAAACATTTTATTCCCGACCACCCTGTTGCTTTCCATGCCAGCATTCACATCTCTTCTGATATAAATAACTTGGTCAAGTCAGGGTCATAACGTTATTCCCTGAAACCACTTCACAGTCTGATTTTCGTAGGTAAGATTTGGTCTACCAACACATTCTGGAGATCTACATCCCTAGGGCCTTAATCATATATAATACTTGCCTATCTCACACTGGATGTACCCATCACTTGATATATGCATTTTTTGTTGTTGTTAATATTTTTAAAAGTTAATTTTTAATTCATTCAGATGTCCCCTTTTATATTTAATTTTGATTAATTATTTCCCTCAATTAACTGATATTATTATTGTTGCTCCCCTACTATCACAAATGGTCAAAACCATCTTATATGTTGGTGTAGTGGCTGTGGGCAGCTACGCAAGCTGAGTTATATATTTCTATTTTCTTGAAAAAAAAGAATGGACCAAAATATTGTGTATGTGGAATTTTTTTGTCGCTGCCTCACTCCTTTCAACAACTTTAGTTCATAATAAGTTATTAGTAACATACCAATAAAATTTCCTTGAATCCCCTGCATAATTCATAGACGACTTTTCTCATATGTGGAACTAAAGTAAAGATTCTAAGTGGCCGAACACATCTTAGTATCATCAATAGCTGTGCTCCTGAGTTTGGTGGTACATTTTTGGGCATCCAACAAAGAAACACAAGGCTGACCTGTTAACACGTTTAAGAAAATTTATATTTAATAAAATAAAATATTTAAGCAAATAATAGAAAACTGACAGCAATATCTATTTGTTTATTAATTCAAAGAGAAAAGAATTGAATATAATTAAAATACATTTGGCAATACTGTTTACAAGGATAATTAATTAATATTTTGTCACTTACTATATATATGAAAACATCTAATACAGAAGCAACATCTCTAATATATGCTTTAGGTGTGAAGAATAAACCATCAGCTAATATTTTCAATGCCAATTCCAGGCTCATAAATATAACAAATCCATATTCAGCTATTTGCAATGCTGGTGTCTCCATAACACGATAAGTTGGTGTTTCAAACATCATAGATATGCAGGACAAGGTAGTTATACATATCATCACCCAGTCCAAGTATGTGACCAATCCAAGAAAATTGCTATAAATAAAGAAAGAATATATTATAAATCATTCACAAAAAATAACAAAGATACTTAAATGCATAGGAAAACTTAACTCACTAATTTGTCTGGCAGATAATAGTGATGACTGAGATGAAGTTTTGATTAAATTAATCTTAATATATTTATTTCATAGTAAGCTATCATTGCTGAGAAATTTTTTCAGCTTGAATGAACACTGCTAAAGCCAAACCATTACCAAGATATGCACATTATTAACAAAGCTAGTGACTTTGTCCATATGGGAAAAGTAAGTACCTGGTGTCACTTTTAGATCAGTTAATGTAATTTTTTTCCCCTGTGCTCATTTCATAATACATCATCTGACTTCTTTATGAAAATGTTTGTCACACAACTTTTTGAAGTGAATGAATTTTAAACTTTTATTTGAATGCAGAAAAATATATCAAGTACACACACAAAAAAGCGCCACAAAGGGATTTCCTGCATAGTTGATATTTATTTTAAGCAGGTGAAAGTTTATATGGATCTGATTCTACACTAAAAATGAACTATGGAACTTAAAGAGGACCACATGATTCTCAAGTCACATCCAGGATGTAGCACTACCACTTAACAAATTGTTCAGGAGTTGCCAATGTCTCTGGAAGATTTATGAAAGAGATAGTAGAAATGACGTGAATTGGATAGTGGTCGATACTTCTCATTTTAAGTGTGGAGTGCAGGCAACATACACACAATATCAGTGGCACATCATAAACCAACCCAAGTTCCTCACAAAACCTTTTCCCCTGAAGACAAAGCATTTTACATATTAATTTGAAGGTGCGAATGAAGTTTAATTAATCACCTCAAAAAGCTCATTCACTGATATTTCAGATAGGATAAAATATTGGAGGATTTTCTTTTAAAGACTGATTGGATATTTATTAACAAAATGTATTGTTTAGGAAAGAAAAATAAGAAAATATTTCAAGGTAAAATTTTTATACTACACCCATTATCACTAAAGTTTTCCACAACTGTGCTACCAAGCTATGGAAGCTAAATGATGAAGAAACATGATCTAAATTTTTGCATTTTCATTGTCATATAACATATATCTATCACTTTTTTATTTAAAAAAATAAAAAAAAACAGTGAGAGAGGGAGAAGAATGAAATAGGAAGTAAACTCAGCAAATTTAGTAAGTTTGGGAAACATTACATTTTCAACAGGGATGTTCGACAACATATTACCATTAAGCAATTATATAAACAGAATTTCTGGAAAAAAAATTGGAAGCAAAACTTACTGAAGTCTTTTGTACTGAACTTTCCTTTCTTTTCCAGTTAGTGGATCCTTAAGTCTTGCATCATACCGGGCATATACTATTAACTGACAAAACTTTCGAAATTTACTTTCTCTAGGCACTGCAAATAAAGGTGTGTCAAAGAATGGATGGTTTTCTCTCAGATCATCTTCTCTTTGGTTCCTGAAATTGAAATCCAAATCATGCAATGAGGCAAAAGAATTGAAATTTTTTCCATTTAAAATGGAGCTGATGAATTTTCTTGTATTTAATTATTTGGCTAAGCAAACAGATGTGTCTCAATCATAAACGGGAAGACATTATTTTTATTTCGTTAATTCATTTCCTAAGATCAACTTTTAAAAGTAAAATAGGAAAACAGAGCAACTTAAAGATAAGAACAACATCTGAAAGGTAATGTAGCATACTAAAATTTTATTAATGCTACAAAAGATTTTCAATATATTTACAGGGCAAAAATTTCATCTGCCTAAAAGTTTAACCAAGCCTAAAATTCTGGTGTTACCTTCTCATTTCTGCCTGCTGCCGCTTTGCCTGAAGAAGTTTAATATCAAGGTCTTGAGGCCTACTTCGTGAAGAGCTGACTCTATTCATAGCTCCAATGTCTCCATTTTCCATCAAATGCTCATAAGTTTGTTTTAGTTTAATAGATCCACTTCTAACACTGCGTCTAATAGACCTACAAAACAAAGATTGAATTTTGGAAATTATGTCAGAGTTTTTTGGGATACCTCCTACCCCCCCCCCCTAAAAAAGTTATTTCTAGTAACATTTTTATCTAGTCGTGTATTTCAAAAACATACTAACTTCCAAAATAGTTAAAACTGTGTGCCAATTCCCAACTCTAATTTTCAATCCATCTAAATGAAAAATCAAAAAGATAATGGAATTTAGTGAGCAGCAATAAATTTTATTTCCATACACTAATAAGAGGATTTTCACAAAAAAAAAAAAAAAAATATTTTACTCATTTTATTTTTTTGGTCTGTAAAATATGCCTTCAATCAATGCAATAAGCTATATGTACTTAAATGAATGATCAATAAAAATCAATCGTAATAAAAGCCCCTAACAGAAATACATACTTCCTAAGCAAGGTACAAATCTCTGTATATGAAACTAGCATTTGCCCGCTGCTTCACGCGCGCGTGCCTTGGCAGGTGTAGAAATTATTTACCGATTTTATTCTCTTATCAGACATTAACATGGAAAGGCATGAACTGTTAATGTATTCTGAATAGTTTCGTTTGTTTCGGTTAATACGTTAGGTTCGGTTTTCATACTGATGTCATATTTTAACGTGATGCAATTGATTCAATAGTAGAAAAGGTTCCTGAAAAATTAACAGTAGTAATTCGTGGTTGTAATTATTGTGCGAAGTATAAACATTTATTGTTTAGAAAGGATTTCACGGATCAAACGACATTCTTTCTTCTGTGTGCTTTCAGAAGCTATGGATTTAGCATATAGAACCCGGTTATAGGTCAATCGCTTTTCTCGGTGCAGGTTACTTTCATTTGCTCTAGCTATTTCATCTCGTTCTCTTTGACGTTGCAGACGATGTTGTCGGTCTATTTCACTCTCATTTAGCCGATTTCGGCGACATCTTTTAGCTGCAGAAGTTGACCCCGACAGATTAGATCTCTTTCGCAAGGGCATATCATAAACTTTTATACTTACCCAACTCACAGCACTAACAATTAAAACGTTTTCACAGCTGCAATTATCACTATGCATGAACTTTGGCTGCGAGTATATAGATGAGCATAAACTTGGTTACAATATAGAATATCTGTGGTAGTAATAAATAATATTATTTCTGAAAGCAATATTTAATTCAGCTAAAACATAATATTTTTAAATGCTGATATGAAGGATTCCACGTTAACCGTTGTACCGAAAATTTAAATGGATATATAACAGTTGTAACGTTAAGAAAGCTGATATTATAATCATTATGTGTAAATTTTTTGGGCGATTTTATGTGTAAACTTTGCCTGGGATTATATAGCTAGGTATAAGCTTTGTTAAGGATGTATCTGTGGATATAATGAAAAATATTGTTTCCATGATACTTAACTAAAAAAAGTTTATTTTTAAATGTGGATACCGAGGATTGCAACATAACCGCGGTGCCATAAATTTATGTAAATATAGCAGTAATCTACGACTTGGAAGTGTGCTGAAATATAAAAATTCGTTACCAATAATCACAGCATCTCAATTTTTCTGATTTATTTATTTTTTGTTGTTTGGATATTGGTTTTATTTTATGTTGATACACCATCAATTATTCCTGCTTTAAAATAGAAATTTACGTGAACTGGAGCTACTCTTGATTTCAAATCGTATCATTACTGTTATTATTTCAGTCAGATATAATTAATCCAAAAAGTGTCGAGATGTGATCATGGTACAGTTTATGTAGTAACGTGCATGTAACTGAAACAATTATTTCTGAGTGGCAACATTATCGCAAGTTGTGAATCGCTTGAAATGCAACCTGACAGCTGATATAATGCTTTGTTATAGGCCTAAGAGACGATGCTTGCAGCTTTATAATCTACGAGGTGTAGCATTAGGATATGAAACATTTTTAATTTAAGTTTCTTTCAATACAGCCGTATTTTCTATATAATTATTTCAGTCGCATGTAAGTACCTGGCGAAACAACAGCCTGGACCAGATGACAATTGACTCGTTTTGTTTAGCATCAGGCATAACGGGTTTAGTTTTAAAATTTACGCGGTGTAGAATAGAATTTTAGGATGCCTAGTTATATTTGAAATAAAAATTCGTTACCAATAATCACAGCATCTCAATTTTTTCTGATTTATTTATTTTTTGCTGTTTGGATATTGGTTTTTATTTTATGTTGATACACCATCAATTATTCCTGCTTTAAAATAGAAATTTACGTGAATTGGAGTTAATCTTGGTTTCAAATCGTCGTATCATTATTGTCATTATTTCAGTCAGATATAATTAATTCAAAAATGTCAAAATGAATCACGGTACAGTATATGTACTAATGTGCATGTAACTCAAGCAATTATTTCTGAGTGGCAAAATTATCGCAAGTTGTAAATCAATTGAAATGCAACCTGGACAGTGATGACAGCTGATATGCTTTGTTATAGGCCAAAGGGACTATGCTTTTAGCTTTATAATTTACGCGGTGTAGCATTAGGATATGAAATTTTTTTTATTTGAGTTTCTTTCAATATATCCGTATTCTCTATGTAATTATTTGAGTCGCATATACCTGAATTTTCGGATGCCTAGTTATATTTGCACGTTATAGCCACGAGACATATTAATCGAATAAAGTACTTCCAAATATGTGCAATTCCGCACAAGTCATTATGAAAGAAGAATGTTTTATTACTTGCTGATATTTATAATAGCTGTTTTTCAGACATCGCTCATCGAGAAAAAACTGAATTTCGTATTAAGTATTGGCTTATTGTGGCTGTATTGTACAGCGCTCACGTAGCAATTTTGTTCCAGAGACAAACTGTATAACAGTCTACCAGAGACAATACATGTCTTCAATATCAGTAATATAACTTTTTCGTAATTCAACAGACCTGTTACGATTCAAGTAAATGCTGATTATACTTGATTCACGTATTCTTTTTATTTTGAAGTACTGCGGTCCAGAAAAATGAATCGCAGAAGTAAAAAAAAAAAAAAAAAAAAAAAAAAAGGGAAATCCTAAATTTAGTCAGGTCTCTTTATGAAAGGAGTGACCGTCTGAATGTGTATAATTATCTGTGGTCTACAGTTTCACATTTCTGAAGTTTTTTACTGACTTGCTTCTTCCCATGGTACATATTAGTCGTTAGCTACTTCTGCAGATGTTGATCAGCAACATTAGCTTTAAAAATTTGGAAACACCATGCAAATTGATGCGGTAGTTTTTGCGTTATTAGAGATCAAGACTCACTACAAACGCAGCTTGCTTACAGATTTATAATAGTACAGATTATAACTGCCATTTTAGAAATAAACATGCACACCATGATGTGGATTTTGTCACTAACACCAGATCCTTTTTAAATTGCAAGAAATGCAGACTGATTTCAATTACAGAATATTAAGTTCCTACTAGCCAAGGATGTCCATGGAGGGAGTACATGCTGGTTCTGCACATAAAGGTTTCATACCAGTAGCCAAACTTGTCTTTCATGGTGGAAAAAAGTTTGTCTGTGTTGGATTGCCATTCAGAAATGAATTGTGAGGTTGTTAAGAGGTGGTGATGTGTTTCGCTCGCTGGAAGAAAGGTTCATCATTCAATTCAAACAGACAAGCCACCATTTTCAGTCTGGCTTAAAGGAGGTATTATTGAATGGCTATGTAAAAATGGTGTCCATTTTTTCTGCATGGAACTAGGGATGAGCTTTCATGCCAAGAAGAAATTCAAAATGCTAAGAGGGTATTCAAATTGGATCAATGGGCAAAAGAAATGTGACATCAAACAGTTTGTCTGCCACCCTATCATTGCCAGTATAATCCCATCAAAGTCATTTGGGTGCAAGTTAAATGGGATGTCACTAAGAAGAACACAACCTTAAAACTTGCTGAGGTCGAGTGATTTACACACAAAGCTTTAGGCAGTGTTACTGAAGAAGATTGGGCAAATTGTGTAAGACATTACAAAAGATTACAAGAAACTGATTATGTCAAACAGTGCGTGAGAGACACAGAAATGGATCAGTTTTTGATACAGTTGGGTGAAAGCAGCAACAGTAATATTCAGTACAATGAATCAAAAGATGAATAAGTTATGGAGAGGATAATGGTACACAATTCTTTTATCTTTGGTTTAGCTTTTTCTCTTGGTTGAAGTGAAGAAAGTAATTTCATTCATAACGTTAATGGGAAAATAGTCATGTAAACATTTCAAATTACAAAAAACACATTACCTTGTTTCACAAGTTAACTATTACGTTTTAGAATTTTTCTGCACATATTACTGGAAGTTGATTTTTCTGAGGATTTGCAACAGTGTATGTAGACCTTCATAGGTCTATTTCCGTGGCGGCTACTATAGTAGTGGAGCGTCCATAATCTACGTGGCTCAGTCTAGGGAATAAGGGGTTGGCTGTAAAGCTACACTGGGCTACAAAAGGGGGGGGGGGGGGAGGTTCCGAGCCAGGCCACGTAGCTTTTCTTTCATAATATTTGTCACAGTTAAAATGAGGTACAGAACACACAACAGCATGTGAATATTTATTTCCGGCATTTAGTTATCTCTGTATGTAATTCCGACAAGAGAAAGCTCTACAGAATATCTTCTGGAATCAATAGGGGAAAAAGCTGCATGCTATGTGGGGGAGGAGGGGGGGGAAGCCACGCCAGGCAATTGGGGGGGGGGGGGAAGGGGAGGTTCAAAGGAGGCCAGAATTGAGCTATGTGGTTTATGGATACTCCCTAGGTATCCATTGGCAAAAGCAGCCAGTAAATTTGATCATGATAGTTCCTTTTCTTTAAGCAAACTTCATGTAAAATATAATGAGCTCTGGGTATAGAGACAATTTAATAAATGGCTTAATCATAAAACTTTTAAATTTATTCAAGTTATCAATTGCTGCCCAATAAACCAAGATTTAAAAATAAAGATAACAAAAACCACTAAGTAATCTGACATGCCAAAATGTGACAGGACATGTAAATAAATTAGAGCCTGCACCAAAAGTGACATGACATCGGTTACCAGTGACAGGACAGGGTCACAATAAGTGATATGTCATGACAACCAAAATATGGGACACATAGCTGGTAACTGGTATCAAATGGTTTAAAGCAAAGGATTTGATTACCAGGAATTAGGTATCGCAATTCAGCTATGTGGAATTCTGTAACCCTGCAGGTTTCTGCAATTCTGTGGGATCCCATATCATTTGGCAATCTGGTGGATCCCACACAAAATTAATCTGATCCACAATCTGTAGAAAGGGGTGAAAACATGTTCTAGCCTGTGTAACCTTGCCTCCCCACTGTGACTTTCCGGCCGTACACAGTCACTCAGTCTCTATCTGTTGTATTGCCTTGTTTCCCTGAACATTTCAAGTTGACATCTGACAGACAACAAAAAATGTGTGTTTATATCATTCTTCATTATTAGCAAGTAAATAGCTTCACTTCTAAATTTTTATAAGAACTCCCATTTGTTTTTGTTGTATGGGTCATTATAATTTGAGTTATGTTGTTCTATTACAAAATTACATTTCAGATCTTACACACAGAAATTGATTCAATTGAATTGATTCTGAAAAGGAGGCAGAAATAATACTAAAAGTAGGTTCAAACTATTGAAAACTATTTAAAAAAGAAGTTTTATGTGGCTGTATGGTGTACACTGCACATAAGTCCACTGTTATTGCTGAAGAGATGATATAACTCTATTATGATCCAATCTTGGGTCTCAGCCCTTGTGCATTCTGAGGTCATTCATGATAATAACAGAATAGGAAAAATGTAAGGCAATTCAAAATCACGCAACAGTAATGGAAGTAGAACCATAATTCGCCAAAGGTGAAGACAGAATGTATGTGGGAAATTGATGCACATTAGTAAGTTAGTAAATGTCCACAATGTAGATCCCACCACATGAATATGTGATTTATTTTGAGCTGTAAGTGATGAATTTATCGCATTAATATCATAACTTTGCTCACAGCTCCATAATAAAAGGAATCAATGGGACAAATGAATGGACAGAATAACAATAATGTAACATATATAGCAAAGTATGGCAATATGATGGAATGGACCATTTATTAAATCAGGATGAAAAAGATATGAAGACATTTCCCATAATCCACATTTTATTCTTCTTCATGTATGAGTAAGGACATGGGTGTCATCCTTTTTGTATTTAAATTCATACTCTGTTTTACTACCGGTTAACATGTTTATATTCTATTCCCTCATTTGAATACATTACCATAGTTAACACACTATATAGTATATTGTAAAACTTCATACAGTAGAGTGTCGATAATGGGATTGAGGGTGGTTCGGATTATTGATTTGTTTGGATTTTGACTTTAAAATTACATTAAGTACATTATAACTTCACATCCTCCAAGCAAAAGAAGTTTCTTATTTTATTCTGCTTCATTTTTATACACTTATGCTCATTTTAGAATATGATGCTATTGTATGCATATAATGTTGATACATAATAAAGTCAAAAGAACCCATCAAATCAGTAATTCAATAACAAAGGCGCAGGATGAACACAGCAGGTTTAAGATTTCTAAATGAAACTCAAAACTACTGGCATACTGAAAGAATGGTTGTCGCGTTGCAGTTACAACAAACATTCAGCATCAAAGTAAATGTGTAGTTGGTAATGAGAATATTGTGGCGATAATACGATACAAACGCAAGGTGTAAAACTCACTGTGCCTGTTTCTTTATTAGTGGAATTTCTGAACAAAACGAGTGCAAATTTGTGCTGTACTGCATTGTAAATCTATAAATAGAAACAAACCTGACGCTTCTGTGCAGAATTCGTAAAAAAAGAATAAATAAAATATTTAAAAACTTGCTCAGACAATTGACATTTCAGATAAATGATGTTTCAGATAATTGACATTCAGATTATTGATTCTCTACTGTAATTTGTAAGAAATAAGCCATTAACAGATGCAAGACTTACTTCTAATCATTCACTTCAAACACCAAAAGAAAATTCAACTTACTTTTTTTGATCTAATCGCAGCTGTTTTGCACTGCTAATAGTACCCTGTGGTTTAAGCTGACTTTTCCCAGGAACAGGAATCACAGCAGAATCTCCCAGTAAAAGTCGCTGATTGTTTGAATCACTGCAAAATGAAGAATTTTTATGGTAATACATATTTTACATAAATAGGAAACCCAAAATTTTATTGTTTTATTGCAAGATTAATTGGAATTAAGAGGATAGGACATGGAAAGATAAGGGGCACGATTAGGGATAACCCTATTTTTGAGAGGCATGAGAAAAAGGCTCAAATGATTGAATCCCTTAAAGATTAGGATATGATAAAACACCAATAATGGTTCATGAAATGGAGATATATGGCAAATGATTGAGGGAAAAACCAAGGGATACTTGGATGCATTGATCGGAAGAAGTTATATGGGAAAGAAGAGAAGTCAACATCAATGCAATGACAGATATTTCATGGAAAATAAAAGCAAAACATAGAGGGTAATATTCAGAGCAGACCCATTCATGGCCTGGAAATTGGGAATGATGATGATGATGATGACTGAAATGGGATATTAGTGTGTAAATCATCAAGTCCCTACAATTTATCAGCTTCCACAAAGCATAGTAGTAAACTACAATCTATATTAATGTAATTAATACCAATATCTACCATTATGACCAATGCCTGTTTAGGCAAAAATTATCAAATATGTCAGGATATACTTGTCAAATCACTTGCCAATTCTAAAATGGAATTTCAGAAGTGAAAAGCCACTAAAGTTAGGATACCAAAAATCTAGTCAGATTTATTTGCAAACATTTGAAACAAATTTCGTATAGACTGATTTAGCTTTCACCTGATGAAGCTGTCGAAACATCGTGTATGGCAGAAGAACTTATCTGGCAGAACACCCATGAAGAATTTTTATCGTCAGCAAGCTGGGAAAGAATCAGTTCTCATCTCTAACTATAACATAAATGTGTAGACATCTCATCCCCTTCCCATCTGTCTCATGCCTAAACATATTTGTAAGATTTGTAGTGAATTATCGTTATTTGCTTGTCAACGTCATTAGAGGCAGGATGGGACTGGGGACAAGGGAAGGAATTCGGTAATGGCCTTTTTAAAGGAAGCATCCCGACATTTGCCTGGAGTGATTTGGGGAAACCATGGAAAACCGAAATCTGGATGCCCAGACGGGTATTCGAACTGCTGTCCTCCTGAATGCAAGGCCAGAGCATTAACCACTCTCACTCGGTTTGTAACAGCTATCCTGCCTCCATCTGTGGTGACTGATGGGTTTACTTTCTTTGTTATTCCTTATTTTTTAACTACTAAATACATATACAAGTTACCAAAATAAGGGCTATGATAAATAAAAAGAAAATTCTTGACTTTTGAATTCAATAAACAAAAGTCTCTAACGCCAGCTATGATTACCAAAACTGTGGCCGAATGTTTTTCAGCCACAGAAGTAAGAGGTATACTTCCATGTAAAAAGGGAAACCATAACATTAACATAGTGAATTACTATTTTTAAAAAAAAAAAATGCCATTGCAAGTATTGTTGGAATTTTGATTATTTTGGATGTGTTTCAGGTATTATTAAAGATCTAATTTTACTTATAATTCTATAAATCAATATTTTTAATGTTATGCATGATCTTCAGGTGATGGCAGGCAGTTAGTTAGTCATTTTACCTCCACTAATTATCTCAATTTTGCTGCAATGTTACATTTGATGTTCAGAGTAACAGAAAGCAATTAGCTATTTGCCAAGTAAAAATGAAAAAAAAGTTACTTGCTTTTGATTACTTTGAATGTATTGAAACTGAAAGAGAAGAATAATAAAGAGAAATATTGTAAGGAGCAAGATACAAGGGAATTGAGGACAGTGGAAAAAGAATGTGAAGGATTTAAAATGGTATTATTTGGAGTGGCAGAAACAGTGTGTGAAGGACTGAAGGAGTTTAAGAACTATAGAGGAATTACACTGATGTTCCACTGTAGCAAAGAGTATGACAATATCTTTGAGATAAGAACACACAATAGGTTTGAAAAAGAGCTAAGGGAACAGGCATTGAGAAAGTTGCAGTATGCAAAGAGTCTGCTGTTGGTATTCCTTGATACTGAGAAAGCTGATGATTGCAGACACAGGAGAAAGGAACGGAACACCATTGAAAACAGAGGAGTTCCAAAAGAGGTAAGCTGTAGAATGACAGAATTATAACAGAGAATTGTGAGCTATGTGAGGCAAAGAAATGGTCTAAAACAAGGAAGTACCCTCTCACCAACATTTTTCATCATAGCCATGGATGATATAATGGAGAAGACTGCAGCAAGGATAACTATGGGAACTGAGACAGCAGGAGAATGGCTGAAGAAGGAAAATATTTTCAAATATCTGAGAAGTGTTGTGGAGGGAAACAGCAATTTTGATACAAGTGAAAGAGGGAGACACATGTTTTAAGAAGTGTCAGAAGCCTGATACGGAACAAGGATGTGTTACAGAGAAGTAAGGGAGTAATTTATCATACATACTATGTTCATATTCTCATGTGTGGTTGTGAACCCTGGGCATTAAAGAAGTGAAACATCAGCAAGAGTGAATTCAAATTTCTAAGAAGCAGAATAGGTGTTGCAGAAATTGATAAGAGAAGGAATAATATTATTAAAAACACTATTAAAAAGGGGAATGATAGAGAAAGTCAGACTAAGATGGTATGGCATGTTCAGAGAATGGAGGAGCAAACATATTGAAGAAAATACACAAATTGAAGATTCAAGGTAAATGGCAAAGGTGAAGAACAAAGGATGGAAGGCTGAGAGGAATGAAGGAATGTGTACTGAAGAAAGGAGAGGATGGATCTAGGTGCTGACAGTGAAGTGGTGGGAAGTTGGAAGTAAATGGATTTGCTTGTGCACAAAGCAGATCAGAACAGAAAATGGAAACTGTTGATTTTGATCATGAGAACGTTATTTATTCAGCTAGATATCCTGCCTAGATCCATTGAATCTGTTTAAATTCCTTTCCCATTTTAATCCTATTTATAAAATTATGTATTCTACTTTTGGATGTATATCACCAATTATCCTGTAGCACCCCTATTTTAATTTCCACATCTTTTGATAGTTCATTTTCCACCATAGGTCTTTAATTTCTGGCTCCATCCATCAAGCCACTTTTTCACCAACCCAAATTGTTTTTATCTTGAAATGAAGTCTTCACGAGTGTATCTCCGGATAGTGTTTTGAAAACACGATATTTTGATGACTAGCTCCGTCGTCTTGATCAGGTGTCGAGACATCTGCACAGGTCAGCTGACCATCGGATACTGAGACAGCCCAAGTGATATACTTATATGACTTATATAGGCCAACGGCTCTCTCTGACCCCCGTGCCCAGTGGCTGGTAGTGAGTGGGTGGGGCTACAGTTGTTCGTTGTGGGCCGAGGAAGTTAATATTGGGATGCAGCATCCCGTGCGAGTGTGGAAAGTGCTACTACATTGATCAAACCATCCGCACTGTACAAAACAGGTGTGAAGAACACAAACGCTATCTTTGCCTGGGACAGTATAGCAAGTCAGCGATCGCTGAGCATGTGTACAACCATGGCCACAGGGTTAACTTCAACAACATTATGATATTGGCTAGGACCTCATACTTTTGGGATTCCATAGTCAAAGAAGCGATTGAAATTCGATTGGGTGATACCTACAACAGAGATAGTGGGCTATGTCTTAGTGAGGCATGGAAACCAGCCTTGGCAACTCTACATAGAGAGCCTGGCAAGCATGTTCAACAACCGCCACACCCGTGAAGACTTCATTTCAAGCATAGGCCATGAAAGTCTCCGTTCTGTTTTTATCTTATTCAACATCATTTATCTCAAATTCATTGGAACGATTCAGTGCCAAACTAACAACTTAGACTTGTAAGTTGACTGGCTCTTTGTCGTATTTAGTTACTATAAGTCGTTTTCATTGCTATTCTGCTTTTATGGGTTTCAAGAAATTAATTACACAGCCACAATACTCATATTGACTTCTCCAGAAAAGATTATGGATATTACGCTTATTTCCCAGGTGGAAATGATATTCTGTACACTAGATCAGCTGAAGTACTGTTCTTGAAAATTTGTTTATTGTTCTCTACAAAATCCTACTGAATGGTCACAAGTCAAAATATTAATCAAAATCATTTCTGAATATGTAAGTTTGATGTATAGTTAGGAAATTTTGTGTCAACAGTAACAAAATGCATGCAAATATTTCACCAATCAAATTGACTCACAATGTCATTCAGCCTCAAACACAGGAGTTTGATATGTCGCTTTCTCTAGCACTCCCATTCACTATAGAATGATTGACACACACTGATTCACTACAGCAACAGATTGTCCAAACTTCCCACGTGGGCTATTCTGTAATTCCATCATAACAAGGACCACAAAATTATGTGACCGTTCAAGCCTAAGGCTTCTGCCTGACTGATTATATACACTGATACCAACTCACTCTACATGAATGCACATTAAACACACAGTTTATATTTTCTGCTGAACTTAGTTTGCAAATTACCAATAGATGACTCCAATATATAGTAAAAGTAATAGAAAGAGTTCTGATGTGGTTACACATTCTGAGGTCATAATAATTGGGGCATAAGTTTCAATTATATCTATCCCCTCTTCTCTATGGGCCAGTACTAAAGCACCACTATTTGGTTCTATGTCATGCAGCATGTCTTCAGACTCAATCTAAATAGTATATCCATGTATGGTGCCATACCAACTTGTCTTTAGTACATTATGGTATTATCCATGCCATTCCAAATATCTTTTTCCCTCATAATATCCTCCAGAACCATTTCTAATTTCCTAGTTTGCTCATTTCAAAGTGTGGTGAACAGAAGTGGTCTTAAAGGGTAGCGAGCAGGCCTATCCCCTGGAGCTTCACTGTTGCAGAGGCCTCAAGCAACAAGCCAACTAGAAAAAAGCTTATATTTAAAACTTTTCATTTTATCTATAGCTATTAGTTACAACAGTAAAAAGTTGGTTGATTCTGTCATACTGTAAAATATGATTGAAAAATTCAGTACTATTCAAAATCGGTGCCTGGTGCATTAGAAAACTCACTTGAACACTTGGTTCTGTTACTTTCATCATGTTTATGATTCACACTTGGGACATTTCTATGAATCATTTTGTTAGTAAACTCTTGTCACATTACGCTTATTTTGCTAGCAGCTGTTAGTTCGAGCCACACTTGACTGATACTGATCCTCACCGCACGGACAGTTGGTCGAGTGTCAGCTTGCCCCTCTCAAGTTCACACTTGGCCGTAGCTCGTTCGTGTAACGGATATGTCTCAGTCTTCCTTAACATTTTCATGGAATCAATGTTAAAAAAGTTTCCCTAAAAGTGAGTTGCATAAGCGTACTTTATAATCTATGAAAGTAATAAAGTACGTTAAAACTCTTTCTTTATGTGACACATGTTATCATCTCACTAGTATTCAAACAGTCTTCACAAAGCATCATTGAAAGTCTTTCACACACTATACTGGATTGAAATATTCTTGCATTTATGAAAGCATTCACAATAAAAATGTCAAAAGTCATTCATTTTGAACTTGATGTGTTTCTTCTGTTTGTGGTTACTTTTGATTCATTTGATATTTTTTATTAATAAAGAATGAGATCATTGTATATTTTAATTTAAATACAGACTGTAAAGATGCTGTATAAAATTTATGTAGTCTCAAAGACCTAGTCACAGAATTTCTTACCGGCTGCATAGTGCAACTCTCTCATAGCCACCAAACTTACTCTGGTAATCCTTACAGGAAAAGGAGACCTTCATTTTAATGTGGAATTCTAACCATCGAGTGTCCTAGCATTTTAAATTAACAAGTCAATGCTTTGTCAAAGCTAAAATACAATTTTCAGGCACTTAAAAGTTGCAACTGAGACTGAAAGTAGCAAAGTTTCAACCAGGGATCTTCCTTACCCCAATCTCACGACACATTAGGCCAAATTTATAAGTAATGAAAAATATGTTTTCAAACATATTAAAATAAATGCACTGTTTTTCTATAGAATGTACTTTGTTTCTGCTATCCCAAAAACAAATAGAGAACAAGATGCTATGAAAGTGCTAGGAAAAAAAAAAAAACTTTGGCGGAGGAACTCAGTTGCGAGTTACCAAAAAAATGGTGACCTTTAGTGATCTTGTATGATGTCACGGTGTCGATTGAACCGGAACAGGTAGTGGACATAATTCATGAACAAAGCTATGAGGAGCATATAAGCAAGGAGGATTTCGTGGAAGATTTTAAACCAAGATTTAAAACTGGACCTCGCAACAAGGTGACAGTAGAAGATGTTGTAGAAGTAAGCCCAAAAATCAGAAATGCTCTCTTAAAACAAAAGAAAATATTTGTTGAGATACAGTGAAGGATTATACAGTAGTGCCTCACTGTGCAAAATGTGCTAACCTAGTACATGTAAGCAAGTATTGCCAGCAATCCAAAGCTGCTTGCAATCGTTGTGGGGAGTTGGGACATAGAAAAGAGACATGCGGTAAAAAAACTGGGACTGAAATGTGTAAACCTTTTGCTAAGAGAGGCAAGACCTGTAAAAAGAACACGAAGGAGTGCCTTACATATCAAATTTTACTACAAAGAGTCATAAGTCATATAGATTATGGGCAGTAAGTCAAAGTTAGAAAAAAGGATGGAAATAAATCCAAATCCAACAAGCAGAAGTAGAAATAACTCTGATATACTGGTAAAAGTAGAGAAACTGAAAAACAGGAAAAACAGATCCCATAAGCGCAGGGATGCACTGTGGGTGGCAAAGTTTAGAGAGGCTAAGGAAGCTATCAAGAAAAAACAACTTGCAGGAACATGTGAAAAGAGGACACAAACAGAAAACTCTAGTGATAAGGGGATACAAATGGAGGACTCCAGCCTTGCAGGTGTGAAGGAGTCTTTTGAGATGCCTGCTTTGCGGTCCCCTCGTGGGGACCCCTGAGTGGGTAAAATGAGAGGTATTATGGTCAAGCAAACATTCTGCTGCCTGTATTGAAAATGAAAGAAAGATGGATGGTTTAAATGTAGGAAAATTAAAGGGAAAATACTCCATTGAACCGGTACTGGAACAAGGTAGCGAAGCGTGCAAAAATATCACACTGCCACTGTTGAAAAGTCACTTCTTACATACTTACAGTGTCAAAAAAGAACTCAGCGTTGGTATACCAATCATGGGGATGTTGGTTGAAAATAATCCAGTAGATCCTACGCCGCTGTATGCAAATATAGAAGACATGCTGAGACTGAATAAACTGGAACAGTAGAATCTGCTGACAATGGCACTCAGACACATAACATGTTTGTTGCACACAGCGGGGAAGTTGATAACCTTTCCACAACTGGAAGCAGTAGACAAAATTCAGCTTAAAGCTAACAACCTGTCTGAAGAACAGTACCAGCTGTTAACCCTAGTTAAAAATATATTTGATAGATGAAACGAAATGTTTGATACTGACGAGATCTATAAACAGTTTGTTATGACTCATGGAAGGATTAGGTTTGATCCCCAGCTTAAATGCAATGTGCAATGTTTATACTAGACATCCCTAAATGAATAGTATAAAATTCGCACAGATACATGCTAGACGAAGCAAACTGGTCCTCCATGAGTTGAGAAAATTAGCAGAAGAAAACAACTGGGATGTGTTATGCCTAGAAGAACCAAATTCAAATAGAGGATTGATACTGTACATGCCAGCATTAGCACAAATTATAGCAAATGGAGAACATCCCATGACTGATACAATAGTCCTACATAGGAGCATAACAACAACAAAAATCACACAATTCTGTGATGATCACATGACATGTGTAGAAAACACCACAGGATGGTGTAACGTGATAGTGGTGTCTATGTACTTCCAATATAAAGGTCCAATAGGTCCGTACCTAAATAAAATTAGAAATTTATTCAGTAACCTGGGAAATCAGAAAATAATCATAGCAGCTGATGCATATGCACGGTCAATACTTTGGTACAGTGACCAAACTAATGAGAGAGAAGAAGACTTGATGGAACTGATTTACAAATTACACCTGATAGTAAGAAACAGACCATACAATTCCACTACTTTCAATGACAGATGGGAGGCCACATTCAATATAGATGTAATGCTTACAAGTGAACATGTGGGGAACATGTTACAAAATTGGAGAGTTATAGACAACCAAACCACGAGTGATCATAATATAATTCTGTATGACCTTTCCAGTGATCGAACGGAGGCTGTTAGCAGTGAGAATATCAAACACTGGTGCAATATCAATAGAGCAGCATGGTCCAGACTACGGGAGAGCTCCCAAACCCCAGTGGGGCTAATGGAGGGGAATGATATAGCTTATATTGTGAGGGAGCTGACTAAATTGATTTAAACAGCTATGAAGAGCAGTATTACACTAGTGAAAATAAAAATGATGAGGGATATATGATGGAATGAACAGCTTTATAGACTGAGATCAAACATGAAAAAGGCAAGAACAGAATACCAATGTTGCCTTATGGCAGTTGACAGGTATATCCTTCTCAACAGATAAAGACAACTGCTTCTGATGAAAACTCAAAAGTTGGGAGGCATATGTTAGAGCAAATCTTAGGTCGGACCCCTGGGGGATACCATACAAAATAGATAAAGGTAAAATTAGACCACCCACAACTTTGGCTTCGTGAGGGATGAGGGTAGGACCATGACAAAGAACTGGACCACTACAGCCAACGTACTATTGTAACTACTATTATCCGGCGACGTAGAAGACAATAAAAGCAATACTGATACAAAAATGTGCAGTGATCAATTGCAGTTGCATACAGCCACATCAGAAGGGGAAAATATAACAGATGAGGTGATCAGAGCCATAAACATTATGGTGAAACATAAAGCCCCAGGTCTGGATGGAATTGTGGCTGAAGTTCTGCAGGCTCTGGTGGTTCAGTTAGCTCTACCTTTATGTAAGTTACTAAACAAATATCTGCTGCAAGGTAAAGTTCCCAACAAGTGGAAACAAAGTGAAGTTGTGATACTAACCAATCGGGAGGAAGGGATCTGGCCAAACCAAAATCTTATTGGCCGAACTGCCTGCTCAATGTGCTGGGAAAGGTTCAAGAAAAAAGTACTGATTGCTAAATTGCAACATCACAGAAGTAATATGGGTATGAACATGCACCAATGTGGCTTTACAGCAGGCAGGTTGACTGAAGGTACAATAAACAGAGTGGTAGATTTAGTTAAAAGCCGTTGTAAGAAATACGTTATAGTTTTTTTTTTTGTTGAAATCTCTGGTGCTTTTGATAATCTTTGATGGCCGATATTGTTCCGGCACCTAAGAGAAATGAAGTGTCCAAGCAGTCTATATAGCACACTGAAGGATTATTGTAAGAATCATTACGCCACCCTGAGATGTCCATGAGGGAAAGTAGATAAACATTTGACTAAGGGATGTCCTCAGGGGTCGGTTAGTGGACCAGTTTTTTGGGACATAGTTTTTGAAGAGGTGATAAGTCTACTGGAGGGGCTGGATGGCTTACTGCGGCTGATTGCCTGTGCAGATTACTTGTTGTTGTTGTCAGTCAAGACAAGATATATAGAATAAAGCTAAAGTTGTTATTGAAAAACCCTGAACATGGTGCTCGGAGGCAAAGCTTTGTCTCGTGCCAAAAAAAACTCAGATGATGGTATTCAAGGACAAACTGGATTGTCACCCTATTATCAAAATGAATAACATAAACAGAATACGGAGGACAACCAAATATCTTGGCATCACCCTGGATGAGTCTCTGAACTTTGCATCACATATTACTGAGATATACGAAAGGGCTAAGGCTGTTCTTAACAAATTTATCGATATAGGCCAAAGGAGATTTCACCTTTCTAACATTAAGATAAGAAGATATCACGATGCTATCCTAGCATCTCTGGTAGGGTACACATCCAGTATCTGGTGAAACCTAGGGAGGCATTTCTAAGAGTGCAGAGAAGTGTGTTGCTGCAGTTGTGTGGAGCCGGCAGTATTAACTCCACAAATGCCCTACCAACTGTCATAGATGTATGGCCGCTGGACCTCGAAATCAGAAGATATCTGGACAGGATATCTTGCTGGGTTGGTAAAAATGGGATGAAGATAAATGTAAATAAGAGTCAGCTTATTAGCTACAAAGATCAAAAACTAAATGTTGATCACGACTACAAAGTGAGAAAAGAATTGCCTGTTGAAGATCTGGAATGTAAATACCTAGGCATAACATTTGATAACAAATTCAACTGGGCCAGACACACTAGACATGTAGTAGGAATTTAAAGTTGAAATTGTAGAGGGCAAAAGTAGGCAGGTATAAGAAATGGGAAAAATGGGTGTGTAATTCTGAAAATCCTTCACCTGTTGGAGAGAGTGATGAGGGGATGTACCAGAGAAATAAGAGAATTGGCTTACAAAACTATGGTCAGACAACTGTTTTAATATGGTAGTTTGGTGTGGGACTCAATCAGTAACTGATATCATAAAGGAGCTTAAATGAGATTTATTGGAAGACAGGAGGTGGGGGAAGAGAGTCACGGGAGTGTACAAGGTGAATATTGGTGATGAGGTGTGGAAAGATATTGGTGGAAGAATTAGGAGTTGTACATGGAAGGGAAAAGATGACCATGACCACAAATTTGCACTTGAAGATTTTCTTTTAGAGGTAAGGATATCAGGGATTGGAATAAATTACAAATAGAGGTGAATAATAATTTCTCAAAAATGCTGTCAGACTTTAAAGTTGATATTTGCAGAAGGCACAGTAGTAAGGAACAAGAAAGTAGAAAAATGGATGAATAGGGAAATCACCACTGGAGCAAGTGCTAAATCACAATTAAATTAAACTGAACTTCTATTCCATATATCGTAGGTTTGCAAAATATTACTTCCACATCTTCTTCAGTAAATCAATTTTCAACTATGTTTCGTGTTATCATACATTTCTTTACTTTTGATAATTGTGTACAGAGCTGTTCTATTCGCTCCACGTTCCAAGTATAGTGTTCCTCTCCACTTTTTCTACCACTTCTTCTTGTTCAATGAATTTTTAATATCTTTATACCTTTTACTGGCTTCTTCAGTTCAAAACATGAACCTTTTTTTATTATTACTACTAGCTGGTACCCACGACTTCGTTAGTGTTTGTAAAGAATTTGGATCAACATCTACCGACATCTAACAGCCGTAATGGATGATGGAAGACTCGATGATATTACCACACACAAATGCCAGTCATCTGCGCTATGTAGTTCAGGCAGCAAAGTAAAAGTTCTGATACACAGGTCTTTGGACGATATACGAAAATATCCTTGATCGCCACTTTCAACCACCACATCTCCCACACACCCACAGTTACTGAAATTTGGCCAATTTTGTGATCAAAAAATGACTCTGTGTTACTACCACACACAAACACCAGTGATCTGTGATCGATAGTTTTCGCTGAAAAGTGGCAGAAATATGAAATTGCCGCAGGTCGACCACATTTAACCCCGATATATCTCCCACACCCCCATAGCTACCGACATCTAACAACCATAGTACATGACAGGAGACACGATTCTACTACCACATGCAAACACCAATGGTCTATGCTATGTAGTTGTGGCAGAAAAGTGACATATGCGGAGACACATATCTTTCGTTGAAATACGAAAATATCCTTGATCAACATTTTCAACCACAATATCTCCCACAATCCCACAGTTACTGAAATTCGGCCAATGTTGTGATCTCTGTGTTGCTACCACACACAAATGCCAGTGATCTGTGATTGATAGTTTTCACTGAAAAGTGATACACCAAGACACATGTGTCTTTGGCAGAAATATGGAATTCCCGCAGGTCGACCACTTTTAACCCCCATATATTTCCCACACCCCCATAGCTACCGACATCTAACAACCATAGTACATGACAGGAGACACGATTCTACTACCACATACAAACACCAATGGTCTATGCTATGTAGTTGTGGCAGAAAAGTGACATATGCGGAGACACATATCTTTCGTCGAAATACGAAAATATCCTTGATTGACATTTTCAACCACAATATCTACCACAATCCCACACTTACTGAAATTTGGCCAATTTGTGATCTCTGTGTTGCTACCACACACAAATGCCAGTGACCTGTGATCGATAGTTTTCACTGAAAAGTGATACAGCAAGACACATGCGTCTTTGGCAGAAATATGGAATTGCTGCAGGTCGACCACTTTTAACCCCCATATATCTCCCACAACCCCATAGCTACCGACATCTAACAACCGTAGTACATGACAGGAGACACGATTCTACTACCACACACGAACACCAATGGTCTATCCTATGTACTTGTGGCAAGAAAGAAAAGTATAATGAGACACAAATTTTTGGTCCCCTGCATTGACCAACTTTAATCATCATATCTCCCACATCCCCACAGTTATCGGCATTCAGCTAACATTGTGCATGACAGGAAACTCCATGCTACTTCCACACACAAACACCAGTGATCTCTGCTAGGTGGTGGTTGCTGAAAAGTGATATATAGGAAAATACACGTCTATTTTTTTATATTAATTATAAGATTTGATTACATGAAATTCCATCATGCTGTTTCCCTTTCCTATCCTATTTGATCATGTTCTTCCACACAATGTACCTGCCAGTGTCCTTCTGCCTATAGCAGGAATTCCCAAAGACCAAGCTATTTATTCCTTTTACAGAATTCTGGCATCTTTTTTCGTTTAACAAATAATTTGACAGTGCTCTGAACAAACAACACACTGTGGCAAAGGGGAATCAGTGAGCAGAGGATGATTTATAGTAAGCAGGTGATTGTTCAGCATTGCTTGACACCTCATCTTCAACCTTTCGACATCCTATCAGTCACCATTCAATCGGAAAGAGAAGTACTTGTTGACTCATCTTTTTAATTTTTTAATTTAATAAGCTGAAAAATTAGAAGCAGTCTGGTAGGTCAGTGGTTAAGGTGCTTGCTTTCAAAAAGTTCACTGCTCTGGTCCTGGATTTGAATCCTGGCAAGTGCAGGAATTTTTAAGAGTTGTGTTTGATCATGTAAGCTACGCCAAGTTGCCCCATGGTTTGGATTCAATGTTAAAACTCTGAAACAATGGTAGTATGCCTCCTTCAGGAGGTTTCAACCAGCCTTCGCATTGTGGATTAAGTTAGTTTGGTTTAAGCTGAAAATACAGAATAAATCATTAAATGCAAACGTGCATTTAACCGAAAAAACTCGAATATTTTACTCAGGGAATTTTTAAAAATCATAACCATTTTTATTCTATTTAAAATAAGCCTTTTCTAAAAAATATTGTCTGTAGACAAGACTTTTAGTTTGCATTTGTGAACAGGAGATCATCTTGGCTGCAGCACCAGAATGTAGTCACCATATTACTGCATTGTAATGCCTATGTGGATTTTTTTTTATTTTTTTTTTTTGTCTGACACAGTGCAAGTCAAGAAATTATAATTTAATATTTGATCTGTATTAATGTTGATAAGACAAATACAACATAAACTTACCATTTTCAAATGTAAATACACACTAGTTAGGACAACCAATGTGACAGGATTGTAACAATAATGCATGATTACATCAACACAGTAAATTGAGCACAGCAGCACATGTACATAATAAGGTTGGTCCACACCTGATGACACTGGTCTGCACCATCACCACGCCTATAGATTTTCTATTGTTGGCACTTATTTGATTGAAGTAAGTATAAATGACATCGCACTGCTGTCCAACACTTGGCTGACATCATCACCTACAGCAATTAGTTTGGCTTATGATGGTGTGGTGTAAGCCTGGTGGATGTGGAGAAGCATATTAAGAAAATTTGGAAATTTACAATGCTTAATGACCCTACATTATTCTGGTGTCCTTAAAAAAAAGTATTTGTTTTCTTCAACCCTAATTCAAGGTTCATCAGAAGATCATAAAATTTAGATTGTATCTTTCTAAAATTTTGTTGCATCATCCATCAGTTGCTGAGGCCCCTAACTCACTTTTACAGTAATTTGAAACATTGATTCCATGAAAATGTTAAATTGTTAAAGGAGATTGAAAACTGAGCAGGAACAGACTATTATTATATATCTATAAACTTGTTGAAACTATTTAAGAATAATTTTAATCCAGAGATCAAGTACAGAAAAGCATTTCTACAATCTATTCCCAGCAGTAAAACGCCTTATAGTCCGATTCCAAGGCTGCCTTTGTGAAAGATAGAAATTTCAGTTAGAGTAGTTTTTCAAGTACAACAGTTTTAGCTGCATCCATTACCATTATGAGAACTGGTGAGGGATATCATTTTAAAGTGTATTTATCATATTCAGAAAAACTTAGTTTGAAAGATATTTCGGTTTTTCGGGTCGTAAAACTATGTGATCAGGGGAAAGCAACCCTAAAATTTGAAATAACTAGTAAACGCAGAAGGTCACAGCAAATCTTTCTTCACTAGTTGTAGTCAGAACCTTCTAGAATGTTCATAACAAAAAAACAATTAATTAAGCAAAGTATAAGTAGGACTTTTAATAAAACAAAAAATCAGAATACAGAATAAATAAGAAATGAGCATGAAATTAATTTCAGGAGATAGGGGAAATCAAGAGGATTAAAATTATATATTGGTTTCATTAGAAAGTTTAAGACTTTGACAAGATAATTTAGATTTTCAAAATGTATTATTAGTGATTATTGGAAAATGCACCGAGGATGATGACGTGATAGCAGTCATGTTTAATTAAATAGAAGTCTTTTTGGAGAATAAGCTGAGCTAAAGTTAGGTAGTATAAGTAACACAAAGACACATGTGTTAATTACAATTCAAAATACTAAGCACTTATTTAGATAATAATGTTTGAAGTTTTAAGCTGATGTACAAGGTCAAACGGTTCAATAAAAGAAGGCCATCCATCTTATTTGGAGTCAGTCTTTTCAAGCATTTTACTCGAGGGTGGTCTGCGCTCAGTAGGTGCAGGCAGCTATGTCTCCTTGCGGTCAGTGATAGTATGCTTCAGTATGTCAAAGTAGTGCATTCAGCCTAGAAATGGGGCTAGGGTGAGAGTGTTGAACTTTGGTGTGATGAACTTGTAATCTTGATTGGAATTGAAAGTCTGTTTGCCTGATCTGAGAATTTTGAATTCTGGTACCAAACTTTTGTAAAAGAACTTTTCTGAGCATGATAAGTTTTTCATGGAACACTAAACTGCGTAGTGCACTTAATTCACTTTTCACATTTGAGGTACTTTTCAATCATACGGCGACCGCAAGAATAAGAATAATAGGTACCAGAGGCATCAGTCATTGTTCAGGTTCAGACTGTGTGTTAGCTTAATCCCTGACGTAAACATCAGTTTAGTTTGACACTATGACACCACTTTTTGAAGATACCAGTGTCTCTGAGCACTCAGGCTATGGGAGTTGCACGTGAATGCATCCAGGAGGCCAAACGTCCTCTCCCCTTAACCCCTCTCTCTCACCTTCTCCTTTACTTGCACTCCAGACCCCCATCTACCACATTTAATTTTGTAATATCTTTACGTTTCCTTTTTAATATCTTTGAGTGAAGCTTTTAAATTTCCATTTACACTTTTTACACAGAAAATTCTGATTTTTATAGTCCACTGATTTTAAACCAAAGACATGAAACTGATGAAAGGTTTCACAATAAAGTTTTTACCATGCAGTTAAGAAGTTTCATTTTATTACATCACCTGCCATTGAAAATGATAGTTTAATACTAAAACACTCTGTACAATAATTTACTCAATATTTAACTGATTTATTTCTTTCATAAAAAAAAACACCAAGTTAAATGTAGAGTACAAGAACCTCACATAAATGTAATTCAAATAAAAACATTAATAAAACAAAAATATACATACTTTATTATGTGCATAACTGCTGATTTCCTTAACTCAGTGTTAATGTTCCGCACTTTTGGGAAATTACTCAGCATTTTAACTGGTTTCTGTTTACGATAACCTATTTTTGATTCAAAGATTTCATTAACTTTTTTCACCCCTTCTGCTTCTTCGTCTTCAACTTCATAGACAAACTGTCGCATGAAACTTTCTCTGACCTTGATTAAAATACAGAAACAAAAATGCTTTATTTAATCTGAAAGAAATAATGTCACAATAACATTTATTAGGATTAGTTAATTTCTTTTTTTTTTCATAATAATGCATACAACAATCTTTTTGAATAACCAGATCCAGCATTGTATTGAAAGACACTGAAATAAAATCAAATTAGCTATGATTTTATATAGAACAAGGAGATGAGTAAGACTAGACCTGAAATCTCAGCCTTACAAATGCTGAAAAGTGAACTGTTGTTGAATATTATTATTCACTAGGTGATGCCCACAAATTTGTTCATGATTGTAAAGAATTTTGACTGACAACTACCGACATGTAACCACCATAGTGCATGATGCGATACTCAAGGGAAATACCACACACAAAAATCAGTGATCAGGGTATTTATGGCTGCCAAGTGAAATATGGGGACACACATGTCTTTGGTCAAAATATCAAATTGTTCTCCGTTAACCAATTTCAACCACCATTTCTCCCACACCCCAATAGCTACTGATATGACGTCATGAACCATCATGGTGGGAGCCTTGAGATTAATACCACACACAATCACTAGTGGACTGCGCTGGGTAGTTTTGACTGCGGAGTGAAATATCAGGTCCACCACTTTCAAAAACAATATCTACCAAACCCTCACAGCTACCAACATGCAATCAACATAGTGCACAATGAAAGACTCCAGGCTACTACCACACACAAACGCCGTGGTCTGCACTTGTTAATTCTGGCTGCAATGTGAAATATAGTGACAGACACATCTTTGGTAGAAATAGGAAAATGCCCTACATCAACCACTTTCAACAACTATATCTCCAACACCTCCATGGCTACTGACATCTAACCACCATAGTGCACAATGGTAGGCTCGAGGCCACTACCACACACAATTACCAGTGGTCTGCACTATGTAGTTGAGGCAGAAAAGTGACATATACGGACACAAGTCTTTGGTCGAAATATGAAAATATCCTTGATCGGCCACTTACAACCACCATATCTCCCACACTCCTGCAGCTATCGACATTTGGCCAATGTTGTGCATGATCGATGACTCTATGCTACTACCGCACACAAACACAGTGATCTGCACTAGATAGTTTTGGCTGAAAAGTGATACATAGGGACACATACATCTTTGGTGGAAATGTGAAAGTGCCCCAGGTCAACGACTATCAACCATAATATTTCCCACACAACCATTTTTACCGACATCTAACTACCATAGTACATGATGGAGGACTTGATACTACTACCACACACAAACATCAGAGTTTTGCACTATATAGTTGTGGCAAAAAAGTGAAATGTATGGACACATATGTATTTGATCAAAACATGAAAAGATCCTGGATTGGTAACTTTCAACCGCCCTATCTCCCACACCCCCATAGTTACCAAAATTCGGCCAGTCCGGTGAATGTATGTTACTACCATACACAAACACCAATGATCTGCACTGGATACTTTTGGCTAAAAAGTGATATATAGGGACACACATGTCTTTGGTTGAAATGCAAAAGGCCATCAGGCTGACCACTTTCAACAAGCTTATCCTCAACTTCCCCATAGCTACCGACATGCAACAACCATAGAGCACTACTGGAGACTTGATACTAATGCCACACACAAACCCCAATGGTCTACACTATACAGTTGTCGCAGGAAAAAGAAGTATATGGACACACAAGTCTATGGTCAAAATATGAATATGCCCTACATCAATCACCTTTAACGCCCATATCTCTCACACCACCACAGCTAATGACATTTGGCCAACGTAGTGCATGATAGGAAACTCCATGCTAATAACATATACAAACACCAGTGATCTGTGCTAGGTAGTTATCTACTACTTTGCTTTACATGTATGGAGTCTATAACCATGAGTTTAGGTCATACAAGCACACGAAGAATATTATTTTTAAAGCAGTTTTGCACCGGAACATGCATATCAGTTCTATACCCTAACTGTTTAGTGGTTCAGGTGCTTTGTTGCATCTAGAAGGGTGGAATGAAATGAAGAGGAGCCTGGATGCATGATAATATAAGAAATGGAAATCCAGGTCAAATCTATGCATTTACAAGGTAGGGTTAAAAAATTCCAGGAATTGGTTAGTAAAAATTTATTGAAAGTACATATAACATTTTCACCTTATTTTCCTTCAAAATATTGTCCACCTGCTTCTATACATGTATTTCCTTGTTCATGCAATTGTTGGAAACACTCCTGGAACCTGTTTTAGCTGCTTCGTCGCATTTTCAATCACTTCAGATCAATCAGCAAAATGTCATTTCTTTAATGTCATTTTGAGCCTTGAAACTGGTAAGAAACAATGCAACAAAAAGTAATCATTCCCTGCCCATTTTTCAGGTTGTTTTTGTCGAATTGCATCTCATAACTGTTTTAAGATCTTTGTCTATACTTCTTTGTTGACTGTTTTCCCTTTAGGAATAAATTCATGATGAATCAAGCCCTGGTAATCTAACAACACCTCCAACATTACTTTATTCTGGCTTCTATTAAAACAAAATTTTTGTTTTCTTGGTGATGTTTTTGACTTCCAGTCAGCAGACTACCATTTCATCTGAGGATCATAAGGAAAGCACCATGTCTCATCACCTGTTTAGAATGTTGTGCAGGATGCTATCGTCTGCATTAGACATTTCAATCAATCCCCTGCACATAGCCACTCTCATTTCCATTTGCTCAGGGGCTAACATTTTCGGAACCATGTGCAAGCAAACACGATGCATGTTCAAATCTTTATCAAGAATGCTGTGAACACTTGTATGTGAATTACCAACTTCAGAGGCAATAAAATCGATGGTAGTTTGCCTGTCCACACCCACAAGTGGTCGAACGCACCGAACATTCTCATCTGTAGCGAAACTTGAAGGCTGCCTGGTCTGAATGTCAATTATTGTGCGACCATTGCGAAAATGCTTGTGCCACTCATAAACTGCCATTTTTATCATCACATAGTTTCCATATGTCTTCTTCAGCATCTCAAGTATCTGCGATGGTGATTTCTACAGCAACACACAGAATTTGATATTGCCACGCTGCTCTAAAGAGAACATTTCACAATCCGATGAAAGAAAGAAAGTACATCTAAAATATCATGCACTGCATTCATGAAACCAACTACAAAAGCCTGCTGCGTGGCACCTCACAAACAAAAATTTCACTTATGGAAAATAACTATTTGACTGTACATGACAATTCCAGGAACTTTTTGACCCCACCTCGTATAAGCTACTTCTCACTGGCAAAGTTCAAAAGAACTATGCGAGGTGTAAATGTTGATGGGGGGTTAACCATAACATTCTGTCTCAGCTATGACCATGGATACCCATAGATATTTTCAGTTTTGGCTCTGCAGATGTAACTTGGTTGCCACTTAGTTTGTCAAACCCCAAACTAAGAAATGTAGTTGAAAATAAAAGTCACAAGTTTACTGCTGGAAGATATACATATGTTCTTGAAAATTATTGCAAAGACACAAACTGAAATGGCATCAGACAGATTTTCTGAAGATAAACTGCGAATTTGACAAACCGATTCGAGCCAGACCAAACCCCAAAGTTCAAAGCAAAACTAACTATCACAAGGAAGCATTTTAAAGTTTGACAAACACTTCTACCATTCGTCTTATTTGCTGACAACCGACACTTAACTCATCCCGACACAACACATGGTGTAAAGTACTACTTCAAAGCGGCATAGTAATGTTTTAATTGTAACTTCCAAACTGAGAGATGCCTACATTGCACCACACAGTAGCACAGTAGTGCTCTAAATGAAACTGCCTGGCCAACTGCGGGAGACTACATTGTGCCAACACGGTAGCACAGTAGTGCTCCAAATGAAACTTGCTGCCGACTGCGGGAGGCTACATTGCAACACAAACCAACATAGCTGTGCTCTCACTAAATCTGACTGGCCGACTGCAGGAGGATGAGGAAAATTCTGGGCTAATATTTATTGGAACTGACCGTGGGAGCGCCTGACTTCCTGGTCTCTCACAAGAATATGCTGGAAAACTGATCAGATTCGTATCTCACACCTGTAAGCTTACATCAAATATATTGACCTTGACAACAAAAATAATTCTATCACTCTGAAATTTTGAGAATAGCAAGATTTTATAAAAAGTGTAAACTTTAATCCTTGTGAAAAATTCTGTAACTTTAATAGTTTCATCATAAAAATTTTAATGTGATTCCTATGACCTGTTAATAACTTTTATAATTTTGCATTTACTAAACTGAAAACAACTTTTATTTACTTCTAATTGTCTGCTCTTTCCTTCGCTATCAAGCAAAACATCTTTACTAATGTCAAAAGGATGAAATAAAAATCATAATCCAAAAACAGAATCTAACTAATTAATATTTCAGAAGTTATCAAAGAGATCGACTTGAGAGTAGCTTTAATCAAATCTACATATTTAAAAATGGTTATTTAACAAACTTGAAGTATCCAATGGCTTTCTTCGGTTTGTTATTAATTTTTCTATAAACTACTCCAGGTGAATGCTTAAAGCTGTTGAAACACAAAATACTATTTTAACAACTGTAAAAATCTGATTTCTCGCTTGACTTAACATAGTGACTGACTTTAAACATGATATACAATACTATTCAATTTAACTTGCGGTTCTAAGGTCAAATTTTGTCACAGAGTTACAAAATTTATAAAATACCTGAGAACTATCAATGCAAATGTGGAACTGACTGCATAAAAATTCTGTATTTGAAAAAAGATTCAACTTGAAAAACAACATTTTACATATTTTTCTCACAAATTCATTTATCAGCTATAACTGAATCATCATTACTATTACAATATAGAGGTTTTTTTGTTTTTTTTTTGCCTCTGTTTACTTTCTAAGTAATGTAAGCAATTTAATACATTTCAAAATAATGTTAATGGCATCACAATTACATCTTTAATTCAAAAAACCGTGACACACCTTTGGTAAATTAAAATCTGATGGCACTTTATGCAAGCAAGTCATCTGTGGGCTGTCAGGAAATTTTTCAAATATTCGTAAACGGAATGGTAAAGTTTCCTTTATTTCAGCACTCTGTTCACGAAATTTTAGTTGTTTCAGCTTTTTGATATCCTCATCAAGTTCCAAATTATCTAGGATTACAGCAACAAATAAACTTAAAACAATCTGCAAAGAATAAAAACACTTGTTGAAATTAGGATTACTACACAGTATGCAGCAGTAAATGTAAAAATAGTTTTTATCTCTTATCATTTTTTATTGAAAATTTAGAAAAAACATTTTTTCAGTGAAATACTACAAAACTGATTAAGTCACTTAAATTATACAGAAGCACTAAACCAAGCTTACCAGTGTAACAAACAAATGGTATAAAATGAAATATACTGCAACAAGAGGAGCCAAGGTCTCCCTGGTTCTTAGCATCGTTTCATCCATTACTTCTACCCAAGCTTCTTGAGTCAAAATTTGAAACATAGACATAAAAGCCTGTAAAATAAAAACAATAAACAGAACAATCACAACGAAAAATACAACACAGGTTTTAATTTTAAAATGAGTGCAGGAAGGTACTGTCTTCAAAAATTATAACTTAAATAAATTCGTATTGTATCTACATGAAGAAAAACGTATAACTAGTCTACTAAAACAATAACTATTTGAAACAATAAATAAATAATTAATGGGAAAATAAACTGGATAATCCTTACATTGATGATATTGTGGGCAACATATTAGCTTGAAATTACAGTTCAACAAACCAATCACAAAAATTACAATTTTTGGGTGATTTGGGAATGTAGTCTATTATCAAAGTGCACCATAAGATCTATGTGACATACCCATCTTTTGTCAGTGTCACAGTGAATCAAGATTTTTGCACTGAAAGAGGCATTAAGCAAGCTCCAAAGTTCATTTTAGCTGTCATGTAGATGGCAATGTAAAAGTTAGACTGGGCACAAAAAGGAATTAGAACCAACAGCAAAGAACTTACTAACTTTGTATGCATTGATGTCATTGCATTCTTGACCTGTGCTTGAATATTTTTTGAAAAACTTACATCTAACAATGGAGTCACAGTGGCAAATGTATAAGTAAATGTTACATCTTTAGGAAATGTCAGTGAGAGTATCTATTTTGGCCAGCTTGTAAATATGAGAGGAGTTAAAGCTCTGAAATATTCTGCCACATCTAGCTGAAGTGGGCAAACTGATGGAAAGCATTGTATGGTACTAAAATCAAATATGACTCAGATCTGAAAAGAAAACCAAACGTTTTGTGACCACTGAATTCTTTCTCTGCTGACTTATGGCACTGAGATACCGACACTCAATGAATTATCAAAGGAGACAGGTGAGGCCAAATAGCTACGGAATGATCTGTGATAGGTTTCAGTAGAAAAAAGAAAGAAGGCAGCAACCAGTATCTGATTAGTTACAAATGTGAAAGATATCTTTAATTATAAGGACCTGTTGAAATGGCAAGATGCCAGCCATATTGATTGAACAAAGAAGAAAAGATGCACAAAATTAAAGTCAGAGTGGAGTCACTGAGATCATGAGAAACCACCAAGAAGACCAACATACTAAGGGGACTAAAACATGTGCACGATTGCTGGTAATGGCTGATAGAGAATTTCCCAGAAACATACAACCTGGGGAAGAATGTAGAAGTTCTATCTGGGCTCATAATTCCAAAAGGCCAAATCATTGCATGATCAAAGTGGCTGATGATAAAGAAGATCTATGGAATTAAGTGGCTGTACATGGTACTAAATTCCTTGTGGAAGGACAAGAGCATACCAAAAGACTAGATAAATGGTAAGATTGTTACAATCTTTCAATAACTACAGAGGACCAACGGTCCTGTCACATGGGATTAATATATTGAAAAAGGAAATAAAATGTTAAGAGAATGTAGAAACACATAAAGCTGCAGTTAAAAGAATAATCATGTCTGTATCTGACCTGATATTTATAACCTATATGACATAGGTAGCACTGTCAGAAATGAAAATACTTAATTCTTGTATCTGTTCATACGTAGAAATCCAGAGAGAAGAGATTTGTAGAAGAAGGATATACCAACAGGATAAAGATGCTTTAATAGAACCTATCAGAGTTATGCCCTGAATGATGACGGTTATTGTGGTTGAAAGAGCATCAGACATGCAACAAGGCAGTATACTATATTTGTATTTTTTGTAATCATAATGGAATAGATAGGGGAAAAGTTAAGTAAATTCCAAATTGATCAAGAAGAGTAATACTCTTATCCATTATGAGGCAAAAGAATTCAATCAATTTAATTGGAAGACATTAAGCTAAATACTAGGGTAGCCCAGAATCTACTAGTGTTAGAACATGAAAAGAACAAACAAAATAAAAAGGAAAACTGCTTAGCAATCAAGTAGAGCAATGTGTCTTATAAGGCTAAATAATTATGTAGAATAATTGTTTTGAGTCTATACTCAAACATAGGCTAGACAAATGTTCCATTTTAAAAGATCACAGTGGGATCTTGCAAAGTTCTGAGATGAAGTTTCTAAAGTCAGTGGTTCTAAAAACTAGATGACATGGGCTCAGAAATTAAAAAATCCTAGACAATATAAACAATCTCTCATGAAGCATAAGAAAAAGGAAAAATGAAGACTAAGATCAAATTGGTGGCACCTAACAGAAAAGCAAGGATTTGGCTGGAGATCAAAATGAATGACACCAAACCAGGCAAAAGACAAACAAAAAGATGGTCCGATGACATCAAGCAGAATGGAACAGGAAGAAGACTAAAATGAATGGAGATTGAAGCGTTTATAAAGATAAATCATAAGCAACAAGCCCATAAATCACACCTGATTAAGTAGAGATGGTCACCAATGTAGATGAGGAAGATAAGTTAAATCACATAAAAGATAAATTCAAATGGCACTATTAACTAAGAAACTTTGAAGAATTCTTCCACTGCCAAGTAACAGAATTTTGATTCAACACTTATTCTACCTCTGTTGTGTGGGATGTAACATGGAATCCAAATCACAGAGCACGCTAGTATAAACAAAATGTTACACATAAAAATTCCTGGCCTGCTTCATATAATCACCTATAACAGTGTGGCCCTTGTCATATGTCAACATCAGTTTAAACATTCACTCCTTAAAGCAAGTGACCACTTGATGATTCTAACACTCAATGACATTAACTTTTGCAAAGTATTTACAAATAAGACAAGTCTTATAAACTCTGCTTTAAGATGAAAATTCATAAGTTCTAGGTTCAGACTGCATAGTAGATGTCTGTCTTGTGGCATGCTGGTATCCACAGTCAAAGAATAGTTTCCCTTGAAGATACCATTAAAAGCCTTACAAAGACATTGAAAGGTAGCACAACAGATATCAGCATTAATGAATGTATTCTCAGGCACAAAATAAAAGAGTAGGGCATCTTGACATTGACCTAAAATGTAGTGAGTGACCTGTGGTTACTGTTTCTAAAGAAAAATTTGGATTCTTATTTTAAACCAATGAAAATAAACATTCAAAGGAATGTGTTACATCAGGGAGGTGATGATCCATTGCTAACTGGCATGCTGACACAACCAGCAGTTTCCAAGAGTGTAAATTCCATGATGCCTGTCATGCCTTCCAAATGATCACATTGAATGGCTAGCGATTGGTTTAGGTCACATCCTCAAACCTGAGTACAGAATTGGAGGGTTGAGTAAAACCCTATGTCATCTCTCTTTAGATGCATGCACACACTTGTTTCACTCTCACATTTTGAGCTCTTCTCAATCATCCAATTATAAACGGCAGGAGAAACTACACAGGTTGTTGCAGAGACCCTACAACAAGCAGCAGCTTCAATCACATGGAAAAAAAGACTCCTAGCACAGGTGGACACATGCAGTGATCAGTTGGGAATGGTTCAAACTCATTAATCCAGTCTGCATTTGCTGCTCACCTCAGGGAGAATGCTCCCTAACCACTCATTAAATAAGCATTCACTGGAGATAAATCATGCCTGAGAATTAATTTGAGAAGATTATGATGGTTATTTGTATATACTTTAGTAAGCACCTTAGAATTTCGTTATATTATATTTTTCTTGGCTGTAAGACAGAGAGGAGAGGGTAAACCTTCCAGAAATTGTAAAATCTTTAACCTTGTAACTACATAATATGGGAGAAACGATTCATACAGAAGCCGATACTGCAGCTCATCTCAGAGCAAAAAAGCGTTTCAAAGGCAGAAACACAATTAAACATATAATAATAGCCCTAAATGAACTATTAATAATAGTGAATAGCTTGTAAACTTAACTAAATCAGTGAAATCCTTAGTTATTCAACTTGTAAACAATTCATTTTGGTTACGTGACCTTATCACTATTTTGCAACACTTTTCGATGGCAGTAGAGTATTTTTATAATAACAATAAACCGAAAGAAAGTAAAATTAACTAAAAACCAATAGTTTCAGGCCGTATAAATAAAGAAAACAATTTTAAAACTTTGTTGAACATACTTGCATTGTTAACTCACCATTAATAACACGTTTTCAGTAATTTCAGGAGATAACAAGTACATTTTAAGCAATAACAGAGAACACTGCATAACATGTAAAAGTTTTAAAACATTCCACACAGTTTAATAAACACTAAATAAGTTTTAAACAAAATTACTCTGTGAAGGAAAACATGGCAACTTCCAAATTAGATTGTGGACTTCTTAGGCCATCTAAGTAAACAAAACGACTTTTAAAATGAATAATAAAATTAAAGGAAAATTCTGAAGCCAACACACTCTCGATATAAATAGTAATTACAAAAATATTAATTTGCACAACGACAAATTACATCACCCATCACCTCAAATTTCGAAGGTCAATAGCTTTTAAATTACTCAATGTATCAAAATTCTAAATAGCTCATCGGAAAGTGCATAAATGAGAGAACAATCTGGTAAGGGTTTAAATAAAATATTCTATTTTTTTTTTTACATAGTTAAAACAATAGACAGGAAGTAGAGAAACTAGTTAAAATCATAGTACCATTTTTCTAATACAATTAAAGTTTTACATGGATTTGAGAAACTTTAGAGTCATAACCCTCATAACAAGAAACTATCCTGATGAGTCACTCTATACACTGTGAATTTTTGAGGACTCTCAGTTAAAATATTTTCATTTAACCCTTTTTGACATGCATGGTTAAGGTGCTAATCTACAAAAGAGCTTGCAGGCCTGACATCTTGGTCTTTTGTTGGGGAAGCGTTGGTGTGTTAAGATACATTCTTTAGAACTTTTTGTGCTACGCACTAGGCCTGAAGGGTAGCAGAACCCGGAAATGAGAATGTACAGCATAGTATGACGGCCATAATGGATTTTAAACAGTAGTGCACATCGATGTAACTTTAAATTTTCTGCTTGGGGTTCGTTCGGTCCGTTCTGGCTTCATAAGCTGTAATTTTCGTGTGAAGAATAGTCTGATTGCCTATACCAACTGTAATATCTGAATTTCAGTGAAATTTGAGGAATACAATAACTTTATTATTTGAACAGCACAGTCTTTCATTTTTGCAACATTACCTTTCTCTCCTAAGGTCAAATAGGATTGTGGCGACTGATATAATTCTACAGTTGGACTATCCTAGGTATACCACGGCTAATAGTTTGAACATTTTAATTTTCTTTATCGGACAAAGTGCAAGTGTAGGATGGAATTTAATAGTTGAGGTTGGAGAAACCTTCGTAAAATGTAAGTTTTATTTAAAAAATTTATTATTCCACTCCCTAATAATTGCAAAAAACTGTTTAGTACACAATCCAAAATATCAATTTCAGGAAATACAAAGTAAAACTGGATAAAATCAAACAGAAGATGACACGAGCACTTGTCACACCAAAAATGCAAAAAATGTAATAAAACAGCGTTTGAAAATGAGAATAATTTCTCGAAACGCGTCACGCATATCAATAAAATAAATTAAATAATAATTTATTAAAGTAACTGTGTTGCATAAAATTATTTGCATACCTTATTATATTAAAACAGTTACAGACTTTCACAAAGTCCATATATCATGGATAAAGTAAAAAAAAAAAAAAAAAAAAAATCTGTTTTCCTTGATCTGCCCTTCAAGTATTAATCTTAAAGACAGAATTGCTTACCTTGTACCACGATTTTTCCTAAACCCAAACTGATCTTCACCTACTATGTCTTCTACTACCCTTTCCATCCTGCTGTATATTATTCTGGTCAGTAATTTTGAAGCATGTGTTGTTACACTAATGGTGCAATAATTCTCACATTTGTCGGATTGTGCTTTCTTTGGATGTGTGAAGATGATATTTTTATTAAAATCAGTTGGAATTTCCCCTCTTTCATAACTTTTAGATATCAGCCTCGAATAATCTTTTGATTCCTTCTTCTCCTAGGGATTTAAAAAGTTCTGCAGGGATCTCATCAATTCCAACTGCCTTATTTGCTTTCAAGTCATTCAGAGCTTTATTAAATTCTGTCCTCAAAACAGGATCTCCTGAGTCATCAATGTCGACATCCCCTTCCTTTTCCATTACAATATTTCTCAAGTCAACCCCATCATAAAGTTTCTCAGTGCATTCCTTCCAATAGTTAGCTCCATCTTCTGAGCTTAAAAGAGGTTTCCCATCAGCAGCTTTAATGTTCACACCTCTTTTCTTCATTTATCCAAAATTCTGTTTGATCTTTCTATATGCAACATCTACTTTACCTGCTACCATTTCCTTTTCGACTTCTTCACCCTTTTCTTCTAGCCATTTCATTTTTCTTTTGCTTTTTTGCATTTACTATTTATTTGATTTCTAAATTGCCTGTATTGCTCTCTTACTGCTTCATCATGTGCATTTTTGTACCTTCTCCTCTGATCCATCAGCTCCAAAATTTCATCTGTGATCCAATGTTTTCAGGCAGCTTGTTCCCTAAAGCCTAATTTTTATTTACCAGCTTTCATTATTTTGGTCTTTAATGCATTCCATTCATCCTCGGTAGAGCTCATTTCAGAGTTACTTCTTAGACCTAAGTCTACCACTTCTGCAATTTTTTCTCTAGTGCTAGATTGCTTCAGTTTATTCACTTCCAGTCTGTTCCGTTTATACTGCTTCCTTATTCGCATGAATTTCAGCTTGCACTTCATTACTATCAAATTATGGTAAGAGTCTATGTCTGCTCCTGGGTACACTTTACAGTCTAGAACTTGATTCCTGAATCTCTGTTTGACCATGATATAATGTAACTGATATCTGCCTGTACCATCACGACGTTTCCAGGTGTATATCCTTCTTGCATGGTTCTTAAACAGTATGTTTGTCACAACTGGCTTATATCTTTCATAAAATTCTAACAACCAGCTTCCTCACTCATTTCTTTCTCCTAGACCAAAAGATCCTCCAGTATTCCCCACTTTTCCTTCTCTCACTATTGCATTCCAATCACCCATGATTATTAGATTTTCCTCCCCCCTCACATATTGGATTCATTCTTCAATTTCAGTATATATTTTCTCAATTTCTTCATCATTTTCCTGTGATGTTGGCATATACACATGTACTAATGTGGTTGGGATGGGCTTAGTTTCTAACTTCATCAGAAAAAATCCTGTCACTAAACTGTTCATAATAACTCACCCGGTTCCTACTTTCTTATTCGTTATTGACAGCTTGTGTGCTAATTATCCTGTGTTCCCCAGATCAGAAATCCTGTGTGTCCTTCCATTTAATCTCACTAATCCCAACAACATCTAACTTAAGTCGTTCCATCTTCCTTTTTAGATTTTCTAATCTATCTACCCTGTTCAGACTTCTAACATTCCACGCTCCGACTCATGGAATGTTTCTATCCATTTTGATGATTCCTCACTGAGCAGTCCCCACCCGGAGATCCAATTGGGGGACTATTTACCTCTGGAATATTTTACCCAGGAAGAAGCCATCATGATATATGTAATTTGAGAGCATTACATGTACTCAGGATACCCTTTGGGTCTTCAATGCAGTGGTTTCCTTTTGCCTTCTGTATCCCCATGCCGTTGGTCATTTCTGATTCATCCAACTTTACAGGCCGTTTCCAATCACACGGGCAAGAGGATGCCCAGGACCGCTCCCTGCTCTTCTGCCCTCCTTTTGGAGGCCGTTGACAAGCAGTGGGTGAATCTTTCAGTCGCCAGAGCCTCGTGATGATATATTATTAAATTTGTGGAAAATGGCATTGTAAGCTCTTCAAATAGCAAGTTATGAGTGAGGGGAAAGACTTTGATTGGAAGGTTGTGAGAAAAATTAATATCCCAAAAGAACCCTATATCCACCTGTGATTAATATGTTCTTGAATAACGAACATAGAGTAGAGAAAATTGCTGCATACATCATCATCATCTTCTTCCTTGTCCAGTTTCCCAGGTGCAGTGTAAGAGTGCTCTGTAAGCACCTTAGAATTTGAGTAAATTCTAGTTCGCTTAGCTTAAAGCATAAGTAAGCTTTCCAGTATACATATAATTTTCATTGCAAGTATAGGAAGTGAGATACAATTCATACAGAAGCTGATACTGCAACCTAACTTAAATAAATAAACCGATTTTAAAAGCAGTAAAGACCCACGACACTTAATATAAGCATTAAATAAACATTTTTAATAGTAAAGAATCTTTAAACTAACCTGGAATAGGGTAATCCATTATTATCCAACAATTGATTTTTGCTACGTGATCATTTCTCTAATTCTCGACACATTTTGATGTAGTAAAATAATTTCAAAAATAATAATAATTCAAAAGAAAGATAATTTCACTAAAATTCCGCAGTTTCAGGCCATTTAAATAGCTTAAATAAAACTTTAGACACCTCGTGGAACACACTGGCACTTTTAATATTTTTTATCATATGTTTTCAATAATTTCTCGAACTAAAATGTAGATTCCCCGAAAGAACTAAAAATCTAGTATAACATATTTAAATTTCGGAACATTTCATGCAGTAGAACAGATTTTATATACATGTTATTTTGTCATCAATCACAACGAGGTAATTTCAAAATTAAATTGCAATCAAACCAAGCCACTTTCATAAATAAAAAAGACTGTTAAAACACGTGATTAAATTCAAAGAAAATTCAGATAACTCTACTTTTTCTATATAGGCAGCAGAAGGATAATTATTAAACATAAACCAAGTTAACTTCTGAAACATTTTAAACCTAATCTTCACAAACTAATAACTTTGCCATATCACCACCGATAATAATAAAATTTACATCACTGAAATCAGAAATTTTTACAGAACACGATGATACTTATTTTATTGCGATAATTTGTAATTTAGCAGGGTCACCTCAAAAGTGCCCTAATCAACACACAAATCGGGGAATCACTACTTAACTTTCGGAATCTTTTTATCAATACGCCGGTTAAACTAAATTCATTTATAAAGAAGCTTATCATTTAAGAATTCTAACTAAATACTTTTTATGTACCTTGAAGACAAGACTAGATGCAGTTAAAGTTTGAACACCTTCTATAATCATTTTATACTATTTTGGATAAGCGTCCGTATACATCAAGCAGGCAGCTGAGGGTATAAAGCTCGCTGCTCAGACCACCTGGCTGTCTTTATGGTTTGGTCTTTTGACTTTATTCCGGGAATGTTATGTGAAAGTAATCTGCGCTAGGTAAGGTTCGTGTGTGTCGGTTAGGCCAAGCTATAACCGGAAATGGCTGAACTATGAGCGACCGCATGGCTTGAAGGACCACCATGATAAGTTTTTTGATGAGTGACTAGTAATGACTTTTAACTATTAACTTTTCTAAAAGGGGGCTTGTTGGTTCTCTTCCTCTCTATAATTTGGAATTTTTTTGGAAACGTTTGTTCGATTGCCTACTCAACTGTAACAGCTGTTTTCTGAAATGTGACTTTGAAAATAAATTTCAAATTTTGATTCAAGTGAATTTTTGTGATTTCGTAGTAGGCTGAAAACCTTCCTCAGCTTTGGGTTTAAAAAAAAGCTTTGTGGTAGCCGTCAAGCATTTCAGTTGAGTTTCCAGGCAGGCTACATGGTCATTTAAAATTATTGATGCAAATTTAGAGAACTTTTTCACTTCAAGTAAATATTCAGTTGAGGTACTAGGCCTATACTTCAACCCCCAGTATAGCCTACGTCCTTATAGCTCGCCACCTTTTCTTGTCCACGTAAGTTTTCTCTTCTTGGTTGCTGCATACACTAGGCACCTAAATAGATTGCTACATGAGATTAAGGAAAGCAATGGCTTTAAACCTCATCGAGGTCATTAGAGGCAGGATGGGATTGGGGGCAAGGAACAGGAAGGAATAAGGAACTCGGCCTTGGTTTTTTGAAGGAAACATCCCAGCATTCACCTGAAGTAATTTGAGGAAACCATAGAAAACCCAAATCTGAATCCCTGGACGGGGATTCGAACCAGTGTCCTCCTGAATGTGAGTCCAGAACGTTAACCACTCACCCACCACACTCAGTGAATGCAATGGAGGGGATTAAGCTAACAGTGAGGTGAAATTAATATACAATTTTTGTTGAGCGGTTTTCATTCAAAGATTTTTAGATGAATATTTATTGTCAGTATTATGCCATAAAAGTGTTCAGCTTTGTTCAGGTGTGCAGTAGCAGTAGAATTTGCTGTCTGTAAAGATAGGCCAATATCGTCTTAATAGTGCAGCACCAGATCTCTTCAATAAAATTGGCACAGTGCGCTGAAAATTGTATTTAATAAGATAAAAACATTGGGGTCGGTAAAAAAGTAGACTGCTGCTGGATGCAGGAATTTTTAAGATGCAGAAAGCAAAGAGTTAATGTAGAAAATGCAGTATCAAAAGATGTGGAAAAGGGAATGCCACAAGGTGTATTGGGACCATTGGTGTTCATTACTCTGATGAATCATTGTGTTAATGATTTAGTCAGATGACAGGCTGTTTGCAGATGACATAAAGGTATAAAATGAGATCAGAATGGGATAATACTGTGAACAGCTACAGAGTGACCAGGATAGGGTATCTAACATCGTAGGTCAATGGAAATTAAGATAAATGCCAGGATGAGTCATCCAAATATATATAAAAAAGCTAAAGATTGTTTATGAAGAAATTACTTGTTTAGGACTTAAGAGCAAAAATCTAAGCATAACTGGGAATGATACCTTAGACAGGTGATTGAAACAGGTTTCCTTCATTTATAGGACAGGGTGACGACAGAATATACTGACAAGTGAAGGAACTGGGTTACAAATCCTGTTGGACCATTGCTGAATTTGGTAGTATAATTAGTGAACCATATTTTAGGAATCAAAAAATAAAAATTTGAGAGTGTGCAAAGGATGAGAGCTAGATTTGCTTATCACTATTACTGCAAAACATAATCAGTAACTTACATGATAAAGGAGTTGGATTTGGAGTCACTTGAAGTCACATGAAGGGTGAAGGGTGCACTGGGAGAGTTCAACACGTATATTGGTGATCAGGCTTGGAAGAATATTGGTAGAAGAATTAGGGGTAAGTATGTTAGGTGGTTGGAAAACTGCACTTATAGGATTTAAGTTAAAAAAAAAAAAAAAAAAATGCCTGAGGAATGGAGGGAAAAATTGTGTAGGCTCCATCACAATTAAAATTAAATTAAAAATAAAAGATTTTCCTTAGACTGAAGGGTTTTACAGAATCGTACATAGACAAAAACTTCTTGAGATTCTAAATGGGATAACATTTCAAAATAGTTGGATTTTCTGATTCTCTTTTTCTCCACCATAATTTTAACATAAATGGATTAAAGATCAAGCTAACAACATTGTTGCCCATTGTTGAATTTGGCCAGTACAACTTTCGTTATCAAACAAGATACATAATAAATTCGCTAATCATAGGGGAAACTTTCATGATTCCCAATTCAGCTAAAATGTTTCTATGGATGTTTTTAATAACACCTTTGAATTTTGGTCCAGTTGAAGAAATGTGCTGGATTAATTCTTCACACATCTGATGTTCATAAGACCTTTCAGTTCACCATTGAGGTGGAAGGAAATGGGTTCTCATCTTTCCTGGATGTATTAGTGAAAAAAATGCATTGATGGTATTTTATGACACTCCATCTAGTATTTGAGTGCCAACAACAATCAACAAACCCCACAATGCCACACAAGTCTAATTATCTTTATTTGTGGTTCATGAAGTAAATGTGGGAAGGATGAGCTTGTTGCAAAACTGGACTGGCTTAGAAGAACTGCCATGATAAATAGCTCAGTAGGTAAAATTTGATGTATATTTGGGAAGAACTGCCCTGTCTTTCTCCCATACATGAGTTGTGTAAACTCAAAAGTAGGAATAATCTTGAGCAAATATGGTATAAAGATCACCAATCAAATTAAAAAACATGGTTGGTAGTTTACAGACTGACCTTCCATTAAATATTTGGGTGTTAATCATACACAGCCTGAATGTAGGTGGGTTTTTCTCAGACCCAGAAGATGTGTCTTGTTTAGAGTTGTGAGGAAAAGGTGACAAATGTTCATCTGGTACAGAAAGATAATGAGAGGTACACAACCTCACATTTTGTGATTTTGACATTAATAAAGCTATTTTTTTATTTAATAATCTGGATTTAAGTTCCAAGGTCAAAGTACATCAAGATGAATATAGTGAGATCTCTGGAAAATAAAGAACAGTCAATAGAGAGTTGAAGAAAAGATTTGAAAGGAAGAGGACGAGTTGGTTTTGGAAAGAATGTTTTAAGAGCAGAGATGAAACAGAATGGCTCGATGGAGAAGCTACAAGAATCCTGGTGGGATTAAGAAGAGGAAAATATTAGCCTGAGGGCAGAAGGATTAGGATTTTGATAAAGATAATGGAATGTGACTTTGGAAATGATAATTGTTTTGTTTAATGAAAAATATAGGAATTATGAGATACGTAGAAAGAGTTTTATTTGATATTGAGATTGAAATACAGATATAGACAAAGGAGTTGATTTAAGGTTTGTATGGTAAGAATTTGATTAATAATAATTTGATTTACAGCGTATCGAAATAAAACCAGCAACGGACAAAGAGGGATTAAGGAAATCCTTATGTACTGGTCTGGTGCAGGAAATATAAGCAAAAAGCATATTTTTAAAAGTATGACAAAGTAACACTCACATGTGTTCTCTACAAAATAAAGGGAACGATACAGTGGTATGTTACAAATTGGCGATCGTGACATGGACGATGTATAAGAATATAATTATTACACAAACTGTACTAGTGACTTCGGTGGATACCACGCCGATAAAGCAAGTAGAAAACTTGATATTACTCATAAAAGAAAGTTTTAAAGAAGAGATAAATTTGAAAAATATTGGATGAGAAAATTTGAAGCTAACAAGAATTACGAGAATAGTTAAATAAATTGTGTAATGAAACGTAATTGATTAATGGAAAATAGTAATTGTTGAGACTAAAACGCAGTGATAAATAAAAAGTATAACCTGGACTGGACATTATTAAGAGTAATCTGATAGATTTATGTATCAATACGCCAGCACAGAAATTATTACAATATGTTAGTTTAGCGCATACATTATCTGTGAATATCGGCTGTGTGAATGATTTGTGTAATTGTGGAAATAAGTATGGGTTTGTAGTGATTATTAATATTTCTGAAGTGCTACATTGAAGTAAAAAGTAAATATATACTTAATTAGCAAGAACGTAACTAGATATTAAAAGAAGAAGAAATAAAAAAAGTAATTGTTACGATTTTAACTGTGCAAAGATACTAGTAAGTAACTGTTACCGGTTTGATTAAAACATGACGGAAAGTAATAGGAAAGGAAATCTGAGTGAAGACGTCTTAATAGACGACGAAAATAATTTGATTAATGGTAATGTGTCAATAAATAACTGTAGTGTGACATTTTCGGAAGAAAGAGAGTTATTAGTGTCGCTGGACAGAGTAACGGTTACGCTGAATGAAACAAAGGAACTGATAACAGATAGCAGTAACGTTTTATATATGCTTGTGAGTCAAATGGAACATATTTTACAACAAAATAGAGAAATTCAAGAAGTAATGATGAATAAATTTAAGACGGAAATTTCTGGATTGGGAAGAAATCTCGGGGAAAAGATTAATAAATTAACTAAGGACTATGTGAGTAAAGAATACATTGTCAAAGACGCTGCATCACAAAGAGTATGTAGTAATGTGAGCTACCTGGACTAAAACATTTCTGACCCGGCCGAAAAGCTTGATGTATGTTATCGTGATTTGGGAACTGAAATTGAACAGGATAATCTCGGAATCGATCAAACTAATGATTTAAGGAAGGAACGAGCATTAAAAATACAGGGAGAAACACATAGAACTAAACAAGAAATTTTACAAATAAATAATGAAGCACGGGAACGAAAGAACTGGATGAATAATTATGAAAACGTTGTAAGGAGGACGGTTTGCGGCGATTCGAGAATTTTTGGACCGATAGAGCAAAATAAAATTGTCTACGGAGTACAGGATTGTAATCTGAAATTACCAGGAATTAAGTTTGTACCAGGTGTTGAAGTATACCCAGCTTTATTTATGAAGGCGTATAGTGTTGAATTACCGTATTTTTGGAGTGATAAGGAAAAATTAGGTATGTTAGAAACATGTTGTCGGGAGATGCCTATGATTGGGGCATAGAAATTGGTTTATAAAAGAAAGGTTCCTTGATTTTATAACATCTTTTCTAAACAAGTACTGTTCGAAACAGATACGAAGTGTAAAGAGTAATTTCAGAAATTTCAGACCCTATAGTAGGCAAGATGGGAATCTGCGTACATTTTGTGAAGATAAGATAAAAGAATTGAGATACCTAGACAATCCCATGAGTGTTGAGGAAATATTAAACACACTACAGCAAAAAATACCTAGAGTAGTACAAGATAAGTTAATTTTGCAACAGTGGGATAGTATAGAAGAATTTCTTGGATCGATGGATCGAATAGATAAATGGAAGGGCATCTTCGAAGCAGATAATGACTTTGCAAAAGGATATAATTGCAACAACTATGGAAGATATGAGGTGAAAGATGAATATAGGAAAAAAAAAGAAAATTTGAGAAGTGGTTTCGGCAATGTTAATATCAAGAAAGGTTCCACGACACACATAGAAATATTCATCTGGAGGATTATCGTCATGAAACATTCGATACGAAGAAGAGAGATGTTATAAGAAATCAAAGGTCGGAAAACTTGTGACAAAGGCTGATGTGGTCCGTTCAGTCTCGGGGGGGGTTAGGACCACAAACACAAGAAGAAGTGAAGAATAATGTTGAGAAGAAGAAAGAAATGAATGATGATAAAAAAGAATAATTACATCCTGCAGCTGAATACAATGTGATGAAACAATATGTAAATATGCCAGAACCACAAAGATACTTTTATGACATTTGTTGATTTAGAAAAAGCATTTTATAATGTTAGGTGGGACAAGATGTTCAAAATTTTAAAGAACTCAGGTCTAAACTATCTAGATAGAAAAATACTCTATAAACTATATAACAATCAAGTGGCTATGATAAAAGTGGAGAATCACGAGAGACATGAATCAGATAAAAAGGGTGTGAGACAAGGTTGTAGTCTATCCCCATTAATATTCAACTTGTATGTAGAAGAAGCAATGAAGAAAGTCAAAGAAAAATTTCCAGGTGGCATAAGTTTTCAGGGAGAAAAAATCAGTATGCTAAGATTTGCTGGTGACATTGTCTTGTTAGCAGAGAGGACTGAGGATATTGAGAAGTTACTGAATGGCATGAACAAAATACTGAAGGAAGATTTTGGACTGAATATAAATCAAAGCAACACAAAAGTGATGAAATGTAGCAGAAATTATACCAATACTAGTAGATTAAATATAAAAATAGGATCGGATGCAATAGGAGAAGTAAGTGAATTCTGTTACTTGGGAAGTAAAATTACAACCGATGGCCAAAGCAGGAATGATATTAAAAGCAGAATAGCACTAGCAAAAAGAGCATTTGTGAAAAAGAGAAACCTTTTAGTTTCAAATATTGATCTAGGAATTAGAAAGAACTTTTTAAAACTCTTTGTGTGGAGCAGAGCACTTTATGGTAGTGAAACATGGACTTTAGGAATACCGGAAATAAAGAAAATTGAAGCATTTGAAATGTGGTGCTACAGAAGAATGCTGAAAATTAGGTGGACAGACAAAGTAAGAAATGAACGAGTTTTGGAAACGATGGGTGAGAAAAGAAGTTTGTCGAAGAAGCTTACAGAAAGAAGAGACAGGCTGGTAGGTCATATTTTGAGACATGCTGGATTGGTTAATTTGTTAGTGGAGGGAACAGTCGAAGGTAAGAACTGTAGAGGAAGACAGATAATTAAGGACGTGGGCTGTAAGGGGTATGTAGAAACGAAGAGGTTAGGAAAGAATAGGAAAGGATGGAGGATTGCATCAAACCAGTCGAAAGACAGACGACAGGAAAAAAAAAAAAAAATCGAATGTGACTTTGGAAATGATAATTGTTTTGTTTAATGAAAAATATAGGAATTATGAGATAAGTAGAAAGTGTTTTATTTGATATTGAGATTGAAATACAGATATAGACAAAGGTGTTGATTTAAAGTTTGTATGGTAAGAATTTGATTATTAATAATTTGATTTACAGCATGAGTATCGAAATAAAACCAGCAATGGACAAAGAGGGATTAAGGAAATCCTTATGTACTGGTCTGGTGCAGGAAATATAAGCAAAAAGTATAATTTTAAAAATATTACAAAGTAACACTCACATGTGATCTCTACAAAATAAAGGGAATGATACAGTGGTACGTTACAATAAGACAGCAGTAGAGGGAAATGGCATCCAAAAATGCATTTTTTTAAGATTGGGATTGTTGGCCAGGAGATCCTGAAGGGTAGTTCAGTTGCCAAGTGACAGAGATTTGATTTGCTGAGTATTATGTTGTTGTTGAACCTAAAGTTTAAATTGGAATCTGAAACACAGACCATCCTGGCATATTCATACGATCAAAGCAAATCCCATAAGAATTCCTGAGGTGACAGGACAAACAAATTTACTTTACTTTTAACTTTTAAGTATAAAGTAACAAAAGTTTTAGACAGGGTTATGAATTTTTGGGATGGAATCACCTCAAAAGCCAATAAGTATGAAGAGCAGATAACCTTCTGAAAAGGAACATAGGGTACCAATTGATTGTGAGATAAGTTACAGCTCTTAAATTTTAAAAGCAGCACAATAGGGAGATTCAAGATAGGGAATAATGTTACAAACCAGCCAAATTCAACAATGAATTACTTACAGCTGTAAGTAATTCATTGTTGAATTTGGCTGGTAGTTTTGGTTGGGGAGAGAAGAGGGAAGGGGAGCAGAGTTGCTCTCATTTTTCTCTGTGTGATGTGGAACTTTTTTTATGCTTATGGCTTTACTCCTCATCGATGTTCATGTTATTTGAGGTGCAAAAGGACTGCAGGTAAGGAATGGTAAGAATTCAGAGATGACCTTTTGGAGTAACCATCTTCACATTCTCCTGCAGTGATTTATAGTTTATGAGGTGGAAATTTAGCATTCACCTAGATGATTGCAAAAAACTACCTAAAAACTGCAATCAGGACAGACAGTATGTGAGGCTTAGGATTTGAACATAGGCCTATTGTAAACTCCCTCCAACCCTCCCCCCCCCCTCTTTCTCCCAGTACAATGCAGTCAGTGGTGCTTTAACATGCACAGCCATACTGCCAGGTATTGTTTCATCAATAAGTGATACAATTTCAATTTGCTGTGAATTCTGCCTTTGTTATGGCAGTAATCCCTAGAGGTAAGACAGACCTACAGTTTTTGTGGAAACTGAAACACAGTTTGTCATAGCACAACCTGCACAAAAATGCATGTGTAAGAGATGAAGTTCATATAAAGAATTATTAAAAATTCCAACAAGTACTACAATTTGAAATAAGGACCTCGTGAGCCATTAATCTACCAGATTGCAACATAATAATTTAAAAAATAATAACAATTGCTATCAGTACTGATAACTCCACAAGCCTTGAAAAATGAAGGACTTTTAAGATTATTCTTGTTTATAACAATGATAACAGCTCCCTCACATTGTCAACTTTACTGTTTGAGAGTCTTACACAACATCTCTCTCTCAACACATGGCATTTTCCATCTTCATTTCTATAGTTAGCACATCAATTTTGTATAGCCAAATAGTGAATTGTTCAATATTGGAAAAAATGTGCTTCATATGTAACTAGAATACATTTGCTATTACAATACTGATAAGTGCCCAAACCTCAAAAAAATGAAAGAACTTTTAAGATTACGCTTGTTTATAAGAATGTTAACAGCTTCCACACTTAGCTCCTTGAGAGTCTTACACAACGTCCTTCTCACAATACATGGCAATAATACACTAGAATAAATGAGATATTTAGTTTAAAATAGACGGATTAAAATCAATAGATATATAGAAAAAATTGAACTTACTTCTGGAAAACTTTCAAATTTTGTAAAGTCACATAAAAAACAGAAAAGCTGCATTGAAATACTGGATGAAATAATTAAAAGACACATGGTAAAGATTATAAGGCTTCCCAACTTTTTTCCAGGACCAAATATTTTGTACACAAAATCTTCAAGCATAGGAGATGCCTTTATGAGCCTGACAACCCGTAGAACCTGTAATTTGATTAATCAAGAGTATATTATGTAAGGTAACAATGTATTAAACATAAATATATAAAAAACATATAAGTTTCAAACCTGGAAATAGGTGAGTCCAGAAAGATAAAGAGCTGGAATAATGTGAAGAGTAGTTCCAATTGCAAGTAGTAGTTCAAATTTATGAATAGAATGTTTATAGTAGCCACGAAGACCCAAACACCATATTTTGAACAATGTCTCCAAATCCAAGAAGAGAGTAAATGCCACCTGTACAGTATATAAATACAGAAAGTATGAAAAATGATATGGTATCTGGATAAGAAAACATGAACCAAAGACTCCAAACGATAAGAAAAAGTTTGGCAATGAAAACAAAATAATATGGATTTTTGGTTAGACATCTTCCTCGTATGGAATATTAAATTACTTCTTGGTTTTCAAACCCAATATAATAATACTACACTCAGCAAAGAATCTCATTGTTTAGTTTTGCCATCTCTTCACTTTTTGTATCCTTATTTCTATTACTAAAAAATTGTTGCTTCTTTACTTTTTCTTACCCAATCAATATTTCTTTTATAATTTTTTGGGAATCAACAGCAGAATTCTCAAATTACATACGGACAAAGTAATGCCAACAACTAGTGTTACTATTAATCATGGAAGAGAGAGGGACCATAACATACAACAGCCAATTGCAGAATAGAGTAGAAACAGAACAAAATAAATAAAATTATGTGTCAGCTAACTGTGTAAAAGATAGGGGGAAAATTCAAATTAGGAACAACAATATGAGAGAAAGGGAAGAAGGTGACATCACATATAAAGAGAAACAGTTTCAAATCAGATGAACAGAAAAAACTTAAATGAATTAAAATGGAAAAAAATATTTGCATTCAAAAATGGAATTATTATTATAGCAAGTGGCAATTACTGCAGTAGCAGATTCCACGGCCCAAGTTCAGGGAAACAGCTCGTAATAGTAAGGACTGTGATAGCAAGCAGTATGAACTTGATGGTGGTGTGTACCGCATCAGGATATTCCTGGTATCAGTTTCAGAGGACTAGGTTCCAACTGTGATTCTCTCAAGTATCCCAACAATATTACTCTCAAGTGAAATTCTTGATTTCTTGAACAGAGAATATTGTCAAAATTTGTCTTTTTGTAAGCTTTTGAAGGCTGCATTTGACTGAGACAATGGGAAAATCTCTTTTCTTATATCAGTCCAGTTCTTGAAATACAATTGTTCACTGTCCTTAAATTCATCAACCACAACCTACAACAGCAGTATGATTTTCTTCAGTTATGCCCTGAAATGAGATATCAAATTGCTTCACCAGACCCCCTAACTTCAATCAACTTCTTGTCTGTAGATAACATTCCCCACATTAAAAAATTCTCCTGAGTCCTTCCCTTGCAAAGTATCACACTGTATGAACCGCAATATCCACCAAGATACCACCATATTAACCAATGCTGTAGAGATCTTACCAACTGAAGGGTGTACCACTTGTGAAAGTCTCATATAATTACCAAGTTTACTTGCAACAAATGTCCTGTTTAAAACATAGGTGTAACTACTGATGAATTATCTTTCATGGTAAATAGTCACTCACAAATATTATTTACCCAAACTCCTAATGATGCACATACCGCAACCCATGACAACAAAAAATTTATTTTTGTTTCATAGTTCAAACTATCACAATTCTTCCCATTAGCAACAGATCCTCTGAGCTCAGGTGGTGCTATTTTTCATACAAGCAAATATCAGTTTTAAATAGTTCAACATGTCTTCCATTAATTAGTCCGCAACCTCCCTCTTCTTGCCAAAAAAATCTTTCCCTTTTTTTGTCATTATAGGAACCACTAACTATTAAAATTCTTCTTTTTCCTCAAATATTTTTAATGATGCATTCTGTTCTATTTTTACATCATATTATTTTATTATTCTCAAATTGTTGGTCCTAATTTGAACTACCTCCAAAGTTCTCTAATACCTTTTCCACACTGCTCAATTGACACTGACCAATAACTTGTTAGTTGTTCTTAGACTACCAGCTAGCATACTGCATACTTAACAACTAACAGAAGCTTAAAACTGAAAAATTCTGTACTGTCAAATTGTTTTTTTCTTTCCTATCCTGTTTCTTATTTATATTTGACAACCAACTGCTTCTGTTGTAATCGAAGGTTTTTGCAGTGAATCTGATGCAAACTGCTTCTATTTCTCAATAAACCTGTGTTGGTATTATGAGGGGAACTGTTAATTGTTTCTACTATGTAAGTTACAAATATTACAGTTAACAAGTTATTAACGCACTCATCTGTCAAAATATAGATATTGTCTGTCAAGAAAAATTTAAACCTTTTTTCCCCCTTAAATCTCATACTTATCTTACATTTGAAATTAACAGGTAGGTAAATGAAAATATATTTACTGCATTTTAAATTAATTTGTATACCAAAATTAAAGACTTATGATTTTTATGCAGATATTGTACATTGCAGACACCACAATCACACAATTACTACTGGTTTCAAACAAATACAAATTAATTTGTTGTGAAATTCAATTATGAGAATATCCATTATTTAACCACTAATGTCACTGCTTTACTAATTTCAAAAAAAGTTCTAGAAACTATTTATAACACTGTAAGGGACTAGTGTGCTAATCTTTTGCATTAAGAACTTTTATGTAACAGGTACTTTATACTAGAGTAATTCAGTGTTAATTTGAAAGATGTTCAAGGTAGTGCTTTCGTGGCAACAGATTTCTAACAAAACCATGGGAATCACGGGTGCAATGATATTATTACGAAAATGTATCTAATTGCTTTGTAAATTCTAAAGGAAACAGTTATTGTATGAGACATGTTTCTCTGGTGCAATAAGTTAATTAAAAAAATTATCACAATAATAATATATAAGATAATCAGAATACATAACCAGTGGATGTAAGGGAAGCGCAGGTTTAGACGAGCCTTATGCTTGTTTGGTCACATAATTTTATCCTCTTTGTTACAACTGCTTTATGGTCTATGTAGGATACACTGGACCAGTAATTGTTAAATTGAATCATAATGACATACTCATGTCAAAGTTTATGGGAGATGTTAAGCTCTTGAAAAATTTGTCAATTTGTGTTAGAGAATGGATAACATTATGGACTGAGCTGATTTATGAATCATTTGCCTGGTTTCTTTTTCTGTTAATGCTAAATTACTTAGTCATTTGTCAGATTTACACCTTAAAAAATGAATCTGACTAACATTTTGAATTGTGATCATCCAGTAGAATTTTCTAGAGAACAAAAAAATTATTTTCATGAATATTGGCTTGGCTAAACCAGTGTACCCAGTATCATATCTCCATTGGAGAAAAGCCTATTTTTCTCTATATCACATCTTGTTCCTGAGATACAGTATCTGCCTAGTGGCCATTTAATTATTTTCTTAAAACCCATTAAAGAGGACTAACAATGGCAATGAAAATAAGAGTAACTGAACACAACAAGGAACCAATAAGCTTACAAGTTGATATTGTGACAGTGACTGCAGTAAATATTAAGAAGCAGAAAGTGAGTTAGCATGTAGCTTTCAATTTCTGTAAACACGCATAATTGGGTGCAATATTGGAACAATAAAGTGGTGATTTGAAGCTGTGGGTGCAGTGAGATTACAGTAACTAAAGAGAATGATAAGCAAGAAAATCTATGGTGGGTTAGACCAACAGCAGTCCACCAAAGAGAGGATGCAAACATTTCTCACTGAAAGCAAGAAAATGACAGCAGCAAGTAGAAAATAAAAGAGTGGAACTTAGAATTGATGACACAATTACAACAAATCTGAATAAGGGCAACAGGTAACCAGGAATTAGAGGCTACTGTCCAGGTGTGAAGCAGGCAGGAGACATCAATCCTCAGTGGACCAGCAGAGATCATAGGCAGTTTGTGAATGAAGAAGACAACAGATAGGCAGTGTAAAACATTAATCTCTTTTTCTCTGATCCCCTTCATGTTTGATAATTTGTATGCACATTATTATTATTATTTTTTACTGCACCTGACTGAATAAATATTTACACTATTTTTTGTGAATAGAATAAACATGGTGGAAATGATAGAGGCTACTGGTTTTTCTCTGAAATCTTTTGAACACCTTCATGGCTCAGATGACAATACTTGAAGCTGAAATAAAAGCTAAGCTCAGGAGTCTGATTTGTCGAGGAACTTAGAGAAAAATAAGTCTAACTGTCAGATTTACACCAATACTTAGGAATGTACAAAAAAATATGTTAAGTTCCAGGGAACCATTTGAAATTGAACAATATTATATAAAAACAGAACTTAAATATAAAATACGGGGTCTGCCTCAAATATTAGAAGTTCTAATTCAATGCATGGAACAGGTTGAAGAAGTCAGGGCTGAGATTGAACACTTAGTTAGAGAGCTGGAGGCATGTTCTCATACAGTATGGAACCTTACAGAAGATTATGACAAGATGAAGAAGGAGATAAAGAGGCTATCAGGAATGGAATGCACATATTACACACCAGAAAAACTCAAGGTATCAACCATGGTTTTGGCGGATGACCAATTGAAGATGCAGATCCCCAAGGTTGTAAAGAAGGACCTGGACAAAGGAAGATGAGGTGAATAATTCACTGTGGTAAGCATATGCCATGGAAGAAAAGACAGTGTTAAGATATAAACTTATCTTTGCTATGTAGCAAGTTATCATAAACTTTAACGGTGAATGTATTACTTCCTGATACCTATAAGAATTCTGTATGTGCAAACTTCTTTTCTCAATCAGTTGCCAACTGCTTGTATATATTTTGTACTTCACTGCAAGAGGTAACAAAATAGGAAATTCTATTGCTAAAAGAAATAGTAAGTGCAAAAATCACTTTCAATGAGTTTAGTCTTATTTAGTTTGAAGTGATGCTGGTATCAGGTTACAACACGTTTGACTGAAAATAAATTAGACTTCGAAATCTCTGGTTGAAGATTCAAGTTATTCTTCAAACCATACATAAAGCATTCACTCCTGCAATGTTAATCACATTTGCTACCTCATTAGAATGAGCTTAAAAGCTATGTTTGATGCCAAAAAAATTTCTAAGCTGTGTTATGTTACTATAAAATTTTCTATCACCAGAAACTTTTGCTATGCTGAAATTATTCTAAGTCCAAAGCTACATGTTACTGAAATTTTAATAAGTCTTTGTTGCTTTCTTATCACAAAACAAAGTGTTTTACGGATGCTCCACTAACCAACTGTTAGTGAAGAGGAAAATCATGAGCGTACCCCTTGAAGAAACCTCACGTACCCCTGGGGGTACGCTTACCACTAATTGGGAACCACTGGTCTATTCCAATGCTGACAATGTGTTTTCACAGTCAATTTTTATCGACTTGTTTACATAAGTGTCTTTCTATTGATTAGTGTAATTTTACTGTCTATTCACTGGTGATACCACTTGGCAGCTTACATCATCTAGAGAGTCCGTTTTCTTCGTTTCTTGCCGTGTACAAAATATAACTTTCCTACCTTATTACTGTCCTAAATAAAATCTTCTGACCCTGTAAACATTACATCAAAATGCACGTTTTAAACCACAGAACACTTGGAAATGTTTGTGAAGTTTTTTGTTTATTTTGATGGTTCAACTTATATCTCTATGATACCAATCCCATTTTAAATTGAAAATTGCTTTCACATAAGGTTTATTGTTATACAATCTATTTACAATGATAAAGGCTTTATGTTGTACTCTCCTATGGATGCTAGGTAGCTATTCCAGTATTTCACAAGAAAATTTGAAAGCTTTGGGGCTTTCAGCAATGCCAAAGAGAAGGAAAAAATTGACATGGTGGTCAAGAGTTTAAATGGAAGTGCTGAACTGAGCATTCTGCTAGTGGGTGTGATACTTTTAAGTGTGAATGGCCCAGAAGCGCAGCAGGAAATATTTTTTCGCAGACCCCAAGCGATGCCAGGAAAAGGTTTACTGGTCATTGGCAGCTCCAATGTCCAACGTCTGCAGAAACTGCTACAAGAATTACCAACGAAGAAAGGTTCATTCTGTATGTCTTCCAGGAGCAACCGTAGAAGCCATTCCCAAATTGATTAGAGAATCAAACTCCCATCAGTTAAGAGCTATGTTTGATGCCAAAAAAATTTCTAAGCTGTGTTATGTTACTATAAAATTTTCTATCACCAGAAACTTTTGCTATGCTGAAATTATTCTAAGTCCAAAGCTACATGTTACTGAAATTTTAATAAGTCTTTGTTGCTTTCTTATCACAAAACAAAGTGTTTTGCGGATGCTCCACTAACCAACTGTTAGTGAAGAGGAAAATCATGAGCTTAAATACCATTTGGTGTGGATACTCATCAAATTCTAGGAATCCCCGGTGATCATTTTACTCCAAATGTTCTGAAACTTATCTCTTTTGTAGAACGAATTATTCTAAGAACTTTGTTTATGACAACTTTTCCAATACCTTAGCACACTTTGATGTTATCTATTCTTGAAATATTAGGTATGGTGATTTTAATAATCTGTCTGTAATTTTCAAAGTATTTAGTCCCTCGTAAAGTTAGGCATATCAAATGATTCCTATTATTTTTCTGTTTAATCTGGTGTACTGTTTTATAACTGTGACTATGTTCCTTCACATAGAAAATTTAGATTTACTTACTGTGTCTTTCATTTCCACCCTTCATGAACAATGTTGAAATTTAAAAAAATTATACCTTTCTTATGAAATTATGGTTTCAAATGGGGGACAAGCAAGGTGCCTCCAAGAGCGGCATTATGTTTTGTAATGTCCGGCATCCCTGGTAACAGAAGGCAAATTGCCACTGGCCAAACCTTGCACCACGATGACAGCGTCTACAGATTTGATGTTGTCACCAACATGAGAAGAAGAAGGGTTTTCATTAGTGTTCTTTAAATTTCACACTCTTCTTAACTATTCCTACCTCATCTTTACCAAGTTTTTATTTTATAAATCAGATTTTGACATGTGTGTGATGTAACTTGAGGTCAAACACCTAAGATCCCTTTTTTCATCCTTTAAACATGTTTGGTTTCCAAAAGGTATTATGCTATTTCTGTATTTAAAATTAGCTTTATTTTGAGCCTAGTTTCAACTCTGTATCCATATCATTCTATGAGTTGAAATTCTTTACACATCTAAAAACATATTTAGAATTTATCTATGAGTTCCAGTTTTTGCTCTAAGGTCTATTCCAGTGGTTCCCAATTATTTTTTCCCGAGTACCACTGCAAGAAGGATCTCAACTGCGCGTACCCCTTACAGCTGAAATGATAAATAAATGAATTCGTTCATCCCAGTAGAGTGCTTCTCACAACCACAGGATTACAATAATATAATTGACACAAACACAGTTTATCTTAAAATATATTTGGGTGATAGTAATGTTTTTTTTTGGCTGATAAAAGTTGATTTTTTCAATTATTTTAGTGATCACCTTAGCCAAGAGATTACCGTGCGTACCCCTTGAAGAAACCTCACGTACCCCTAGGGGTACGCTTACCACTAATTGGGAACCACTGGTCTATTCCAATGCTGACAATGTGTTTTCACAGTCAATTTTTATCGACTTGTTTACATAAGTGTCTTTCTATTGATTAGTGTAATTTTACTGTCTATTCACTGGTGATACCACTTGGCAGCTTACATCATCTAGAGAGTCCGTTTTCTTCATTTCTTGCCGTGTACAAAATATAACTTTCCTACCTTATTACTGTCCTAAATAAAATCTTCTGACCCTGTAAACATTACATCAAAATGCACGTTTTAAACCACAGAACACTTGGAAATGTTTGTGAAGTTTTTTGTTTATTTTGATGGTTCAACTTATATCTCTATGATACCAATCCCATTTTAAATTGAAAATTGCTTTCACATAAGGTTTATTGTTATACAATCTATTTACAATGATAAAGGCTTTATGTTGTACTCTCCTATGGATGCTAGGTAGCTATTCCAGTATTTCACAAGAAAATTTGAAAGCTTTGGGGCTTTCAGCAATGCCAAAGAGAAGGAAAAAATTGACATGGTGGTCAAGAGTTTAAATGGAAGTGCTGAACTGAGCATTCTGCTAGTGGGTGTGATACTTTTAAGTGTGAATGGCCCAGAAGCGCAGCAGGAAATATTTTTTCGCAGACCCCAAGCGATGCCAGGAAAAGGTTTACTGGTCATTGGCAGCTCCAATGTCCAACGTCTGCAGAAACTGCTACAAGAATTACCAACGAAGAAAGGTTCATTCTGTATGTCTTCCAGGAGCAACCGTAGAAGCCATTCCCAAATTGATTAGAGAATCAAACTCCCATCAGTTAAGAGTAGCTGTGCACACCAGTAATAATGACTCAGGTCATATTTCTGTTTCAGAAATATTTAAATCCATGGACAAGTTGAGTCAGAAGATGTATGAAGCAGCATGGGAAAATTTGGTATTGTTGCATTTTTTCATTTGTAGTGTCATGCAACACATCGATTGTGGGGAGGCTGTATGTTCAAAGATTTTTAATTTGAATTGCAGTTTGCAGGAGCTGTGTCGCAGACTTCGTCGACCTTCGACCAATGATAGCTGCCAGCTGGGATGCATCCACACCAAGAATGGCAATGAAGGTAGCTGCTATATTATGGAACCATATTGATATAAATTATTTTTTAGCAACACCATGAGGCCCAAGGTTCCATTAGCTTAACAAAGAGAATGTACCGATAACCTAGATCTTGGTTCTGGCAGTGACAGCATGAATAAATTGAATATTACAGCTGTAAATACGTCGTCCATTTCCTTTCGGAATATGTTTAGGAAAAATTCGAATTTTGACTCCGCAAATAATGATACAAAGCAGCTAAGGATAAAGGTTCTAAATTGTCAGAGTATTAGAGGAAAAGTAGCCAATTTCCACACTGCAGTCATGACTAATGATGTAGATTTAATACTAGGAACCGAGAGCTTGACACCAGAGGTTGAATCTAGCGAAGTATTTGCACTTCAATTCAATGCCCCCCCCCCCCCCTGAAAGACAGAACTACGTCAACGGGTGGAGGTGTGTTCGTGGCTGTTAATAAAACCATCAATTGGTCTGAAAACAGAAAATTTTTGCTAGTTAATATGGGTGAAGGTAAAAATTGGCAGAAACTTAAAGTTCATAACAGGGTCATTTTATCGAGCTCCAGATTCTGGATTAGATAACATGGAGTGTTTTAGACTAACACTTAACTGTATTTCTAAAAAAAAAATTATGGAAATACATTTATCGTGGCAGGATTTTTTTAATATACATTGGTTAAATGTGAAATGTGTACTTTCAGGTCAGGTGGAAGAGTTAGGTTAATAACCAAAACGTTCCTAGAATCATTTGCGGAAAATTCTCTTGAACAGGTGGTTAAAGAGCCAATGCGGAGTAACAAAGATACCTTGTCCATTCTGGATCTTTTTCTTACAAGTAACCCGGATATTGTAGATATAGTTTGTATAGAAGACAGTATAAGTGATCACAAGGTGGTTGTGGTAAATTTAAAATCTAGTCCGACATTCAAACATGATGAAGATAAGATCACATCTTGCTTCAATAAGGTGGGTATGGTTGATCACTTGGTGAAAAATTTTGAAATATACATGCTAAAAACAAATGTTGAGGAACTTTGGTATTACTTTAAAAAAATAATTTGGACCGCTATAAATATTTGGTTCCTAAGAAATTCATTAAGGTTAGTAAGAACTTTCCGTGGCTCAATTGAGAGATGAAACGTTTACTCAGGAAGCAGGCATCTACATACCATGGTAAAGAAATGTGAGGACACATCTCATAGCTATAAATTAGTCTAGCTGTGAGTGGAAGTGCGCAAGGTGATGCATGAAGCTTTTAAAGAATTTTAAGTCAGGACTTTATCTGAAGATCTAATTACTAATTCAAAAAAATTCTGGTCATATATCAAAGTAATAAGAGGCTCTCATAAGGTTATGCTATCACTAATGAAGGAAAATGGGGAATTATCGGAATGCAGCATACAAAAAGCAGAAATTTTGAATAATATCTTTAACAAAGCTTGTACAACAGAAAATGTAGCAGAGATCTCAAAATTTAAAACGCGTACCAACAAAATTATGAAAGATCTTGTTCTTGATGTCAATGGAATAACAAAACTGCTTAGGAATGTAAAAACCAATAAGGCTCCTGGACCAGATGGTATTCCTACTAGATTCTACTCTAGGTATGCAAAGGAGATTGCATCATATTTGATGAAATTATATACCACCTCCTTGGTTCAAGGAAACATACTCACTGAATGGAAGACTGCCATTGTAAGTCCAGTATTTAAAAGTAGGAATGTTAATGACCCTCAAAATTATAGACCGATCTCGATAACTTCAATATTTTTGTAGGATTAAACTCAAGACAACATCGATTAAGGAAGGGCCGATGCTGCGAGACACAACTTCCACTTTTAATTCATGACTTGTGCCGGGTTATAGATAAGCAATCCCAGGTTGACTTAGATTCTGCTAAATACCTAGGGGTAACAATTTGCAATAATATGTCGTGGAATGAGCATATCGAGAAGGTAACTGGGAAAGCTCCAATTTCTAGGTCATAATTTAAAACAATATGCACCGGAAATTAAATCAATTGCATACAAGTCAATAGTGTGTCCTCACTTAGAATACTGTTGTCCTATATGGGGCCCACATCAAAAGGGGTTATTGGAGGCACTGGATATGGTCCAAAGAAGAGCTTCCCAATTTGTGACAGGTATATATAGTTATAGAAAAAGCTTAAGTATGATGTTGAAGGAGTTAGGTTTGGAAGACCTGGAACACTGAAGGGGTTGCTCTCGGCAGAAGCTAATTGAAAAATTCATGACTGACCTATTTCAGGATGACAGCAAACACATATTACCACCAGCTACATTCATATCTAGGATTGACCGTGAAAATAAGATAAGAGAAATCAGAACCGATTCATTTCTATTCTCTTTTTTGCATGAGCGATTAGGAAGTGGAACAGGAAGGAGTTAGCAAGAGAGAGAACTTAGATTCTGATAGGAATAGGTATCTATAAACCCCTTCAGCCATCCTGATCTGGGCTATCCATGGTTTTCTGAGTTCACTCCAGGCGAAATCCAGGATGGTTCTTAAAAATAGCCCAAGGGCACTTCCTGCCATTTCCTGTGTATCACTTCCTATTGAACAAATGGTTACACATTAGGAGTGTATAATGTAGAAAGCCTCTCATATCGATATTTCGACTATTGCTGGCTGAAGAGGAATATCCTGTGAAAAAAAAGAAGAGCAAGGATAGTGTGAAAAAGAGGTGAAAAAAAGTACAGCAGAGCAACGTGGTCTTGAAAGTAGTGTGGTTGTAAGGTGTGCGGAGAAACTTGTGAATAGTTCCCACGTGGATGGTTCTTACCTGCAACAGCACAGAAAAGATGTCTGATGTTCGACACGGTTAAAAGTTTGGTATGGTATTGGGGTGACCTTCATGGTTGATTTTGAACATAATTAAACATTGTAACAAGGAAACCATCATCTTGTGTTTCAATATGGTAATATACCATGTAGTGTACCCATTCATGACCCAAAATATTCTCTATTTCGGTAGAGTGGCAGCTAAAACATTTTCTTAATTGCAACTGGTGAGTGTGTAAAATGATCATGACAGATTTTTCCGCCATATGGCGACTAAGTGAGGATAGAAAGACATTTCCACATTGGGAACACAAACGTTATTCACGCCGGATTGGTATTCTCTACTGGTACCGTCATTTTGCCGGCTGGGTACCACGTTGCTACAAGCTGCAGCATAGTTGTAGCTTACAACAACAAACCCGGTAGCAGCCTAAGAACCGAGACGCAGCGCACAGGATAAAGCTAAGTGGACATGACTACATACATATTGCAGTTCAAACATGAACGTGTGAAACACAACCAAGAATTCATGTGAATTATTTATTGTGTATGTTCACCCGCGAACATTTTTCTTGTTCACATTCACAGTGAACAAATAGCTTCCTAGTTTTGCGGCCGCTTATTAACTTGTAGACACTGTTGTGGGTTTTCACTAATTTTTATGTTTGGTCACTTGTAATGACTGTTAGCTGACTTTAATAAGCCTGGCGGAGTATACTTTTCCTTCTGATCATATTATTTTTTCCATTGTATGAGTATACTCGTAATCACAAACATATGTTTGCTGATTTACAAGCTACTTAAACAATAGTGTTTGACATCCATATAAACCTATCTATTTTGGGTTTTAGAAATCATAGCTTTTAAGTGTGATTTATACCCAACCTGTAGTGTGATAATATTTGTTTTGATCAAGTGTATACATTGTTTTGGAAGTTATAGTTGATGTTACTTACATTTTGATTAAGCATTTGCATCTTGGGGGTTATGGTTGCCAACTTTCAAGACTCTGCAGTAGTTTTACATGTGTGATTTGAAAGCCTTACTCAAGAAGTTCGTTACAGACTTTTCCATACATTGCAGCATTGTGTATAGCTTTGTTCCCTATATGTATGAATGATATTTACAGTCCTGACTATTGGAATGTTATTAGTTTTCCTTTGGTGATTGTATATCTGTTATATAGTCGCGTTGCTCAATATTTTGATTTGGTCTTTGCAGTTTGTGAACCATTCTAACAATTCTGTTTACAAACCACAATGGCTGACAATAACAAAACACATTGCACATCATCTACTACTGAAGTATCAGCAGGCAGCTGTAATGAATGACATATACCCCCCATTACTATCCATTAATGCTATCCAGGATACACAACAAATGCAGACACAACTCACGGTAGCAGTGGAACACATGGATAACCACCAACAACCATCACAGCTAAATTGTGCAATTGATGACACAGCAAACCCACGTCCACAGGCTCAGGAACTCCTTGGGTCACCCAGTGACATTCAGTAGGACAGAATACATCACAAAGAACAGATGGCTATTCTGAGACATCATCTGATAGCGATGTAATTGGATTTGACACTCCATCCTAAGGTACACAGTACCACACAAAAACCGTTACATTATCCAGTTCTACCCCTCGGCCAATGGAACAGTCAGATCAGGATAGTAGTTCACTGAAGCTTATATTAGACATGCTCAGATCACAATCTGATAAAATTGATTCCCAGTCAGCAGAGATTACTAAGGCCACTGCGTTACACATTACAAAATAAAAGAACGAATTAATGGAGTACCTGAACAACAAGATGTCTGTCCTTGATAGTAAACTTCTACAATATCGGGCAGAATGTACAAAAAGCAATCAGAAACTACAAACAAAAGAAGATAATTTCACAACACAGGTGATCCAACAAGTGAACCAACTCAATTGTGAGGTTGAAGAGGTCACTAAACAAGCAGTCACTTCCACCCACAGAGTAGATAAACTAGACAAAACCAGCGAAAAGATGCAACACAGAATGGGACACATTGATAATAACTTAGGAATAATCAAAACACAGTAATCAGGGATTCAACTAGATGTACAGGCTCTCTCTTCTAGTGACGAACATCTCTCCCAACAATTGAAAGCCATTGCCATAGCGGTACAAGGGGTCGAAAAAGAGGTTACTAAATGCCAACAAGAAGTGACTAACTATCAACACCAGGTCGAGCAATTGATTAGAGAAGGGATTACCGCTAATAGGCACTCTAATTTACATGAACTACCTATGGCAGCACCAGTAAAATTTGAGGTGCAAAATTTTAGTAATAATGGAAGAACACACATAGTAGCTTTCCTAAACAGCTTTGAAACATATAGCATTTTTCAGAGATACGTAGACAAGGAAAAAATTGATTGTATTTTTCAACACCTCCATGGTATGGCACGTGACTGGGGGCAACGCCACATCACTAAAGACATCAGATACCAACAGTTCAAAGAAGCCTTCCTTGAGCAATATTGGTCCGCCAAGATTCAATATCACATTAGGCGTCAACTTTGCACTGGACCAAGCTATAGTAGAGAGGGTACCCTAGGTTTTGAACAGTTTTTTTCAAAGGAAGTGGCCAAGACATGCTATTTTACGAACCCTGTACCGGAGAAGGCGGTAGTCCGTGACATAATTAGTAGAATGCCACAGAATGTACATGAAACCTTTGCGGTCCTAAACATTACACAAATAGATGATGCAGAAAAGAGGTTAGCAGACTTAGACATGCAGAACACCACCACAGCAACATATGACACCCACCCACAACATACCTCAACCAATAGGGGACGAACATATTTGGGCAAAAAAACAGTGCACCAACCTCAGAATAGATCAAACTATAACAATGCCCATCCAGGCAATTACGTTGATGGGTACCGCCAATATCAGCAAAACCACATGAATGGTCACACACAACACGATGTTCGCCAATAGTATGATGCACAATAGTAATTGGCATTACAATAATCACAGTAATAAAGGGCAGGGCAATAACCCCAATAATAATAACTGGCAGAGCAATAATCATAATGATAATCACTGGCAGGACAGTTACAGTAGGAACCCTTCTTGGGGTGAACCAAAAATCAGAAGACTACAAAGCGAGACATATAATCAGGACCAACAACAACAGTTTCCAATCCCTAACCAAATCCAACATATAGAAAGGGTAAATACACAGGAACAAGGACCAACCCACACAAAAAACACTAAAATCTGCCGACGTTGGGGTCCGTACGAAGGCAACTACTCCAGAAAGACCATCTCAGCCTTTGACACCTATTTTTTACCGTGACAGGACTCTAGAAACGTAACAGTTTGATGCAATCTAGGGATGCATACTTTGATCCCAAAATCTTGTATTTCTAATTAAGTATTTGTGATTAACGGGAATGTATTAACCCATCTTGTCAGTTGTTTTTATTTTATCTGTAATATGTATATTAATGTCAATGTTAATCATAACTTGTGAGTTTTTCATTAATTAATTTAATAGCAAAACCCTATGTGCCTTTAGAAAGTTCAGTATTTATAATTAAGGAAGTACATGATCACATTTTGTGAGTTTCAAATGCTATTTGTATCAATGTCAATGTTGCCTATAATTTATAAGATTTGTATGATAAGCCATTTCTGTAACAGGTCACCTTCAATACCACAAACGTTTTTGATAGTTTTTAATTTTAGTATTCTCATGTGAGAGGTGTATTTTCTTAGTGAATTAGAGTGTGTAATGTTCTGTGAAGGAGGAAAGTTAAGGCTTGCAAATCTTAAATTTATCCTTAAATTTTGCACAGTTAAAATTGCCAAAAATAAGGAAAAATTTGGAGGGGGATGTAATGTAGAAAGCCTCTCATTTCGATATATCGAGCATCGATAGTGCTGGCTGAAGAGGAATATCTGTGAAAAAAAGAAGAGCAAGGATAGTGTGAAAAAGAGGTGAAAAAAAAAAGTACAGCAACACAACGTGGTCTTGAAAGTAGTGTGGTTGTAAAGTGTGCAGAGAAACTTGTGAATAGTTCCCACATGGATGGTTCTTACCTGCAACATAATGGAAAAGTTGTCTGATGTTCGACACGGTTAAACATTTGGTATGGTATCGGGGTGACTTTCATGGTTGATTTTGAACGTAATTAAACATTGTAACTAGGAAACCATCAACTTGTGTTTCAATATGGTAATATAACCTGTAGTGTACCCATTCATGACCCAAAACATTCTCTATTTCGGTAGAGTGGCGGCCAAAACATTTTCTTAATTGCAACTGGTGAGTGTGTAAAATGATCAAGACTCATTTTTCCGCCATAAGTGATGTAATGCACCCTCCGCCACCCACTTTTAGTAATAATAATACTAAAATAACAAGGTTTAATCTTGAGGAAATGACTTCCAACAATTCTACCTATCAATCACTGAACAAATAATGTTTTTTGCAGAAAGTTTGCTTATTTCAATGAAGGATTCCTGGAGTGGAGTTTGTTGATTTTTATATCAGTAATGTGGGGATTTGGTGGCAGTTGAGGGGTTTCTTGTAATTGTAATGCAAGAAATTAAATTATATATATACATTATAATAAAAACCAGATGTTGCCTATGACTTCATTACATAATTATTATCATTCATGTGGCTGTGTTGACTGTGGGTGCATGTGCAAGTTCAATCTAATGTTTCATTTTATTGAAAAGGGGCATAGCCCAGAATATTGTTTCTCTTGTGCTTGTGGAATGTTTTTTGTTGTTGCAGTTCTCTTCTATTTAATTCTTGTGAGTAGTATATATTATTAATCTTTTCTTTCCACATGATATAGTATACACACTACTGTTTTTGAAAATTGAATCATCCTGTAGAAATTGTTTACATCACTCAAATATTGTAGAATGTAAAAAACATTGGAAATAATAAGTGATTAAGATTGCAGAGAGATGACATGCAGATAGTATCAGCAGCGCTATCTTTCGATGTGACCGGACAGGTCAGTGTTATGCCATCCTCAGTGGTTGCAGAACCACCAAATGACATAAAAATATGCACATAAAGTTCCAGTACTCCTTTTCAATATCAGCATGTGTGTGAATTTAAATGTGTCAGAATGATTAGTCTCCAGGAAATGGGTTTGTTTGACAATGAGATTCAGTTTGTAAAGAGCGTGCTCTTACAATAGTGATGCATGTGTGGAACCTGTGGATAGAAGAGAGTTGTACACAGTTATGAGCAGGTACTGGACCACAAAATCTAACCTCAGAATGGGAGAATAGCTGTTGTCTACAATGTTGACTCGACACTGTTGTACTGCAGTGGGTATAGGCAAGTCTGTAACAGTTCAATACTGCATGTTGAGATCTTGATTGGTGGCATGCAAGCCATTGCATTGGCATCGACAGACCAGAAAGCACCTGTGCTTCAAACTACAACTGGCACATTAACGCCATCACAGGTGTGCTGAATGGCAAATGGTTCTGGATGATACCACTTCAACTTGTACAGCAGTATTGGCCACATTTGTGTAAGATGCCACCATGGAAAACACAATCAGGAAGACTGCATTGTTGAGAGGTATGGTAAACAAACACCTAGTGTGGTTTTGGGCACCCTTGATTATAACCTATGATCTCATTTCCTAGGTATTAAGGGCAATTTGAACAACAACCACTACATCAGAAATGTTTTAGAGCTGTAGATGCTGCACATCTTGCAGGCAGTTCCTCATGTCATATTTCAGCAGGGCAATTACTTCAAAACATGAGGCAATGAATGTGCCACTTTCCTGGCCTGCATGTTCACCTGTAATGTTGTCCCACCAAAAATGTCTAGCATATTCATTTTGGTCCTGGAACCACTGTAGATGCTTTGTGGATGTGCCTACAAACTGTGTGGCAGTGCTCCTCAGCAGCATATCCAGACTCTCTTTGATCCCATGCCATGATGTAAAGAGATTCTAACTGCAGCATCTGGTGGCTTAATTCTGTGCTGAATTCTCATCAAAGTAGATGTACAGTTCTTTAATTGTCATTATTTGTGTATTGTCATGTTCCTAATGTATGAAATAAATTTCATTGCAATCTCTTGTTTCCTTCTTGATGTTGCAATTTTCAAAACAGGAGGTTATGTATATAGTTACAAAGAAACAATGGGTGATATTTAGCAAATTGTAATTACAAATTATGATAGGAAAATGAATCGCCGCACCTTAGATGATGGCTGAGTGGTGTGAATGCATATAACAGTTGCAAACACAATTTTCAGATCTTATCCCTTCATTAACAAGTAGTGTGATAGGACCACTTCTTTTTTTAATTTTTATAAACAACCTTGGAAACAATTTGAATGGTAGTTTGTAATTGTTCACTGGTGATTTAGTCATATAAAAGTTAGTAAGGAATTTGGCTGATTGCTTAGAAATTCAGCATAATGTGGATGTTATTCCTGCATGGTGCGAGAAATGACAACATACATTAAATTGTAAAAAGTGCAAAAAGTTCAGATATTGGTCAATTTTGTTAAGTATTTGGGTGTAACAGTACAAAGCGACATGAAATCGGACTTGCACATTAATAAATATTAGGTAGAGATAATCGTAGGCTGTGATTCATAGGTTGAATCTTGAAAATTTTTAAGTCACAGTCAAAAGAGATAGTGCACTAAACAATTTGGACTGCTGTTGTGCTGTCTGTGATCTGTTTCATAGGGGATTGAAGACAAAATAGAGAAAGTGCAGAGAAGAGCCATTCAATTTGCTTGCCACAGTCTTTATGAAAGACTCCAAGAATTGATTCTTAAATTGGACTGGAATTCACTCCTAGAAAGGTAATATATGTTTCGTTTGACTTATTGGTAAATTTGTATACAACAACTTTCAGTGCAAGTGCAATAAAATACTGTCTGCCAACCTATTTGGCCTGCAATGACAGTAAAGATAAGAAAAGAAAAATAAGGTGCCACACTGACACTTACATGAATTCTTTATTCCCTCATGCCATTCGGGATTGAAATGCGCAGAGTGGAGATTGGCTTTGGTACAAAGCACCCCCAGCTACTCACAATTTTGTGAATTTCAGAGTAAATATATAGATGTAGGCACCAAAAAAATCACTGTCAACCAAACTGCTAGTTACATTATAATTAAGGAGTAAAAAAAATGTGCTCAGTTAATTAAACTAAAGGAAATTTTAAAAAAAACTTTACTTCTTGTCAAACTAATTTGGCAGATTTTTCTTGATTCAGGAAGTGTGTGTGTATACTTGAAGAACACTACAAGCAGAAGACAGGTGGATATTTGCTTAGGTGAAAAAATATAACTGAACTGATAAATATTGGCTCAATACAGTAAAGATGCAACAAAAATATAGCTCAACTCATGGCAACAGGATACCATATAGGTATAAAACAAGTTATTGCTAATTTTTAACCAAACTGACTGCCCAACACCAAAATAATATTCCCCTCCCTCTCTCTCCCCACCCATCAGAAAGTTTTGTATTTTTCTGTTATAAATGTCATCATGTTATTTAATTTTCATTAGTGGTAGTTTTTTCAGTGAAATTTCAGTCTACTGAAAACATAACACTAATATAAGAAACATACAGTATAAAAGACTATCAACAAAGTTTATAAATATATGCTGAAATATTTTTGGCGATAAAAGAAATAGCTAGTTTTAAAATAGCTATACAAGAAATAATAATAAGAAATAATGTTCAATTCATACCTCAATGTAATAATAGTTTTCATAGAAGACGTGACGAGGCCTCTCATCATGTTTAAAATGCATTGTAGCAGTAACAACACCATTTGCAAGAATAACACCCATCACAAGCAAACGAAAAGATGCAGAACGTAAAATCATGTGACAGAACTGCGGTGCTGATCCACCATGCTTATTTTCATCAAGTGTAACTAGTTTCCAGCCTGAATCATTACCTGTTAAAATCTGAAAAGAACATATTATTAAATACATTTTTCAGACAGTAATACTGAACACATATATCTCAACACCAATAATACGTTAGTAAGCGCTACTGTTTATTTCATCGAAAATTATTAACCACACACCACTGGAGTTTGATGGATAAACTAAGGACTTCAAAGAAATCTTTGTTTTATATTTATCAATTATTTTATTAGTGGCCATAAATATGTCAGGAACTGCTCCTGTTATAATTACTGCAGATATAACTAACAGAAAGGCAATGCAGGGAATTTCTTCCAGCTTTTCATTTATGGCAAGAGAATAATTTCAATCAGAGTGTTAATATGACCCCAAAATGAAATTTTTCAGAACTGTAAAGTTACTTCTTTTTCCACTAAAAGTGATTTAAAATTGTGGAAAATATATTGTGATGAACAGGTTAATATTTTAGAAACCAAATTGTTTTTACTATCACTAAACCATTACCTGTTACAAACTGCAGCAGATATTGTCAAAGATTTATGAGATTAAAACTAGAAAGTTGAAACATCATTAATAAAACATAAATAATTTCATCCTCCACATATTCTATACTACCTTGATAAATTGTGGTTCTCCTGCTATTGTATGTGGTGAATGAGTTGTTTACTTTCCCTATCTTTCCTGTAAAAACATATTTTCTTAAGCAATTTTTTCATGACTCATTTAAAATACCTTGTGGTTGCATGTCTAACTGCTGCAGATAATTTATTAACAATTTTATTGGTATTTGTTTAAAACTTTTGTTTTAAACTTGTTTGAGAGTAGCTTTTTCTACCACCCACTGAAAGTTATTCGTTAGTGACCCACAAGCAGTATAATTCACATCACTAATTTGCTAGCAATAATTGAACTGGCACTGCCTGAAGTATGTATGAATAGACTGAAACTATGAAATAAATGAGTTGCAAAATCAATCTGCTACAGTTATTACCATACAAATACATCATCAATAAGCATATTCAGCAAATTGTGGTAAGCATTTTCACTGCAAGAAGAAAATCAGCAGACAATATTAAATGGCTAGATTCTATTATGGAACAATTAAATCGGGAACATGATGTCACATTAAAACATAAAGTAAGCAATCACTAAAATGACAACTTATCAATATATACAGCTTCTCACTATAAACAGTTTTGCTGACATAATTCGTTTTTGCTTGACACACACATACAAAATTTTTAAAATTTTCAGTTTTGACCTATGTATCAGATACAAAAAGTGGAACTAACAAGGAAAAAAGTATTATGAATATTAATTGATGAATAAGCTTACCAAAATCTATTCATTAACAATTATGTGGCACACCAACACAGACAAAGATTCCAAATCTTACAGCTTTGGTCTCATTACCATCAAGATCTATGTCATAAAAATAAAATTTTCTCAGACTTCCAGCCATATATAAATGTTACTTTATATTATTTACTTGGAAAAGAAAGGGAAAATACACCCCACAGTTAGCAAAGTTGAAGGGAGGATGGCAGCAGCAACACAAAACAACACACAAACAAAGAAAAAACCGTATTTCGGGTGAAAACCTCTTTTATCAAGTTAACAAAGGTAGGTGGCTGGGCTTGTGCATGACTTGAGTTCGACACAGCCACTCATAGAATGCAATAGACCATCGGAGGTGGGGGGGGGGGGGGGAGCAACGATAATATAACCACGAGTATAAGAAAGATTAAAATGGTTGAAAAAATAATAATAGTAATAAAAATATAAATAAATAAATAAAAACATAATTGAAAAATATATGAATCTATCCGTTAATATCTTCCATCCTCACCCCTATACACCCATCACAATAGATTCATATATTTTTCAAAATTTTCAATTATATTTTTATTACTATTATTATTTTTTTCCACCATTTTAATCTTTCTTATACTCATGGTTATATTATCGTTGCTTCCCCCATCACCTCCAACGGTCTATTGCGTTCTATGAATGGCTGCGTTGAATGCAAGTCTTGCGCTAACCCAGCCACCTACCTTTGTTAACTTGAAAAAGGGGTTTCCACCTGAAATATTGTTTTTTTCTTTGTTTGTGTGTTGTTTTGTGATGCTGCTGCCCTCCTCCCTTCAACTTTGGTGAGTGTTGGGTGTATTTTCCCTTTTTTTTCCATGTAAATATTGCCTCGGGGCGTTTCTTTCCTTCCATTGTTACTTTATATTATGTATGTCAGAGCATATATAGTTGGTTAAAAATGAGGGCAGTGATGGAGTTTTGAAAATTCCCATGAAAGTAGCATTTATATGCAGCTGGAAGCCAAAGAGAATTTTATTTATTATACACTATGAAGAGCTTTGTTCTTACAAGAACTATGTTCCTGGCTTATGTTTTGTTTGGGCTTTTGTGCTGGTCAGTAGTGCCCTAGCAAATGCCTAACTGGTAACATGGCTAATTCAATATGTTGTTAGGCAGAAAGGAAGCTCGGGGGTTGCAACACTTTGCCTAAATTGTGAACATAAAGTTCATAACCTGTGTAGCCTTCTGGAACCTTAATATTTAATAAAGCGGTCACCATAGGTTTGTATTACAACCACAAACATAAAGGGTGTAATAAATAAGATTACTTGACACAGTCTTAAGATCACAAAATACTTATATAGTTCACTCATACATTGTTGGTACAAGAATTGTGAATAAGACATTGGACTACAGTTTCACTGAAGATTGGCAGGCTAAGCACATTCATACGAGAAGACAAACTCACTAAGTCCCCCTAGCATTAGTGAGAAATGATTATGGCATGTTACGACATGCTGTAACAACTACCGCGTGGAGCATTTCACTCCGCGAACTGACACGAAGTTAACTGTTTGATTTCTACTGAAAGACTGGCCATTTTTAAGATGGCTGCTGGGACTTTTATCAACTTTTGCATTCCTATGATGTCAGAAAATTCTTTCAGAAATTAATATCTCCCAATATACAAAGTGATTTAACTTGCAATTACTACCAGGGCTTCCTAATATCATATTCTATCTATTTTAATTTAATTTAACATTCAAAAATGTTTCTATAAGCTTAACCTTGAAGTCAGTTATGTCACCAGCTTGGAACAATTTGTCGCATTCCAACAATTCCTGAAAAGTGGCAATGGGGGAGAGGTTATTTTGGGGGGGGGGGGAGGGGAGGAATCCTTCGCTGGTGGTGCCCACAACAGTTCTTCAAGTTTCATCATCATCAGATGAATGGTATAGGTATGCATAGAAGATGAAAAAACAAACATCTTGTAATCTCGTAGGAGAAAAAAAAAAAACACCTAAAGTTTTTCCCAAATTTTCCAGACACCTTTTCCAATTTTTCAATCCCTAAAAACTTTATTTGGACTATTATGAACATTAAAAAAAATTAGTCAAATTGGTCCAGTCATTCTCAAGCGATATTCTTACCAATGACAAGCATTTAATTTTTTAAGGAACCATTTGCAAGGATTTATTTGGGGAAATCATGGAAAACCAAAATCTTGATCATTGGATAAGGATTTGAATTCATCACTGTCACAGTTTGAAAATAAGGGACAGATCATTGGCTAAGCCATAACATGCTCTTAAAAATAAAAATGGTACAATTGGTGCACTGTCAAATGTATGCCACAAACATGATATTTCTGGTGAGTCCTCCTGGCAAAAGAAAAGAAAACTATGCATCAAGGACAGTGCCCTCTGTGGAGGTGAGTAAGGAGAACCTCCTTTCTTCTTGCCAAACTGGTAGGAGCTGCTCCACTTATGATCAGTCATTGATCAGCTAGAGCTTGTTTGCTCATTTTTAGTCACTACTCTGCTATATATTTATTTTCAGTGTTGAGGCAAGGTCTGGCTTTATGACTGAAACAAAGGCGGCCTTGTTTCCAAGCTAACTTGGCAGTTTTACCTGCTGCCTCATTTCACCTGATTGCTACATGGCCATAGAATCCGGCAGATTAATACCTCCTTTCCAGACTGGACAGAGTAGAGGGTGCTTTGGATTAAATGGTCTGCTGCAAAACATGTTTTTCCAATGCCAAAATGCAGCTGAGGGAATCCAGCTTGCAAAGAACTTCATGTCAAAAATTACTTTCATATGATGGAACAACTTTAGTAACCGTGTGTGTGTACACTGCACCTTCTAATCAGCTTGTATTTCTAAGTCCCTTTGAGGGAATGGCTATGGGCAAACTTTCTACGTTAGTGTGCTTATACCCCCTCCATATTTGCCAGAGTAAAAGCATGATGGTAATTTAAACATCAACAAAGACATTAATAAAAAAATTAATTGGTGGTAAACATAATATTTTATTGTAACATATCTAAAATAGTTTGGATCGCTTTTAAAACCAAGGAGGAAAATTTATTCCAACCCAGGTGATAAACGATTGGCAACCATATTCTTCTAAAACGGTTCTTGTACAGTAGCTGAACAACCATAATTTCAGATATGTAATCGGAAACTGCCAGGTTGTTGATGCAAAGTGTGTGAGAGGTTCCACAATGGGAGATGCCACCCAATTACCAGCAGCGCTTCACTATGTTCACACAAAGGCTGGGAATAGGATTAGTGTGACACGTACTCATAGCAAGTCGAGTTCCTGCAAAGTGAACACAGTACAACATCCAGAGGTAGTTGACCTGCGACAAACCATAGGCAATGCAGCAGTTCCCCAAATGTGATCATACAAAGGCTCTATAAATTGTAATAGGCAGGAGCGTTATGCATCCCATGCCCTACCACACAGCCATTTTGAAACACAGAGCCTTTAAAACAGTAGCTGTCATATCTCCTAGATGTGATATCCAGCTGAGTCATCAAAATTAAGGATCCATATCATTAAAACTCAAAATAGTATTCCACCAGGTAAGACGAGGGTCCCACTAAAAGACTATATTAATGAGTAAAAGGTACAAACCACGTTTTCTCAGCAGAAAATGGAAAATCAGTGCTTACTAAAGATCCATCTAGATTCTTCAGTGTGGTGTTGAAATTCCATCTCAGCACCTCTCATGCTAAATGATGAACAAAAAATAATGAAGTTGTTCAACAAATAAGGAGTATCGAAAGGGTCACCTTATTACAAATCAAATGCTGTTCATAACAGGGGATCAAACTTAAACTGACCCCTTGAGGAACACTACTTTTCCTGGATAAAAAGCTTTGAAATTCACAACATAATTGGTACCAGAAGCAATGCTCTGATAAAAATTATTGTAAATAAGGGGTAGATTTCCACTAAATTCCTAATCATGCAACAGATTTAATATTGTGTGCTGCCAGATAGTATTGCTGGCCTTATTTGTATCAGAACACAATTTCACAAGGTGCTGTATGCATTCAGTAATGTTTTGTATCACCGCCTCATGCAGAATCAGGTTATGCAAGCCAGAGCAGAATTTCCTGATTCACACTGAAAACAGCTCAACAGATCTTGGGATTTCCAGACACCAGACACCAGACTAAACAGTGGTTCACCATCTGCTCCAGTGTCTTCCCAATGCAGCTCATTTTGGCAATTCAATCATGGCTATCTGGTAACATTTTGTCCTTACCAGTTTTAAAAGAGACATAATACTTCTTTCCATGAGAAGTAATGTTCAATTCAAATACTATTAAAAATACCTAGGAGGTACTTTTTAGCATCTTTGCTAAGATGTTTCATCATTGGTACTAGATCAGGTCAGGCTCTGGCACGGTGTCTTTGGTGCTGTTTAAGGTTAAGTCCAGCCTCCCATAATGAGAAAGGGCTACTATACACCTGCATATCAGATGAAGTGAAGCATAAAACATGGCTTTCAGCAGCCTTCATTGCTGGACCCAAAGGTCAAATCTGGTAGATGAAGTAATGGCAGCTGCATGATGCTTGTTCACTTATTGTAAATTACACACCCCTGATCTAATCCAGATACTGGTGATCAAAAGTACATTCCAGATATATGGGAGATAAAACACCCATACTTTTGATGATAATGTTAAAAGATTTATAGAGCTGTCATGTCTCCTTTGCTCTCCTTAATAACATGACACATCTTAGCGCCCTGCATTCTGAAATGCTGCAAGGATGTTGGGTGTAATTTAAAATGACACAATTCCCATCCATGACCCAGATCAACAGAATGACATTTGTCATTCCAGCAGGGAGGGGCATTCTTTGCAGCATTCCTGAGTTTTTCAGAGTGGAAAGAACATCTGCCTGTTGAATCATTGCTGTAAAGTGATTCATCTTATACTCAATGTCATTACATTGATGGGGAGAAGGTGAGTGATCATAGAGCTGCCAATTGGCTATACTAATGTTCCACATGTGTCAGATGTTTCCTCTTCAATGTTGGAAATCAATATGCATCAATATGGGAAAGTGACGACTCCTGCAAGGTAACTTTCCACTGCACGGAGTCTGTGATTGAAGGAAAGCACAATGAAGGGTCAACGGCAGAGTCAATGATCAGAGTTTTTTCCCTGACAACACAACCTCCTCTGAACTGGCCTACCAGAATAAGCTGGACACCAGACATCCTCAAGGCCTCAATCTCCAATAAATCCCTCCCACCAGACCCAGCACTTATTATCACTACTATTTATATTGCTTACTAGTGTAAGTGTGTGACCGTTTTTTGCATATCATCATAGTTCTAGAATAGTTCCAGTTTTTAGGATGAGAGATTATAACAAGTCGACCTGATCTGACCAAATATAAATTTGACCTGTGTTTCAAGGTGAATAAAATCTCTTGAACTTGAAGAACTAAAAAGCATTAATAGGGGTAGGTATTAAACACAAACAGGGACGTATAATTGTTTCAAAAGTCAAACTCAAACTTGCTTAAATACAAACTTCACTTGTTACATTATTATTATTATTATTATTTTTTTTTTTTTTTTTTTTTTTTTTTTTTTTTGGGACTTGGCAAACACTTATAATCATTGGTCATAGTATCTGTAACAGCCAGATAACTTATTACACATTCTATATTATTAAACAACTAGCGGACTTGCCCGCTAGCTTAGCGGGCTTCGCCCGATTTTGGTCATGTGAATGAAATATTATATAAGTTTTTATTTTTTAGAAGGTGTGTAGGGTTAAATTTGCAAGAAATAAGACTGGTTCGTGAATAGCCATCCCAGCCGCTTGGAAAGCGAGGCTTGCCTACGAATATCCACAGCGCTGGCGTAGTGACGTAAAGAAATCCGAATATAATTTGTAGAATGTGGAGAAAGCTCCATAATTTGTACAAAATTGTCTAACTGTAAACTTTCTGGAACCTTGTTGAACTGTGTAGAAACTTATACACAATTCTGCAAAGTTCGATCCAATCCCAGAAAAGCGAAAATATTCCTTTAAGTTCAAAAGTACTGAGGATGGGAATATCCTTTTCAAGGCGAAGGCAGCGCAGCAGGGAGCGAAGCGGAGTTGGAGAGACGTGTCGTCGACAATATCCGTATGCTGAGTGATTTTGGTTAGGAAGGAAAAGCAGGGTCTCTTATTTAAACCAGACGAAATGTTTTTTTATGCGGGAACAAAGAATCAGAAAATTAGCTACCCTTCCATTGGTTGTTTGTTTGGTGGTGATTTTGTCGCCGAGAGCGAGGGTGACCCCCGCGAAGGGTTTTGTTGGCCCGAGAGTCGAGTTTGGAACAGAGTGGCGCAGGTAGCCTTTCAAAGGGCTGCAAATGCTTTGGCCCTTACATTTCGTATAATCCGCGATAAAGAGTGCATGTGCCTTGTCATCACAATATGTCGGTTAGCCTGATCTCGGATGTTACGGTTATTTATATAACACGTGTAAAAGCTTGCTGATACACGACATTTTTAGTTTTTCCCTGTGGTGCGTAAATCCAAAGTTGACTTGGCGTCCCAACCCTTGAGCAGGCTACGTATAGCTGACCATGTGAAAAGCACGGTGTATCCAAGTTTATGCCGACGACGTTTAGCGATTGTCCCTGAGCCTTATTGATAGTCATGGCAAAAGCAAGTCGAACGGGGAATTGCAATCTTTTAAAATCACAGGGCAAATCATTGGTGCCGGGTATCATAGGAATACGTGGTATAAAAACGACATCTCCCTTAGCGTTTCCGGTAATTATTGTTGCTTCAATGACATTCGGAAGCAATGTTTTAACGGAAAGTCTCGTCCCGTTGCACAGCCTGGGAGGGTCAATGTTGCGCAAAAGAATTATTGGGGAGCCAATTTTCAAATGTAGTTTGTGTGGAGGCATTCCAGGCGGTTCCAATGAATTCAGAAATTCCGTGGGGTAAAATACAGCTTGTTCAATGTCCACCACGTTGTCGATGGAGGTGTAGGTTACGATTGATCCTGGAACCTTTGCCTGAATGATGTCGTTCACTTTGTTGACACTGTCGTTTTTCGGGGCAAGAATCGCTCTCTCACAAAGCCACTGATGGTCTTTGAAGGTTTCACCTATGTTTGAGAAAACTGTGTCAATCAGGTCGTCCACTGATGGCAGAACCGTGCAGAAATCCGGCGGAAACGAAATGAGTCCCGTAGATGGATCCTCTGGAAACTTGCCCTCTCCTAGTAGAAGCAGCTGCTGTGCGAATACCTCGGCACCTATGTCTCCTTGCAAATGGACTCGCATGTTTGTTTTCAGGGTTTTAGTTTGGACGTGTCGCCAAAGCGATGACGCCTTGATGCAAGCATTGAGTTCATCTGCTGGTGTTGATCGAGGAATGACTGGTAGTGTCTGGCGGAAGTCTCCAGCAAGCACTACCGTTGCTCCCCCCATGAGCTGATTGTTTGCCCTGATGTCGCGCATCGTCCGATCCAACGCCTCCAGAGCGCGTTTGTGAGCCATTGTACACTCATCCCACACGATGAGCTTGCAACGTTTTAATAAATGGCCTTGACCTGAGGACTTACTGATATTGCAAACTGGGGTCTCGATGTGATGAAGATCTAATGGCAGCTTAAGAGCAGAATGTGCCGTCCGTCCACCAACCAACAACGTGGATGCTATCCCGGATGAAGCTAACGCCAAAGCGATTTCACCCCGCCGACGAACTTCTGCAAGTAGCAAGTTGATGAGAAACGTTTTTCCTGTCCCTCCTGGTGCATCTAAGAAAAACATACCTCCTTCTTGGCTGTCAATAAGACGTATGATTGCATCAAAAGCCTGTCGTTGATCATGAACTAAGCGGGGCTTGTTCTGCTCAACGAACGTTTGGAGTTCAACGGTATCGTAGTTATTTTCTCTCCAAACATCTCTATCAAGCACTTCTTGACCATCGCGATCGGGCGCGTCAAGGCCAAGCTGAATAAGGGTTTTCCCTGCGATCAAAACACATTTGTTTTCCAAACTGATAAGTGCTTGGTTAAATATTGCAGCGCAGTAGTTTATGGACGGCTGAGTTCTGCGTGCGGCTCTTAAAATATCCTCACTGAGATTCTCTTTGTATTTTTCCCATAGATTTCTTGGATTAGATGGAGCGCAGGTCGTTATGATTATGGCGAAAAGATCTCTCAGCTGCTGCGGAAAGGTATTGATGGATGCCTCGGCTAACGTAGTATCCCAGTGCTGGTCATCTTCCAATAGACCTCTCCTTTGACACGCCTCACGGTACGTTTCGCAGATTTCGCCGTTGACAGTTTTCAAATCTGCGAACGATTTTGGTCCTCGGACAGTGTGCAAGAGCATTCGCAAGAAGTAACATTCCGCGTTGGTGGGATGGACGGTGTATACACGTCCAATGGCGTCAGTCACAAATACGCCTGGATTTTCGGTCATTCGCGCACCCCGTTTTCGTCTGCAGAATGTTCTTGTGGATGTTTGCCACGTGTAGTATTTCGGCACCTCCGCGTATAATAACGTTTCGGCAAAAGGATCTTCTTCGCAGAGTTTGAAGAATGCTGTTAAGGTTGTGTTTTGCGGCTGCAGTGCTCTTTCGCGTGCTGTAGCTTCGGTGAAATAAACTCGTTGTCCATTTTCTAGATGAACACTTAGGTGGAAGACCGTCGGATAGCGTTCGTGGATTGGGAAATTGAGAATTCGCCAGATAGCTTCATTGCTGTTAATGTACCTTCCCAGTTGATATTGCATTACCTCGTCCCCCGCATTGGGATCCTCGAGGCCAAAAACAGCCATGTCACTGCCCTTGTTGACGTACTTACAAATGTATTTTATGGATTTCACCGAGCTGCAGTATTCTACATTTATGTGGGCCTGAAACATTGTTGACAGGATTGGGGAGTACGGTACCACCCACCTATTGTCTATTTCAACTTCAGTGAACCGATTATCGACCTTAACCATGACTTTTGTTTTTAATCCTCTGTTGTCGGGGCTGCGTCGTCTGTACAGAGGGTAACCGTCATTCCCGGTTTGTGTTTCATTCACAAACGGCCGCGGGTACCTTTTCGTGCATTTTCCGTCTTTCATGCACGGGGAATGAGAATTGAACGGCCCACATGGTCCATGAATCATATTTTTCGATACAACGTCGAAGAGTAAAGGATCTTTGTCAGGGTCAGGTAGCTCCGCTGATATGACCATGTCGATGTCGATAGGTCGAATTTTCTCCTTAAGCCAAACTAAGATGTGCGCGTGGGGAAGCCCTCTTTTCTGCCACTCGACAGAATACATCCAACATATAACTTCCCCAAAAATATGACAATTTTTAATGACATCAATAAGTTTTGCCAGTTTCTGTTTGAACACTCTTGCTATGATGTCATGTCGGTCAGTTGCACTTTGGCCGGGGAACAGGTTTTCAGTGATGTCCTCCCACGCTGAATTACATGTAAATGTGATAAATAGATCCGGACGGCCGTGTGTTCGTACATATGCCATTGCGTCTTGTGCGTACTCGTGCATATGCCTTGGACTCCCGGTAAACGTCGCTGGCAGTATAACCATTCTGCCAATGTCTGCAACGTTTCTGTCACTGGCGATTGCGTCTCGCAGATGAATATAGTCGTCAGCTCGAAGCTGTTTCTGATTTAGCCTGATAAAGAGAAGGCGCTCACTTTCCACTTTTGCGTACATGTCGACCACAAATTGATGAAAAAGATCTCGGTACTTGAGTATGTGGTTTGAAGAATTGTCGCGTATCATGATGCGATAAGCGTAGAAATCCATCGACGATACTTTCTTCTGAGTGGTTTGTCCAGTGCAGGGATCTGTTTGCATGACGTTGAAATGGTAGCCATCCTCTCCTTCCCAAAATATTAGCGGGTACTGTAAAGCGTCATATGAACGGTGCGTTTCAGATATCCGCTGTAAACCTTCGCTCCTCCTCTGTAAGACGATATCTCGCCTATCACAGTCTTGTCTGGAAATGACAATGGCGACTTCGTTGATTGTGGGCGCATTAAACCGCCGTTCATGTTCTCCTCGCGGACGTGTGTCAGCTCTTATCACCACCTTGTATTCATCCGTAGGCATCCTCTCCAAAGCTGTCTTGAACAGCCTAACTAAGTAATTCCGTGAATGCAACAGTCTTTGCAGATTTAAAACAATCTCTCGTCGAGTTTCGGGTATCGTTTCACACCGTCGATCAGCTTGCGATTCTTCATCGCCCATGAAATAAATTTGCAAGAATTTTGGGTCTTCATCGGGAAGTGGAAGAACAGAGCCTACACGATGGTAAATTTGGCCCTGCACCTTGAATGTGGGCATGAATCCATCTCCGACGATCACGTTTGCCCCAAACGAAGTCATCTGGAAGGCAGAGTTGTACTTCCGGATGTTTTTCAAAAAATGCTTCGATTCGGGGTTATTTCCAGAAATGTACGAACTCAGTGGAGGAGGTGGCTCTTGAAGAGGTGTCAAATTGACTCTCCCGTTCGAGCAACACATTCCAGCTGGTTCGCCTCGGAATTTTTTTGCTTGACAATAACCGCATACTACGTCCATCTTCCAATTAGAACATTTGGATGTGTATGGTAACCGCACTGAGGATCATAATTAAACGCCCCCAATCGCAGGTTACCCTGTCGGAGTCTCTCTCTCGCCTGATTTATCCTCACTCGAGATTCCTCGACGCGAGCTTCCCTTTGCTCCGGTGTTTCCGCAGCCCTCGCTGTGGAAACTCTAATTCGCTCTTGTTCGACGCGAGCTTCCCTTTGTTCAGGTGTTTCCGCAGCCCTCGCTGTGGAAACTCTAATTCGCTCTTGTTCAATGCGAGCTTCCTTTTGCTCAAGTGTTTCCGCTGCCCTCGCTGTGGAAATTCTAATTCGCTCTTGTTCGATGCGAGCTTCCCTTTGCTCCGGTGTTTCCGCAGCCGTCGCTGTGGAAACTCTAATTCGTTCTTGTTCGATGCGAGTTTCCCTTTGCTCAGGTGTTCCCGCAGCCCTCACTGTGGAAACTCTAATTCGCTCTTGTTCGACGCGAGCTTCCCATTGCCCCGGTGTTTCCGCAGCCCTCGCTGTGGATACTCTAATTCGCTCTTGATCAACGCGAGTTTCCTTTTGCTCAAGTGTTTCCACTGCCCTCACTCTGGAAACTCTAATTCGCTCTTGTTCGACGCAAGCTTCCCTTTGCTCCGGTGATTCCGCAGCCCTCGCTGTGGAAACTCTAATTCGCTCATGTTCAACGCGAGCTTCCTTTTGCTCAAGTGTTTCCACTGCCCTCACTCTGGAAACACTAATTCGCTCTTGTTCGACGCGAGCTTCCCTTTGCTCTGGTGTTACCGCAGCCCTCGCTGTGGAAACTCTAATTCGTTCTTGTTCGACGCGAGCTTCCCTTTGCTCAGATGTTTCCGCAGCCCTCACTCTGGAAACTCTAATTCGCTCTTGTTCGACGCGAGCTTCCCTTTGCTCCGGTGTTTCCGCAGCCCTCGCTGTGGAAACTCTAATTCGCTCTTGTTCGAAGCGAGCTTCCCTTTGTTCAGGTGTTTACGCAGCCCTCGCTGTGGAAACTCTAATTCGCTATTGTTCAACGCGAGCTTCCTTTTGTTCAAGTGTTTCCGCTGCCCTCGCTGTGGAAACTCTTATTCGCTCTTGTTCGACACGAGCTTCCCTTTGCTCAGGTGTTTCCGCAGCCCTCGCTGTGGAAACTCTAATTCTCTCTTGTTCAACGCGACTTTCCTTTTGCTCAAGTGTTTCCACTGCCCTCACTGTGGAAACTCTAATTCGCTCTTGTTCGACACGAGCTTCCCTTTGCTCCGGTGTTTCCGCAGCTCTTGCTGTGGAAACTCTAATTCGCTCTTGTTCAACGAGAGCTTCCCTTTGCTCAGGTGTTTCCACAGCCCTCGCTGTGGAAACTCTAATTCGTTCTTGTTCGACGCGAGCTTCCCTTTGCTCAGGTGTATCCGCAGCTCTTGCTGTGGAAACTCTAATTCGCTCTTGTTCAACGTGAGCTTCCCTTTGCTCAGGTGTTTCCGCAGCCCTCGCTGTGGAAACTCTAATTCGGTCTTGTTCAACGCGAGCTTCCTTTTGCTCAAGTGTTTCCACTGCCCTCACTCTGGAAACTCTAATTCGCTCTTGTTCGACGCGAGCTTCCCTTTGCTCCGATTTTTCCGCAGCCCTCGCTGTGGAAACTCTAATTCGTTCTTGTTCGACGCGAGCTTCCCTTTGCTCAGGTGTTTCCGCAGCCCTCGCTGTGGAAACTCTAATTCGCTCTTGTTCGAGGCGAGCTTCCCTTTGCTCAGGTGTTTACGCAGCCCTCGCTGTGGAAACTCTAATTCGCTCTTGTTCGACGCGAGCTTCTCTTTGTTCTGTCATTTTAACAGCACGGGACGTGGAAGCCCTGATCCAAACTTGTTCAAGGCGATCATCGTGCTGTTCAGGTGTTTCAGATGCCCGCATCCTTTTTGTTTGTTTAACTTTCGAATTTACTTGTCCTATTGATTTGCTTTTTTTCAGTGGCATTGTTTGTGTTTTCTCCGATTCCATTGCAGTGATATGATCTGTGCGTTACTGTTAACTGACGCGTGCTCCAATGGACCCGCTGATATATACCCTCTCGCAAGGGAAAGGATGAAGGCGGGTATGAATGGGCACTTCTAGAATACTCTGCTAGAATATTCGAAATTATTATTGTTTTACCAAAGAATAGATAGATGGTCCAGAACACACTGGAAAGTTGAAGAAAAGTGACTTAAATAATCGTAGTTGCGGGGACGAAGATTCGAACCCGAGCTGCACGCTTGACAGGCAAGCGCGGTACTGCTGAGCTAAAGCGCCAACTGCCTGGCAAAGCGGCTAGAGAGCCACATGGGCTGAGCTCCGCTCGGCCGGAGTAGAGACATGTCCGCTGGGGCACTCGGAGTATTGCCGTTTATCGTGGAATACTGCAGAGTATTGACACAATTCAAGTTACGATTATTTCAGCGTCATTTCTTTCATTTTAATAACGAATATCTATGATCCTAATTGCACTATTTGAACCGGACACCTTTGATTCGACAGGAAATTTTTCAATTATGAGACAACATGTATTATTTATACAGATAATTTTTCAACCAAATGTAGACGGTATTTATCTCCTTGTTTCAAAGGATAAGTGTGCAAAGTTTCATCGAGATAGGATGAAAACTGTTGATTTGTATTAAGAACAAAACAAAGTCCAGTGCCATCCCTACAGATTTTCTCATCAAATTCCATCAATAACGGTATAGGCATTTAATTGTCAAAACGTAACATAAGACAGAGACTTACTTCCGCATTTAAAGTATTCCTACTGCAGATTACACACACACTGATTACAAATCACCCCTGATGGATCAATATAACGTAAAAAAAGTGTACATCTACTGTATTGCAAGACTACCTACAAATTGCCTCAGATTGCACCCCTACCTTTGTGATATCTACAGTTTAAAATTCAATCCGAATAACCGACGGCCCAGGCCTGACTCATACGATGAAAAACAATTTTTAAAAAATTTAGCCTCCACGGAGACTTGAACCGGAGACCACGACGTTCGTAAGCAAGCTCTTTAGCCACTGAGCTGCCAGTTCACTACACGGAAACACGGCCTGGAGATGTCCACATCCAACGTGTCTGTCTATCGCCGTATTTCGAAGTTATGAGACAAAATGTGTTATTTATACAGATAATTTTTCAACCAAATGTAGACAGTATTTTTCTCCTTGTTTCAAAGGATAAGTGTGCAAAGTTTCATCGAGATCGGATGAAAACTGTGGATTGGTATGAAGAACAAACAAACCAACAAACAAACAAACAAACAAACATATATTCATCTTTATATATAAAGATAAAGATTGAGCAACTCCGAAGAAATGAAATACTGGAACTGTCGATTTGGTAACATATTTGGTCTGATGTACACTTAAAATAACCTAATGACTCACATGCAGTGAACATGAATAAAGACCAATAACGAAAGTGGTCATTAAAAAGCCTAAAAAGCAAATAAACCATAATTCATAAATTTTGGTCAAGCAACAACATTAGTGAAAGTTTTAATTAAATTGAAATTTATACTAAGCTAGAATGACAATTGGCATTCGTGGTTACAGCAGAGACCATGAGTAATTTAATTTTTTTTTTTTAAGTTTTTACGTTGCTTTAATCAGCAACATGTTACTGAAAGCAGATGCACATATTTTTGCTGAAAAATTTATCAATATATTTTTTTAACTATAAAGTGCTACAAAAAGAAAACTTGATGAATGTATTATGGCAATTGATTCAGTTGTAGTTGCTTAGCTGTTAAATTGTGGAATAAAATCTCGTGACCTTGAAGAACTCAGAAGTATTAATAAACGTAGGTATTAAACACGGACAGTGATGACTGCGTTATCGTAGAATTGTTTCAAACGTTGTAGGCTCAAAGTTGCTGAAATACAAAAGTGGCTTGTATTTGGCCCTTAAAATTCACTCTTTTGAAGAATTCCTGTTTATTTGAAAGCATCACATTGTTTTTTTGAGTCTGGGCATTCATAATATAGTCTTTGACCACAGTAACATCGGAGAACTTAATCCAGATTCCTGATTATTAAGCTCCAAAGAAATCAATTGCCAGAATACTTGATTCGGTAACATATTTGGTCTGAAGTCCTCTTTAAACAACATAATAACTCAGTTACAGCAAACATGAAAAAAGACGATTAATGAAAATGGTCAGCAAAATATGTAAAAAGTAAATAAATCGTAATGTATAATCTTGGGTGAAGCAACATTAACGAAAGTTTTAATTAAATTGAAATTTTGTCTATGTCGGAATGACAATTGTCATTCGTAGTTACAGCAGAGACCATGAGTAATTTAAGATTTTTTTAAATGTTGATTTCATTAGCAATATGTTACTGATAAATGGTTGCACGATTTTTTTTTTTTCAGCCATTAAGTTTATCGATATTTTTTAACTATGAAATGCTACAAAAATCAAACATAATTAATGTATTATGACAATTAATTTCATAGCAGTTGGTTTGCTATTGAATTTCTTCCAATGATATCTCTATTAATTTGCGAGCGAAGGCTGACAAATGACATTGTTCTCCAGCCAGTAGCTATCGAGGTGAGTGAGTGAGCTTAGGAAATTATATAGTAAATATTTTATTTTTCATACTTAAAGTTTTTTCAAAATATGATTTACATTTATATCATCATTCAGTTATTATGTTGATCTCCCACTTTCAACCATATATACCTTCAACATTACCAATTATCGATTCAGTATTTGCACTTCCCTCCTCTCATATATTACCATCTATGCTGGCAATTTCATGCAACCTCCATTCACCAGACGGCCATCATCGGGTGCACGTCTGATTCCGCCTGGTGTCTCACTTTCAGCAGGAATAAGCATAACCGCCAAAATGTTGGGCATTTCTTGTGTTGGTTCTTTTTTATGTTCATCATTCCCAGCCGCTTTCATCTGTGGTAAATTTTTGGTCATATTTCCGTGTCCTTCCTTAGTTTTATTGCCTTAAAGCATTTTTTTGCTCATTGTTGTTATTTTATTTATTTATTTCATAAGGCCTAGCAACTAATGTAATACATATAAATATATACAACAACAAGAACTTTGGTAACATTCACAAACTGATGTCCTGTTGTTGCAGCCATTCCATGAAGGAAGTTGTAGTACCGAAAATGTCTTGAAATGGTCCTCACCTCGCATTCGAGAGGACGGTGGTTCGAATCCCCGTCCGGGGATCCAGATTTGGGTTTTCTATGGTTTCCCAAATCACTCCAGACAAATGCCGGGATGCTTCCTTCATAAGGAATTGGCCGAATTCCTGCCCATTCCTTGCCCCCATCCTTTCCCGTCTCTAAAGACCTCGCTGTTGAGAGACGTAAAGCAGTTAAAAAAAAATAAAAAATAAATTGAAATGGTCCATCATACTTCCTTAGAGGGCATTCCTTGATTATATGCTCCACACTCTGGGAAGGAGCTATGCAGTCACAAGCAGGAGAATCCTGAACAACCTACTTATACAGCATGGCATTGCATTTGGCGTGACCTAATTTTAAGCAATTTAGTTTGACCCACTGGTCTCTCTTCAGGTGGAATCCCGGAAGTTTAGCTGTGGGATCTTTAATATCTGGATGTTTTGCAGATGCAGAGTTCCAGCTATGTCACCACTTTTCCTTTACATTAAAGTCAAATACGTCTTGCCATACTGGGTTTCTGGATTTAAGACAAGTGGGGGGCAGGTCATTTAGGACCTCGTGGATTGGGAGACCCTTTGGTTGGTCAGGATGGTGTTGTTTTATCCACTCGAGTGCCATTGCTTCTTGGCGTCTTACCTCTGGAGGTGGTATGTTGCTGATCAGATGTAACCAGGGGACTGGGGTAGATTTTAGTGTGCCAGGTATTACTCTCATACATTCGTTCAGATGTAAGTCGATTTTTCTAGTGTTAGCACTACGTTGCCACACTGGAGCACAGTACTCAGTAACAGTGTACACTACGGTGGGAGCGGTTGTACGTAGTGAGTCCGCATCAGCTCCTCACGAAGTACCTGCTAGTTTCATGATGTTGTTCCATGTTTTAAGTTTCTGACTTGTATTTTCCAAGTGATTTTTGAATGTCAAGGAATGGTCTAAGGTGATGCCAAGATATTAAGGACAGAAATTATGTTTCACTCTCTGGTGGCAGAAGTTCACTTTGAGCTGCTGATGTTCTATTCCATTGCTCAAAATGGAATGCGCATACTTCTCTTTTCATCAGGTTTGGAATAAGTCTCCACTTCATATAGTACACATTCAGGGTTTCTAAGTCATTTGAGAGAGTGCTTTCACCTTCCTTTAATGTGGCAGTTTGGACAGCAATAGCTAAGTCATCAGCATAGCAGAATTTATCGCTGGTTGTTTCGGGCATGTCACTGGTGTACAAGTTGAAGAGCAATGGAGCTAATTCTGACCCTTGAGATAACCCATTTTTTTATTGTAAATACTTACTTGTCTTTTGTCCAATGGTGACCTTGAAATATCGGTTGGCCAGCATGTCCTCCAGGAGTGATGTTAGTTTCCTGCATGGTTCATGTTTTTAAGTAGCAATCAATCCAGTGAAACCGTATCATATGCCGCTGTTAGGTCAACAAAAGTTACTGTTGTCTTTAACTTCATCTGAAATCCAGCCTCAATATATGATGTCAGTGCTAATACTTGTTCACAACAGCTCCATTTTAATATGTGAGTGGAGAATTAATTTCAGCTCCGTTTTAGTCTGAAACCTGTCTGGTATGTTGGTGTTATGTTATTTATTATTCCTTGAGTACGGTTAAGAATGAGGCATTCTAGAAGCTTATAGCAAACACTGAGTAGAGCAATGGATTGATAGCTTGGAGCATCATCTGCTGGTTTTCCTGGTTTGAGGATCGCCAAGATGTGAGCCATCTTGAATTCTGGGGGGATGATCCCAGTGTCCAGGATATCGCTGAAGAAGTTCTTGGGCCCTGTTCTTCCCTGTTTCCCCAGATATCTTATGAATTCTGGGAAAACACTATCTAATCCTGCTGCTATCCTCATTTTTAGCATTTCAATGGCTTTCTCAACTTCTTCGTGACTGAATGGATTAGAAAGAGTAGTGTTATTTTGGAGGTTTTTTATCCATAGCAGTCATCTCTCTCTCCATTTGTTTCTTCATTGCAGGATCTATTAGGACTTTATCAGATCTTGTTTAGATGTGTAATTCCATTTCAGTTGGTGTAATTCCTGGCTCCTCTTTGCATGCATTTGAGGCTGCACATAGTTTTCTAAGGAGAGTATATGTTTTTCTACTGGAGTGAGTAAAGCTCATGTGAGAAGTTAGTTCTTTCCATTTCTGTTTCCTCCCTTCATTCAGTTTTTCTAATGTTCTTGTTCCTGTTCCAGGGTCACCAGTTTTTTTTTTTAAAAAATAATTATCATACATAGTTTGTGTAGGGTTCTCCCAGCATGGAATGTATTGTTTCCTGTATCCTCGAGGGATTTTTCATATAGTTGCAGCGATAACAATACTTACAAATCTCTCGTAAGTTTTTGCTTTTTGGGGTACCCATCACAAGGTTACTATTATATACCTCAGAACTATGTTGGGCTATATTTGCCCTCCTTAAGTTTCACCTTGGTTTATGAATTAATCTGGTAACAGGTATTGTGATACCAAAACTGTTTAGTGTTGGTCTGTGTTGGCTTCTTGGAAAATGCTGAAGGACTTTCCTTGTCTGGTCTAAAGGTTTTCCCTTCATCTGTAGAAACAAAAAAGCAGATTAGAATTGGTGTCGGATTGCCATCTAGCGAAATGGAATATTTTTTTTTCTTTAGCATCATAGCTGAGATTCTTACTTTCACACCACATATTACGTTTTTCTCCATTTTCATCAGTATTTGGGTAAACCCAAGATGAATGTGACTGGTAAAGTCTCCTACGTACAAGCAAGGTTTCAGTTGTGGGGGCAGTGATGGAGTTGGCCAGCTGGAATGAGGTGGTTTGTAAACTGATGCAACAGTTAAATTATTGAGTTTGACAGTTATTATTTCTATTTCATTGACATTTTGAGAGCTCAATTCTGAAATATTGCAAATGTTACTTTTGGCATAAATAGCTGAACCGTGTATAGGAGAGGGAAGTGTCGTTATCATTTTGTATCCTGCAATCTTGCCCCCTGCTTTCCAAATCTTTTGCAGTCATATGGGTTTCTTGAACTGCTAAGATGTTGATTTTGAGGTCAGTAGCTAGTTTACTAAGGTATTCACACTTATCAATTGTTAGTCCTTCTGCATTTATTTGAAAAATATGTGAGTCTGGGTCCAAACGTTCTGGTTGGTTGGCTCTTACAAGTGCCGTTGTTTAGTTTCATCTTCAGATGTTGCTTTGTGTGACCGTGACCGGCGTCGATACACGAAAAAAACACGTATATGCATAGAATACATAATTTTCGAACCTATGGCCCTTCTTCAGTAGTAGTGAGATGGCTGCATGTTAGAGGCTGGCAACCAACCGAGTGAGCCCGGCAGGCCAGTAGCTCATCGTGGGGGTAAAACAACATGGCGGGGAGTGAGGGTGGGAGTAGAAAGTCATAAGCAGAAAAACACTAGTAGATAGATAATAAACCCGTCCTTAGGGACCCGTTGTGGTAGTGTGGTTGACAAGTGATGGTCCCAAATTGCCTATTAAGTAATAGATGTATGTGCAAAAACGAAAAACTGAGTGAGACATATGCAAAATAAAAATAAACTAAAAATTAAAATTAAGCAAAATTCGAAGTTACAAACTAAAAAAGATAGGCTCTGGTGAGCAATGGTTCTGTGGGAAAAGGTAGGAGGTGAGGGGGATGGGTGTGAGGGAAATTGGTGCTATCAAAAAATTTAGTCCTGGTGGTTGTCTGGTGTCCAGTTGGTACTGGTAAGCAAGTTCCCACCTTCTGAGTTCCGAAATGCTACTTTTGTCTGAGAGGACTCTGATGGTGTGGACTTCGAAACATGTGTTAAGATTTTTGGTACCGTGAGTGGTGGCATGATAAGATACACGGTGGACAGGGTGCTGGGTGAATACCGATTGCCTGTGTCCATACATTCTGATGGCCAGTGGGTTTGTTTTCAGACAGGGACAATGGTTGCAGGTGAGTTATCAGGTGGGAGGATACACACGTGGCAAGTAATGTGATGGGGAAGCTTTTCCCAGTTATGGGATTGGTAAAGGTGGTGGATGGCGGGTGCATACTGCATAATTTGCAGCGGGATCTGTTGCAAGGAAACTACCCTTGGGGCTGTCTTGTAAGTTTGGAGGTCTGGGGGGCCCTGTGTTTATGGACCAAGAGTTGGTTGAGGTTTGGAGGTCTGCTGAAGCAGGTTCTGGGTGGGTGAGGGAGTATTTTTGGAAGGAGGTTTCTCATCTCTGGACAGGCTCGGAGGAAGTCATACCCTTGTCGCAGGACTCGGTTGATGGATTCCAAACCCGGGAAATCAAAATGGGGCCATGGTTCGTTTTGGATCATTGAGGATTGTTGATAGGTTTACTAGTTTGTGATATGGCACATGAAACTTGTTTGTGAAGTAAATATGGTGGATAATTGTGGGAAATCAGAGCTTCAGAGATGTTGCTAGCATACTGTTGGAGGGCCTGTTCATTGGAACATACGTGACTCCCCCAAATGCCAAGGCTATAGGGGAGGGAGCATTTGATGTGGTGAGGGTGGCAGCTATCATAATGAAGGTACTGTTGTAGGTTGGTGGGTTTGATACGAACAGATGTGTTGATGTAGCCGTTAGTGAGGGATAGGTCGACATCCAGGAAAGTGGCATGTGTGTGGGAGTAAGGCCACGTGAATTTCAGAGTGCTGGCAGTATTGAGTTTATTGAGGAAACTGAGTAGGTTGTCTTCCCTGTGGGTCCAGATTATGAAAATATCATCAATGAATCTGACCCACAAAATGGGTTTCAGCTGGGATCCAGCTAAGAATGACTGGAGAACTTATGGAAAGTGGGTGATGATGGAGACTGTCTCCCAGAAAGACTGTTGGTCAGGAAAAAGGTGGGGGTAAATTCAAACAGAGGAAAGGTAGGGCCAGTGATTCATAGCTAATACCAGAGCATAGATAAATATCCTAAATGATCTCTGGTCGGTGGGAAGAGCAAAATATAATTAAATCTAAATATATATATATATATAAAACTAAGGAAGGATAGGGAATTATGACCCAACACTTACCACAGATGAAGGCAGCTCGGACGACGAACAAAAAACAAACACAAGAAAAGCTCAATATTTCAGCCTACAGCAGCCTTAAACGTGCAGAAGGTGAAGCCCCAGGCGGCGTCACATGTGTACACATAGACGGCCGACTGGTGAATGGCATCTCAGGCGTGGATGGTAGATTAGATGGTGGGAGGGGGGGGGGGGGAGTAAGCTCAAATCTTAGATTGATAATCGATAATCGATACTGATGATGATATGTTATTATTGAAAGAGATGAATAATAACTGGGTGGGGATATATATATATAAGTGAAAAGTAAAATAAATGTAAATAGCATGGAAAATAGTAAATACAGAAATAAAAAAATGTAAATGGTATAGATAGTAAGTGCTGGGTCTAGTGGGCAGAGTTTATTGGAGATTGAGGCCAGGAGGATGTCTGGTGTCAAGGATATTCTGGTAGGCTAGTTCCCATCTACGAAGTTCAGAGGGGGTCGTATTGTTAGGGAAAACTCTGATTGCTCTAACTGAAAAAACAGATGTTCAAATTATTGATTTTGTGGGAACTGGCATGTTTTGCAACTGGACGGGCCTCAATGTTAGTATAAACTGTCTGTCTGTGGCCATTCATTCTGATAGCTAGGGGATTGGTTGTGAGGCCTATATATGAACTGGAGCAATGGAGGCATGTCAGTTGGTATATGAGGTGTGTTGTCATGCAAGTAGCATGACCAATTATAGGGAATGTTTCACCTGTCGTAGGATTGGAGTAAATGGTAGTGGCTGAGTGCATGCTGCATGTTTTACAACGGGGTCTATTGCATGGGAATGAAATCTGTGGCAGTGTGGGGGAATTACTTGGTGAGTACTTGTGAACCAAGATATTTCTTAAATTTGGTGGTCTGCAGACTGTAAGGAAGGGAACGTTTGATGTGCAAGGGATGACAACTGTTGAAATGAAGATATTGCTGCAGATTAGTAGGTTTGGGGCACCTACATACCTCTGTTCATATCAAACTTAGTACACAAACAAATCTCCCATGCCATAGCCCTTCCTTTACACAGCCACTCCAAGTCAGTACCCCTTGAAACTAACCACAGCACCGCCTTCATCACTCAGTTCTTCCCTGGTCTCGAGTCTATTAACCTAATCCTTCGCCGTGGACATGATTTCCTACGTTCCTTCCCCGGGATGCGCACCATTCTGCATAAAATTCTACCCACTGCCCCTCGCACATTTTTTAGCAGACCACCAAATTTAAGAAATATCTTGGGTCACAAGTACTCACCAAGTAATTCCCCCACACTGCCACAGATTTCATTCCCATGCAATAGACCCCGTTGTAAAACATGCAGCATGCACCCAGCCACTACCACTTACTACAATCCTACGACAGGTGAAACATTCCCTATAATTGGTCATGCTACTTGCATGACAACACACCTCATATACCAACTGACATGCCTCCATTGCTCCAGTTCATATATAGGCCTCACAACCAATCCCCTAGCTATCAGAATGAATGGCCACGGACAGACAGTTTATACTAACAATGAGGCCCATCCAGTTGCAAAACATGCCAGTTCCCACAAAATCAATAATTTGAACATCTGTTTTTCAGTTAGAGCAATCAGAGTTTTCCCTAACAATACGACCCCCTCTGAACTTCGTAGATGGGAACTAGCCTACCAGAATATCCTTGACAACAGACATCCTCCTGGCCTCAATCTCCAATAATCTCTGCCCACTAGACCCAGCACTTATTATCTATACCATTTACATTTTTTTATTTCTGTATTTACTATTTTCCATGCTATTTACATTTATTTTACTTTTGACTTATAGTTATTTATATATATATATATCCCCACCCAGTTATTATTCATCTCTTTCAATAATAACATATCGTCATCAGTATCGATTATGGATCTAATATTTGAGCTTACTCCCCCCCCCCCCCTCCTACCACCTAATCTACCATCCGCGCCTGAGATGCCATTCACCAGTCGGCCATCTATGTGTACACATGTGACGCCGCCTGGGGCTTCACGTTCTGCACGTTTAAGGCTGCTGTAGGCCGAAATATTGCGCTTTTCTTGTGTTTGTTTTTTGTTCGTCGTCCCACCCGCCTTCATCTGTGATAAGTGTTGGGTCATATTTCCCTATCCTTCCTTAGTTTTATTGCCTTAAAGCTTTTTCCTGCTCATTGTTATTATATATATATATATATACATAAATTAAAAATAATAATATATTTATAATAATTTAAAAAATTTTAAACCAAAAACTCTATGAAGTAAACATCACCTTAGGTTAGTGTTGGTTTGATATAGGTAGTGGGCAGCCTGTAGGCATATTACCTTGAATAGGAAATCTGGTGGTAAATGTGAGTAGCCCTTGCAGGGAGACCACAGGTTTGGACTGTGCAAAGGAAGGAATGGGAAGAAATGTTTCCATAACTTTCAGGAAACCACGAAAAATGGAAATTTGGAGCGCTGGACAGTCACTTGAACCTACGTTCTGAATGCTAAGCACAAACAGTATCTCTCAGCCAGTTGGCTAAGTATCATTGTTTTAGTGTTAAATTTATTTGAATTATGTAGTGTCATTTTTTGCAATAAAAGGAGTAGGGTTCAGTGGCAACAAACTACAAAATACATTACAGTTTCATAGGCAGCATATACTATTGTGAAAAATACTTCAAACAATGGGGTACTTGACTAATTTTGGGAAAGTATTCAGTATAGTAGCTGTGCATCTACTTTAACCAAAAAAATATTAGTCTTGGAAAATATAAATGAAAAAATGAAATTTTGTATTTTTATATGATGATTTGAATTTGGTGTCAAAACACCTGCAGCTGATACTCTTGTGATGTCACATCCCTGGTTGTACGCAAAGCAGCGGTTTGCTTATTTTGTTGATAAAATGAGTTATACAGTTTACAGAATGTTTACAGTGCTTTGGTGTGTAAATGTATCCTATAAAAAGCAAACAAATAGTTTATTTACATTTCACACCTGGAAGAAATGTGGAAAAAATGGCTAAAACTTGCACAACATAACCAGGATTTTTGTCTATAAAATCTTCAATATATTTTTGCGAACACTACCGTGACGTAAGTTTTTACTTAATATTTTATTAGATTCAATAAGCTATATATCTCAATATTTTGGTCTCTCTTAAACTTAGATTCTTATCGATAGATGAATTATCACTTTCAAAGTTGAGTATTGTATGCTCCCATAAACACAACGTCTTTATGACTACTTGAAATTAGTCGGACATCATCTATATGATCTGACACATGATTTGAATAATAAAAGTATGTAATGCATCAATAAAATTGGTAAAGGGGCAGGGTGGGGTCCTTCAAGATCTCACTATAGGGGGAGTTCCATCAGATCTCACCAAAACTCACCATGGAAGGTGGCTGGTCCTAATTTCCGGAAAACCCCTCACATAACTAATGGACGCCCCCAAATTGTTTTCAAAATTTGTCTGTAATTTTCGTAATGCTACTATTACTTCATCATTAAAAACGTCTGTGATTTATTTACTATTTTCTAATAGCCCATGGCTAATACAAATACAGTTACATTTTGTTAGGTTTAGCTGCACTTTATCATCATAATTAATATATCATCTCATTTGAATATTCATATATTGTCATGAGGAATCCTTGCTATTAGTTCTTTATCTACTTATGGGCAAATGAATTACATTTAATTACTGCCTTTGCCAAAATTGGTTCTATAAAACAATATTTAGCTAACAACAGCAATTCTTTCTAGGCTGTATAAGTTTCTGAAATATATCCTCTAAACTGATCTAACATTAAAATACAATGTCAAAAAATTAATTCTTGTACAACTTTTCTTAAAGATATGAAAATATGTGCACTTTTGAGCAAAAAACTGTGCAAAATTTTGACATTCCAGAATTCTGGTGTGCAAAAATCACTGTATTATATAAAAAAACTTTCCAAGCAATGTCATATCATTTTTGGGCAAATTAGAGCTGTTTGCCTTGGTAAATCCAGCATTCATTGTAAATATATTTTTATAATGGATTGGTAACTAGAACTACGTAATAAATTGTTTTAAAATCTGAAATATATGTCACAAAGATTGGTGACAGATGCTTAACACTAGGAGCAAAAGTGGTGCTTGATGTCACACACTCTGATTGCTGTTTTATGTAATGTAACTTTTTATTGTGATTTTAACTTTTATCAAGCAAATAAAGTTTATTTTAAGTATCCTTACAACTTTCTCTATCTTTTTCAGTTAAAGTTTTATAGTTTTCTTTTTTAGTGTCAAGTACCCCATTCACTACAGAAGCAAAATTATAAACGAAGAGCTTTCTTAGATATAAAATTAACATATGTACCTTTAGTCAAAACATTAAAGTAGTAAACGAAACAAGTGATGTATTATCTGTATCGCCGAAGTAAATAATTTTTCTAAAATGAGCAGATAATGGAACCATCATTTACTACAGATTATGACAGATTTATGAAGTTTCACACAAACACAGAGATAATTTTGAAAATTGGAAAATTCCATTTTTCTTAGTATCTTTTTTTGTTTGTGAATCTGTATCATACTGACAACAAGTGTAAACCATGGTCCTTTTCCAGTTCTTATTTAAATTTGTTATTGTAGCACTTTTGTGTTACAAATGAACCTGAAGAACTTACCCAAGATTACTAGCTTATTTCATTTAATACATGCAGTCAAATTCATCACCAGTCTTCATGTGTCAAATCAATTCAGCAAAAATTAGCATTCAGGATATCAAACAAATAATAGGAAAAAATGTATATATGTATTTGTGACATAATAACATCCTCATTAAGACTGAACAAATTATTTCCTATTGCTGATTACCTGCGACGCAGAACTGCTAGCTATATGTCCTCGTACTCCCCACATTTGTTGAAACTGAACTCTGATTTCATTAAAAGTTTCTGTTATTACAGCAATGAATACATTTTTTACAAGCCATGCTAGAAAGAATATCATTGTGCTGAAATAAAACACAGCTCTCCATCCAGGTAAACTGTCTATGGCTCGGTACATTATAAACACCCAGCCTTCTTGCGAAGCTGCTTGGTAGACTGTGAAGATACTTGTAGCTGTAGAAAGAAAGGTACTATTATAATGAATTTCAACTTAAAATTTGGGATTTTGCAAATGGGAAGAAAAGCTTTATTATTTTATGGGTAATGTTACTAAGTTAGAACTGTTGGTTAGTATGTAATAAATGTGGTAGAAAAACTTCAATGCTCTGTTAAGAGGGATGTGTACAGAACCTTGGGTGTTCTCTTCAACTCGCTAGCCACACACACAGTCTTTTTTTTTTTTTTTTTTTTTTTTTTTTTTTTTTTTTTTTTTTTTTTTGCCAACATCGAGGTCATTAGAGGGAGGTGCAGTCAGGGGGCAAGGAATGGGAAGGAACTTGGCCACAGCCTTTTAAAGGAACCATATTGGCATTTGGCTGGAAACCATGAAAAATGCAAATCTGGATGGCCAAATGGGGTTTCTATCACAGATGCTCCTGAATGCGAGACCAGAGTATTAAGACTCACACACTACGCTTGATCTCTCTCTCTCTTCTCTATGAAGTTACTCCATTCCAGGGGATGTGGTGAAGGATTTGTGTAGTAATGAGCTTTAGAAATAGGAACATTTCAGAACCGGAATAAATGATCAGGGATATGAGAAAAATGAATCGGGATCTTTGGACTCAGCATATAGATGTGGAAATGAGATATGTTTGCATTCAATGGAGTGTAGAAAGAATGGTTAAGAGCTGGAGACATTTCCTAGGGAAAATAGGATAAACAAGAGGAAGAAGCTAGGTTCTTCAAAAATTGTAAGGGCAAATAGGTTTACCTATTACCAGAGTCAGGGGAAGGAAGCCTCATGTAGATGTAGGAGTAGGTAAGGTACAGTAAGTCAATAGAAATACACGCAAGGAAATAAAAAATGGGATGAAAAAGTTTTGGCTGCTATGTAGTAGGCATAGCAGAGGAGTAGGCCCTGGAAGGATCAGTTAGGCGCAATACACCAGGTCACAAGTCTTTTTAACCTAATGCAACATAAGGGCTGGTGATAAAGGATACAGTTTTACCTTGTAGGCATTTTACTAAGGAAGATAGAATAGTGATAGCAGGGGATGCAGGAAATAGTATTGATGGAAAAATGAGTTGTAGTATGGAGAGTGAACTGGGATAGATAATGAAGGAGGTTCAACATATCAAGGTGGAACTCATACAGGCCCTGAGTAACCATGATTGGTCACAGTTGAACCATGCTGTGAGGTGGGTAAACATGGAGGCAGACAGTGTACTGATTAAATATGGTTTGGGAATAAGCAAGGCTTTCTCATTAACTATGACAATGAGGTGGTATTTGCTTCCCTGATCCATTGGTTACTAACTAGTGATATTCACATAGTTCGTGCATATATTCGGTTGGCAGCTTCTTCAATAATTATAATAACAGCTTCCACACTGCAAAGAGGAACAGTGGTCCCAAGTTCTATTGGTAGAGAAACTTTACACCAGCACTTGAAAGTCATAGAGTTGTTTTAAATCATTGAAGTTACCACTGGTATAAGAGAGTATATACCAACTTGAAAGTATAGGTTTATCAGACTTCTAACCAAAATGAAGATTATTTCAAAATAATTAAAGCATTCAGCCATACACGTTCATATACTGAAGCCCCCCAAAATAATTTCATTAAACCTTTTGCTAACTTCAGTTTATAGAACGATGGAAATTATTTTAAAAGTGCACTTCCCCAGAAATTATAAATGTTTAACAGTAGCAAGTCACATATCTAAACATGAAGATAACCACTGAAAATTGTTCTAAGTTCCTATTGCATCCAAAAATCTTCTATCACCCTCAACTACTTTCTTGAAATGATTCTAAGTCTAACTGATCCACCTCGCACCGACAAACATGGACTTTGTCCAATCCGACTGCTCCACAGACGCATGTTTTTACCATAGCAAAGCTGTTCGTTGAATGCTGGGCAAGACCTGTCACTGTTCTCTACTTCTAGTCATGGCCTGGCCTTGGAGAAATCCAAAGCGTGGTGCCACTCTGGTGCTGTGCACAGCATTTGAACTTTAACAAAGTTCCCTAATTTTTTCAATACTTGGAACAATTCTCTTCATATTTTAAAATATGGTAGACCAATTATTTTAAACATTATTTGGTATAACAAATTTTCTCAGAATTATTAATTTATGTTGGGAGTTGTTAATTTATGTTTCTCTTTATGTTTATTCCACAATTATCAAATCTATTGTAAAGCTATAGTATTAAAAAAAAATTACTTTTCCCTTCTAGTTCAGTTAAGTATACTATTGGCAGCTGTATTTACATCTATTTAAGGTTTATTTTGCTCAATATTCTCCCACATTTCTGGTAGTTCCACGACAGTTTCCTCCTCGTGTTCCCTGGACAACAGACTGCAGATGCAGAGGGGCTAATAATCTATACAATAAGTGACCAAAATATATACTGGACATGTCACAATCACGCATAGCAACATTAGAAGATGAAACATCTGAAGATGAAACTGGAACCTGTGCTCACATTCTCCAAATAAAAGCCAAAGGATTAACAAAAGATAAATGTGAGTATCTTAATAAATTAACTTCTGACCTGAAAATTGACATTTTACAGTTCACGAAACCCACATGACTGAAAAAGGTTTGGAAAGCAAGGGTAAAATCGCAAGATGCAGAATGATAATGAGACTTCCCTCACCTACACATGGATCAGCTGTGTATGCCAAGTAATCTTCACAATATTTTGGAAGTAAACTGTCTAAAAGTAAATGAAATAGAAATAATTACTGCAAAACTAAAAAAATTAACTATTACATCAGTTTACAAACCACCTCTTTCCAACTAGCCAACCCCATCACTGCCCTTACTACCAAAACCTTGTATACATGTGGTAGACTTTAACAGCTGATATACATCCTGGGGTTACCTGAACAGTGATAAAAATGGAGAGAATCTTACTATATAGTGTGAAAGTCAAGGCCTGTATCTCAGCTTTGATGCTAAAGAAAACAAAACATTCCATTATGCTAGGTTCTATTCTATTATTATTACTCCATGATTCACTAAAAGTGGGTGGGGGAGGATGCATTGCACCTATCCTAACGTGTAATCATTTGTGCACAGGAAGGAATATACAGCATATGGCAGGAAGAGTCCATGGAATATTTGCAGAAATCATTCTGGCATATGCTTGGAGTGATCTGGGAAAACCATGGAAAACCCAGATCAGGATGGCTGGAGCGGTTTATCAACATCTGCTCCTTTCTCGTTCAATAAATCCTTCCAATTCCATTCCCTAATCAGTTAAGGAAAAAATGAGTACAGAAATAAATCAGTTCTGCCCCTGATCTCTCTTATCTTATTTTCTTGGTCATTCCTAGGTATGAATGTTGCTGGTAGTAATATGTGTTTACTGTTATCCTGAAATAGATCAGTAACGAATTTTTCAATTAGTGTTACAGGTCTTCCCAACCTAACTCCATCAACATCACACTTACACTTTCCCTCCAGCTATATGTAACTGTCATGAAATAAGTGGCTCTTCTCTGGACCTTCTCCAATGCCTCCATTAACCCCTTTTGTTGGCCTCCCCCTTCCCCCCACCCCACACACAGAAAAACAATATTCTAAGTGAGGATGCACCAGTATTTTTTATGCAAACGATTTAACTTCCAGAGCACACTGTTTTAAATTACAACCTAGAAATATAATTTGCTTTCCGAATTACCTTCTCAATATGTTCATTCCACAACAAATTCTTACAAATTGTTACCCCTATGTATTTAGCGGAATCTATCGTTCTAAGGACAGTGCCATTAATTGTATATTCAGAGTTAAATGGTGTCACCTTTTTGCTTTTATGCATGACTTGTCATTTTTTTTTATCATTCAACTCCAGCTGCCAGTCTTTGCAACAAGAAATTATTTTCATGACATCAGATTGTAACAAAGTGCAGTCTGTGTGTTTATTTCATGATAAATAATAGCATCATGACCAAATAGTTTTTTGTTTGCCCCTTATTATGTTGCACAAATCATTAATGTATATGAGAAACAACAGGGACCCAATCACACTTCCCTGGGGAACCCTAGACCTCACTTCAGTCAATAATGAATGTTCACTCTCAGGAACTATCAGGAACTACACACAGTTTTCTATCCTTCAGAAAGTCTGCAAGCCAGTTGAATTTTCGTTACATACTACCAAAGGCAGAAAACTACAAGATTTATAGTGTTGTTATTGCTGCAGATAGAGGAAACATCCCCCAAGGATGCAAGAAACAATACACTTCATGCTAGGATACAATTCTGCTATGCTGCTTACTTAGCTATTGCTGTTCAAACAGTCCCTTTAGAAGAAAGAGAAAACATTCTCTCAGATGATTTACAAATATTGAATGCATACTATATGAAATGGAGACTTTGCCAAAACCCAATGAAGATGGGCAGTATGCACATTTAATTTGAGTAATCGAATAGCACATCAAAACCTAAAAGTAAACATCTGCCAAAACACAATTTGTACCCACAGTATCTTGGCATTACTTTAGACCATTATTATTATTGTGCAATGGCCATAAGCTAAATAAATAAATAACTTTAGACCATTCCTTAATGTTCAGAAAATTCTTTGAAAACTCAAGTAAGAAACTTAAACCACGGAACAGCATCATGAAGAAACTATCCAGCACTTCATGGTGAGCTAATGCGGTCTCACTACGTACAATCGCCCTCACCTTGGTTTACCCTGTAGCTAAGTACTGTGCTCCAGTGTGGCAATGTAGTGCTCATATTAGAAAAATCGACATTCATTTAAACGAGTGTATGAGAATAATAACTGGCACATTAAAATCCACCCAGCCTCATGGTTACATGTCATTAGTAACATACAACCTTCAGAGGTAAGACTTCAAGAAGCCGCGGCATGTTAGTGGAGAAAGTGGCATCATCCTGATCATCCACAGGATTTCCTAATTCATGAGCTCCTTAATGGCCTATCAGACCCCCAACCCACCTTTGCACTCAACTAATATCAAGGAATCTATTATGCCATGATGTATCAGACTTGAATGTCAAAGGAAAAATGGCAACAAAGCTGGAACTCTACACCTGTGATATACCTAGATATTCAAGACCCTACTACTGAACTTCCAATGATTGCACCTAAGAGAAACCTGTGGGGTAAACTAAACTGTATAAGCACAGGCCACACCAAATGCAGCACAATGCTCTGTAAGTGAAGACTTCAGGATTTTTCTGTATGTCACTGAGGAACTCCTTCCGAGACTGTGGAGCATCACCCAGAATGTGGAGCACATCATTAAGGAAGTACAATGGACCATCCCAAGATGTTATCAATGCTACACCTTTATTCTTATACTGGCTGCAACTATTGGACATCAATTTGTACTTGTATATAATTGTTTAGTTGCTTAGACATATTATAATAAAAAAATAAAAGGCACTTTAACTTTTCTTACTGAAATTTCATGCTCTTTCTATTAATTAGTACCATGCTTTCAAAAATGTACTGATTGAAAATCTCGTTGGAACATCCAGTTGTGTAATCTTGATGCAATGCGTAAAATTCATCATTATACTACATAACTTACTATTATTTGTTTATCTACTGTTCTATATCAAATTCCCTTTCTTTTAAGTCTAAATACAGCAGGTTTAGCATTTTTACTGTGAAGTCAGATATTTTCAATTTTAAATTTGAAAAACCACAGACTATATCAAAACACGTGTTATACTTTTAACAGCTGACAAGAGATTAAACATCCAATATAACTAAAGCTGTATAGATACTTTTAAGACATCTTTTCCAACACAACAATGAAAAATCGTGCCAATCAGACTTATATAGCCCACGAAATTTCAAAACTCCTGTTACTTTCTGAACACACCTCATATTATTGTCATTCCTTAATATTGTCATTTTTTGTTTTTCTTGCTTTGACTAGCACCAACTCCAAAAATAACTGATTAATGTAAAAATTTTAATAGTAGTGGTGTAAAATGTTGTCCCTTTAGATTTATTTTCTTCTAAGCAAGGTACAAAGTTATTTCTATATTTTTTTAAAATGTTTTTTAGGCAGTATTTTTTAAAATAATTTATTATTAAATTTTTAGTGGTATTACAGTTTGTTTTGTATTTTAAATATGTGACAGTAATTCTTATTTTGTGAACATATAATAAACATGCAATAACACAACGCGGTGTTCATTGACCTCTTGAATAACATGCGGGTTGATGAATTAATAGCTGTGTCCACACCTGTTCAACTTTCGGTCGTCAAAGGCATGCGTCATGTTGAACGGGGGAGAGGCTCGGAAGGCATGCGTCAGGGGCATGCCCGAGATCCTAATTCCGTTCAACAAACCGGGAGGCACGGCGTATTGCAAGCGTTTCCAGCTGAAGTGGATTCTCGTGCGTCTCCGCTTTCAATATGTCGCTCTCCAACGACGAAACGCTTTCATTTTTCGAAGATTAATGTTCGTTTTCATTGTTATGGGATGACAAATATAAAGATTATATTCACTTAAGTGACAGTACTTATAATAAATATTTAGTAGTTTTCTACATCATTTATAATTAATTCATGCTCATTTTAATTAACATTTTGCACTGGTTGATTTTTGTGAAGAGTTTTGACAGTGTAGGATTGTGTGTTTTGCGAAATTATTGTACAAACATTCGGTGCAGGATGTGTAAAATTCAGAGTGCAGTATACAGTACTTTCACGTAGGAAATATTTAATCTCGTTTAATGAATGGTGGGATGGCTCATGCTTCATCATGTACTTAGTATATCAGATTTAAAGAGCATTAAATGTCGTATTATTCAGTAAACAACATTTGTTGTAATAAGCAGTCAGATGCATTTACGTGAATTTGTGAAAGTATCAACGAATGTTGTGAATAAACAAAAATCATTTTTACAGTTGCATAATGTCTTCTAGTTAAAAGTTTCAGATTATTCTTTGGAAGGGAATGCTTTCTATGTTAGTCGATGTCAGTCAGCTTACATGTTGTAAATAACTTCGCGAGATTTACGCTCGCGAAGTTATTTACATCATAACTACGGCAAAAACTGCAACTTTTTTATGATGTCAAATGCAGAGTTCGGCATAGCGCTATAACATCAAGAGGCTTACACAATGGACAACTATTTAACTAAATCAACACCTTTTAATCTTAACTTACATATTGCTATGCTATTTTTCTCGGATCAAGAGCAATTCATTCTAATATATTAGATAAAAGGCGGGTAGTTAATGTGCAGGTTTCTTTCTTACAGAAACTAAATTTATTGAAAGTATGTTACTCAGCTACATTTTCCAGATACTTCTCTAGTTGAAAATGTTTGTTATATTATTAGAATTGAAGATGAAACTTCCTTACAAGTAGTTATCTTGCCATGGTATGCTGCCTATCCGTGACATAAAATATTCTACAAATTCATCCCGCAATTCAGAAGCTTTCAGAGAGTCTTAGAGAAATTCTCCGAAGTGGGGCGAAGCCAGTGTCTTTTGCAGTAGTTCCGCGCCAAGTTCCGGGAATAGTAGTTCCTTTGCTGGCATCTTCAATGTCCAAAGATCCCACTGGACAGTAAAACCTTGTACAGTCTGGTTTTATACGAAGGAAATTGTGCAGATATACGCAACATAAGACTATGTCCACAATCGTACTTTTAACTTTGAACTTAATTGGCCTTAGGAAAATTCGGAACACGGAAGCAAGCAGGCCGAAGGCTTTTTCAATGGTACGTCTTCGGCAGGTATTGCGTCTCTGAATTTGGTGTCTCTTTTGAATGGCGGATTTCACCATTGTTGAAGAGTATAAAAATTTTGCTTCGATATTCGCGTTAAGTTTTTAAACAGCTCATTGTCATTGAACTGCAGTTCTTGGAGAATTTGCAAATTTCGAGTTTTCAAATAATTCTTTACCCACAGTTTCCTCCGCGATTTTTCCCCCCGTGATTTCGCTAATATAAGAATGGCAGCTGTAATGCCCGCCAGACAAATTGAATCATCAATCTCACTGCGGCTACACCGGAACACTGAGGGCATGCCTCAAGAGGCGTGAATGTGGACACTAAAGGGCATGCCTTCTGATGCGTGCCTCTAGCGCATACCTCAAGATGAACATATTGCAAGAGGAACGGGCAAGAGGAAAAGGCAAGTTGAAAGGGAATAGGCACAAGTGTGGACATAGCTAATGACAACTCAGCTGGTGTTACTATGTGAGCGGCTACATGTATCTTTGTCTGGTAATTTGCTGATGTCACTGCTGCCTGTATTTATCACACTGTGAAACAAGGTAACATATGATGAAAAAATGATTGCAAAAAATGTTAAGGCGTACCATGTGTTGGCTATTTACCGCAGTGGAAGAATGACAGAAGAGGATGAGGCTCTTGGGAAGAAATTAAATTCATACTCAGATTTCAGAGGTGAGAATAGAATGATCATCATTGGTGGGGATTTAAATTTACCAAGTGTAAAATGGGAAGGAAATAAGATAAATAACACAAGGGAACAAAGATTTGCAAATATCTTAATAAGGGAAGGAGACTTACACAAGTGGTTGAGCAAAACACTAGGGGAAAAAATATTTTGGATATATTTCTAATTAAGCCCAATGAAAACCTTTTGAGGTATCAAGTAACTGAAGGAATAAGTGATCATGAAGCAGTTCTGATGTATATTAGAGGATTCAGTAAACCAGCAGCCAAAATTGAAGGGGGAAATAGGTACAATTATAAAAAGGCACAGGTTTCGAATTTGAAGAGATATTTCAGAGAACAATTCAGCAAACGGAAGGATGGCTCAAGTACAGTAGAGTCAAGGTGGGAAGAGTTCAAGGAGATAATAAGAAAGGGGGAAGAAAAATTTATTCCAAGGCAGAAAATAAAGAGAAGTAGAGAACCTATGTACTATAATAGGGAAGTGAGGAGGTTAAAGAGGTTGGTAAGAAAAGAACATAACAGTGTTAAAAGACAGCTGGGTAGCAGGGAATATTTAAAACAACTAAACAAGGACTTAATAACAGCAAAGAAAATGGCTACAGATGGGTTTATGAAGAGTATTGTCAGTGCAGGAGGACCATTGACTGATGCATCTAGAAATTTCTATGCCTATATCAGGAAACTGAGGGGAAGGGAGGGTGTAGAGACACTTATAGATAAGAATGGAGAAGAAGTTACTGACGATTTGAAAAAGGCAGAGATTTTAAGTAACTGGATCAGTGAAAGCATTAGGGACAATGAATCAGAAACAGGAGGGTCTAATTCGGAGAACGAGCTTAACAACACAATTAGAAATGATGATAGTAAAAATTTGATATTCATCTTCAGGAAATCATGAAGGAAATAAGAAAGCTGAAAAAACATAAAGGGGCTGGTGAAGATAATATTACTACAGATATCTTAAAGATAGCCGGATGTGACATTGTACCTTATCTTGAAATATTATTTAAACTGAGTCTGGATACTTGCTGCTTACCACAGGACTGGAAAAGTGCAATAGTAGTACCGGTACATAAAGGAGTGGTGAGAAATAGAGTTGAGAATTACAGGCCAATCAGTTTGACATCAGTGGTAGGTAAATTAATGGAAAGATTGATATGCAACCACATCAGAATTATATGTGAGGAACATATGTGGTTTTCAAGCAGACAACATGGGTTCAGGCAAGGATATTCATGCGAATCTCAGTTGGTGGGATATATGCAAGATATTTCAGATTAAATGGACAAGGGAGGCAAAATTGATAGTGTAGCACTTAGATCTGTCAAAGGCGTTTGACAGAGTAAGCCATAAAATGGTAGAAAATAAGGTAAAAACCATTGGAGTGGATGAGAAAGTGATTTGCTGGGTAGAAGAATTTTTAAAAGGTAGAAAACAGAAAGCTAGGGTAGGAAATGTAGTATCAAAAGAAGTAGAAATAAAAATGGGTGTGCCACAGGGTATCATATTGGGACCATTGCTATTCATTATTCTAATGAATAATTGTGTTAATTGTTTACTATCTGAAATTAGATTAGTTTGCAGATGACATAATGCTGTATAAAAGAATCAAAACGATAGAGGACTTGTAAACAGTTGCAGGGTGATCTGGACAGGATATCTAGTTGGGTTGGTAAACATGGGAATGAAGATAAATGCAAAGAAGAGTCAGCTTATTAGATACACAAATAAAAAACAAAAGGTTAATTATGAATATAAGGTGGGGAAAGAATTGCTTGCTGAAGACTTGAAATGTGAATATCTTAGCATTACTTTTGATAACAAGCTTAACTGGGCTGGACACATAGGACAGGTGGTAGGAAAAGGTTTCAAAGTTCTGCACTTGTTGGAGAGAGTGATGAGGGGATGTACGGGAGAAGTAAAGGAATTGGCTTACAAAACTTTGGTGAGACCATTGCTCGAATATGGTAGTGTAGTATGGGACCCACATTTTGACGTATCAAATACAGGAGTTGGAGAGAGTGCAAAGAAGGGCTGCTAGATTTGTTTCTGGAAATTACTGCAGAATGCAATCAGTGACGGATATGATAAAGGAGCTGAAATGGGATTCACTGCAAGACAGGAGAAGGATGAGGAGGTTGATGGGAGTGTATAGGGCATATACTGGTGATGAGGCATGGAAGATATTGCAATAGGTATGAAAAGTAGTGCACGGAAGGGAAAAGATGACCATGACCATAAGCTGGCACTTGATTTCAGGCACAATGGTGTGGGAAGATTCTCTTTTTTAGGTAAGGGTTTCAGGGATTGGAATAAGTTACCAAGAGAAATGATGAATAATTTGCCGAAAACTTTGAAAGAATTTAAAGATAAAATTTATAGAGGGCAAATGTAGGTGGGTGCAGGATAGGGTAAGATGGGTTTGTAGAGAAATTGCCACCGGAGCCTGTGCTCCATTGCAATTAAATTAAATTAAATTAAATAAATGATGTTAACAAGTTTCTGACACGGCAATTATGGTATGAAGCCATCATACAATCTTATTCCAAGTGATGTTAATAATTGTGGAGGTTTCTTACTAATTCTAAAGTTGAGTGTTGAATCTCGAGTTTTGCTGGTGCATAATATTTCCGTATCCGATGGGCTTGTGAATGGTGCAATATGGGTTGTAAAAAAAATTGAATGGCCTGCTATCCAATGAGACCAAATAGAAGAAGGCGAGTTACATGAAGCTATACTGATAAAATTTGATGGCTCAACAACTGTTCTTAGAATAAAAGACAATGATGGTTGTGTAGCAATTTTGCCTGTTTGTACAACAGGGATAATTCAAATTCTGAAGTAATTCTTGATCTGTTCTCAGATCTTCATCTACAGCAGCTTGTTAATGAATCAATGCAGTGCCAAATGTAAAGAAAAATATTTTATATCTTTTGATCACCAATAGGCCAGAATTATTCACTGACATGTCAATGACCACAGAAATAAATGATTGCTAAGTTGTAATTGCAACAGTCAAATTAATAACTGAGCAAAAATGGGAAAAGAACAGCTTATGAACAGATTTGATAAGGCCTAAATGGAATGTTTTAAAACTTACCTGAGGAATAATTACCATACCTCCAAGTTAACATGAGGTGTCTTTCAAGAGATGGGGCAGCGATTTATATGCATAGTCAAGGGAGGCATGGGCATACATATACTGAAACCGTCAATAAAGGAGAAAAATATTCCACCACAATATACGCATCCAGTCAAAACATTAATCATAAAGCAAAGGAGGATAGATACATGCACACTTGAAAAGGAAGGGATATCGTAGCAACTTAGAAATCTTGTCTGAGCTAAAAGGATGTATAAAAAATGCTATGTGTGAGGCCTTTAACAATCTCTGTTGCAACTATCTTTCCAAGAGCCTCACTAAAAACCTAAAGACTTTTCGAATGTATGACCAAAATGTCAGTTACAGTAACAAGAAAGTCCCAGTTCTAATACATGACAGATTTGAGGTTAATGAAAGAGACGATAAAGCTAGTGCAGCTAACATAAAATTAAACATTCATTCACTGATTTTCAACCCATTTCTCTATGTTATGTGGAGTTAGAAATGTATTTATGACAAATTTGCAGGTATTATAAAGCAATTAGAGCTCCTGAAGGGCAAGAAAGCACTGGGTCCTGATGGAATCCCAAAAAGGGTATTTTCAGACTATGTGGCAGAAGTTAGACCATATCTATCTGATATATACCGTAAATAATTAGAAGAGAAAAAAAGTACCTTCCCATAGGAAAATCACACAAGTAATAGAAGATTGATGTGATCCTACGAACTACTGACCCACATCTATGATATCCGTTTGCAGTAGAGTTATGGAGCATATCGTATGCTCAAACATTATTAACTGTCTGGACAAAAAACAATTTGCATACACCAAACCGATAGAGATTTAGGAAGGAAATATCATGTGGAACACAATTGGCCCTATTTACACATGATGTAGTGATATTTATTGATGCCGATTCACAAATTGATATATTTTTTTGGATTTTCAGAAAGCCTTCGATTGTGTCACACAACTGTCTTGGGTTAGAGGAGAGTCAAGATGTAAACAACCTTAGAATTTGTTTAATTCTAACCTTTTTGCTATGAGACATGGGGAACAGGCATCTTAGAGGCGCTGATACTGCAGCTTATAGCTACATACAGGGTGATATACAGGGCAATTTAAAATATAAAAACTAACTAAACACATAATAACAGCCTTAAATAGACCTTCAATGATAAATAGTAGCCATTAAACTCATCTAAATCACTGCAATAAAGGATAATCCAGCTTTTTAGGCACTTAACATTATTATGAGATGATATCACCATAACACGTGATCAATATTTTTGCGCAGTTTAAAATAAGAAAACACAAGATTTAATATCGAGTTAAATAAACCGGGAGTTTCAAACACTAATAACAACACATTTAAAGCATTCTTTGATATCAAGTGATATTGTTATCAAAACTTAAATTCTTCCTGTACATTGAGTTGAAATTTCAAGCATTTCTGTACAGTTAATCAAGCCTAAAATGACTTTCTAAGTTAATTGCGTCAATATTGGCACGCTGCTGACTTACATTAATTAATCACGGTCAAACCAATCAAAGTGGGGGGATAAAAACACTTGTAAAATATATAATAGAGATCACAGTATACGGTGCCAAAAACCGTTTTTCAAAATAGGCATTAGTTTAACCGTAATCTAATAAAATAGTAGTTTTTTTCAACATGGTGAGGACTTGAAGGAAAGGGTTATTTTGATAATTGTGTACCAAACCAACCATGGCATCTAGAAACAAGATAGAGACAGTTTTGGAAAGTGGAGAAGCTGCAGAAATTTCTGACATAGGTTTCTAAACCCAAAACAGAGCATTACCGCTAAATGTTGGGATATGGGGAAACCCCCCCCCCCCTCCTCCTCCAAAAGAGTAGGTATACACGAAAACATATTTCAAGTTATTACAGCCAAACCATTGTGTTTATGATAAAAGTCAAAAGGGTATAAGTTGTTTATTATGCAAGTCTCTAAATGATATAAAATTCTTAGGGTCCTACGGTACATATCTTCGATGCACTACATTCTGGGAGTCATGTGACTTGGAACAAATATGGAAATTTTCCCCCATTCCAGCCAGATGCCGGTGGATAGTCAAGTGGTGTGGACCTGTTGCCTGACGGAGCGAGACGGTACGCCTCGGCTTGTGTAAATAGTTCCAGAAGCATGCTCTTGTGGCAGCCATCATGGAAAGTTTGAAATTGTGTAATCTGGTCCTAGCTGTGAACATGTAACTTGAAATTTTCTTAGAGGTTTGTTCGGTCTGTCTACTTTGTTTCATAACTTGCAAGCTTCTCGAGATGAATGTCCGATTACTGATCAACTTTACTAGTGAAACTTTTTTTTTTTATTTTATTTTTTATTTATTTATTTATTTTTATTATTTTTTTTTATATACCAAAATATAGTGATGGTGAAACTTTTGTCAGTGAGTTTATTTCCATACTTGAGAACAAAACCTTTTCTTTCCCAAGGTTAAATAGAGGAAAGTGGTGACCATTGTACCTACCTTACAGTTGATTTTATCTGAGGTGTTTTCATGGTTTAATAATTTTGAACAGTTTGAATTTTTGTTAGAACTTTATCCAAGATGCAAGTTGTTAGTTAAGGTGACTGACTGATACAACTACCCTGGTATGCAGTCTTGTCCCTTACGAAGAGTACGGTATACTGGATCAGCTTTGTGAATGGATAACAGATTTTCTAATTGGTTGGTAACAGTATGACATTGTTAATGGAGAAGCCTCTTCTAATCTAGATGTTACACCAGGCATTCCTCAAAGAAGTGCAGTAGGACAACTTCTTTATTTTAATTTTTATAAACAATCTCAGAGACAATGTTAACAGCAGTTTGAGACTGTTTCCAGATGATGCAGTTATCTATAGGGAAAATAAGGAATTGCTTGTAAAGTTGGTGGGATATGGATGTTATTTCGGCATGGTGAGATGAATGGCAATTAGTTATAAAAACTGCAAGGCAATGTGCACAACTAACAAAAAGAATCTGTTTGATGATTCTTAAAGCTTCCGCAGCTGTCTTTGTACATGATTTATAGCTTTACGGGCTATGCCGTGTCATTTATTGGGTTATCTAAGCTTTTGGCTGTTATACTCCAGCCTTCTTCAGAAATACTGTTTACATTTATGTTCACATAGAAACAGTCGCCAAACATCGCAGAGGAAAAGAATCTGTTTGTTCAGAAATATGAAATAAACTGTTCAGATATTGATATGGTTGATTCCGTGAAGTATTTGGGCATAACAGTACAAAGCATCACGAAATTGGACTTGCACTTTAATTCAATCATCGGTAGAGCTAATTCTAGACTGTGATTCATAGGTCAAATCTTGAACAATTATAATACACAAACAAAGGAGATTGTGCACAAAATTAATGCGCAACCACATTTGGACTACTATTGTGCCATTTGTGATCCATTTCATAGGGGATCGATTGACAGAATAGGAAAGTACAAAGAATAACCACTGGATTCATGACTGCTAGTCACTGTCCTTATGAAAGCGTCATAGAGTTGATTTGCGGATTGGACCGGTGGGGGTGGGGGGGGGGGGGGGTAAACAGATGATGTAGGTTTTGTTTGAATTTATTGGTAAACATGTGTACTCCTAGTTTCATTTGGGCCAAAATGACAGGAGTGATAAGATTAGAGATATAAGACACTACACTGATGCTTATATGATTCCTTTCCACCCTTGTGCTATTCAGAATTGGAATACACAGAGGAGAGATTAGTTTTGGTACAAAGTACCCTCTGCCATCCACAATTTTGTGAATTGCAAGGTATATATAAGTAAATGCAGATGTAGAATATTCCAAGCACAAAATGGTTATGAAGATGTTGAGCAAAGAATGCTACCAATCATCTTAAGTTGGGCTGAAATTGTACATAAATTACAGAGCACAACCTTTGATAAGATTGGTTTATTCAAAAGGAATTTTGTAAAAGGACAAATTCGTGTGGTCATGTAAAAGCTTGATTTGGTTTTGTTTGATTTGCCCACAAATAAATGATGAAATAGTAAACACAATTAGAAAGCTCTTATAGAAATTATGAGGTTGCATTATCTATCCACCAACTAGTTTATTTTATTTTATTAATAGCATTTGCCCACTGCTTAGCGCGTGTGTCCTTTGGTATAATTTAGAAATTGGTAGTCCTATAATTACCTTGGCGCCACAATATGATGATGGATTCTAATAGAACTCGACAAAACAAATTGAAAGTAAAGAATAAAATTGTTTCTCAAGATACGTTGGCTCAAATATTACGTAGTTAGGCTGATATGCTACTTGTACCAGAAGGATAATTGGAAGTGCTATAGCTTTATAATTTGCAATACCCATTTTTGAATACATACTTCTCGTATTTTATGATGCGGCACAGAATTAATAGTACAGAACAACCATCTCCAATGATGTTATTCACGCCAAATATAATATCGAAGTAAAGAACAAAATCTTTTGATATCTAACCTAGGTTCCTAAATATCTTAATTCAAAATATTCCTAAATTCATGGCACAGAGGGAAATATTATGTCTTGTCCAGATTGCACATCATCCTAATCACATTGCCTTTGACATAACATATCTCTAAACTAAATTTCTGGTATTCTTGCATAAGAATGCTCCTGGCTGCACTTTAACAAAACTTTTGACACACGATATGGCTGGAACTAAGTGAAATGTCGAAATATCTCGCCTTAAAAAGACATCATAAAATTGCGGTGTCAGAATTTTTTCTTCTGATATAGGCCACATTTTGACCTAACCACACAATCTATGTGATACCTACTATATCTCCAGAACTAAGTGAAGTCTGGAAACATCTCAACGAATTATATAAAAATGCATCATTAAATTGCAGCGCCAAAGAAAATTTTTCTTCTGCTACAACCAGTGTATTACGGCCGAAAAATCAAGTGAGCTTAAACTATCAAAGAAACCTTGAAACCACAAAATATTAATGAATCAAGTAAAATAATTCAAAATATGGATAGGTCCATACTTTGTTATTATGCAACGAATATGCTTTATTCAATACATCCAAGGAATTTAGTCGCGTGCTTGCATCTTGAACACTTGCTAGCATTCTTAACTTCATTGTTACACATTGCAGACACTATCTTTGGCATGAATAATGCCATTAGAGATTGTTAAATTTCTGTATTATTAATTCTGTTCTGTACTGCGTCTTTTCTGCTGCATCACGTCTCAGGTATGTTTGTTTTTGTATACTTTTTTTTATACAAAAACATTTCCTCAAAAACAGATGTGGCAAACTCGAAAGCTACGGCAATGCCAATTTCCCTTCTGGTCTGGGCTGCATATCAGCTTAACCACATCATCTTTCAGTCAAGATATTTTGAGAACTAAGAAAGATATCAAAAAACATTTATTATTTATTTTCGATTTGTTTCGTCAAGTTCTATAAGAATCCTTCATCAAATTGTGGCGCCACTGTTATGATAGAATCCTCTAGAAATTTTTTACGATTTTTATTCTATTACCAAATATTAAACTTGGAGATTCATGAATGTCATGGTAACATTTCAATTTGCTTTCATGTACAATTTTTCTTGAAATGTATGACCTGAGGAATGTGTGTGACAAATTTCAAATGAATAGTACAATTCCTTCTTACCTGGTTCTTATTTTACCACTGCAACTGTCATTATTTCATTGCATCAAGTTTTGATTGTGAAACAGTGAATGTTTAAATGGACATGTGAGTTTTGAACTAAAACATTTGCGAACTTTGTGGTTGGTTTTAAATGCAGCCAAGAATTATTTCCAATTTCCTTTCTTTTCAATGACACCATATTACTAATGTCACAGTTTCAGCCACATGTAAGTAGTCCCAACTAGTCATGATCCGTAAGCGATGCAATGGATGTATTAATGTGCACGTAACAGAAACTTTTACTTTTGGAATAGAAAATATTAACAAAATTTGTGGTTAGGTTTAAATTCAGCCTGCATCAGAAAGACACCTGATATGTTTTGTTAAAGCGTAAGGCACAGTGGTTAGTTTTATAATTTACGCAGTGTAGCATGAGATGCAAGAACACCTAGTTACTTTTTAGTTTTATTGGTTCCATGTTGCTGCCGTCAAATACTCAATAGCACATTATACGTTCCAACTATAAGGCGATAAAAGCTAAAACTTTACAAAATTAGGGGTATGATGATTATTTAATAAAAAGAACAGTATATTCTACCGACTGTGGTTTGGACAGCAGCCAAAATTTGTAAACACTTTCCTTGCACGATATTACTACGGAATATTTGCACATAAGAAATATGTACCGTTACCTGTTAATGTTTACTGTAGGCACCTTTCCTCAGAAAAAAAAAAAAATTGAATTCTGCATCCATAGCACACATTAGTGGTTTTCATTAATATTTTATGGCATTCAGCGAAAATTTAAAAACATGTCATACCAGAGACAAAGTTTGTTAACTGTCAGAGATGTTAATAATCATGGTGACTGTGCTTACAGTAAATTATGTATTAATAATTACAGTAAATTATGTATTAATGATGCTTGATACATTTGAGTCTCATATTACATTAATATTAATGTTTTAAATTTCGGATAACAGATAAATAGCCGAAGTCAAGAAACGAAACATGATCCTAGAAAAAAAGATTGTGATTTTACTGTTAGTTTTTCTATAAGGAGTGAACATCGTACCCCAGTGTTATCCGTATATTATAATTACTGATCTAGAAATGAATTTAAATATTTCCTCCTTCATTCGGTACATATTAAGTCATTAGCTATTTCCGCAGACTTTGATTTGGATCATTAGCTGTAAATATTTGAAAACACCATCCAAATTGCTGTGGTAGTTTCTGCGCAGGTCCCGTTCAAATAAAGACACACATGTAGCTTGCTTACAGCCTTATAATAGTATAGATCTGAGGTTTGACATTCCATAACTGATTGAAGAAGACAGACGTGCAGGTAGTTTGGCAGTGATTGCACGAAGGGCTATTTTGATCTGATCTTAACAAAATATGGTCAAATTAAGACCTAATTCCAAGTTGGCTTAATATTAGTATGGAACCCCAAGATCATGGATACTGGAATCCTGAGTATTCAAAAAACATGCAACTGAACTGAGAAACTCCTTGTTTTTTGTCAGGTTAAGTTGGTAACTTAACAGTAATATACAAAACACAGGTGGCCGTAGGGGTGGAGTCTTGGTTGAAGGAAGCAATACAAGACAATGAGTTTTTCTCCATTGGTTATTGAGTGTACTGCAAGGATAAAGGAGGAAGAATGTATGATGAAGATGAGGCTCTTGAGGAGAAATTAAATGCATATTCAGACTTTAGGAGTGAGTGTAGAATGGTCATTATTAGTGGAAACTTAAATTTATCAGGTGTTAAGCAGTAGGGAAATAATACTAATAACACATGCTAACAAAGATTTAGAAACATCTAAGTAAGGAAAGGAGATTTTACACAAGTGGTATAGTGGAGCACAAGGTAACCAAATATGTTTCATATCTACCTAATAAACCCTAATAATAACCTTGTGGAGTCTCAAGTAACTGAAGGAATAAGTGATCACAAAGCAGTTTTGATGGATATTAGAGAATTCAGGAATCAGTGGCAAAGCTGATAATGATTATAGACATGATTGTAAAAAGGCACACACTTAAGAATTAAAGAGATATTTCAGGGGAAGGTTCAGTATGTGGGAGGAGAGCTCAAGTATAGTGGCACTGAAGTGGGAACAGTTTACTGAGCATGGTGGGTGAGTGGTAATGCTCTGGTTTATATTTCAGAAGGGTGCAGGTTTGTATCTCTGTCTGGTCATAAATATCTTGTTTTTCCATGGTTTCTCAGAATCACATCAGGTGAATTCCAGAATGGTTCTCCCAAATAGCTATGGCCAAATTCATTCCTGTTCCTAGCACCCCATTCTTTCCCAACTCTAATGACATGGCAATGTGTAAGCAAAAAGTAAAGAAGGAACAGTTTACAAAGGGAATAAGAATGGGGGAGGAAGTTTTTATTCCAAAGCACAAAAAGAGTATGAAAAAACAAAATTTATTGGAGACGGTGATGTTCCAGAAAAGTGAAGGACTGTTACAAAATTTTGATCAGCCCATTGTTTGAATATGGTAGTGCATTCGTCACCAGTACCCAGGACTTTGGAGATGGAGAATGATAATGATGGTGTTTATGAGTATAGGACCAATATTTTGTGTATCAAATAAAGAAGTTGGAAGGGTTGGAAAGGGATGGAGCTAGATTTGTTTGTTGAAAATTATTGCAGAACACAAACACTGACTGATATGTTAAAGGAGTTAAATTGAGAGTAACTGGAAGGAAGGAGGAAGGAAAAAAGAGTGCTGGGTTATTGAAGGATATTGGTAGAAAATTTAGAAGTATTTCATGGAAGGGAAAACATAACCATTACTAGAAGCTGGCTGTTGTTTTCAGTCATAAGGGAATAGGAAATATTGTATGTCAGGAAGTCAATGATTGCTATAGATTACCAATAGGAGTTAATTATTCTGGTATACATCTGTTTAATAAACTTCCCAAGGGTATAAAACAATTTGCAGAAAATAAAGATATATTTAAAGAAAAACTGAGAGATCATCTTATTGGCAACTCCTTCTACTCCATTCAAGAATTTGAACAAAACAATTAATTGTATTCAATATGACTTTTGCAAATCACAGTTGTAAAAATTTATGTTTATTTTATTGTCTTTATTTTTTCTTTGTAACATATAATTGTTTTTTACTATGATTATGACTCATATTGTATGTATGTATATTAACCATGACATGTTTCACATCACAGAGGTGCTTCCTCAGCAGGGATCCATGAAACAAGATTGATAAATAAAAAAATAAAAATACAAAAAGGGAAGTGCTAAACAATTTACCAAAAGCATCGAACGAATTGAAATCAAAATTCTTAAAAGGCAAAAGTAGATGGGTGGGGAAATTGCACTAAAAAATTTAATATTTCATGCATATGGTCCATCACAATCAAATTAAATTGACAAAGACACACATTCTCTTAGTCAGAACACTCCTTTCACTCATGGATAAAAATTTAAATTCATAAACTAAAAACTTTATAGCAACAAGGCTTATTATAATTGCATGAGAAGACATAGAAAGAAAGAAAATGATATGAGTAAGCATATGAATCAGAATTTGTAAGAGCAACGGTAATCATGCGACAAACAGATTGTAGACAAAGGTGACAGGGTCTTGAGAAGTATTGGGACATTATTAGGAGGGACAATGTGTATAGATGATAGATTTACAAATGAGAGAGTATTAAATTTCTACACTTTAATAAGGAGCAACATGTATTCAGAATAGAAATTAGTAGTTTAACAGAAAATTATTGTAAAACTTACCAAACTCATCAAAACCATTAAATCCCATTATGTATCTTGACAATTCTAACTTCAAGCACTTCGTGCCCACAGGACACTGGTATCCTGAATCAGGATCCACAGAACAGAATGTATCCGGTATTGCTAAACTGTTAATTGTGATGTAGCTGGAACATTTGAAGTTGTGTTTTCACAAAAAAGAAGTAATTATAAAAACTATATTGCCTATTGGTAAAATTAAGACGGGAAGTACAGTATAAAGATAATTACCACCAACACAAAGTTTGACTTAGACGCATTTATTTTATTTGGATTTATCATGATTTTTCATGATATCTAAAGAAACATCCACTAAACTTAACATTGATTTTGTGCTGAATGACTGTTTACTTGACAGTTAGTAGGACTACATTCATGTTACGAAAAATGTTCTAAGTGCCAAGCATTCAGTGTGTACTAAGTTGGTTTATTTTATATTCAGTGGTGTCTTTATTGTTGAGTACTTTCAATATTCAAGTTCATAATAATTCTGAAGTAAGTTTAAATCTAAAGAGAGTGTATAAAACACAAGCAACAATGTGAAGGCTGCATTACAAAAAACAACTTACAAAAGAACATAACTAATTACTGCATAATCAAAATAATATAAGATCTCCAATTTTTTTTTTTTTTTTTTTTTTTTTTGCAATTGTATTGATAAATTTTGGTGTCTATACAAATTATTCAGTGGACTTCATGAGCTACATTTCTGATATTCAGTTTGAAAACACTAAGGTCAAGGATCATACTGCAGGAGTATATACTTTCATTGCTGTAGTTCTGTTTTATACTTCAGAGAATTTTTTTTTGAAATTTCAGCAGAAAATTTTTAAAGCTTTTTAAGTGATTTATGAATCTTTTTCTGATTACTTTTTTTTAATGAAGACTATTCTTTCTGCTGTTTAAAGTATTTTGTGAAACTAGGACAAGTTTGGCTGCATTGTTCACCTGAATCTAAATGCACAACGTTATTAGTTCTCTGATCAAACAGCTGATTTTACACGGGTTTCTGTTCTAATGTTTTTACTACAGTGTTTTATTCAAATTATATATTGAACTGAATTTTTACTTTTTACTGCATTATATAAAAGTGTCCTTGTATTTTTGGAATTGGTATGGGGCCAAGTTTACTGTGTGTGTGTTTTTTTTTTTTTACTATTCATATTTTTATGCTATTTTCTTTACATGAATTACAGCATAAGGAGGAATTTCTCATTCTAAACAACAATCTGATAATTTTGTCAACTTGTTGATTCTAACATGACAGTCAATAGAGTTATTGCTGTTTTAAATACCACTGAACACTATGGTATTCCAGAAGAGAGTGTACCTCCGACTTTAGAAAGATGTTTATTTGCTGTCAGAATTAATCTAGGATTCCTTGAAGAAGCACTACATATGCAAACTGTTGCCTCTGATGTACCTGAAGTAACATAATTGGCTAGCTCTAGTGAAGGGGATGCAAAGATTTTATACTCATCATCTTGGAGATGAAGTGACTAGAACAGGCTGACAGGCTGTTACAGCACAAAAAAAAAGTTACATTTATACAACAATCAGCTGAAATTAAGAAGACAATGGACTCCCAGACTAGAAATATGAATGGAAATTTGCCAGTCAGTTAGCAGTTTATTGCCTCACAACAAAAAACATGGATGTCAAATACGACAAGTAGTCCAGCTGGTATGGAATAAAAATATACTTTGGAAGTGATGATACTGATGCTGATAGTAAAAAGTCTAAGTCATAACAATGTGTCAAAATTAGTGATACCAACGCTCAACCCCAATTAACGCCCTATTAGTGGAGGCAGGAGAACCTCCCCTTCATATACGATGATCATATCTTGAGGAAAAATTCATAATGGAAAAATTGGTACTTAATACCCACCCGCTCCACCATCGATTTGAAAGGATGCAAGCATTAGCGAACAAAGGAAAGAGCCAACTCAAGCTCCCGCTTTTAAATGCTTACAAACTTTGGTCTAAATATAAAGTAGCTTCCTACGACATACACCCCCTCTTTCAAGAACCATACGAACTCCGACTAGAAGAAATCCACATTCACTTTCTGGAAGGAGACATAAATCCCATCTTAAACCAGAAAATAAATAGACTCCTCGCAGAGATAGGGAAAAACACAGTTAAAATATACACAGATGGCTCAAAGAATTCCGAGGAAAACAGAGTAGGAGCAGCTTTCTTCTGTCCCAACACTAATCATTCAGCTCAATTCTCGCTACATGAAGAAACACCTATTTTCACAGCTGAAGCGAAAGCCATACTGGAGGCGGTTAAGTATAGCCAAATGATCCAAGCGGGCAAAACCATCATAACCATCATATTAACGGACTCCATGAGTGTCTTAAAACGGCTACATAACAACACGTGGAATTATCACCTCCCGATGACGATCTTAGAAATTAGGAAACAAATAAAAAGCAGTAAAGAACAGGGAATCACTACATACCTGCTATGGGTTCCAGCTCACAAAGGTATAAAATACAATGAACAAGTGGATACTTTAGCAAAACAGGCCATCCTCAACGGATTTAAAGATGGTATGAACCTCCCGACGTCAGATATAATTCACACAATCATAAAACGAACCAAAGAAAAATGGCAAGAAGAATGGAGAACATCTCTAACCACCAAAGCTTCGCACTATGGAAGCATCCAACCAACTATTCCACCTCAACCTTGGTTTTATAAATGGATCACAAGCAGACGACTAACAACAATGATTTCCAGGCTGCGGTTCAACCACGGAAGATTCTCCAGCCACCTCTATCGACTAGGTCTGAGAGAATCTCCTCTCTGTGATTGTTCAGATCAGATTATAGGAGACACCAACCACATTATATTTTCCTGTAGAAAATTTAAACGGGCCCAGGATACCATGATCAAGGATTTAGTCAACATAGGAATCCCTCTTCCTACCAACCTAATCCTACTCCTAGCTAGTGATGACAAAGCAGTGTACAACAGCCTTATTAGATTCCTAAAAAATGGAAATATAGAAATCTAAGCATAAGCATAAAATGAATTGTATAAATGACTACAACAATTCTGTTTTATTCCTTAAAGATTACGAGTAGAAAAGTATGACTTAAAATTGTCATCAGTATAATAAAAACTGTAAGTAGCCTAAGTACAACTATAATTAGCATAAGCAAGATTGTAAATAGTATAATCAAACCTGTTAATAATTAAGTATAATGAATTACCTTACAATTCACGGATGTATGGTCATATAACCAAACGTGAACAAAAGAAAATAATAATTTAGACGCATGAATACCAATGTCGGTATTGCCTCACGTATACCTGCAAAATGACTTCAAAACGAATTATATCAACTGCTACTGCGATTCGGCTTTATACCTGAAAGACTTTAATTACGTTTAGATAAGTTCTATTTAAAATTGTAACCAATATAATCAAAATTGTAAGTAGCATAAGAATAACGATAATTAACAGATTCAATATAATAATGAGTATAATCAAACATGTTATTAGTTAACGATAATGAATCATGTTACAAGTGATGGCTGTATGGTTACATAACCGAATGTCAATAAATAAATAAACAACAAAGTACTTAATTTCTAACCTCTAAATATAATTTGATGTTTAATGACAAGATTACTGATTAGAAACATGATCTGATTGAGACCTCATCAGCTATTAATTTGAGTATGAGTTTTTTTCTTACAAATTTGTCAAGTGTAAGAGAAAAAGATTGTACCTCTGGGGAGGGTGAAACGTAACTGTTAAGTTGAAAACAAGTAGACAAAAAGTATCAAAGTGTTTTTGTATTTACATACATGAGCTGATGTTCAATAATGACAGTAGTAATGTGTTTTCAAAGGAACACTTTAAGGAAAACATTGTGAACAGTACATGGTACATGGAAGTGTAGGTAAAGAAGAAGGTACTGCGTGATGTTGAATGTTTGTTCAATGTAACGTTTAATATCAATGTATGTATGCAACTGAGCCCTTCTGGTGCATATTTTTGTAGATAGAGAAATAAAACGTTTTGTGCTGTGAGAGATGTTGACATTATTATGTAAAAGAACATTCTTTGTGAGATGTCTTGTTACGAGAATGTTAGAAGAAATAGTTTTGTGATGGTGTGAAGAGCAAGATATTTTTTCCTTCACCGAAAGGAATTCTGTGAAAACTTTTTCCTTCAAATGTCTAAGTTTAAATGTGAGTTTTTGAACTTTGTTAAGTGAGATTTTTTTCTTTTAAGATATTATCTTATAAGAGAAGCAATACTATGGTGTTGAATGCTCTGGTGAGAAGTAAAGGCTCTATATGTAAACCAACCTTGCACAGTGGATATTAAAAAGTGCTTTTAATAATAGTGTAAGGAATTGACTTTGAAAAGATATGTTGAAGATAATCATCGAAACTGAAATTTAAAAAATTTATAATGTATACATTAATATACTTACTTTGGGTCTGTATCATTAAGAACACAATGATTTTTGAGTTCACCAAAGAACTGTACACCCAATAATCCATAAAGTGACATAAAGAAAAGGAAAAATAGTGTAACATTATAAATTTGTTGACTTGACCGCCTGATAAAAAAAGAAAAAAAATAATTAAATTACTTTAATCAATGACCAACTTTTGATTCTTACTAATGTAACAACAAATATGATTTCTTACATTTCTTTATTGGAATGGACAGTAGCAAAGCACATTGTTGAAGAAACAGGAATCTATTAGTTAGAGGATTTTTTTTTTTTTGGTTTTGCATATCAGATATTTTTTATAATTAGACAACCAGAAAGCTTCTGCTTTTGAGAATTCAGCATTTCCTCATGTTTCTCCAACAGAAAAATGTGTTTTACCAGCTTTTATAATAATATCAAACTTCAAAATAGTTGTAATAATATGAACAGAAATTAAACTTGAATGTTATTTTTTAATGTTCGGAATAATAGAACACATTTGGCTCTCACAAACACAGTTAACATCCAAACAAGTGAGAAATAATGACTTTAAAGGAAATTTAGAAATTATTGCTGGCTAAGAGTGTGTAATATAAAAAGAGTACAGTGGGTAGCTGAACTGATACACAATCATAAGAAACAAGATATCCTTTGTGAAGAGTTTAGATGTATTTGTAATTCTTACTGAAATAAACACTCTTCCTCAAATTGGGCAACAAGTTATTAATTGAATCTATGTGTGAGTGATGTCAGAGGGCCTTGAACTAAATCATTGGTCCCCTGGTCTTTCATCCAAAAAGTATTTATTCACAGAAGTATCTTGGAAATATCGTTAATATTCAAAACGAAAACTCTACTTTACTGGTTGGTACTATTGAGATATGAAGATACACTAAATCTATCCTACATCATTATATTGAAGGTAAGGGTAGATTAGCTGAAGAAACACGATGTCCATGATGTTTCATTGCACTTCAATCACTACCAGCCATGACCTGAGGTCATATATGATGGCTCCCACACCAGTAGTCACACTACTGTTCTTCTCCAAGAATTCGCCATTCTCGTCGACGATGGTCATCTGAGGTAATGTGGAATTATGATTATCACTGAACACAATGTGACACCATACATCGGCCGTTCATGATTCCTGGTCACAAAACCATTGCTAACACTGCCAATCATGTTGTGGTGTTAATCACAGCCTATGATGGGATGGTAATTCCTTGTTCGGCTGCTGCCAATCTCTGACCAGTGTGGCAGGATGACACAGAATGTTGCATGGAGTCCATTATTTGTTCTCAGATGGCAGGCAAAGATGGGAAGGAGTTATGATTTGCTTGGTGCACAATACAGCGATCCTTCCTTGTTACTGTCAGACTAGGTCAACTGCAGCCCTGACGACAAGTATACCTTCACTCACACCACCATGCAGTCCAACATTAAGTCACCGTCACATCAGAATGCTCCACAATTTTGGATGTAACATGATTCAACCAGCCAGCCAAGTAGAGACCCAACATGAGGCCACCTTCAAACTCTGGCAGGAGCTGCTAATGCTCTCTCACATGAGTATGCAACATCTCCTTTTTCCTTCACAGTAATCACTCAACATCTGATGTTGTTCATGTCCCTTATATACTCTACCAGACCTCGCAACAACACTAAATGTTATTAACACTAGTACAATCTCGTGGTTGTTCTACCTGTAAGAGCAAATTGCTCTAATCATTTACATACCAACCAATGTTATGTGTGTGTATGAAGTTACACTTACATCTGACAATGTGTTCTGAGTGCTTCAACTTTTTTGTAAAATGTAAATCAAGAGTTTTTAATTGAACTCTTTCTGTGTTTGAGGAAACATGTTCATTATAGTAGTTGTTAATAGATAACATGAATGCAACTTTATTGTCGTATTATGTGTCGTGCATTAATGTGATGATTAATAGGGTTTTGTGTTTATTTTATTTTCATATGTCAAGATAGTGTGTGTTTATTAGCTTGAATAATGTTTTATTTGTAACATTTACATATAGTTCAGTAGCTGTTTACCAATTTTTTATTTTATTTTTTAATATTTCTGAATATGATAGTTTTCATGTAGAGTGAGGATGCTGTGCCTATAGTTTTGATTATTAGAATTTACATATCTGTGTTTATGTTTGTTTGAGAATGCTCATTTCCCATGAGATGTTCAGTAAAAGAGGAATAGTTACTGTATCTTAGTGCTTTCACGTGTTCCTTACATCTGGTTAGGAACTGCCTTTGTGTCTGTCTTATGTATATTGAGTCATATTTTTAACATGTGACTTGGTAAATGCCTGAGTTATTGTATTTGTCTGTGTTTGAGTGAGTTTATATTTATATGTGTACTGAGTTGTCTGTATGAAGTACAATGATTTTGGCTTCTTTCTTGAAAATGTTTGTGATTTGGTGAGTGTATTTGGTAGAATAATATTTTCTCTTAATTTCAGTGTCCTGTGAGGTTTGTGTTGTTTTTGTACTGTCTGTGTTTTGGATGTATTTGGCTGGTGAGTTCTGTGTGGCTTAAGTTAGGTTGCTTTATTTATAACCTGGCCACAGTTGGATGGGAACCCGGAACCTTGCATTTTCAAAGGCAACCACCTACCTAGTGAAATACTAGTTCACTCTGGATAAACACTACTGGTAAGAAAAAATATTTAGGCCTCAAAGAGTTATAAATAAGACATATGGGCTCATTTTCAAGGCAACATATCATCTACTACCGGGTTGTTAAAAGGGGAGGGGGGTTATAGTTTTGATGGGGAAAAACGGAGGTGAAATGTGTAACTTGTGTTCTATGCGACAGGTTTATTTTAGTCTGTGAAATTTGCAGTTTGTGATGCAGATGTCCGAGCATTCACCTAGAACTTATAGCTCCAACTACCTATAAAATTTCCTAGGGAATGGTTAACCCCCTTTAAAGAACTGGATTTTTATCTTTTAAGAAAATAAGGATTTTTATTTTAAAAAAGTAATACAGTCATGAAGAGTAATGTGCTGTTAATTAATGTGATTGATGGGCTTGTTTCTTGCAGCAGGCTGAGTCGATTTTAGGACCATTTTGCTTATATTTAGTCTCAACTCAACATTATGTATGTTGCGTGCTTTAGACAGCTATTCAGCCACCATAACATGAAACTTGTCAGAACCCCCTACAATCAACTGGATCACATACTCCACTTTGAGAAGCCTTGACCTAGATCAGTGTTTTTCAATCTGTGGGTCGCGACCCCCTAGGGGGTCGCGAAGCTTTACTCGGGGGGTCGCGGGCTGAATGAAAAATTCAAGGTTCTACCACTACAATCAAAACACAATTTTAGTGAGAAGGATGGGCTTGTTTATTTTTCAAAAGTTTATCAAATCGTGGTGCTACTTTTGAAACGTTAATAAACAAATCATTTTCTGATTGCAGTCTATTTCTCTTTTTAGTTTTAATGTCTACCATTGCAGAAAATGTTAGTTCACACAAGTATGAAGTGGCGAATGGCACTAATAATTTTAGAGCTTCCCTTGCCAGCTCTGGGTATTCATGTTTTCTTTTCATCCAAAATACGTCGATACTTTGCGAATTAAATTCCATTTTAAGCATGCCATCAGCAGCTAAATCTATGACATTCTTTCATATTTGTGGTGACATCAGCCAGATCTATTGACTTGTCTAAAAAAGGGTTTAAAATCCATCTACGCCCATTGTCAGCTTCAGAATGCCAGTCTGGAAAGTATGTCATAAGTTTCTCATGTAAATTATGCAAACTCTGTATCATGCAAGGAATGTGAGCCCTTACTACGAGACTTTGGTCTGATGCGTTATCTTCAAGAATCTTCTGAACACACGGAAAAGGCTCGAATATACTGTTTTGCAGAGAGGTTAACCACAAACGAAGTTTTGCGTGAAATGCTTTGACTTTATCTTTAGCTGTTAAAATATTTTCTTCTCTACCTTGGAGGTTCTTGTTCAAATTATTAAGGTGGCTAAAAAGATCTGCCAAAAATGCTAATTTCAAGAGCCAAATAGGGTCAGAAAAACGATTAGCATATTGAGATCTTGTATCTTGTAAGAACATTAACAATTCAGCTCTCAGTTCTAGAACTCTTGTTAATACCTTTCCTTTGGATAGCCACCTGACTTCCGTGTGATAAAGGAGATTTTGATGAAGCGAGCCCATATCTTCACAAACGATTCTGAATAGCCGGGTTTGCAAGGCTTTACCTTTGATAGAATTCACAATTTTTATTACCTCCTTGAGCACATAATTTAAATCAGAAGATACTACCTTAGCAGCTAGAGCCTGTCGATGGAGAAAACAGTGTGTCCAGGATATGTTTGGCATTATCGATTTTAATTTCGCAATGAGTCCGCTATTTTTGCCAGTCATAGCTTTAGCGCCATCGCTACAAATAGCGATACATTTTTTCCAATCAATATCGTAGTCGCAAGTGCTTTCTAAAAACATATCGTACAAACACTGGCCAGAAGTTTTTGCAGGAAGTGCTTTGCAAAATAAGATTTCTTCCATGATATTGTCACCCGCTTCAAAGCGCACAAATACTACAAACTGAGCTCAGTCGGAAACATCTATAGATTCGTCAAACTGCAAAGCAAAATGTTGGCTGTTCTTTAATTTTTCGATTACTTGTTCTTGAATGTCATTGGCCATATCGTTTATTCTGCGTGAAATAGTATTATCAGAAAGTGATATGTTTTTTAACTTGTTTGCCTCCTGTTTACTGACCATAATATGATAAAGGAGCTGGAATGGGATTCATTGCAAGACAGGAGGAGGATGAGGAGGGTAATGGATGTGTACAGGGCATTTACTGGCGATGAGGCATGGAAAGATATTGCAATAGGTATGAAAAGAAGTTCATGGAAGGGAAAAGATGACCATGACCACAAGCTGGCACTCGATTTCAGGCACCAGGGTGTGGGAAGATTCTCTTGTTTAGGTAAGGGTGTCAGGGATTGGAATGAGTTACCAAGAGAAATGATGAATAATTTACCGAAAACTTTGAAAGAATTTAAAGATAAAATTTGTAGAGGGCAAATGTAGGTAGGTGCAGGATAGGGGGAAGATGGGTGTGTAGGGAAATTGCCACCGGAGCCTGTGCTCCATTGCAATTAAATTAAATTAAATTAAAATAATTTCAACCATATCAAGAGCTTCTGGCAAAATAAGATTTTCGGCAATTGTATGTGATTTCCCTGCTTTAGCAACTCGATATACGACTTTATAGCTAGCTAAGGGAGCGTGCATAAACCACGTAGCTCCATTTTGGCCTCCTGTGAACCCCCCTCCCCCCCACGTAGCCCTGAGTGGCTTTTGACTCTACCATCCCCCCCCCCCCCCCCCCCCCACGTAGCACGCAGCTTTTTTTCTTTTTGATTCCAGAAGACATTTTGTACTGTTTTCTCTTGTCAGATTATTGTAAATTACATGCTGAGATAATTAACTGAGGGAAATAAATGTACACATGCTGTTGTGAGTTCTGTTCCTCATTTTAACTATGAAAAATGTTATGAAAGGAAAGCTACGTGGCCTGGCTCGGAACCTCCCCTCCCCCCACGTAACCCAGCGTAGCCTTCCAGCCAACCCCCCCCCCCCCCTGGCCCGAGCCACGTAGTTTGTGCACAGTCCCTAATAATGCTGACTCATTGACACTGGATGCCTGAAAATAAACCAGACAATATAAAAGTGAGTGTGAAATAGTCAATAAAAATTAAGCATGCGAAAACTTTGCAAACCAAAATTAAGTATAATAAAATTTGTATGCTAACAGCAAAGAAATAAACATCATAAGACATCAACAGTAGAGATAGCAACAATTAGAATAAACTCGACTTGATTCGGTTATCCATGCTAAAATTAAATTAATAAAACGATTTTATTACCTGAATTATAGTATTTTGCTGCTGACTAAGAACTTTCAACTTTAGTTCAAAAAATCCAACGGCTTATCGGCTTCTTTTTGATGCTTGGTTGTGAGATGCCGCATAAGCTTTGACGGTTTCATACTCTCACGTGATAAAACATCGCCACAAATTACACACTGAGGTTTATTATTTATGACTGTGAACCCGTATTTCAAATAACTGCCATCGTAATGTCTATTTTTTTTTCGGGTTTGATTCACCACTACCGCTATTGACACTCGTACCACATGTTGAAGGCTGCGATCTTTTGAGAAACTTATCCATCTTACAAACGCGCGGAGCAAGCGAAAAAACCAAAGAATGACGTCCTTACTTGTTGCCTGCACTTAATTGAATTGAGTGAGCTGAGAGTTGAAACGACGCAGTTTGACCCGCGCGAATTTGCGTCCAAGTTCATAGCCTTACCAACTTACCTCGTACTTACTTTCAAAAGTCTCGCGGCTTCTTGCAGAGTGTGGATCTGGATAATATTAAAATGTACCAAAATAGAAAAAAAAACAACATTTACGCAGTAATTTCATTAAATTATTTCTTTGTCTTGTTGTGTCGCGGTCGGGGGGGGGGGGGGGGGGGTCGCCAGAAATTTTCAACTTGTAAAGGGGTCGCGAAATCAAAAAGAATGAAAAACACTGACCTAGATGAATGCGACAAATCATCTAAAACTGCACTTACAACAGCCAGTATGTAGGGCACAGCAATCATTTTTCTGGTATCCCTTTAATGCTTTCATCTTAAGAAGTAGCAGCAAATGTACTTCACTGAGTTGTTGACAAGTTGAAGTATTAACCATTTTCATGATGGACATTTTGTCTTAGGTGTGCATGTCCTGTTCACAGTTTACTCATCATATTTATCTTGTTTCTGCTTATTTCTAAGAGGGTATTCCATGCTAAGTAATCTGTTTCTCCAGAAATCTGTATGTACCAATGCCCTTTTTCCTCCCCTTTTTCTAGCCATTTTGTATTCCAATCTTTCTTGATTATGATTGCAATAATGGACCTGTATTTTGCGTAAGGTGTAGGGACATTCTCTATAGTTACGACATTAAATTGTTTGGAAGCCATAATGTCTGTTGCTTTGTTTTTCACTTACCCCTGCATGGCTTAGAACAGGGGTGGCCAACCCAAATGATTTTGCAGGCCACTTGGAAATGCATTATAACTCCGCAGGCCACATATAAAATTATATATCCCTACATTATAATTAGAACCAGAACAGACATTCTTTGGAGTGAAAAATTAAAACATAATGAGTTATTATTATTGTGTTTACTATTATTCTTACATGTAAACATAGGTAATATAATAATAATTAAACTAAAAGCACATCTTATGGAAATGTATAACACTAAAAACGATATATAAATATTAGACTTGCAACGAATAGTATATTCGGCCATAGGCCAAATACCGAATATTTGGCAGACTTCCTCGCCGAATACTCGGCAAAAGTATTCAGCCGGAGTAAGCCAAAATCTGTATTGCTATGCTTGTCACTCGCCCGCCTGTTAAAGCAGAGTTACCTGCCACCACTCTGTGCCTGTTTTAAAAAGCTTGAAGTATGGCGTCAAGTATCTACGTTGAATTATTTATGACATTACTTCTTTTTCTTAAGAATAACATTGAATGAGGTGTGAAGATGGAAAAACTTTCTGACAATAGTTGATAATAAGGGATAAGCAATTGGTTTAACCTTCTTAAGAACGAATTGCTGATACCACTTTCTGAACTGCCCCCTACATGGTACGATAGTGATTACTTCGATCAATAATCTTCTTGTAGTATGATATGCCATTCTTCACTATATGGATAGATAACAGACTGCAGTATTTCCATAGTCACAACATCCTCATACCTCGTTTTTAAGTCTGTGAGAAGAGCATTTAGACTAAATGTTGAATATAGACTGAAACATCATCATCCTCAACGTTTATCAGTTACAAGTTGGGGAACTGGGAAGAGTCTTGGCTTCCATTTTGTTTCAATATATTAATTCTGAGAGGAAACCTAAAATTATGGCCTCAGTTTTATTAAAGTTCTGACTATCACTTTGCAACCACAAGTCAACACAAAATTAGCAAATACATCTGTTAAATAAGCCATGTATGGTTTTCATTTCATCTGTACTAAAAGATTGAAATTACTTTACTAAATGCCTGAACTTTTGAAAGTGGGTGGACCCCCATTTTCATTTTGTGGATTCCCAAATTTCCTTTTAATCACACCGAAGTCCCTGTAGGGTCAGTATCAACCACTTTGGGATCATTGCTCTATTTTTAGAGACAAACTTCACCACATTCACCAGATCGACATCGCACCGTCACCGCCTAAGTAAACCAAACTAATGGCTGTAGATGACAGTGGGTATTGGCCGTGTGTCGGACAGCGATGCTGATGCGGTGTTGTTTGAACCAACTTCAATCTAGTGAACGGCAACAATATAAAAACAGTCAGCATTGTGGCAGTGCACCCAACTTTCAGTTTGATTGTGCGGCATTAAGCAGTCAGTTTACTTCGTGTTGATTTGATTACTTTAAAAATGAAGTTGTGTGGCAATCATGGCTTCTAAAAAGAAGTCATCTATATGGGCATACTTTTAGGACGATAAAAATTATACAAAACTGTAGTGTGTAAATTGTGTGAAACAAAAATTTCTCGAAGTGAAGTTGACAAGAAAGCAACAACATCAGGAATGGTAAACCATCTAAGAAATAAACACAATGAGGAATACCGTAAGTTGCAGCTTACGCTTCCTAAGAGGCAAGTTATTACGGATCAAAATATGGGCGCAAATAAACCTAAGACATGAAAAAGACAATTGAGTCTTGAAGAATGTACTGAAATACATAAAGAATGGGATATTAATGACCTCAAGGGCTAAAAAATACCATCGTTTAACTGGCGAAACGATAACACTAGACAATGAGGCAGTAAATATGGTAGAAAGGGCTGTTTTTAGAAGACTGTTAAACAGCACTTTGCCTCGGTATAACGTACCATGTCACCCTTACTTTTCAAACAAAATAATTCCAGAAATATACCAAAAGGTAGTAAAGACAATTAAAATAATGCTTTCAGAGACTGATTTTATTCTCATCACATGTGACATGTGGATGTGCTTGCATAATCACATTAGTTTTTTTAAGTTTTACTGTGCATTTTATTGATCGTGAATTCAATGTCAAACATGTCGTTCTGAGCATCAAGCATTTTGAGGGGCAGCACACTGCAAAAAATATTGCAGTTGCTCTAAAAGAAATAGCAAGTTTCTGGGACAACCTACTGGCAAAGATTCATGTCATTGTTCATGATAACGGACGAAACATAGTAAAAGCTGTCAGTAATTCAAGGTTGGCCTCAGTTCATTGATTCATTCATTCTCTCCACTTAATTGTTGTCTATTGTATTAAAGTTCAGTCAGAAGTGATGGAAAAGATAGCTGCAGGAAGGAGGATCATGACACATTTCAATCATTCCGGTACTGCGCAAGAAAAACTGCTTGCAATCCAAAAGTAATTGGGTCTCCCCGAGCATGAATTGGTGCAAGATATCATTATGCGGTGGAATTCCACATATTATATGCTTGAAAGACTAAAAAGGGGGGGGGGGGGCAGGCAATTTCAGTGTATCTTACGGACTGCAATATTGCCAACTTGACTGATGCTCAATGGGAGCTTAAAGAGCAACTTTTGAGATTACTACAACCATTTGAAGAACTAACAAAAATCACCAGTAATGGATATGCATGCATTTATGAAATTATTCCATACGTTGTTGCTCTAACACGATATTGCGATAAAACTAGCACATCAGAGCTAACAGCCAACTTAAGCCAAGTGAGACTTGTCATGCAACAAGGGTTGAACCAACGATTTGAAGACATTGCCACAAATAAACATTATTTGTTGGCAACCGCTTTGGACTCTCATTTCAAAATGAATGTTTTCACCAGTCAACTGCAAAGAGAAAAAGCAAGGCAGTATATTTTGATTGATGGCATAAAGATACTGTGAAACAAGCAGTGACAGCAGCATGAATTCTTCCCCTAATCAGTCCAAGAGGATGATGGAACAGTCGGGTCACAATCGAGTACACACTCATCTTTTATGGATTGTTTTGAAGATATTGTTACAGAGAAAAATATGATCAATGCAGGGGCATCACAAGTAAAAAAAATGCAGTTGAAACTGATATTGATGTTTATTTAAATATTAATAGTATATCATGACATGATAATCCGTACATTTGGTGGCAAGCAAAATACTTGTCTGCACCAGGAAGCAGTGTTTATTCGGAGTGGCTTTTCTCTGAAGCTGGAAATGTCTACGAGAAGAAGAGAAGTAAACTACTACCTGACAATGCAGAAAAATTAGTATTTCTGCATCACAATATTCCACTCCTAAATTTCAATGATGATGATTCCAGTGAATAGGTATTTAATATTTTTGTTTTGCATTTATATTGTGTAAGTTGACCATGCACGATTATTTTTTGTGATTACAAGTTAAATACATTACCATGCAATGAATCAATCGTTTTATTTTAGGCAATTATCTAACTAAAAAAAAAAAACCTAAGTATTTGGTATTTGGCCGAATAATACCTAGATATTCGGTATTCGGCCGAATGGTAAAAAAGTGGCCAAATAGGCCGAATACCGAATAGTTGCCGAATATTCGTTGCAAGCCTAATAAATATATATGAAATAAATTTTGAAAATATGGATGCAAAAATAGTGTATTTTTTTTAATACAATGGTTTTCCTAATTTGGCCAATATAAAACAAATATATTTTGTAAAAGTGTAATGAATCTTGCAGGCCATGGCTTAGAACATACTGGAGTTTCATTTATGTTCCTTTTGTTGATTATTGAAGAAGTTATCTGGCTACTTAGGCTAGGTATTTCCTTGATAGCTTGTAATGCATTTTTAGCATCTGAGCAACTTACTTCTTTAGATAGCCTTACTTGTTACATACACCAGATCACATTTATGGCAAACAGCTCATATTAGAAGGTAGAGTAAAGAGATGGCAGTAAATATGCCCCAAGTATGCCTTGTTCCAAGTACACAAACACTGCTACACTAGCTGATTCATTAATACTTGATTCACCATAAATAATTCCTTCCAAAAATTCCATATTGTGTTCAAGGTTTCTCATGATAACTGCTTTAATTTCTCAACAATGTAAACCTTTTTCTTTACTGGGTTGTACATCAGATTGATGCATACACAATGACTGAGGTTTCTCCATTGCCAAGAATTCCCTGTTGTACATGCAGTTATCCTCTGCAGTTTCTGTGTTCCATTGTGTAATGGTTTTTCAATAACTTATGAGCCTTGAGTTTTAGGGCTGACCAAGGGTTTCAATGCATATCAGTGGGCTAATGTGCATACTTTTTTCCATTGGGAATTGTCTATTGTTCTTTGTGGAAACCCACAATCCTGCAGTCAAATATCCAGTTTTTGATTGATCATAATATGGTCTACACGAAAGTAAGGAGAAGCAATACTGAATTTTTTTCCCCTTTAATACAGGTATAATGAGAATTTTCTCAACTGCTTTATCATGTATGTGATTTCCAGTAGGTTATTAAATAGATCAAGTATCTCCTGCTTTGCTTTTAGTGCTTTTGGTGTCTTGAACAAGGTTTGGTTTCTTAGGTGTATATATTCATTCATAACTTTTTTACCATTATTGAGTGCTTTTTTGTATGTGAAGGTTTTCTTGAATAGTCAGCATGTTTTTGTTGTGATTATTAATCTTAAGTATTTGCATATCTGTTTGTATGTTGGTGTGTGAATGGTTATGTTGTAACAAATATTCAGCGAATGTTGAGTGGTTGGTGCATCTGAGTGCTCACAGATGTTCCTTGTATCTGGTTTCAAATTTTCTGACTGTTTGTCCAAAGTATTCTGTGTCACAGTGTTGGCATATTAATTGGTATATTCCAGATTGGTGGTATTTGTTTATAAATGTACTTCTGTTAACCCTGTTTTTGGATAGTGTTTTTGGTTCTAAATACTATTTTTATTCCCATTTTTCTAAAGATGTTTGCTATCCTGTGTGTGTTTATGTTTAGATACGTCATTGTGTACCAAAGTTTATTGTCTTGTTGTGTGATGGTTTGTAGTTTTATATGGTGATCGTTGGGTGTTTGATGTAAGTTATTGTTTGTTTGTTTTCTGGTTAAGCTTTTTTACTGTGTTACTATTGTATCCATTGTTCACAGCTATGTGTGTTATATTACATAGTTCCTTGTTACAATTGTTCTTAGTAAGTGGTATTTGAGCCATGTTATGTAAAATATATCTGAATACTGCCTGTTTATGATTGTAGGAGTGACTGGAACTTTAGTGGATGATTATGTCAGTGTTGGTAGGTTTCCTATATATGCTGAAACTGTGCTTGTTATCAATCTTTTTGACTGTAATGTCTAGAAAATATAGTTCATTGTTTGTTTTCTTTTTCCATAGTAAAAATGATATTTTTGTGTATGCTGTTGATGTCTTTGTGAAATTCTTTTATGTGTGCTGGTGGTTCATTTAGGAGGCAAATTACATCATCTACATATTTATGCCCGTATATTATATTATATAGTTCTCTGGGGACAATGGTTTCACAATATTTCATTTTCTATCTAATCCATGAAGATGGAGGCCACTGTTCCAGATATTGGGCTCCACATTGGTAATCCTTCATTCTGTATGAAGTAGTCATTGTTGAATTCAAAATAATTTTGTGCTGCGACTCAATTTAGTAGGGCAATTATTTCTGTTATGAGAACTGTGGATATATTGCTATGTATTGTCAAGTTTCTGTGTATCTGGCCTATTGTTTGGTTTACAGGAATTTTTGAAAACATCAAATGATATAATGGTTGGTGTGTCTGGGATGAAGGTGTGTTCTATTTTTTCTATTCGGTGTGAGGTGTTTTTTTATGTTTCTGTCAGTGTGATATTTGTAGTGTTTTGTGAGGTATGTATGTAAATATTGATATATTTTGTAAGTTGGGGACTACAGGTCTTACTGGAATGTCCTCTTTGTATATCCTGATTCGACCTCTCATTTTGGGTGCAGTGGGATTTTTCTGTCAATTTTTGTTTCTGCCAGTCTGTGAATAATAGTGTAGTGGTTTTTAAGCATTTATTAACATCTGTTTGGAATCGATTAGTGGGGTCTGACTTGAGCTTCGATATGTTATTGTTTTCTATGAAGTGATTAGTTTTTGTGATGTAGTATTTGTTTTGTATTAGTATAACAGTGTTACCTTTATCTGCTTTGGTTACCACAATATCCTGTTTTGTGAGTGTTTTCTTTAGTTGTTGTAAAGTTTTGTTTGTGTTTTCTATATTCCTGTGGTTCTGAGTTCAATTGATGCTGTTTATTTCATTTGCTATAATTTCTCTAGCAAGAGTTGTGTTTATCTTGCTGTTATTACATTTGTCTTCTTGTGTCAGTATGTATTCTGCTTCATTTATAGTGTCTTCAATGAATCTATTGTTGTATTGAGTTATTTAGGTTGTGTTTGAGACCTTTTTCTAGTAACTTTTGTTCTTTTCCTGTTAGATTTGTAGTTATTAAGTTGACTACATGGGGGGTGGAATGTCTGTTTTGGTGTGTGTTTATTAAATTGTTTGTAATCTGTACTTGTAATATGTTGTGTGTTCATAAGTATACTTAGTTTTTCTTATGTGTGCTCTTTAGTATTTCAATGTGGTGCGCTGTGTTCTTTTCTACCATGTCAATGGTATTTTGTAGGATTTGTGGATTGTTTATTATATGTTTATTATATGCATCAGATATAGGATTTTATTGAGTTTTTCTTAATTTGAATAGTGATCTCTAATTTCATTGTTTAACCAATTGGTTCCTGCTGTTTGCTTTGCTTATGTGCTGGTATGGAACTGTTACAAACCTTACGGGCATTAAAACTATTATTCTGGCCATGGAAGCATTTGAATGTGGGTAAGTGATTGTGGTTATGCGAAGATATTCTCATTATTGCTTATCCTGAATGTTTATATCTTTACTATAAAGGCCAAACTTTAAATGAGAAAACTATGTAATTTTATAAAATTGTGGACTCCAATGGATATGACAACACATTATAAAAAAGTGACTGAGAACGAATGAGCAATCTTATATATATATATATATATATATGCTATGGGGATGTGGAAGATATCATCACTTTTCAGCGAAAACTATCTATCGCAGATCACTGGTGTTTCTATGTCGTAGTAACACAAAATCACGTTTTGATAACAATGTTGGCTGAACTTCAGTAACAGTGGGAGTCTGGGAGAATTTGGTGGTTGAAAGTGGCCGATAAAGGATATTTTCGTATTTCGACCAAAGACATGGGTCTCTGCATATGTCAATTTTCTGCCACAACTACATAGCATAGACCATTGGTGTTTGTGTGTGGTAGTAGCATCGTGTCTCCTGTCATGCACTATGGGTTTTAGATGTCAGTAGCTATGGGAGTTTGGGAGATATGGGGGTTGAAAGTGGTCGACTTGTGGCAATTTCATATTTCTGCCAAAGACGCATGTGTCTTGGTGTATCACTTTTTAGCGAAAACTATGTATCACAGATCCCTGGCGTTTGTGTCTGGTAGTAACACGGAGTCACCTTTCAGTCACAATGTTGGCCGAATTTCAGTAACTGTGGGAGTGTGGGAGATATGGTGGTTGAAAGTGGCCAGTCAAGTATATTTTTGTATTTTTACGGGACACATGTGTGTCCGTAAATTTTATTTTGCTGCCCGAACTACATATCGCAGAGGACTGGCGTTTGTGTGTGGTAATAGCATTGAGTCTCCCATCATGCACTATGGTGGTTAGATGTCGGTAGCTGTCAACCAAATTCTTTACAAACATGAACGTGGGTACCAGCTAATACTGAATATTAGTTGAAGGCTTTTGCAGTCAAAATAAAGAGTTTCTGTGCTCCCTGGGTGGTGCTACATCGTAGTGTTCGCTGATGTTTAGTAGAGCATGTGAAATACATTGGAGTGTAGTTCTGCCATATGAGAAGGCTAAACAACAACATCAGCACTTAATAATGTAATATGAAACCAACTAGACATCATTGAAACTAATATGGTACACATATGTCACAACTTCTGTAAAATATTCAAATTCAGTGCAAGCATCCAGTGGCAAAAGCACCTATCAAGAAAGAACCAAGTCACCCAGTTTCTAACTCCAGGTAAATTCAATAGCAGGCAGCTTTAATAACAATGATTGTAAAACGGAAGCTAGTATCAAGAAAGATACAGGTGAAGATTTTCCGACCATCTTTTAAAATAAATGTGATGATTCTCACCCAGCTTTATAATGATGTATCATTGATGATAATCTCTCACAATTATCAAATTCAGTCAGTAAAATGTATCTCACAGTTTACACATTGCTAGATAGAGTTCTGGAGCTGAACACACGAAATCTGAATTAAAGCTGGATGTTTGTCATTTTCTGACAAGCAAAAAAAAATGTAGTGTAAGTCAACAAACAAGAAAGAAATTATTTTGGAAGCTACTAATGACATGGAGCCATATTTGTTTCCCTCAATGTTATATGGTAAATGTCGGGGAAAAAAATGCTAGGGTAAGCCAATTATTATGTGAAACAAAACAATTTAACACACAAATATTTAGGAAAAGAGGATGTGTGATCTATGACAATATGTTAACAGTAGGAGTAAAAAAAAACAAATTTCTGTTAGGTTATATTCTCTTGGTTCTCTGGGAAGAGCCTTGTTAAATTGTTAAAACCTAATTTTTTTTAGCAATTGTGCTGTGGCACTGATTAGTGGATGACTGAAACATTTGGGTTCAATAAACTGAAGTTGATACACCTGGAGTATCAAGAGAATAGAGACAACAGTTGAGGTCTCTAAAATTAGTTTTAGGTTGTTTGTTTGATACCCAAAATTTGAACTCCAGCACACTTAAGAATAATATAGGAGTTGTTTATTATATCTATCACATCACTTAACAAAAATGACTGAAAGCAAACAACAAATTCCATTAAGCCGTACGGAGGTGAGGAGGTTAAAGAGGTTGGTAAGAAGAGTACATAACAGAGTTAAGAGACAGCAGGATGGTAGAGAATATTTAAAACAACTAAACAAGGACTTAATAACTGCAAAGAATTATGATTTATGAAGAGTATTGTCAATGTAGTCAATGTAGGAGGGCCATTTGTGACATAGTGAAAAGTTAAAATGATTTATATATATATAAAAAAAAAAATACAAAGGTTAATATATATTGTTTGCCCAGAGATGCTTTAAACGATATGATCTCTGAAAAAGAAGTGAAGTAAGGAGAATTCTTGAGTAGAGGAAACGACCAAGACAAGATTGATTTAGCAGCAGCGTAAAAATTAAATTGCGAGATATTGAGTAGAAAGCGAACCTGCAAATCTTCGGATTTAGTGACAGGCGCGATCGTTATTAGTATTAAGAGGATTGTTAAGCAAATAAATGAGATAAATAAACTGTAATAGTACATAACAAAAACTTCAGTCTACAAGAAATTATATATTTATTTAATTACATAGATCTCTTGCTCGCGTACACATTTATATGCGACATGGCGACCGTGACAGGACTTTGGAGAAAGTGTTTTTTTTTTTTTTTTTTTTATCTGTTATGTGATTGTTCATTTACTATTATTATTATTATTATTATTAATGTAAGATTTGTGTTCATTTAGAATAAGCAAAGCTTGTTGATATTTTGTACAAAAATTTTAACATAAAACCTCGATACCAATTGCCATTAAGAAAATTTTCCTACTTTTCTTGTTCATTTACAATCAACAAAAAAAAGGAGGAATATTTTGGGAGGGGTTGTGACATACTGGTAAATTAAAAGTTAAAATGATTTATATATATAAAGAAAAAAAAAGAATAGAAAGGTTGATATATATTGTTTGCCCAGAGATGCTTTAAAGGATATGATCTCTGAAAAAGAAGTGAAGGAAGGAGAATTGTTGAGTAGAGGAAACGACCAAGACAAGATTGATTTAGCAGCAGCGTAAAAATTAAATTAAGAGATCTTGAGTAGAAAGCGAACCTGCAAATCTTTGGATTTAGTGACAGGCGCGATCGTTATTGGTATTAAGAGGATTGTTAAGCAAATATATGAGATAAATAAACTGTAAAAGTACATAACAAAAACTTCAGTCTACAAGAAATTATATATTTATTTAATTAGATAGATCTCTTGCTCGCATACGCATTTATATGTGACACATTGACTGATGCATCGAGAAATTTCTATGGCTATTATAGAATACTGAGGGGAATGGAGTGTGTTGAGATGCTTATAGATAAGGATGGAGAAGAAGTTACCGAGGATTTGAAAAAACTTGAGATTTTAAGTAACTGGTTTAGTGAGAGGATTAGGGACAATGAATCAGAAACGGGAGGGTCTAAATCAGAGAACGAGCTTAACAACACAATTAGAAATGAACAGATCAAAAAATTTGAAATTCATCCTGAGGATATCATGAAGGAACTAAGAAAGCTGAAAAAACATAAAGGGGCTGGTGTAGATAATTAAACTACAGATGTCTTAAAAAAAGTAGGATGTGACATTGTACCTTGAAATATTATTTAAATTGAGTCTTGATACTTGTTGCTTAATAGAGGACGGGGAAAAAAGCGATAGCAATGCCAGTACATAAAGTTGAAAATTATAGGACAAACATTTTGACTATTGGAGTAGATGAGAAAGTGGTTTTCTGGATAGAAGAATTTTTAAAAGGTAGAAAACAGTAAGTTAGGGTAGGAAATGCAGTATCAAAAGAAGTGAAAGTCAAAATTGGAGTGCCACAGGGTAGCATATTGGGACCATTGATATTTATTATTCTAATGCATAATTGTGTTGATTGTTTACTATCAGAAATTAGATTGTTTGCGAATGACATAATGCCATATAAAATGATCAAAATGGTAGAGCACTGTTAAACAGCTGCAGAATGATCTGGATGATATACTGTATAGTTGGATAAGTAAACATGGGATGAAGATATAAATGCAAAGAAGAGTCAGCTTATTAAATACACAAATAAAAAACTAAAGGTTGATTATGATTATAAGTTGGGGAAGGAACTAATTGTTGAAGACTTGAAATGTAAATATCTTGGCATTATATTTGATAACAAGCTTAACTGGGCAGGACACATTGGACAGGTAGTAGGAGAGAGTGATGAGGGGATGTATGAGATAAGTAAAGGAATTGGGTTACAAAACTTTAGTCAGACTATTGCTTGAATATGGTAGTGTAGTATGGGACCCAAATTTTGAGTATCTTATACTGGAGTTGGAGAGGGGGGTGCAAAAAAGGCTGGTAGATTTTTTTCTGGAAATTACCTCAAAATGCTATCAGTAACAGATATGATAAAAGAGCCATAATAGGATTCATTAGAAGATAGGAGGAGGGTGAAGTGGGTCATGGGAGTGTAAGAGGCATATAATGGTGATGAGGAATGGAAGGTATTTGTGTAAGAATTAAAAGTAATGCATGGAAGGCAAAAGATGACAATGACCACAAGCTGGCACTAGATTTCAGGCACAATGGTGTAGGAAGAGTCTCTTTTTTTAGGTAAGGGTGTCAGGGATTGGAATAACTTGCCAGGGGAAGTGTTTAATAATTTAACAAAAACGTTGATAGAATTTAAAGTTAAAATTTGTAGAGGACAAATGTAGGTGGGTGCAGGAAAAGTGGAAGATGTGTAAGTAGGGAAATTGCCACTGGAGCATACATTCCATTGCAATTTCAATTAAATATAATTATTATTACTAAGCCAATTGTCTTGAAACTTCACAATTTTTCTGATTGTGTTTGCTTCAGAAATAATAAATGACTTATTATTTTTAATTTTAGAACAGGAATTTTTGGTTTGTTAAATTTGAAATTTAATTCAATTTTCATGCTCATAAAAACTAATTAACATGAAAAAAATGTTTTATGAACAAATAATTTTGAGGACTTCTGAAATTTGTTCTATTTATAAATGTTGATCACTTCTCATAAACATTCACTCTAGACAGTTTTTGCAGAGTTTATATGACAATCAGTGTAAACTAAGATATAATACACACAAAGAAATCATTGTAATGTTACAAACTCACTTGAAAATTTGATTAATTCTTGATTTTGGCATTGAAAACTTCAAAAATACTCGGATAAAACGAATCATGATTAAAGGTCTTGGAGCGCGGAGAATTGAGAGGTAACTGAACCTAGGCACAATGCCTAACATTTCAAACATCTGAAGGATTACAGACACCCACAGGAAGAACACCATGCTCGCATCAAATTGACACCAATGGTCCTTTAGATATGGAACTTCACCCTGTGAAAACAAAAAAGCAACATTAGAAAGGTATTAAATGAAAAATAATTAAAGAAGTATTTACTTGTTTATTAGGAAAGAAAAAAATAGCCAAATCATACTAAAGCCAAGCAATTTTATGAAAAGTTCTGATGTTATTTATTTCAGCTTTAGAAAATGACACCAACATAATATGCATTATCTATTTACATGATAATTTTTTAAAAAATCTTTTATGTAATATGAAAACAAGAAACTGTAGATAGGATAAAAAGTGGAAATTAGAAAACAAGAGGAGGAAACACAAGAGATTAGAATGAGGAGTAAGATAGAGCTGTTGTATGCTGCCACCACTATTCAATGTACAATCTGAAAAATTAATGAAAAAGGCCAGCAAAAAGCAAGAGGCATAATGGTGGGCAGAAAAACAACAAAGAAACAGCAAGAGGCATGTTGGTGGGCAGAGAAATAACAACAACCATCAAGTAAGTGGATGACAGAGCTATGGTTTTGGCATCTGGCGACAAACTATAGGAAACATTGCAGGGTATTATAAGAGCCAAAAATAATTTGAAATGATTGTAAACTTGAGCAAGAGTAAAAACTGAGAGCTGGACAGGAAGAAGACACAGTCAATTTATTGTTAGAGATTCTGAAATATGTAAAATCATATAAGTATATAGAAATATTAGTGACTTGTAACTGAGGCTGTACAGGAGAGTTTAAAAACAGAATTTATATATGAAAGAAAGCTTTTAGAAAAGTAAAACAATTCCTAACAGCCAGAATGATTACAAATGAAGTAAAAAAAGAGCTTAGCCAAATTTTTAGGGTGGAGTTTAGTGATTTATGCATTAAACAGAAATAATTAAATGATGTAACAAAAGTACATGGAGAGTTTTGAAATCTAGTTGTTGAGAAGAATTGAGAAAAAGAAAAGAACAAGATAATGAGTAAAGAGGAGATGTTTGTGGTTAGGAGGGGAGAGGAACATGATAAGGATGATAAAGAAGAGGAACTCATTTTGGTACAGAAATGTCTTACAGAAGCATATCATGGAAGGAAAATATAAAGGAAGAACTTTCTGATAATCTAATTCATATAAGCAGCTGTGTGGGAAACGGTATGTGTTTTGGCAGAGACAATATTAGCCTCTTCGAATCAAATGTTAACATCTCCTTCATATGGTGCATCCTGTTTGCATGGCTACTGAATAATTCCCTGATAAAGGAGTCATCCACTGATTGCCAATGGCCTCCAGAAAGGAGGGTGGAAAAGTCAGGAGTGGAATACAACTCCTAAAGGTGTTTAAATCAGCCAACATGTGGATGCAGAAGGCAACAGGAAGCCAATGGATTAAAGAGCCCAAGGGTATCCCAAGGCCATGTAATCCTTTTAAATTAAATACAGAATGATGGCTTCTTCTTCGGAAAAGTATTTCAGAGGTAATATAGTCTCCCAAACAGGGGACTGCATCAGGAGGAGTTGTCAAAATACAATGAAACATTTTACAAGTTGGAATGTTAGAAGTCTGAATAGGACAGGCAGAAACTTAAAAAGGGAGAAGGAATGATTTAAGATAGATGTCATATGGATTAATGAGATTAAGTGGAAAGACACACAGGAGTCCTGGTCTAGGGAAAACAGAATAATCAGTGCACAAGATGTCAGTGAAGTTATAGGTGTTGATTTTGTAATGAACACAAAATTATGGAAACAGACAAGTTATTACCAACAATTTAGTGGCAGGATTATTTTGCTGATGGTTGAAACTAAGCCTGCTCATCTACGCTAGTCTAAGTGTACATGCCAACATCACAGGAAGATGATGAAGAAATGGAGAAAATGTATGATAAAATTGACGAATTAATCCGATATTTGAAGGGGGAGGAAAATTTAATAATTAATCATGTGTGAGTGGAATGTGGTAATGGGAGATGGAAGAGAGGAGAATACTGTAGGAAGTTTTTATATAAGAATAAACATTGTATGTTTTGCCATTTATTTCCTTTTTGTTTGTTCTTCTCACAGTTACTCTTATACCAATAGCAACTTTTCACTATGTGCAGAATATATTTGAACCAAGTTTGATCCAAAAGATTAGCAGGTCCCCTTTCTAATGAAGATCTATCAGTTAATTATCTTCTCCAGAGCTGTTTTACCAAAAACTCTAAACCCTCTGCTCGATTATAAATTAAGTCTCATTCATTCGCCACCTCTACCAACAATCACTTCACTTATTTTTCCAGAGATACTATATTTTCTAACATATTAATAAAAGCAAATAATCTCTATCACACCTGCTACTCTTTTTCTTTTTGTCAACACCATGAACCTTTATTTTCCCAATAATATGGCCTTTATCTGAAAATTATATTTCTGCTTAATGTGTAATTTTATATGTTTTAAGGAATTGCTATTTTACAACCCCTCTCAAAATCTTACTCATTTTTGTTAACTGGAAATGACCAAAAATTAGGTAAATTTTCCTGATGTCATTATTGTTATTGGTATTGAAGTTATTCATAATAACGTTATACAGGTTGTTTGCTGATACAAATGTTACAAAACATTAACAAACTTTGACTATCATAAGTATACACGAATCTCTCTTTAAAAACAAATGAACAAACACATAACTGTTGAAAATGAAGCAGTCTCTAAAGTCCTGTCATGGTTGCCATTTTACAACATTACTTGTTGTAATGTAAATAAAGTATTTTATATAAGAACAAACATTTTATGTTTTACCATTCATTTCATTTTTGTTTGTTCCTCTTATACCAGTTACACATTTGACCATGAGTAGAATATATTTGAACAAAGTTTGATCCAAAAGATTAGCAGGTTCCCTTTCTAATGAAGAACTAACTATCAGTTAATTATCTTCTCTGGAGCTTTTATTCCAAATCCTCTCGATCCTCTGCTTGACTATATATTAAGTCTCACTTGCTCGCCATCTCTACCAATAATCACTTTACTTCTTTTTACAGAGATACAATATTTTCCAATATATTAATCAAATCAATGGCCAAAGTGTGGTGCTGATCCCATCACATCCATTTTTGTACAAATGGTTGTAATAGAAATTCAGAGCTCTACCTCCACAAATGCTAAGGGAAGCAGCAGGAGCTGTAGGAACCCCTTGACCTTTACCTTTACCTGCATAATCTCTATTACACCTGATATTCTTTTTCTTTTTGTTAATTCCATGAACCTTTGTTTTACCAATAATATAGCCTTTATCTGAAAAATTATATTTCTGTCTAAATGTGTAATTTTATTTATTTTAAGAAATTGCTATGTTACAAACTGTGTGAAAAATACAAACTCTACATGGTGAACACACTATTTAGAAATCATACACATATGATATATGCCTGGAAAAATGTTCTGGGGATAATGGTAGATAGGTATCAGCTAGATTATATCATGGTCAAACAGAGATAGAGGAAGTTCTAAACTGCAAAGGAAACACAGTTGCTGACATAGATTCTGACCACAATCTAATAGTTATGAAGTGGAGGCTGAAATTCAAAAGATTAAAGAAGCAAAAATGGTAGAACAGATTGGAAGTGAACAAGTTGAAACAATCTAACACTAGAAAAAAATTTGCAGAGAGAGTAGATGTGGGTGTAAGTAATAAATCTAAATAGTGTTCACCTGAAGATGAATGGATTGCACTGAAGAGAGAAATAATCAAATATGGTAAAGAAACAATAGGCTTTATGGGAAAAAAACTGCGGTACCTGAAAAATTTGGATCACTAAAGAAATATTGGAGTTCCTAGGTCAGAGGAGAAGGTACAAAAATGCTCATGATGAAGCAGGAAAAGAGCAATACAGACTTTCAGGGATGAAATAAAGAGGAAATGCAAGGAGCAAAGTGAGTGCAATATAAATGTAAAGAAGTAAAAGAGGTAAAGCACACACAGGCAGAGTACTGAAGAAATGAAGAAAAAAGATGTATTACATTAAAGCTCTTTTAAACTAAAAAATTGAGCTAACCGATGAAAGGAATAGGGAAATTGTGTAATGAGTATGATTTGAACATGAATGAAGAAGGTAATACTAATGCTGGTGACATGACATTCTGTTTTAAAGACAGAATCTGATCGAGCTATGGAATATTTGAAATAAAGTAAGGTGGTTAGAACTGATGAAATTTCTGCAGAAATCCTGAAATCCATTGGAGCAGAACGAATTTAAAGATTAGGGCAGTCACAAGAAATCAAATTTCGATTTTTTTCTGGAGGGATCCACCTAAAATTTGACAAATGGCTAAAAAATAAGATTGGCAAAGTTTTAGCTCAATTGGATAATTGTAACCTATGTGTAATAAATGTCTAATTCTTGAAAAAAATAAACATTTGCTGAAAAATCACAGTTTTTGCTTCATAAAGTGAAAACCATTTGTCCTAGAAACCTGACTTTTATCTCATTTCATAAAAAATGTTGTTGCCTTGAATTTTTTCTCTCATCAATTTTTTTTTTTTGCTAAAACCTGAATTTAATGACATTTAGCACTTTTTAAGTTGGGTTGTTATGCATATTCTCAGAATTGACTTTTTACCAAAATGAATAAAAACATTGCAACATTCTGCTTTCCAGATTTTGCTTGTTTTATTTAATTTTTTACATCAAGAATGGTTTATTTTAAATGTTTTAGAAGGTAAATTAACAAAATCCAAACTGAAAATTAAGGAATTGTGAGAAAAAAAGAGTAAAGAAAGTATAGGGATAAAATAAAGTATATAGGATAAATACTGTTCAATTTCATTTTTATTAATGAAGTTGCTTTATAAAACAGAAAACATAATAAAGAAAATAAATTATCAATACTTAAATGCCTTGGATAAGGTGGCTTCTGAAAAGTAAGGATTTTTTTATATAAAGAAACTGCCAATGTCTTTCATCTTTTGTTAAACAGGAATTGAAATCTTGGATTAATTTTATTCCTCATCTATATATATAAAAAATCAATGCCACTTTTTGTTGTAATTTTATAACTCAAGAACGGGCTCACCTATCCAAACCAAATGTTTAGGCTTTGTTCGGACTATTTAGTAGATGGTTTATGTGAAGTCTGCACAAAATCGGTCGAGCGGTTCTTCATTTATCACATTTTTTGTAACAAATGAATTCAATAAATGGCGGATCATTTTGTAAATGGGGATTTTGCTGTCAATTTGAAACTTTTTTCAGTGTTGACAGGCAAGCATGTTGTTATGTCATTCATGCAGTCATTTCATTTTGGACGTGCTTCGATTAAAGCAAATTGTCAGCGATAATTATTGATAATAATTTATCACATTTTTTGTAACAAATGAATTCAATAAATGGCGGATCATTTTGTTAATGGGGATTTTGCTGTCAAATTGAAACTTTTTTCAGTGTTGACAGGCAAGCTTGTTGTTATGTCATTCATGCGATCATTTCATTTTGGACGTACTTCGATTAAAGCAAATTGTCAGCGATAATTATTGCTTTGTGTTCATATTTTTAAACATATTGTTGAGTGCATTCATACAAACGGTGAGTCTTGAATTGTTCAAATGTACTATGTATATGTGTGTGTGTGTACTTTTCTCAGTTTTTTAGCGAGCCGTCAGTGTTTCATATCGTTTACAGGCTTTATTTGAATTAAATTGTCAAACGCATTTACACAAACGGTAAGTTTTGAACTGTTGAATTGAATTACATGTATGTAAACATATTGTGTGCATACGGGTGTTTTATTCTTTTGTAACAGGTGGAAGCACGTCGATTTCAAAATGAATTATTTAATGACATTTTTATATACATTGACGTATGCAGTCATATATATTTCCATACACACATATATGCACATGCATAAATACTGATACACCACTATTAATGTAGCAACTTGTTTTTAAATTGATTTATTATTTTTTATATGAAGGAAAAATGCCACGAGCCAGAAGAGCAAATATAGGTCGGCGAACGCGTAATGCAAATGATGTGGCATTACTAAGACGATCACAGACTGCAGATGAACATGCACAAGCTAATGCATCGCAGTGTGAACGTAATGCACGAAATAGATCTGTTGACCCTGTACCTATACTGAATCTTGCACGGCGATCACGAATACGTCGTGCTGTTTTGGCTGAAATGATGGGTGCTGCTTTTAATAACAACAGTCAGATTGATTATAGTATGTACGGATACACTGGAATGATGGACGCAATATGTCCACATTGTGATGTGGCTAACTTTCCAGGTGAAACGCCCAGCATGTGTTGTGCTAATGGCAAAGTGAGATTGCCAGCATTAGAAACTCCACCCGAACCATTGTATTCATTTATTTTTGGGACATTTCAAACGTCGAAGCACTTTTTGAGTCATATTCAACAATACAATTTGGCATTTCAAATGACTTCTTTTGGTGCTACTAAAATTATTAGAGATAATTTAAGGTAAATACTTCAACAGGATTGTCCCATGTTGATATCAATCTGAATCATAAAGTATTCGATAGTTTTAAAAATTCTGATCCAACATCTACCTAAAATTGCATACATGTTACAGATTCAGGGCTAGATTTATCATCAAGCTGGTTCGTTATTGCCATACCCCAATGCTGATCATCAATTTTTGCAAATTTATTATATTGGTGATGAAAATCGTGAATTGGATCAACGTTGTGCAATTGTTTTGAATACAAGACGAGAAATTATTTGTGAGCTACAAAGGCTTCAATGCACTGACAATTGATGAGGTTGCAAATGTAATTCTTAGTGATCAGTTTCAATCCCGTGATATTGTACTTCATCGCAGAAATGAGCAATTGCAACGTGTTTCGGAACTTCATCGTAGTTACGATGCATTACAATACCCAATATTGCATTGGAAAGGTGATGATAGCTACCATATCAATATACCAATGATTGATCCATGAACAGGTAAATAATTGACCTATTTTCAGTGTGTTGACATTTCATTTGTATAATTTTCTAAAGTCACATTTTGCACTTATTTTCAGGTCTACATGTATAGAAAAAAGTTAGTGCTATGAATTTTTATTCTTATCGATTGATGGTTCGTCCGCAAGAACAAAATTATATCTTGAGATGTGGTAAACTATATCATCAGTACATCGTTGATATGTATGCCGAAATAGAAACTGAACATCTTAATTTTATTCATTTCAACCAAGCAAAATTAAGATCCAAAGAATATATTCATTTGCAAGATGCGATAGGAAATGATGCTAATGTTAATGACATCGGACGTTTAACTATATTGCCATCTTCGTATATTGGTAGCCCACGGCATATGAACGAATATGCAATGTCTTATGTACGAAAATACGGTCGACCGGATCTGTTCATTACATTTACATGTAATCCGCAGTGGGATGACATCAAAAACAATTTATTTGAAGGACAGTTGACAACTGATCGTCATGACATTACAGCACGTGTTTTTCGGCAAAAATTGAAAGCACTTATGGATTTAATTGTGAAATTATGTGTATTTGGAGAGGTGCGTTGCCATATATACTCCATCGAATGGCAAAAAAGGGGATTGCCGCACGCACATATATTAATTTGACTGGTACATAAAATAACTATGGATCAAATCAATAACGTTATATCAGCTGAAATTCCTGATCAAACTGTTAATCCTGAGTTATTTCATGTTGTTGTTAAAAACATGATACATGGTCCATGCAGTGAACTAAATATTAATTCGCCATGTATGATTGATGGAAAGTGTTTGAAACGATATCAAAGGCAATTGACTTCAGACACAATAACAGGCAATGACGGATATCCATTGTATCGACGTAGATCACCTAATGATAATGGCAAAACAGCAACCATTAGAATGCGTAACCAGGACGTTGAAGTTGATAATCGTTGGGTGGGTCCGTATTGTCCATTATTATCGAAAATATTCAATGATCATATAAATGTGGAGTATTGTAATTCAGTCAAATCCATTAAATATATTTGCAAGTATGTAAATAAAGGGAGCGATATGGCTGTTTTCGGTGTTGCTGGTGATAATAGAAATGATCCTCTCTTCCTTCCGGCGGCTGGCTGAAAGGGTGAACTCTGTGGAAAGTGACTGCAAGATTTCGGCAGAGCTAACCATCTGTAGCATCGTAGACAGAGTTGATTTTGGACCTCTAGTTCAGAGCCGTATTGAGGGGCTGAACCAGAGACTACGACGTTTCTGTGATGACATTAGCTGCAGATTTCTCGATCTTCACCATAGGGTCGAGTCTTGTAGGGTTCCCCTTAATAGGTCAGGTGTGCACTACACACGTGAATCGGCTACACGGGTGGCAGGGGCCGTGTGGAATGCACTGGGTGGTTTTTTAGGCTGAGGGAGGAAGACCCGAAACACGAAATTCAGTTACGGGCAACCCAATCAGATACAACACCGGAATGTAGGAGCAACGTAAAAGAATCTCGTCAGTTAAAAGTTCTCGTAATTAACTGTAGAAGCGTTTGTAACAAACAACCGGAACATGAAAGCATTATTTGTAGTACAGAAGCGGATATCGTTATCGGTACAGAAAGTTGGTTGAAACCGGAAATAAGTTCCGCCGAAACTTTTAAAGATAGCATGAACGTTTTTCGTAAAGACAGATTACATTCTCATGGAGGTGGGGTATTTATAGCTGTGAGTAAATTTCTCCCATGTAATGAAATAGACATCGATACGAACTGTGAAATCATATGGATTAAACTCAACGTTGCTGGGTCAAAACTCATCATAGGTGCCTTCTACCGTCCACCTGATTCGGATGTAGCTATCGTCGAGGAGTAAAGAAATAATGTAAATAGTATAGCTAGCCGTTTTAAAGATCATGCTATGATTCTAGGAGGCGACTACATTCTGCCTCATATTGACTGGCGTAATTACGTTCACATCACAGGTAGCAGGATAAGGCAGCTTCTGAAGTAATTCTCGATTTGTTGTCAGATAATCATCTCGAGCAGCTAGTTAATGAACCTACGCGGTGTCATAACGGTAGCGAAAACATTTTAGACTTCCTGGTTACCAACAGGTCAGAATTATTCACCGACATTTCAACGACCACAGGAATAAGCGAACACAAAGTGGTAATTGCGACTATCAAATTAATGACCGAGCAAAAAAGGAAAAAAGGGCGGATTGTATACAGATTCAGTAAGGCCTCAAAGGAGTGTTTTAGAACCTACCTGAGGAATAAATACCACAACTTCAAGTCAACAAAGGACACCGTTGAAAAGATGTGGCATCGTTTTATACATATAGTCAGGGAAGGCATGGAAATACATATACCAAAGTGGACAATAAAGGGAGAGGATGATCCACCGTGGTACACATGCGAAGTCAAAAGATTACTAAAAAAACAAAGGAAAATACACGCACGCTTAAGAAGGAAGGGGTGTCGCAGCGATTTAGAAACCTTAGCTGATTTAATAGGACGTATTAAGAATGTAATGCGCGAGGCCTTTAACGATTTTCACTCCAACTCTCTCTCTAAGAGTCTCACAGAAAACCCAAAGAAATTTTGGTCATATGTACGAAAAGTTAATTGTACCAACAGCAATATTCCAGCACTAATTCGTGAAGGTTCCGAGGTTAATGAAAGCCGCGATAAAGCCAACGTACTAAATAATGTATTCAAAAATTCATTTACAAATGAACATAAGGATAGTATTCCCGTTTTCGCACGCAGTGGCAAGTCGGTGATGGAATCATTATGAATAGATACTGCAGGTATCGTTAAGCAATTAGAGCTCCTGAAGTGGGGGAAAGCACCGGGCCCGGATGGAATTCCAGTAAGAGTATTTTCAGAGTATGCTGCAGAAATCGGGCCATTTCTGTCTGATATATTCAGTAAATCATTAGAAGAGCGAAAAGTACCTTCAGACTGGAAAATCGCGCAAGTAACTCAATTTTCAAAAAAGGTGATCGAAGTGATCCTGGGAACTATCGTCCCATATCTATAACATCAGTTTGTAGTAGAGTTATGGAGCATATTATATGCTCGAACATTATGAATTTTCTAGATTATAATAATTTGCTTACAACAAATCAACATGGATTTTGGAAGAAAAAGATCATGTGAAACACAGCTGGCCCTATTTACGCACGACGTAATGAAAGTTATCGATACAGGTTCACAAGTAGATGCAATTTTTTTAGATTTCCAGAAAGCCTTTGACTCTGTGCCACACAACCGCCTTTTAGCGAAGCTTCGAGCGTACGGTATATCGGATCAGCTTTGTGAATGGATAAAGGATTTTCTAACTGGTCGGTCGCAGTATGTTGTCGTTGAAGGAGAAAGTTCTTCTAATCTAGATGTTACATCGGGTGTACCTCAAGGAAGTGTAATAGGACCACTTCTTTTCTTAATTTTTATAAACGATCTCGGAGACAAAGTGAAAAGCCTTTTTAGATTGTTTGCTGTTGATGCGGTTATTTATAGGGAAGTAAGAACTTTGGCCGATTGCTTAGAAATTCAGTGCGATCTGGATGTTATTTTGGCTTGGTGCGCTGAGTGGCAACTTACTCTAAACTGTAAAAAGTGCAAGACAATGAGCATAACTAACAAAAAGAATCCGATTGTTCAGAAATACGAGTTAAACAATACAGTTATTGATATGGTCGATTCTATTAAATATTTGGGAGTAAAAGTACAAAGGAACATGAAATGGGACATACACATTAATTCTTTAGTAGGCAGAGCAAATTCCTAGGCTGCGATTCATAGGTAGAATCTTGAAAAATTGTAATGAACAAACAAAGGAGATAGCGTACAAATCTCTTGTGCGTCCACATTTGGATTATTGTTGTGCCATTTGGGACCTGTTTCGTAAGGGATTGATCGAAAAGTATAGAGAAAGTACAGAGAAGAGCCGCTCGATTCGTGACCACTTGCTACAGTCCTTATGATAGCGTCACAGAACTGATTAGTAGATTAGGTTGGGAGTCTCTGGTAGATAGACGACAACACGTTTCGTTTAAACTTATTGGAAAACATGCGTACTCCAACTTTCACTCATGAGTGTAGTGAAATACTTCTTCCATCAACCTATTTGAGTCGGAAGGACAGGAAAGATAAAATTAGAGAAATAAGGTGCCGGACTGATTCTTATATGAATTCTTTTTTCCCTCGTACCATTAGGGATTGGAATGCACAGCAAAGAGATTAGCTTTGGTGCTGAGCACCCTCTGCCACCCACAATTTTGTGAATTGCAGAGTATATATGTAAATATGTAGATATAGATATGTAGATAAAATTACTCAGTATCAAATGGGGCGCTATATTAGTAGTAATGAAGCTGTCTGGAGGATTATGTAGTTTTCAATGTACGAAAGACATCCTGTGGTTGTTCACTTGGCCATGCATCTTGAGAATGGCCAACGTCTTTATTTTAATGAAGCAAATGTATTGGAAAGAGCAGCACAGCCACCAGCTAGTACATTGAACGCTTTTTTCAAATTATGCGAAACTGATACATTTGCGATAAATTTGTTATATTCTGAAGTGCCTCAGTATTACACATGGAATGTGTCTTGGAAAAAATTTCAAAGACGTAAACAAGGAACAGCAGTCGATGGGCATCCAGGCATTTTCCAAATAGATGCAATTGGGAGAATATATACAGTACATTCAAACAATGCTGAGTAGTTTTTATTTGTGATTGTTATTAGTTTAACGTCAATGGCCCAAAATCATTTCAAGAATTGAGAACAGTCAACAGTCATTTGTGTCAAACATATCGTGAAGCATGTCAACTCTTGCATTTGTTGGAGGATGATGCACATTGGGATTCAACACTTCATGATGCATCTACTTCAGCTCATCCACAACAAATACGAATGCTATTTGCCATTATATTATCAACATGTATGCCATCAAATCCACTTGAATTATGGAACAAATATAAACATTATATGGCAGAAGATATTTTAATTCGTATGCGTCATCATGCAAGAAATCCTGATTTGTTGATTACCTTGGAAATGTACAACGAAGCTTTGATAATAATTGAAGATATGTGTCTAACGATTGCAAATAAAGCATTAGTACAATTGGGTATGACCGCACCAAATCGTGAGAGGCATGATTTGTTTGATCGTGAATGCAACGTGAGCAGGAATTCAATTTTAATGATTTGCGTTTATTTGTACAATTGAATATAATCAAATTGAATATTCAGCAAAAACATGTATATAACACAATCATGCAAGCCGTTTCCATAATGCAGGTGGATTATATTTCTTGGATGCACCTGGTGGTACATGCAAAACGTTGTTATATCATTGATTTTAGCGACTATTCGATCGGAACAGAAAATTGCATTGGCACTTGCATCTTCAGGAATTGCTGCTACATTATTAGAAGGTGGTCGGACCGCACACTCTGCATTAAAATTGCCATTGAATGTACAGGTGATTGAAACTCCAACTTCCAATATTTTGAGAAATTCTGCTATGGCAAAAGTTCTGTGATTAATGTCAATAATTTTATGGGATGAGTGTAAAATGGTGAATAAAAAATCACTAGAAGCATTTAATCGAACAATGCAAGATTTATGTGGTAATCAACAGCTTTTTGGTGGTGCTCTGATATTACTGTCAGGGGATTTTGTCAAACATTGCCTGTCATTCCTCGATCAACTCCTGCTGATGAAATAAATGCCTGTTTGAAGTCATCAGTTCTTTGGAGATATGTACAAAAATTGACACTGAACATTAATATGCGTATTCACCTACAAAATGATCCAGCTGCCCATGAGTTTTCAAAACAATTGTTAGAAATTGGTGATGGCAAAATACAAATCGACAGTACCAACGGATTGATCGCTGTACCGAACAATTTTTGTACAATAGCACAATCGATAGATGAATTGATTGAATGTGTTTTTTCTGAATATTCTTCAGAATTACAGAAATCATGATTGGTTGAGAGAAAGCACCATTTTAGCACCGAAGAACATTCATATCAATGCCATTAATTTTCAAATTCAAGCGAAACTGTCAGGCTGTAGTCACGACATATAAATCAATTGACGGTGTTATGAATCAAGATGAGACAATGAATTATCCAATTGAATTTTTAAATTCATTGGAACCGGCTGGTATGCCACCGCATTGCTTGAATCTGAAAGTTGGTTCTTTGATTATATTATTGCGAAATATTAATCCACCAAAACTGTGTAATGGCACCAGATTGGCAGTGAAAAAGTTATTGCCAAATTTGATTGAAGCTACGATCTTAACTGGTAAATCAAAAGGAGAAGTATATCGCGTATCCCTATGATTCCAACTGATATGGCATTTGAGTTCAAACGATTACAATGTCCTGTGCGTTTATCATTTGCGATGTCCATCAACAAGGCCCAAGGGCAAACACTTCACGTTTGTGATGTGAATTTGGAGGAATCATGTTTTTCACATGGCCAACTTTATGTTGCCTGTTCCAGAGTCGGTACCCCCAGCCAAAAAATATTGTTTATCCAAATGTTTTGGATTAAGTTTTAAAATAGCTAGCATTTAATAAAATATTTTTTTGTTTGAATAAATGAATTTGATGTTCCAATTACATTTTTTTATTATTTCACTTTATACATAGCGAAGCACGTACCGGGCCGTTAGTTCACCTATATCATTGAAAACCTTAAAACCGTTAACTACATATATACATTTCATTTTGGGATTTGTATTTAAAGATTTTAGATTAATTTCAAATCTCTTAAAACATTCATAGTTTGAGGATAAATATAATAACAACAATGAAAGATAGGTAAATATGACCCTACACTTACCAAATATGAGTGTAACTGGGAACGACAAAAAAAAAAAAAAAAAAACCAAACACAAGAAACACACAATATTTTGTCATATAGCCTTATTCTTGCAAAAGTGAGACACCACGCAGAGACTGACCTGTACACAATGACGGCCGTCTTGTGAATGGCATGGCTGGCACAGATGACAGTATAGGAGTGAGGAGGGTGGGCAGATAAATGCAAATACTAGATCGATAGTCGATAATGATGAAGATCTGAGTGACGATAAACATATAAATCATATTTCGAAAAACTTTACATAAATACTCACATGCTGTTGTGACTTCTATTCCTCATTTTAACTGTGAAAAATGTTATGAAAGGAAAGCTACGTGGTCTGGCTCGGAACCCTCCCTCCCCCCTCGTAGCCTAGCGTAGCCTTCCAGCCAACCCCTCCCCCGCCTGTACCGAGCCACGTAGTTTGTGCACGGTCCCTTAGTGATGGTTCAATATAAGTAGTGGGTATGGAGGGAAAAAAAAGGATTAAAAAAGGGTAAACATAAGTAAAAATATAATAATAATACTGACCCGGAATTATCTAAAACTAGCCCAGTTCCTGGCGTTGCCCAGTAATGAAAGAAAACTTACATTCACCCACCACTTACCAAGCAACTGGGCTGATTGCGAAGTGAATGGATATACTTGTGGCTTGAAAAACCAGATCCTTTAACTCTGAAGATAAAATATCAAAAGTGAATCCGGAATAATATTATCGTAAACAGAAGACTAATGCTGAATGCCAGAGATATTGTCCAAAGATCATGCTTAAAGAAAATCTCTGTTGTTTTTACGGCTATCTATGTTGTTTAAAAATTAATATCCCAAATTAAAGGAAAGAATACTTCAAGCTATGGCTTTTAAAAATTGAATATATCGAATTAAAAGAAAGAATACTTAAAGTCTTATTTAGTGTGCAAAATAGTTATTACTATAAGTAATCTTATTGCTTTAATTAAAGGCTATGGTCAGAGACATTGTGTTGTGTGTTTAGTGCGGAGTATGCGGCATCTAGTGATTTCTCCTGTGAAATTTCTCACCATACGTTCAGAATTTCATTTAATGCTCCTACATTATTTAACGTTGAAACATAAGACATGCCAGTCAAGTGAATTAAGATTCTAAGCTTTAAAACGGTGAAACCTCCGTTGAAATCTGCCCCATAGTTACCGAGTTTTTATACGACCAATATGTCTGGTTTTCGTTTTATAAATATAGATTGAGACCAGGAGGTTATCTTGTGCCCAGTTTGTACTGGTAGGTAAGTTCCCACCTTCTGAGTTCAATGGTTCTTCTGCTATTAGGGAGGACTCTTGTAACAGTCCTCAAACTTAGACTTTAAATGGAATTGAATTTTATGAAGCATTTGTAGCAAGCAAGAGTTTGAATATGATTTTGTATATTTGTCTTGTAATTTACTGTAAATGAATTTTTTATGAAAAGAAATTATATAATTACTATTTAATATGTTCAAGGACAGAACTATGCAAGAGAAATTGATTAAATGTTTGTATTCCAAGTATTAAGGTGAGCTGTGATGATTACAGGACAATTTACTACAATTTAAAATGATTTATGTGGATAATTTTGTGTTTAAGTATCTTTAATTTTATTTTCTAAGCATTTCATAATGATTGTAAATGGTTATATATTGACTTTGATTGTTTTTAATACATTTTTAATTGTTTAAGTATTGTTGAAGTTTGAGAAATATCTGTCGGTAGCCTTTGTAATGTTCTAGAAATTTCAATGAAACTTATATACAGCGAGCGCCAGAGACTCAGTTGAAACAGTTTATGGATCCAGTTTATGTCGGCAAAGGACACTCAGTTGGAACAGTTTCGAGTGAACAATACTGTTTTATTGTTGGAAACAGTCCTTGAGTGTAATCACTGCAGCTTGTGTTTACATGTGATTAATATCTATGAATTTGGATGTCTTTACGTGAAATAAAACCAAGTTAAATTTGAAACTATATCGTTGAATAATTATTTCATATATAAATAACCATGAGACACCAAATAGTCTGACAGCACAGACCTTGAAACAAAAGTTGAAATTATTTGAGTCTTGGGTGATGGCATGGACAGCAACTGGGTGCTTTTGGTTCCATGTGAACACCGTCTGTCGATGGCCATTTATTCTTATGGAAAGTGGATTTGTGGTCAGACCTATATACGAAGCCAGGCAGTGGTTGCATGTTAACTGGTAAATTACATGGGAGGTTTCGCAGGTGGTGTGCTCTATGTTAGGGAAGCTTACCCCTAATACAGGGTCGGTAAAAGTGGTTGAGGCATGGTGTAAGTCACACATCTTGCAGTGGGGTCTATTGCATGGGAAAGAGTACTGGGACTGACTGTTGGGAGGAGGAAAACTATGTTTGTGGACTAGAAGTTTGCCGAGGTTAGGAGGAATGCTGAAACAAGTTCTAGGAGGATCAGGGAGGATTTTAGGAAGAATGGATCTCATTTAAGGGCAGGTTGCAGCAAATCATAGTCCTGCTGGAGGATTCTGTTGATGTATTTGAGGCCTGGATAGTATTGTGTGAACAAGACTGGATTGTGGTTGGTATAGACATATATTTAACATTTGGCTAGGAGAAAAACCACCGCTTACCATAGGAGAGGGTTCCTGTGGCGTCGATGTACGCCAATAAAGCAAAATTTTCGAACCTATAGAACTTCTTCAGTAGTAGAGTGAAATGGCTGCATGATGGAGCCTGGAAAGCAACTGAGTTAGGCAACAAGGCCGGTAGCTCATGGTGGGGGGAAACAACATGGCAGGGAGTGAGGGTGGGGATAGAAAGGCATAAACCAGAAAATAATAATAAATAATATAAAAATATAATAAAACTGTCCATAGGAGCTTGACGTGAAAGTACTGTAAATGTCAGCTGATGGTCCTAATTTGACATTTACACCATGTATGTATGTGCAAAAAAAAAAAAAAAACCTGAGAAATATGCAAAATAAAAATAAAAAAATTAAAATCAAACAAATTTTGAAATTACAAACTACAAAAACATAGGCTCTAGTGAGCAAAGGTTCTTTGGAAGAGGCGGGAGGTGAGGGTATGGGTGGAAGGTTGGGGAGGGGGGGGGGGAAATTGGTGCTATCTTAAATTTAGTTCTGTTGGTTGTTTGGTACCCAGCTGGTACTGATAAGCCAGTTCCCACCTTCTGAGTTCCGAGATGCTGCTTTTGTCTGGGAAGACTATGATTGTGTGGACTGTGAAGCATTTGTTAAAATTATTAGTACCATGAGTGGTGGCATGATAAGATACAGGGTGGTCAGGATTCTAGGTGGATACCGATCGTCTGGGTCCATTCATTCTGATGGCCAGTGGATTTGTTGTCAGACCAACGTAGGAGGCTGGGCAAGGGTTACAGATATCTTATATATAAAAATCAATGTTTGTTTGTTTGTATGTTCGTCTTCTATGCGTTCCTGTACCATTTATCAGATTGCAACGAAACTTTGGAGAGTTTTCGAGTGTGCGCCTGCGAAGGTTCCTGCGAAAAAAAAAATTCCAAAAAGTCGCCCCCTATTCCCCATAACACCCCATAGTTTAGGCAAAACCACATTTTTTATCCGATTTAGATAGGAATTTGTACACTTATGCTTTAAAACAAACATAAAAATACTGCCTACATACGGTTTCCGATTATTAATCCCCTCGCCCCATATCCACCCCCATACTTTAGGCAATACCACATTTTTTATCCGATTTAGATAGGAATTTGTACACTTATACCTTAAAACAAACAGAAAAATACTGCCAACATACGGTTCCCGAATATTCATCCCCTCTCCCCCTTTCCAACCCCATTACGTTTTCACCCCATAATTTAGGCAAACCACATTTTTTATCCGATTTAGATAAGAATTTGTACACTTTTACTTTAAAACAAACAGAAAAATACTGCCTATGTATGGTTCCCGAATATTCATCCCCTCTCCCCCTTTCCAACCCCATTACGTTTTCACCCCATAATTTAGGCAAACCACATTTTTTATCCGATTTGGATAAGAATTTGTACACTTATACTTTAAAACTAACAGAAAAATACTGCCTATGTATGGTTTCCGAATATTCATCCCCTCTCCCCCTTTCCAACCCCATTACCTTTTCTCCCCATAATTTAGGCAAACCACATTTTTTATCCGATTTAGATAAGAATTTGTACACTTATACTTTAAAACAAACAGAAAAATACAGCCTACATATGGTTTCCGAATATTCATCCCCTCTCCCCCTTTCCACCCCCATTACGTTTTTACCTCATAATTTGGGGAAACCACATTTTTTATCCGTTTTAGATAAGAATTTGTACACTTATACTTTAAAACTAACAGAAAAATAGTAACTACGTATGGTTTCCGAATATTCATCCCCTCTCCCCCTTTCCACCTTCATTTTATTTTTACCCCATAATTTAGGCAAACACATTTTTTATCCGATTTAGATAAGAATTTGCCCAACATATGGTTTCCGAATATTCATCCCCTCTCCCCCTTTCCACCCGCATTACGTTTTTACCCCATAATTTAGGCAAACCACAATTTTTATCCGATTTAGATAAGAATTTGTACACTTACACTTTAAAACAAACAGAAAAATACTGCCAGCATATGGTTTCCGAATATTAATCCCCTCGCCCCCTTTCCACCCCCAGAACGTTTTTACCCCATAATTTAGGCAAACCACATTTTTTATCCGATTTAGATAAGAATTTGTACACTTATACATTAAAAAAAGAGAGAGAAATACTGTACACATTAATTTCACAAAAACGCAATCCCTCTCCTCTCTTTCCACCACATTAATTACCCCCTCTTCCCCATAACACCCCATAATTTAAACAAACCCGCAAATCGTTCGTCCGATTACGGCAAAGCTATGGTGAATTGTCGAGGGGATGTCGAAAATGGTTCCTGTCAAAAAACAAATATTTAAAATCCCACCCCTCTTCCCCATAATGTAACTCGACGAGACAAATCAAAAACAAATGATACATTTTCTTGATATCTAGCTTAGTTCTCGACATATTGTTTTTTTAAAGTGAGGAGGTTAGGGTGAGATCCGGCCTGGACCTGAATAAAAATTCCCAATACCACTATATATTCGCGGTGGAAATTACCTATACATGTTTTACTTTCTCCTATTGAATCTTATTATGGTTGAAATACGGCCTGGGCCAGAAGAAACGTCACCAAAAGTACATGGAGTAATAGACTACCTATAACTGATTTTTAACATGCTAAAACTCGAAAACAAAGCGAGATATCAAAAATTATACTATTTATTTTCGATTTATTTAGTCGAGTTCTACAAGAATTCAAATTTTTTCTAAAGCACATCCCCTCTCACCCTTTCCAACTGAAAATGAATGAAACAGCAGTTTAAAATTTATATGTAAATATTTTTTCATTTAATCTGTGTGCCTACTCAAGTTCAGCAATAGTGAAGCATTGCCGGGTCAGCTAGTATATATATATATATCAATTTCTTTGTCCAATAAATGATCAACTTCTTTAAGACCTATCGTTGCTCTTACATCCTTATCATCTTCAGCATATTCTTTTTCTTCATTAAAGGACATGTATTTTGCAGCCATGTTTATTTTGACATTTTTTTCCCTAAGTAAGATCGCAAAATGAAAATGCAACTTGCTTTAAGATACCAAAGATGTTTTTTTTTATTTTAGTGAGTGTGTTGTCTGCAACCTCTTTATCATTTTTTCTGCAGTCAATAAATGATTTTAATAATTGTAGGTCTTGGCTTAGAGCCAAATTTGGTTTGAGGGTATTGAACCAAGTTTTTACATAAATACTGATTATAATTAAACAAATGTCTATAATACTTTTTTTTTTCTAAATCTGTTAATGAAAATTGATCATTGAAAAGATATGTTTTCAGAGAATAAATGACCTTTACCATCCATTTTGTGTGATCAATAGCACCAGGTACTCCGGAAAATAAAAAGTTCTTTTGCATGAAGACATTTTACAAAAATTAAACATTGTTATTTAAATTCTTTATAATCATATCTGGGTTGCTGGTTATTTAATTGTTTGACAAGAAAACTTGAAATCTGTCTGGTTCTAAATCTAATATTTTTGTCTTCAATACTAGTTTCGTACTTTGACTTACCAAGCTTAGATTACCCAGTCTGAAATTGTTTAAAAATAACTGGCTGAGGACCACTGCCTCCACCCATTTTACAATTAAAAAAAACAACTGTTTTTAGAATAATTTCTTAAATATGGTGGTGTAATGGTAACACAGAAGATTTTGCTCTAATAATTGCTGTAACAAAACACCAGTTCCCCTTAGGTGACCAGTGATTACTGCAGTGGAATCAAAAGCCATTGCATGGATTTCCCAACTGCCCACCACACTTCAATTGATGAAAATACAGCTGCGTAACTTGCATACTACTTTCAAGCTGAGGAACTCTTATCAACTGTCCTTCATCCCCAATCCGTGATAATATTCAACTTTGTGTAGAGGAAGCAATAAAGGAAGTAAAAGAAAATTTTTGAATGTAACATAAGGGTACAAGGGGAAAACACCGGTATGCTATGTTTTGCCAATAACATTGTCCTGTCAGCTGAGCAGACTAAGGATATTGAGAAGTGATTGTGGTGGACTGGTGAATCTTTTTGTTTTCACTCTGCCACTTCCTGAGGGGTACATTAAATTGTAGGTAAGTCACGATAGTGGTAGTTTTGCATAAATGATACTCTCAGCAAGGTATATACACAATTTAAATTTATTTACACAATTCGTTATAAATCACTAATCCTCCATATATTACTTGAACACTTCAACTTGTAAGTCTCCTACTGCTTGTTTTTAATGCTTGATATCCCCATTACATGTTCCTAAATGGTTTCATCCCACCTGTTGGGTTAATGATGATGGTGTATGCTTCTCACTGCTTCCATAACTGCTTCTGCTGATCTCGATGGCTATTGTCCGTTTCTAACACCTCCATGGCCGTCTCCTTCTCATCAATCTGAAATAAGAGCCTCTAGCCCAGCTTGACTTGGCTTGCTAGCTGGTTCCTCCTTCATGTACCTCGGTTTTGATCTCCAGTCTCCCATCATTTTCCAGTGGTAGGGAGGCTTCCTGACCAATTGTGGCCTCCATGACTCATCCAACCTCTGCCAAATGATGTCGTATTTCAGTGTATTCTGCTTTCTTGGGCGTTGGTTTCTGCATTGCCACATTCCAGTGTCTAAAATTGTTTTTCTTCGCTGTTGAAATTGCCCTGCTTTGGCTAGAGCTGTAAGAAATGGTAGCTATTGCCATCCATTATCCAAAAAATTCCATGGGCCACGACACCTCCCTGCCCATTGAGAAAGTCTGTTCCACTCTTTTATCTACCTTCTGCTACCCCCCTGCTAATTTTTCCCTTATATTTACATAATTTTTTTCTCTCTCCGTTTTTCCTACAATTAAGTATCTGAAGCTACATGTATTTGTGTACAATAATTAGGGTGTTTGTGTGGTTTTACTTGCCGTCTTCGTTCCTGATCTTCTTCTCCAAATCTCTGCTGTTTACACGTCCAGGTGTTTCTACTTGTCTCGCCACGTGTCTCAGCTGTCGGCTGCACGTGACGTATGCGACACGCCTCTGTCCTCCATGGACGCTTGTGATGTACTGCTCACTCGCCCTGCTGGTGCTTGTTGACTGTGGTCAGTGAAAACTGGCTTGCGTAACATCTCCGCAGCTGATTTACCTTGTAGCTGCCTCATTCTCTACTATGGGCATACTAAAACTTTGATCACGCACTGTGAAACTCCCCCATTTTCTATCATCACTGGCTAACATCAGATCTTCTATTCCTGGTTCCTCAAGACTGTGTTCTCCTCACTGCAACTCCCGCTTTCCTTGTAAAACTCATTTTAAAGTCACTATCACAATCACATTTCTCACACATTAAATTTTATATTTTTGTTATTTTCTTTTCTTAGAACTATACTAAGTTTTCCCTTACACCTGGTTTCTTCTTTATGTCGATACATTACCACACTGTTCCTCTTGTACACACTTAGCTTTGACTGCTATACATATAATTCTTAATTCAACATTAATAACCAAACTTCTCGTATTGTTCTGGTTATGACCATTTCAGTCCTCTTGTACCTATACCCACTGCTTTTACTTTAATAATGCCCACTTCCTAACACATACTTGTTGACACTGCCTCTCATCTTCATCATCTAACACTAACACTGATTGATATATCTACACTTGTTTCTTTCACGGCATGTTGCTCTCGTTGCTAACACATTTTTTATACACTTAGTTCGCTCACATAATGTGTCTTGATTTACTTCTCGTAACATCTGTTGCATTTTCCTGTCGTAATCATCAGTAGACTAGCTTTCCTTGCTCACTGCCTAACCTTGTTCTGGATGCGTATCCACTCAGCAAATGTTTCCATTGCGTGCGTCATGCTTGCTGATTCGGCTCTCCTGACCTTACTCAACTCGCCGTGATACCTTCCCGCCATACTCATACACCACTCTTAGGCTGTCTTCTGTTCCCAACATTCGCTCGTTTGATCCCACTAATAGAATTGCTTCACCTGATCCATGTGTACTGTTTACAGCTGACTCTTCTTTCCTCTTATTACTAAGTTCAGATATTTTGTTGGTAAAACCGTAAATGCTCACTTGTACAGATTCTGTAATTTCTTAAATCTTCCTCTTTGCAAGGCAAATTTCTCGAGTAGCAACTTGTCTCCAGGTTTAAATTCTTCTGAATCCTTCCACTGGTCGTACCACTGTTTGTTGCTTTCCTTTAGTTCATGGATAAAATGCTTAGTGCTATCGTGTAATGGTTGAAGTCAATTCATCAACACTTGTGCTTAGTTCTCATAGTTGTATATAGGTTCCTCTGGCCTTTGCTGCAAAACTTCTGGTATATTTGCTTCTCTTCCATAGAATAACAAATGTGGTGAATACTTTGTCACTGTATGAGGGGTACTATTGTAGACAAATGTCACATATTTTAATAATTCATCCCAGTTCTCCTGCATTTCATCCACATAGTGTTGTCAATATTCCACTAATGTCCTACGAGGTAGGTCCAATAAGTACCTAGCCTTCCCGATAGCGCCACTGTCACCAGAGAAATTTATTATCGTGTAGTACATTATCTTAGATGGCTACTGTTAAAATTTCAGTCAAATCGGAATGATAGTTTTGTTTTGATTGCGTGTGAAAGTGAGTGTGTCCGCGGATTTTAGAAAAATGGAAAGAGAGCAATATCGGTCGGTGATTCGATTCTTGTTTTAGGAAGGAAAATCATGCAGCGAAATCAAAGAGCTCTTGGATGTTGTGTACGGTGATTCTTCTAGTTCGATAGCGACTGTCAAAAATTGGTTTAACGAGTTTCAACATGTTCGCACATCGATTTTTGATGATCCACGCCCAGGTGCCCCGAAAACGGTTACCATGGAGGATAACGTGACAAAAATCCATGATCTCATATTGGCAGACCACCAATTGCAGGTGCACGAGATTGCTGGGGCAGTAGGCATCTCAAAAGACCGCATGGGTCATATCTTGTATGAAATTTCGGGCATGAGAAAGCTGTCGGCAAGATGGGTGCCACGTTTGCTCACTCCAGACAACAAGCGCAACCATGAGACCACTTCACAGCAGCGTTTGACGCTGTTTAAGCAAAATCCAAAGGAGTTTCCGCATCGTTACGTGACCGTCAATGAAACTTGGATCCACTGGTACACGCCAGAGACCAAGGAGCAGTCAAAACAGTGGATCTTAACTGGCAAATCTGCTCCGAAAAAGGCGAAGACTGTCCCATTGGCCAGAAAGGTGATGGCCACCATTTTCTGGGATTCACAAGGTGTGATCTACACTGACTACCTGGAGAAGTACAAAACGATCACAGGGCTTTACAATGGCGAATTATTGGGCCAATTCGACGCCAAATTGCAGAAAAAATGGCTCAATTTGGCGAACAAAAAAGTGCTCTTCCACCACGACAATGCACCGGCTCACACCTCCGCTGTCGCCACTGCCAAATTGGGCTACAAATTGCTGCCCCATCCACCGTATTCTCCAGATTTGACCCCGTGCAACTTCTTTTTGTTTCCAAACTTGAAGAAGACACTCTCCGGGCAGACATTTGAATCGAATGAGGATATTATCGCTGCCACAGAGGACTACTTTGCAGATCTCCAGAAAACATATTTTTCAGACGGGTCAAAGAAGTTGGAGCATCGCTGGGTCAAGTGAATCGAGCTAAAAGGAGACTATTGAGAAATAAATCGCAACTTTTCCAAAATTTTCGTTTTTTCTTTTGTAGGTTAAGTACCGAATCGGACAGCCCTGGTATGTGTGTGCTCAAAAGCTCCAGTACTGGTTTCTTCTGTTCTCCCTGATGACACTGCTCCACTATTTATGTGCCGCTCTCGCAATGTTTCATAGTTTTTGCTTTTTCTTCTTACTTTCTTGTGTTCTAATTTCTCATCTTTTCTCTTCTGTTTCTCCTTTGGTTCCTTTATAATAATTTCCATCAGCTTTTTCCACTTGGTTCCGCTACTTTGTACTATTCTATTTTTCGGTGCTCCTTTAATTTCTTTCTTCAATGTCCTTCATAACTTTGTCGAACTCCATTTTGTCCTGATATCTTCATTTTCTTTCTTCAACTTCTCTGTTAACACTGGCGAATGCTGCTTGGTTCCCACTTCTTGGATTATTTCTGGCTGAATTAAACTGCTTTATTAGTTCCAACAATGAATTCTCTCTACTGCTGACTTCTTCGATCCTTTCTGCTTGCGATGATTTTTCTACATTACTTGCAAATTTCTTATTGCTGACGACATATTTATCTCACCATGGACTTCTTCTTTTACTATTACTGCTTGTGACATCTTTTCTACACCCTTGTACAAACTTCTTATTACCAACGACGTATTACCGTGGATTTTTTCTTTCATTAGTGCTGCCTGTGACAACTCTCCTATGTCACTCTGCGGGTTATTTACTTGTTTTCCGAGTATGCTATCCTACTTCTTTTCTTCAATTTTTCTTGCATCTCCAGCTTCCATTTGAATTTCCTGTTCTGCTGCTTTATGCTTCAACATATCTACCTTCCAATGAAAGCCATTTTGATACGTTGCACATAAGCCTTTTGGTTCCTGCCTTTCTTTTATTCTCGAATGCTCCACTTCTTTCTTCCAATCCCGATTCTGCTTCTCGGGTATCCCACACTGACGCTTGTTAATCTCCCTTCCTGCTTCTGACTTTTGCTGTATTTCCTGCCTTACTGTGTATGCCAGTGTATCTTCCTCTGAATGGTAGCCATTATAATACTCTGCACACAGCACCTTTGCAGTCTGCTTATTTGACTTCACCAAATGTGCTAAGCTCAAGCCTCCAATCTTTCTTTTAACTCTTTCTCGCATCTGCAAATTTTGCCTCTCTGCTATGATGCACACTCTCCTGACCTCCTGCGCCACCATATACTTCCCTGCCTTAGCTTTCGGATTACTCAATATGATCTCCTCTTCTGTGACATTTAATACTGTCACAATACATTTTCCTCTTCCCACATTTACAAGTACTTCTGGAACCAATACACCTGCTGCCAATTTCTGTTTTGGTTCAACAGCTGAATCTTAGTGGACCTCCTTCACATCTAATTTGATTATCTTCTCTTGTTATGCTCTGACATGGAAGCATAATGTCCTCCCATGTGGCACTGTCTTCTTAGTTTCTTCCTGTCACTGATAAACATCTAATTCTGCCACACTCTTCGTTTTAAGGGTGTGTCCCTGAATTCTCACCACCAATTTTCCATAATCTATAATGGCCTGGTTCTTTTTCAACCAATCTCAGCCTATAACTCCATCATAGAGCATGTCTACTCCTGCCAGAACAATTTGTATCTTATGACACATTCTTAGCTCCTGGTCTTCCTTCAGAGTAACCAGTATTGCTCCTTCAGTGAATAAGGGTTTTCCTGTGATCCCTTGTATCTGTATTCCCTTCATAATATCCTTCTTGAGGCTTCCTCTTACACAATCCGGCTTGAGAAGAGATGCCTGTGCCCCAGTATCCACAAGAAGCTTAATTGGACTGCGTGTACTTTCTTCGCACTCCAAATCAATGCAGTCATTCTGGTTTCGATTGATGCAGTCATTTTTTTTATGACTCCCGCCTTCGAATGTCACTGGACTGCATGGCTCCGTTCTGCCTCATTTTTCCGACTCTCTCACATTCTTCTGTGCTCCACGCACTTGCTCTACCCACTGACATGCATTACAGTCCTGTAGGTGATGTCCCCATTTACTGCATTTCATTGCTCTGTAGTCATGACACTGTCCCATAAGACTCGAAAAATTACATCTCTAACATGACCTTGGATTCTCCAAATTTAAATCTCTTCTGCAATTGCCGTTAAATTCATGCTCATTCACAGCTCCTAACTTTCCTGGCCATTTTCTCCATTTTCGTAACTCTACCATAGCGTCCTTGCAATCTTCGCCTGTCTTTGGCTTGTTTACTTGTTTGTGCAGTGCACTCCATCCAGCTTACGTTGCTCTGGCATTGTTTCACCTTGTGGCCTACTCGATTGCAAACTGACAACATACTCTTGTTGTGTGTCGCACTTTGCATATGTCTGACACTGTTTCACATTGTGACCTCTTTTACCATAGATTTAACAATCATCTATCATCCTTGCACTCCTCGAATTCCAAGCTTCACTTTTCCCTGTATTTAATTCTGTCGCATGCCATGCCTGGATCTCTAGCAATATGGGGGAGGTGAGGCAATGTTGAGGCAACTGTCGCTGTAGTGGGTCACATCAGCAGTAATTGTGTATATAAAGGAGGCCACACGACAGTGGTCGGTCGAAGTTGGTTGGCCACTGCCTCCGCCCTCTGCTCTGCTCTAACACTGTAAGCATCTGTATCTATATCTATCGTGCCATTGTACCATTCTATGTATATAGTCGAAACTCTATGTATCTTCAGTATTGTTCCTTTCTATGAAAGGGTTGTAAATATACTGTACTTTCAACCACTGTTTCATTAATAGCAGTAATAGAAGCATGCATCTCCGCGCTGTAGACCATAACAGTGATTAGCTCCCTCCGAGTAGTCAAGCTACTCGACTAAATGTTCCCACAAGTACCTACCCTTAGTCCCAAGCCACTCGGGGGACGGTAGATACTCCTTAATACCATTGGAAGTGGGCTAAGCACTTCTGGTATAGTCTATGGATGTGTCTCCATGAATTCTAAGAGAACAGGAATGCGACAATTCTATATGCGGCTTGCGATCATTTCCTCGGTGTTGCTGTTTCTCTCTAACCGACAAAATTACAGTTTCTTCTAACAGTGCGATATTACTGATCTCTGACAAAGGCAAATCCATTCCTCGTGCTATTAATACTGCCACAACCTTCTCGTCTATTAGACCTTGCATGAACAAAGTGTGACTCAAATTACGGATTAATTTCAAAGGTCCTGTCAACTCACTTCCATTTAAATCTTTTTTGGTTGTCTCATGAAATTTGTGTACATTGCCATCTAGTCTACTCGCCTAATCTGCTATCGTTTCACCGATCTGCTGTCAACTCGAAAAATAACATAGTGATAGCATAGTGATCTAATGTACAGTTGGGCTGATAATTTTCCACCAATATCACTCGTACATCTTTTCATTCCTTCACCTTCTCTCATACAAATATTCGTTGCCTGGCTTGACTTCCGATATGTGACTTGACAAATTTCAACGGAATCATGTGTTCTCCATCATCAATAAGACTGAACGCTGTATCACAATTATCTAAGAACTCATCCAGCTCTCATTTTTTGTCACAAAAAGTGTTTGGAATTAATTTTAAAACTTCTGCTAAACTCACTCGTGGTTTTTCTCTACATTCTCACTTTTAGCTGAATCACTGCTACCTGCACTATTCAGCATTGCTGCAAAGCTTGCTTACTCACTCTTTCATTGCATCGATGAAGTGCTAACAAATGACCTTTTGCAGCTCCACGATTCTGCAAGTCCTTCGTTGTGTTGTGCCAACTCCACTCACTAATACTGCCACAGCCACAAACAGTTAGCTGCTTCAGCAATTCTGTAACACTGTTGAACTGAGAGGTATTTTCTGTAACACAATTCTCTTACTTTATTTTTTCCTTAATTACCACTTACTGGAGTACAATTACCCTCACACCTAAAGCTTTAGCATTGGCTGATGCCAGACCATGACACCAAATAACATCCTATGAACTGTGGTGGACTGGCAAATCTTTTTGTTTTCGTTTTGCCACTTCTTGAGAGGTACATTAAATTGTGGGTAAGTCACATGAGTGGTAGTTTTTCATAAATGATACTTTCAACAAGGTATATACACAATTTACATTTATTTACATAATTCTTTATACATCATTAATCATCCATATATTCCTTGAATCCTTCAACTTGAATGTCTCCTACTCCTTGCTTTTAATTCTTGATATCCCCATTACATGTTCCTAAATTGTTTCATCCAATGATGATGGTGTATGCTTCTCATTGCTTCCATCACTGCTTCTGCTGCTGTTGATGGCTACTGTCCATCTCTAACACTGCCGTCTCCTTGTCATCGATTTGAAACAAGATCCTCGAGCCCAGCTTGACTTGGCTCACTAGCTGGATCCCTAGCCCGTTCCTCCTTCGTGCACCTCGGTTTTGATCTCCCGTCTCCCACCATTTTCCAGTGGTAGGGAGGCTTCCCGACCAATCGTGGCCTCCATGACTCTCCCATCATCTGCCAAATGACATCATGTTTCAGTGTATTCTTGCTGACTCCTGACCTGCTTTATTGGCCGATGGCTTCTGCATAGCCCCATTCCCATATCTGAAATTGTTTTTCATTGGTGTTGCAATTGAACTGCTTTGGCTAGAGATGTATGAAATCGTAACTACTGCCATCCGTAAACAAAAAAATTCCATGGGCCGCTACATGATTGAATGGCAAGAGCGAAATATTGGAGGAAGATTTTGGAATAAATATAAAACAAAGTACGACAAGAGTGATGAAATGATAACATAAATGATACCGGTAATAGTACATTGCAAATAAAAATTGGATCAGATGCTATTGTGATTTTTTTTACCTAGGAAGTAAAATTACAACTGATGACTGCAGCTAGAATGACATTAAATGAGAATAGCAATAGCAAAAAGAACCTTCTTGAAAAGAAAAATCTTTTATTTTCCAATACAGATTTAAGATTAAGAAACAACTTTTTAAAACTCTATGTGTGGAGCACATGGTACTGAAGCATTCACTAGGAATACCAGAAATATGGAAAATTTAAGCATTTGAAATGTGATGCTATAAAAGGATACTGAAAATTCAGTGGACAGGTGAAGTACAAAATGAAAGTATTTTCATGATGGGCAAAAAAAAAAAAAGTAGTTTGAGGTATAGTCTTAAAGATAGAAGAGACAGGATTATGGGTCAAACTTTAAGGCATTATAGGATTGTTTAATTTGTTAGTGCTGGGAACAGTAAAAGGTAAGAAGCATATACAAAGAAAGAGTAGAACATATGAAGCAGATAATTGAGGACATAAGGATTTGTAAATGGTATGTTGTGATGAGGAGGTAAGCGCAAGGTAGGAAAAGATGGAGGATTGTGTCAAAAAAGTTCAAAGACTAATTTAAAAAAAATAGTAACCTGAGCACAGCAAATGCATATTTCACTGCTTTTTCAACTAATGGGAAAGGTTTATTTCATTCAAATTACTTCCACAAAGGTTTAAAATAATTTCTATTAGGATTTAAAATCATTTCAGTATTGGCGTGATAAGACTTCACATTTAATACATATTTAATAACTAACAATGACTATTGTTTGACTTTGCCCTCAGCCAATGTTGATGCCATCTGTATTTCAAATAAATTGCATGCTGTGGTTCATTGGCACCCCCGAATGGGTTCTGGATGATGTCAGTATATAAGGCTGAAAACATACTGAAACAGAGCGAAATGCAGTGATCAGAGTGAAGAGCAAAGAACAAATACCACAGAACAAAGAGCAACGAGCAAGAAGCAGAAGAGTATGATATGCACACACTGGCAAGTCATACAATAAGTTCAGTATTCCAAAACTGATCCTTCAGCATCAATTTACTGTTATTGGAAAATTATCATTTAAAAATGTGGTATTTAATTAAAATAGTAACTACAGAAGTAGTGTTCATATCATAAATTAAAGCAGGTTTCTACAGGATAAATTTCATAATTCATCCAAACAATAACCTGAATATCTAAATAAGATATATTTCTATTTTTACATGAATATTTCAATATTTGATTATATTTTCGACAAAATACAGAACAGATTGATCAAGAACTGGACAATTTGGAATGTCAACTCAATCTGTCCTACAGAATGCCTAGCAGTCACTTTATGGTGAGAAATCTAATTTACTTAAAAATTAATTTATTTAAAGAGAAAATCAAATTGAAATTAACAAAACCATGTACAACTTTTATACGAAACTTCAATACTTTTACAAAACACTTTTATTCCTCATACATTTTATTTCTTCCACAAACTTGTATTAGTTTTGTTACTGAATGGCAACTGTTGATTAATCATATTGCGTGACTTAAGAAAATTGCTGAAATAAGATGCCATAAATGGAGTGGAGCAATTTTCAGACTCGGTATTGTGAAGAAGTAACAGGATATCCACAAGGTGTTTCAGATATATTAAAACCTTCAGGGATTCTGGTGTACTCAAAAATTAATCTGGTAAACAATCTGGCTGATTCTATCAAGAAAACTGTTAACAAGTTTTGCACTTTAATTCTGGGTGTAGTAATATGTTATAAAATACAAGCATTTTAATTTAAATTAATTGCTATGGAGCACTTGCTCCAATGCCAATTTCTCTACACAACCATTTCTCACTTTTCCTTTACCCACCAACTTTTTCTCTCTACTAATTTTAACTTTAAATTTTCTTAGCGTTTTTGGTAACTTATTCATCTCCTCTTGCTCGTATATTCCAGTCGCTGATCCCCTTACCTATAAAAGAAAAACTTCACACATCCTTACGTTTGTAAGCAAATGGCAGTTTGTGCCAAGGTCATCTTTTCTCTTTTATGCACCTAATTCTTCCACCAATATCTTTCCACATGTCATCACCAATATATGCCTTGTACACTTCCATGACTCTGTTCACCTACTTCCTGTCTTCCAATGAATCCTATTTTAGATCTTTTATAATACCAGTTACTGATTGTGTTCTGCAGTAATTTCCAGAGCCAAATCTAGCAGCCCTATTTTGCACCCCCTCCAACTCGTGGGTCCCATATAACACTATCACATTCAAGCAATGGTTTGACCAAAGTTTTGTAACGCAGTTCTCTTATTTCTCTGGCATATCTCCTCACCACCCTCTCCTACAAGTGATGGATTTTGAAATCTTATCCTACTACCTGTCCAATGTGTCCTATCGAGTTGAATTTGTTATCAAATGTTAGGCCAAGGTATTTACATTTCATCTTCAACAGGAAGTCTTTTCCCACCATGTCTGTGACCTAATAAGCAGATTCTTCTTTGCATTTATCTTCATCTTATGTTGACCTACCTGACCAGAAATTCTGTACAGATCACCCTGCAGCTGACCTTTCAATCCTGATTTTCTAATATTCTTAATTGGTTTACTTCATTTCGGAATGGGGCAGCACCAATACCACCATATTTTTGCAGTTTCTGTTGTAAATTTTCGTATGTGTAGAAGCTATTGGTGGATTCCTTCCTTCTTGAAAGTGCAACTCTGGTCTCAAAGGTAGATTATCAGCAGAGTCAGGCAAACATTAATCAGTTACTTCTGAGTACTCAATATCTTCATGCATGTATCATGACCTATATTGGATAAATTACCACTGATTGAACAAATTGTAAATTGTTATTGAAAGAATGAAAGACTGGCCATGAGGATTTCCAAAGGCATTGAGACACATCAGCACCAGTTCATTTTTCTGGACATTTTTAAAGATCCTTGAAGAATGTATCTTACGGCATTTTCATTTTGCCCTTACCTCATTTCCTTCATAAGAACAATCATAATCCCAACACTTAAGCAATAAATTCAACTGATAAAATAAAAAATATGAAGGTTTTCTTTTTTACTTATGGCTTTGTGCCTTGTCGACCTCAAGGTAATTAGAGGTGGGATGGGATTGAGAACAAGGAATGGGAAGGAATGCGGCCATGGCCCTTTAGAAGGAAACATCCCGGCATTCACCTGGAGCAATTTGAGGAAACCATGGAAAACCCAAATTTGGATGCCCGGACAGGGATTAGAACTGGCATCCTCCTCAATGTGAGGGCAGAATGTTAACAAGACTCAACTTGCTTTTAAAAGGTTGTGACAACAACATCATTGATTGAAGCTTGTGACACAATATGAATAGTTTCTGGATTGAGGTAGAATATAATAATAATAATTTTTCATGACATATTTTATTTGGTTCTTTGGACATTGGTTGAATGTGATTGCTATTAAAAAGTTTGGGTTTCCACAGTGAGAAAGAAATACAGACTTTAACGGCATATAACAGGAGCTGCTTCTAGGAATATTACGGTCACTGCTAAAAGGAAACCTGGCATTTTTGGACACCTTATCTCTCAGATGTAGTTCCATTGGGAGATAAACAAAAGGACATTAATAAAGTTTGAACCTGTGTGAAAATATAAAAGATTCCCTTCTTTGCTTGGGGATAGTAAAGAGTAAGGCAAATTAAACCAGACTTATCCCCTGGTGGCCATAATTATTAAAATATACCTTGTATTCAGGAAGACACGGGTTCATATCTCCATACATCCACTGAGATTTCAGTTTTGCATGGATAATCAAAATCACTCTTTGAATGCTAGAATAGTTCCTACAAAAGGCCATCACCAAATTTCCTCCCACTTATTGCCCCCAGCCCTTTTCACCTCTAATGATTTTGAGATCAAGATGCCATAAGGAAAAATAATAATGAACTAGCATCCCTCACCATGTGGAGCTGGCTCTCAAGCCCATTCAATACCAGTTGAATGACATAAATCTGTAAAAGAAATGTTCAAAAAAATTGAGAAATAATGTTGTCAGGTGCTTTGTAATGAATATTTTAATCTAGAGTATGATCAACACATTTTTTTTGGTCTTGTCAGTACTAATGTCATTTGAGGCTGGAAATTATTGGGAACTAGGGTTGGGGGAAGAATTTGACCATGGAGTGATTTACGGAAACCATGCAAAACTGAAGTTGTATATCAATCTGCATTCCCAAAATGTCAGGTAAGAGCATTACCTTTCACCTATCAGGCATGATCATTAAGAAGTATTTGTGTCAGTTAAAAATAATTGGAAATATTAAAAAAAAATGTCTACTTGCATTATTTGAGCTTTAAAATCTAAAGCTGCTAATCCACATGGAGGTTGATATACTGTTCTTAATTATTATTGTTACTATTAAAATTGTTTTGTATGGCCACACAGCTGAGGTGGCAGGATTTCTGACTATGGCCTGGGCATAGTCAGCTGGGGTTTGATCCTTGACAAAGCCAGCAATTTTCATAAAAGCTAATGTATGCAGAATGGCTTCCACTCAGCCTGATATCTAATGAGTGCCATGGAGGAACTCCGCAAGAAAAAGATTGACCAGAGTGTTGTGATGACCCCATCATCTCCATCTATAATGCCAAAGGTCAACTGGCAGTGTGGAGCTCTACATACATGAATCCTGCAGGGAAACAGCTCCCTAATCTGAAAGAACCCTTTAGGAAAAATAAAAAATGGAGCCACCATGCTTTCTCACAATGCTGGTAAGCTAAACTTTCTACATGTGTTACGGTGAAAAAAATTAGAGAATGATTTTTCCGATCCACAGTGTTATATAGACATAATTAATTTATATACCACTGCTTAGGTCAACATTTGCATATTTTTGTGAAATCCTGCTTAAATTTTGCTTGTGAAATTTCTTGTGGTAGTATTATGTCAGCAGGTGCTTTCATAATAAATGTTTTAATCCAGGGTATTTATCAGCAGAAACTTATTTTTTTCATCTCCTTGACACCAATGCCTTTTGAGACCAATAAGAATTTGGAATAAGCATCAGGAAAAAATATGACCATGGCCTTTTGAAGGAACTTTTCAGCATTCAACTGGAGAGAGTTACAGAAACTTTGGAAAATCAAAGTCGGATGTCAGATGGGGTTTGGATCTGTGCCCTCCCAAATACCAGGCAAGTGTATTATATCTCACCTATCTGGAAATGGCGGCAAGAAGTAATGCATAACACAAAACTTTAAAGCAATATTTACGCTACTTAAAAATAATGGGACCTATAAAAGATTTTCTACTTTGATTCCTACACTGATTCACAGTGGAGAGAGGTTTGCATTTTTTAATTATTATCACTATTAAAACTGTTGCTACTATGCTCTACTGCAATAAAGGTAAGTTTACCTTCTAAACAATGTACTGTGGGAAAAAAAAATCAAGGAATTATTTTACTGAATGATCTAGATATAATTAATTTTAATTTCATGCCTTTGATCACCATTTCCATAATTTATTAAAAAAAACTTTCTAATTATGCTTAAACTTTGTGATTATTTGTCACACACAGTTCTATACTGCAGTGGAAGAATGACAGAAGAGGATGAGGCTCTTGGGGAGAAATTAAATTCATACTCAGATTTCAGAGGTGAGAATAGAATGATCATCATCGGCAGGGATTTAAATTTACCAGGTGTAACTGGGAAGGGAATAAGATAAATAACACAAGGGAACAAAGATTTGCAAATATCTTAGTAAGGGAAGGAAGATTTACACAAGTGGTTGAGCAAAACACTAGGGGACAAAATATTTTCGATATATTTCTAATTAAGCCCAATGAAAACCTTTTGAGGTATCAAGTAACTGAAGGAATAAGTGATCATGAAGCAGTTCTGATGGATATTAGAGGATTCAGTAAACCAGCAGCCAAAATTGAAGGGAGAAATAGGTACACTTATAAAAAGGCACAGGTTTCAAATTTGAAGAGATATTTCAGAGAACAATTCAGCAAATGGAAGGAAGGCTCAGGTACAGTAGAGTCAAGGTGGGAAGAGTTCAAGGAGATAATAAGAAAAAGGGGAAGAAAAATTTATTCCAAAGCAGAAAATAAAGAGAAGTAGACAACCTATGTACTATGATAGGGAAGTCAGGAGGTTAAAGAGGTTGGTAAGAAAAGAACATAACAGTGTTAAGAGACAGCAGGGTAGTAGGGAATATTTAAAACAACTAAACAAGGACTTAAAAACAGCAAAGAAAATGGCTAAAGATGGGTTTATGAAGTGTATTGTCAGTGCAGGAGGACCATTGACTGATGCATCTAGAAATTTCTATGGCTATATCAGGAAACTGAGGGGAAGGGAGGGTGTAGAGACACTTATAGATAAGGATGGAGAAGAAGTTACTGATGATTTGAAAAAGGCAGGGATTTTAAGTAACTGGTTCAGTGAAAGCATTAGGAACAATGAATCAGAAACAGGAGGGTCTAATTCGGAGAACGAGCTTAACAACACAATTAGAAATGACGATAGTAAAAAATTTGATATCCATCCTGAGGAAATCATGAAGGAAATAAGAAAGCTGAAAAAAAATAAAGGGGCTGGTGAAAATAATATTACTACAGATATCTTAAAGATAGCCGGATGCGACATTGTACCTTATCTTGAAATATTATTTAAATTTAGTCTAGACACTTGCTGCTTACCACAGGACTGGAAAAGTGCAATAGTAGTAGCGGTACATAAGGGAGGGGTGAGAAATAGAGTTGAGAATTACAGGCCAATCAGTTTGACATCAGTGGTAGGTAAATTAATGGAAAGATTGATATGCAACCACATCAGAAATATATGTGAGGAACGTAAGTGGTTTTCAAGCAGGCAACATGGTTTCAGGCAAGGGTATTCATGCGAATCTCAGTTGGTGGGATATATGATAGATATTTCAGATGAAATGGACAAGGGAGGCCAAATTGATAGTGTAGCACTAGATCTGTCAAAGGTGTTTGACAAAGTAAGCCACAAAATGGTAGTAAATAAGGTAAAAACCATTGGAGTGGATAAGAAAGTCATTTGCTGGGTAGAAGAATTTTTAAAAGGTAGAAAACAGAAAGTTAGGGTAGGAAATGTAGTATTAAAAGAAGTGGAAGTAAAAATGGGTGTGCCACAGGGTAGTGTATTGGGACCATTGCTATTCATTATTCTAATGAATAATTGTGTTGATTGTTTACTATCTGAAATTAGATTGTTTGCAGATGACATAATGGTGTATAAAAGAATCAAAATGATAGAGGATTGTAAACAGTTGCAGGGTGATCTGGACAGGATATCTAATTGGGCTGGTAAACATGGAATGAAGATAAATGCAAAGAAGAGCCAGCTTATTAAATACACAAATAAAAAACAAAAGGTTAATTATGAATATAAGGTGGGGAAAGAATTGCTTGCTGAAGACTTGAAATGCAAATATCTTGGAATTACTTTTGATAACAAACTTAACTGGGCAGGACACATAGGACAGGTGGTAGGAAAAGGTTTCAAAGTTCTGCACTTGTTGGAGAGAGTGATGAGGGGATGTACGAGAGAAGTCAAGGAATTGGGTTACAAAACTTTGGTCAGACCATTACTCGAATATGGTAGTGTAGTATGGGACCCTCATTTTACGTATCAAATACAGGAGTTGGAGAGGGTGCAAAAAAGGGCTGCTAGATTTGTTTCTGGAAATTATCGCAAAATGCAATCAGTGACGGATATGATAAAGGAGCTGGAATGGGATTCATTGCAAGACAGTAGGAGGATGAGGAGGGTCATGGGAGTGTACAGGGCGTATACTGGCGATGAGGCATGGAAAGATATTGAAATAGGTATGAAAAGTAGTGCATGGAGGGAAAAGATGACCATGACCACAAGCTGGCACTCGATTTCAGGCACAAGGGTGTGGGAAGATTATCTTTTTTAGGTAAGGGTGTCAGGGATTGGAATGAGTTACCAAGAGAAATGATGAATAATTTACCGAAAACTTTGAAAGAATTTAAATATAAAATTTGTAGAGGGCAAATGTAGGTAGGTACAGGATAGGGGGAAGATGGGTGTGTAGGGAAATTGCCACCGGAGCCTGTGCTCCATTGCAATTAAATTAAATTAAATAATGCTGGAAATTGTGATTCAATCCATCCAAATTCTCTAAGTAGTTCTACAAAAAAACTATTATCCTTACATATTTTAGCGAATCTTTTCAGTGTTCATTTTGTAACTTCATTTGCTAGTGAAGTATCCAATTTTTTATTTTATTTTAAAAAGCCATGACAACGATGTGCCTAATGAGAAATTCAGTAGGTTTCTTAAATATCAATCAATTTCATTATTTCAGCAATTATTGTGACTAAGAATGGTATATTTGTAATTATTTTAACTGTAGAACTGTGTCTTGCAGTTCTCTTGCAGGTGAGGTATTTTTTTTTGGTCTTGGTTAAATCGTTGGGTATTGAAAGCATATTATATCATGAATATAGTGTACCTCCTGCTGGTTATGTTGTCCCATGAGGTGCTACTCACAAGATTTCTTCTAAAAGTTCATAAAAGTACCAAACAGGCAAGAAGTAACTACAGAGAATAAAAGAATAGATTGTAAAAGAAAAACAACTTCACTTACCTTGAGTATCCCTCTAATGTGCATCTTTGCAATCATCTCGGCAGTAAACAGGAAGGTAACAATAAGATCACAGCAAAATGTCACATACTGAAGAGGTGGATGTTTCTCAAAAGTTTTTGGAGTATTTAAGCTGACTGATAATAGGCTCAGCAGGGCACAGAACCTCATAAGTCTCCTTACCCAAAGCTGAAATTTTAAAACAATCAACCAATAACTATTTATATAACTTACAAAAACACTCTTTTGCAATTAATGAATTAATTATTAGATGGTCAGTTAATTATCTGAAGTCAAGATTTGATGAGAATGTCAATAATTAACTGAATAGCTCATATTTATTCAGAAATGAAGTTACTTGGACTAATTTTCTAGCTATCAGTACATCATTATCAAGTACACAGATTATTTCACTATTTGGGGTACACTGTTCTACTTCACAATTGATAAATTATGTCAATTCCTTGCTGCCTTACCCAAAAATGAAAACTTTCACACTAAATCATGCCTGAAATTAAGATCTAGTCTTTTTTTTTTTCAAATATTACGCCTAATTCTTATCCCAGTAGCCATCTAGGGTCCATTGACAATGTACAGTATGCCTTATGTACACTCAGCATTCTTTTCTCCCATTTCTTGTCCTCCATTGATTCCCAACCCAACTCATTCAAAATATCAGTAATAAACTGTGTTTTACAGGAACCACGGAAGGTAAAAAAGTATAAAAGGGACTTCTTAAAAATAGCAGATTGTGGAATTGTACCATATCTAGAAACATTATTTAGATGGCATCTGGATACTTGCTACTTACCAGAGGACTGGAAAAGTGCAATAGTAATACTGGTCCATAAAGGTGAGGTTACAAATAGGGTCGAAAATTACAAACCGCTCAGTAGATAACTATAAGGAAAGTAACTGGATTACAAACATGGCTTTTGGGAAGGATATTAATGCAAATCTTGGTTAGTGGGCTATATACAAGATATTTCAGATGAAATGGACAAACAGCCCACGTTGATAGTTTAGCACTAAATCGTTCTAAGGCATTTGACAGAATGAGCCAAAATTGTGTTAAATAGGGTAAAAACCTTTGGACTGGATGGAAAAGTTGATTTGTACAAAGCAAAACATTAGGGTCTGAAATGTAGTATCAAAAAGAGTGGAAGTGAAAATGTGAGTGCCAAAGGCTTAAGTATGGGGACCACTGTGTAACACATCTTAGAATTTCGCATAACGAAATTAGATTCCTAGATAGCGAGTTCAATTGAAATATATAGTACCACCAGCTTAAAATAATTTTTATAGTTAAATTTGATAATAATTCCCAGTAATATTTCCAACATAAGCATGAATTCAAGTATGAACAGTAAATTCAATAGTTAAATTCATTTAAACAGCTGTTGAGAAACTTCAACCTCAGATTTGAACATGTAATATATGACGATCGTATAACTTTGCTAAATCAGTATATTTCTTTAGTTCAGAAGATGTTTAGGTAAATAAATAGCCAGAAGATAATTAAGTTTGTTGTTAGAAGATCTTACTTAGAGTTTAAAGATGTTTGAAAGTGATTTGCCAGTTTAGAATTTTGTAACATAATTTTCCACTCCAAAATCGAAGTATTCTGTCATTACAAAACAGTTAAGAAGTCAAGTGATAGATAGAAAGTAGCATAATTTTGGTTAAAACAACATATTAAAATTTTAGAAAGTTTCATGCATTTTAAAGATCATTTTTCGATATAATTTGCTATAACAAGACATGTGCTTCATGTAAAACTTAAATATTTCAGTCTTATTCGGGAATTCATGAGAAGAAATTATGTTCAGAGTAAAGTTTATTTAAATATAAAGGTTTCTGAAAAAGTTTGATTTCAAAATATTAAAGCATTTGATTGCAATAAAATAAAATAGGTTTTTGTGCCAGAAACACTTGCACAGTTCAGCTCAAATTTGATGTGCATTCAGGAGGAATAATATTCTAAAATTTGTAATAAATCAGGGAATATACTTAGAGATTCAAAATTTTAACAGCAACCGTTTTTCAATATGGAAATTTGTTTGAAGCTTTTTTCAAGTCGATATTCTGAATATTTCAAGTCATCAAATTTTGTTTTCGAACTTTATCCCACTTTCAAAATTAGGTAACATACTTTATTTAATATCAGATGATAAATGAGCAATAGGAGAATAGACTGACATTTGTTGCAGCTTGATAGGGGTAATATTTCGAAAGTTATGGCAATCACATCTTAGTGACTCTTTTTCTGGCGAAACTATTAAAGTTACGAAAAATTTTATAATAACTTAAGTTGACATTTGTAATAATATCTAGCAACTACCAAAATTTTGGAGAGATAGGATTATTTTTGTTGTCAAGGTCAAATTGTATTGTGAAATATTTGTCAGAAACTGATCAGTTATCAGATAAGTTTCGTGGGAAAGATCGGAGAGCCTGGTTCCCAGAGGTAGATCCTATAAATACCCTCTCTGAAGCTACCCTCTCTGAAGCTACCCTCGCCCCAGTCAAACAGCTGCAGTCTCAGTGTGCATTATTAGTTATGTAGGACGTTAGCTAGTTTGGGCTCGTGGCGCGGCGTATTAACAACTTGCACAGAAATGGTTGAATTTTGAAGTCATGGGTGAAAGTCAAGTTATTCGTCATATAGCTAAGTAACTGTGAGGGCGTGAGGTTTGGTCATGCTTGAATGGCTGGTGAAAACTTTAAAATGTTTTTCAGAAAATTTGTATGATTGCCTGTGCAGTTTTCTAACTTGTAATATTTGAAGAATATATTTGTCAAACAAGAATGTTCTAGTGAACATCATTTGAACTTTACCTTTTCATAGTTTTTGGGTTAAAATCTATGTGGCGGCCAAAGCATTAAATAAGTCAGAACTGTATCTTCCTAGGCTACACACGGTTATAGCTGAGACCAAGTGTTTATGCTCCACCCCCGGCATAAGCTTGTTCCTCACAACTGCTATTCATTATTCTAATGAATAATTAATTGTATTGATGGTTTACTGTCAGAAGTTAAATTGTTTACAGATGATGAAATGTTATATGATAAGATTGAAATGATAGAAAACTGTGAATAGCTGCAGGGTGATTTGGACAGGACACAAACATGGGCTGAAGCAAATGAATCGGTGCTTTTTGAAAGGGAATATGTGACCACATGTAAACTTTTGGAAAGCTAACAAAAACCCAAACCAGAAGCCTTATTAGAAATTTTTGTTTAGCTTTATATGGTATTTCACACTTAAGGAAATTAAAATTTTCTTTTGTAGGTACAATTCACAATTCACCTTAAAAAATGAAATGATTTAAAGTGAAAAAAAAAAAAAACAACATGAATATGAAAGAAGGCATGAAGTGAACATGCCAGTGGGCCATGTCCTCCACTGCAACAAAAATGAATTAAATTAGCATTCACTGCTTCTTTAACTAGCACAATTAATGAGGATAAAGAAAAAATGCAAAGGAGAAACTTCTTATACAATCAGAAGGAAACATGAGATACTTGATATTTCTACATAAAATTATGACAAGACAGAGCACATGGTCTTACACTGCTGTTTTTTGTTGCAGTGTTCCTACATGTTTATTTATTATCTATTTCATATTTCAACAGTGAATCTGAGTTAATTTTGTGATTCTATTGTTTCATCAATATTTGTAGCCAAATTATTACTGCTTAATCAAATAGGACCATCCAGTTTTCCCATTTGCTGGCTAATTAGTGAAGGAATTTTATTAATATTGCATTGTTTTATGATATAATGTGGACCATTCATGATCATAAGTTTACTAGTTGTTACTTGGCACTTTCAGTGAGTCAATACTTAAGCTCATTATGTTTCACCAATTAATGTATTAATTTACTGAAAAACATAATGAAAAAATACGAGGGCTGTCCAGAAAGTAACAGACGTTTTGTAATAAAAAATAAACAAAGTGAAAAAAAACGATTTTTATTATATACATTTTAGAGGTAAACTCTTAGGCTATTTTTCAACATAATCGCCATTTAAATTAAGGCACTTATCATAACATGGTACAAGCTTTTCGATACCCTCTCTGTAGAAATTTGCCACCTGAGACTTCAACCACTGGTTTACACCGGCATGCAGTTGAGCGTCAGTTTCAAACCGTTGTGTTGCGAGCCACGTCTTCATCGCCGGGAACAGGTGGTAGTCGCTCGGTGCCAAATCCGGGCTGTACGGCGGGTGATTGAAAACTTCCCATTCAAAACCATCCAAGAGCTCTTGGGTATGATTGGCCGTGTGTGGATGAGCGTTGTCGTGGAGAAACAAAACTTTCTCACTGAGTTTTCACCGACGCTTGTTTTGTATCGCGCATCTTAATGTTCTCAGTGTTTCGCAATACCTTCCTTAAGTGATTGTTTGGTCACATTCAAGAAATTCAACGAGAATCACACCCTTAGCATCCCAAAACACAGTAGCCATAATTTTTCCTGCTGACAGCGTTTGCACACACTTCCTCGGTTTCTTGGGCGAATGCGTGTGTCCCTATTCCATAGACTGCCGTTTTGTTTCACAGGTGACGTGCTTTACCCAAGTCTCGTCGCCAGTTACGATACGATCGATAACATGGTTTCCAGTTTTGGCGTAGTCTTCCAGAAACGTCAGTGCTGCAGCAAGTCTCTGTTTTTTGTGGTCTTCTGTTAAGATTTTCGGAATCCACCTGGCACAAAATTTGTGGTAACCAAGTTTACCAACCACAATCTCATGAACTAAACTCCGTGAAATTTGGGGGAAATGTTCTGAAAGCTCCGTAATCGTGAAACGACGATTTTCACGGATTTTTTTCGTTGATTTTCACCACCAGTTCATCACTCACAACACTAGGCCTACCATGTGGTCCTCATCGTGAACATTGGTTCGAACATTTTTAAAATCAATGCACCATTGCCTCACTTGGCTTTCACTGATTATTCCTTGGCCGTACACATCACAAATCTGGCGATAAATTTCAATTGGTTTGTGATTTTTCGCCAACAAAAACTGTATTACAGCTCGCACTTCACAACTGGCGGGATTTTTAATTGCAGCACTCATTTTAACACTCTACTGTATTCGAAGTACGATAGGAACGATGTGCAAACTACCATGGCTGGTTGCGTACTGAATGTATGAACAGTCTGACGCCAAGATGGCAGCGCTAGGAGCACCCATTGTTGCGCCAGGTCAAAACCTCTGTTACTTTCTGGACAGCCCTCGTAAAACAAGTTAGGTTGCAAGTGAAGACTAATATAGGAACTTACTACTCATTTAAAATAAGTTATCAATCTAATCAAAGACATATCCATCAGTGCTGACTGGTTTTGTTAAACAATAAGGATTAATCATTTAAGAAATAATTATATTAATCAAGTAATGCAGGGGTCCCCAAAATGTGGGCCGCGGTGCCCAGGGCACCATGAGGAGCAACCAAGGGTGCCACAGTTGATGTGTCCACGACCTTCGGTCCATCATTCACTCAATACAAAACATACGTACACGAGAGGAGCTTGTTTGCTTTGTTTTAAGTTTGTCACTTTGTGTTTAAGTAAAAATTCAGTCACAAAATTGAAAGATACTTATTAAAAAAGCATACTGACAGTTCAAGTGAGAATTATCAAGCTCTGACGAGTGGTGGGGTAACAGAAAAACATAAATACAACTGTAATTATTTTGGTTTTGGCTTCACATCAGTAGACGTAAACAATGAAGAAAGACCGCAATGTGTGCTCCGTTTGAAAATTCTTGCACCAGAGATTATGATCTCAAGTAACGTAAAATGAAATCTCAGGGACCATTTACCCTCCTACCATGGTTGAAAAATCATGCGATTTTTTTTAGCAAGGAAGTTGCAAAATTTATGAAAGCAAAAAAAAAAAAAAAAAAAAAAATGTTTAGTCAACAATCTTCAGTAACTAGAAACACTCTGCTAGCATCCTTCAAGACGGCATATAAAGTTCTGACGTGCAAAAAACCTCACATCAAAGCAGAAGAACTTGTTCTTACGGCTGCTCTTGACATGGTTAATATTATGGTAGTAGATTAGGTGAGAAACCTATTTCAAAGATATCAGTGAAGATTTCTATGATTAATTAATAAAGGAAATGAAAGACAAGGAATTTTGACTACAGCTTAATGAGTCCACTGACATTAATAAATATGCTCACCTTGGTTGTTTTGTACATTTTCTGGATGATCATATTATCATTGAAGACCATCTGTTCTGTAAAGGTGTTATTGAAGGCACAAAGGCTCAAGAGTTGTTTGAGATGCTAGACATATTTATAACAGAAAATTATTACAAATTGGAAAAATTCTTCAGTATATTTACTGATGGTGCTCGATAAAAGTCTAGCTGCTATCGTGGATTACAGTTTCTTATTTGCAGCAATGAACCACATGTTATGTGAACTCATTGCATCATCCATAGGGAAGCACTTGCATCAAACTTGATGAGTTCTCAATTGATCTTGGTATTAGAACGCGTCATATGTGTAGTAAACTACACAAAAATCAGGCCACTGGAAGCCAGATTGTTTGAAAAATTTTGTATTGACACAGGAGATGAACACATGGCCTTGATATACTACTAATGCAGACCATGGTGGCTTTCAAGCAGAAACTTCTTACATCGTGCATTAAAGTTGTGTCAAAAAAATTCAACCTTATGCAAGAGGAAGATCATGTGAATTTATGGTACTTTGCCGAACCAGACTTTTTCTAAAACTAGCATTTTTGTGTGATACATTTGACAAATTAAATGCTTTAAATTTGCACATTTAAATTTTTTTGGAGAAGATTGCAGCATTTAGGAAAAGGATGCAGTTGTGGAATGTAAAATTAATGAGCATAGTCTTCAAGATTGTTTCCCTGAATTACACAAATATACAGTATCTAGTGCATTCATCGTTTCACAACACCGAGCGTGGTGGTGTAACGGATAGCGTTCTGGCCTCGCATTCGGGAGGACGGCGGTTCGAATCCCCGTCCGGGCATCCAGATTTGGGTTTTCCATGGTTTCCCCAAATCACTCCAGGTGAATGCCGGGATGCTTCCTTCAAAAAAGGCCATGGCCGAATTCCTTCCCATTCCTTGCCCCCATCCTTTCCCGTCTCTAAAGACCACGTTGTTAAAAAGGGACGTTAAACTGTTTAAAAAAAAAAAAAAAAAAAAAAAAAAAAAAGTTTCACAACACTTGTTTTCTCTATTCACGGAGCACCTTTCAAAGCTCACTCAGCGGTTTGCAAAATACATTGCAGAATATAATATAGAAAAATTTGCTTTTCATGCTCAAGCTCCACCAGAGTTTACCTCACAAGAGGAAGAAAACGTCATTAAACTATCTTGTGACAACAGTCTTAAACAAAATTTGTTTGTTCCGATTTGGTGGAGTTTTAGTTTCGGATTACATTTTAAAATGAATATTCAACTCTAAGTTGAAAAGCTTTAAGAATTGTCTTTTATTTTACAACATCCTATTTATGTGATACCAGATTTTCAGCTGTAACTGTAAGAAAAAGAGCAAATATCACTCAAAAATCAATGCGGAGCAGGAAATGAGAATAGCTGTATCAAGTCTTATCCCACAATTTGAAAAAAATGTGTGGAGATTAGCAGGCTCACACATTGCATTGCCCAATTTTTCATTCAATGCTTTCATCTTTTGTATATTTATTTAAATATTTTTATATTGATTACATTACAAAATTATTGCGAAAAAAAGTTGTTTAAATATCTATGCCTTATTTGTGTCATTTCACGTTTTGACAAAGGCATTGTAACAAAATACTAAACCTGTAAGTGCACCATAATCTGAAAAAGTTTGAGAACACCAGGAGAAATGAAAATTTAATTTCTTTGTAAATATAAAAGATGAATAAATATGATAGTACATGGCACTAATCACTTTTTGTGTACAGTGTAGAATTACCAGTGCAACTTCATTTCTTCTCTTCAAATGGTAGCTTTCTTTGGAACACAGTGTTAAGGTAGACGAGGGGCCTTTAAATTTTACTAGAGAAAACACAATTAATTATACTTGCAAGTGATGGATACACCAGGTGTAAGGACCCAACCTATACTAGGGGTAGGGTATAGGCTTAGTACCTTAGCTGAAAGTTCAATTGAGATGAAAGTTCTGTTGAATTTGACTAAATAATTTTAAATTGACCATGTGCCTGCCTGGAATACTCAACTAAAATGCATAATGGTTGCCACTCAGCCTTTGTAACCCCAAAGCTGAGAAAAGTGTTTCAGTTTACTATGAAATCACAAAAAGGTTCACTTGGGAAAAAATTTGTAATTTATTTAAAAAGTCACATTTTTCAAAATTAGCATTATACAGTTGAGTAGGCAATCGAACATACGTTTCCAGAAAATTGCAGATTGTGGAGAGAAAAGAATACTGACCAAAAAGAAACCCCTTTAAAATTTTAGACGTTCATTATAGTTGTTAATAAGACACTGTGGTTAAAAAAATCATCATGGCCAACACACGTCCCCAGGCTAGCTCAACCAGTTTCCGGCCACTGCCCGACCTGCACCAAAACAACTCGCACAGATTCAAGCATTCCCGGAGTAAAGATATCCCTCTCCCTGGGGCTACCGAATATATACCTTCGCCGCTCACTACATTTGTATGGACGTTTATCAAAAATAGTGAAAAATGATTGTGATTATAAAAGGTGTTCAAACGTTAACTGTATATAATCTTGTCCTCAAGGTACATAAAAAGTGTTTAGCTATAATTCTCGAATGATTAGTTTGTTTATAAACGAATTTAGTTTAAACTGTGTATTGATACAGAGTCCTTAAGTTCAGTGGGGGTTTCCCTAATTTTATCTGAATTTTAAGTACTTTTTTAGGTCTTCCTCTGAATGACAAATAATCTAAATAAAATTAGTGCCAAAATGTTCTCTATTAATTCTCGATTCCAGTGAAGTAAATTTTATCGTAATCTTTGGTGAGATAGCGAAGTTACGGCTTAAACATGATTTGGTGGTGTAACTGTTTAGAAGTCACTTGGTTTTTTGTTAATAATTCTTAAAGTATTGTTTATATCGAAAAAGTGAAATTATCGGAACTTTATTTGAATTTAGTTACGTGTTTTGACAACAGTTTTATTTACGAAAGTGGCTGGGTTTACTTGCAAATAAATCTATAGTGATACCACGTGTGTTTAATGATGAAATAATCTTTAAAATGTATATAAAATCTGTTCTATTGCATGGAATATTATGAAATTTAAATTTTTAGTTCTTTTAGGGAATCTACTTTTTAGTTCAGGAAATTTTCGGAAACATATGATTAAAAATGTTAGAAGTGAAAGTGCATTCATCAAAGTGTTTAAAAATTTATTTACATGGTCTGAAACTACGAAATTTTACTGAATTTAACTTTCTTTTGAATTATTATTATTTTAAAATTACTTCACTTCATTTAAAAGTGTTCAGAAATAGTGAAATGCTCATGCAGCAAAAATCTATTGTTTGCAAGTTGGATAATAATGGATTACCCTCTTCCAGGTTAGTTTAAAGTTTCTTTATTATTATAAATGTTTATTTAGCCCTTTTATTAAATTTTGTGGGTCTTTACTGCTTTTAAAATGGTTTATTTAATTAATTAGGTTAGAATGTCAGCTTCTATATGAAACTTTCCTCCCATAACCTGTAGTTGCAATGAAACCTTATGTCTGGAGGATAGCTTTCTCCCTCCCTTATACTTGAAGCTAAGAAAACTAGAATTTATCAAAATTCTAAGGTGCTTACACAGGGTGAGAATGATGAATATTACTTGAGATTGAGACTGAGGGGTGTCAAGTATTCAGAATGTGTTGATACGCCGATTCACACCTCTGGAGGATTGATGAGGATGTGGTTTCCAGGAATACTCTGATGGATTTTACTATGAACCAGTTATTGAGGTCATGAAAGTAGTGAAAGCTGGTGTGGAGTAAGCTCTAATAAATTGTTCTGTGATCAATTATGTTATAAGTAATAAGAGTTCATTTTTTTAAATGTTATTGTTAGACTCTGAACATTGTGTGTTTCTTGATTTCTCTCTTATTTAAATAAAAAGATAGCCAGTTGAGGACCATTATCTCTTTCTACCTACTGTGTACTTCTTAGTACACACCTAACATCATTCACTGAATATACAATAGAGGATCAAATGATAAATCTTAATTTGGAAAGGATGCAGAAAGTAAACCTGCCAGCTACCAAAGTTAAAAACATGAGGGTTATGGAGACAAAAAAAATCCAAAAATATAATATTTTGGATGAGCCCTTAATAATTTAATAAGAGACTGAATTACATGGCTAGATCAACAATTCACTTGTGGTAAACATCTTCACATAAACCACATGGAAAGGTCTACTCAGCGGCGGCCTTAACCATTGCAAGGCTCCAGGCGGCAGATTTTCATAAGGCCCTTGTCCCTTGTGTAAAATATGTGAACCAGAATGAGGTATTTCTTATGATTGTCAAGAAATACAAAAGTTATAAATAAATACATTTTGAATTTGAAAATATTATACTCTAACATTTACAAAAGTTAACAAAACGTAAAGATGACAAAATGTTAATGACGATAAACTAAGGTATTTAAATGCTTTGAAAGATATATGCAGGGATTTAAAAATAATGTTTCTGGCTTTTCCTAAGACAAAAAACCTTTAACTATAACGTCATCTTTCTCTTAATTGCTCACCTATGTTAACAAACGTTCTATACGATAATTCATAAGTGGTATGTAAATATAACTCATATTACGCTTCCAATATATAAAATAATTTTGTTATATGGAAAAAACTAATTATGTTCAAATTATAACTAATCAAATATTTCAGAAAAACATTGTATGCTGAAGATAAATCGACGAGAGGCGAAACGCGTCCAAAAAATAAAGAACATCCAACAACAGTTGTATTGGTGTGTTTACTAAATAATAATTATTAGTTTAACAAGCAAGTGTGGAAGAAATGGCCTACATTAACCACATATTGTTAGAGAGAAGTTGGAGGGATCATGTGTAAAAACTGTATGAGGCATATATTTGAGCGTGTCAACAGAGGGCCGGAGATTCTACACCAGCAGGCAAGGCTGCCATGCAGCCTTGTCCCGTCAGCAGATGTTATGAGGCAGGGGCTGCTGTGCAGTCTCGTGCAGTCAGCAAACACCAGCAGAAAGGCTGGCACAACACAACAAGTGACAAGAGTACATATGTGGTCACAGCGGCGTTCATCGAGAACATCTGCCGATGATGTGCCTTTTGCAATACAACACATACACTGGAGACATTTTTATGAAGACCACACATAGAGTCAACACATTACTACAGCAGAAATGGGATAAAAAATGTATGTATGTATATATGCATTATTTTTTTTAAACTGGAAGTTAATAAAACAAAACTAGAACTAGATAAGCCAAATACTGATTGGAACAGTTGTAGCAAGACATGTTAACATGCAGAAGGTTTAATAGAAATGTATAGGCAGTTAGCAGATTTAATTTGTTTGTGTAATATTTGGAATTAATATAAAATATTTTGCAACATAAGAGAGACAAAGAAATGCTTAAAATAAGATTAATTGTTTGTAAAGTGTCAGTTCTTCATGAAGCATTGCTGAATGCAGAAGTGCACATTGTAGAAACAGTGGAGAGTGTAGAACAGTTCGAGCCTAGCTAATGTGGGAGGTGGAAGCAAGATGACAGCATGGCGCAAGAGTATAATGACCACAATGTTTAGCTTTAAGTTATTAAGTGTATAGGAGTGACTGAAATGCAGCGAATTTTTTTTTTTTTTTTTTTTTTTTTTTTTTTTTTTTTTTTTTTTTTTAATAATTCAGACAAGAGTTTCTGGGAGAACTGAGTGCTCTTGGTTGGTTGGAGTGTGGTTGTTGGATTGAGGTGGTGGCAGAAGGTGAAAATAGGAGAAAAAAAAAGTAACTGGTCCACATTAGAGATGCCTAACAGTATCTCAGTCATTTTGTTCATCACCTCATCTAAGTTCATGTCTCTTTTCATTCGAGGAAATAAAAAGAAGTTGTAGGGGACAAGGTCTGTTCAATAGATGAGGGGGGAGGGAGTGTGTTAGGCACAGAAATCATGGCATTTTTTGACAAAAATCAGTGCATAGAGAGGGCTTTGTGAGCAGAGGCATTGGCACGATGCGGTAACTAGTCACCTGATTGCCACAAATCAGGCCTTTTCCATTGCACATTGTTGCAAAATATTCTCTAAACATGCAGACCAAACGTCTGGTTAACTGATGGACCCTGTGGAATGAAATTTGAATTGACAACTCCTTGCTCATCGAAGAAACTAATCACATTGTCCTAGATGTTTGATTTTACTTGTCTTACTTTTTTCGTGCGAGGAGAGTTCGGTGTATGCCATTGGCTTGATTGTTGCTTCGTTTCAGAGTTATATTTTTGTGACATTTTCATCAGTTTGGGTTGTTGAGGCCATCCAGCAGTTTGGTCATCAATTGACATTCACCATTGTTTAGAATGGGAAACACTTCAGTTTTCCCCATAGCGATATTCTTGTTTTGCAGTTTTCAACATTTTCAAGATTTCTGTGCCAGTTATTCCAAGTAGGAAACAAAACTTCATGGCTGTACCTTGTTCATGAGAATCAGCCACACAAAAATTACGAGCACACACACACAATAATCTCAAAGAAATTAACACCAGCCAAACACAACCTTCTCTTGTGATGACAATTGGTATACTGACTCAGAGATGGAAGGACTCCATGTTCCAAGTGGAAAAAACTGGAGCTACAAAAATGTGCTCTCTACAATATTAGTTTTTTTGTTTTTGTTTTTTTCCCACCTCATATCTTCTTAATTTCTTCTTTGTTACTATAGACTATGCCTCCATTTCAGACCTTTCTCAAATTTTCAATTCCTACCTTCCACCAGTTGGATATGATTTGTCCTTACAGACATTTAATTTAATTTAATTTAATTTAATTGCAATGGAGCACACGCTCCAGTGGCAATTTCCCTACACACCCAACTTCCCCCTATCCTGCACCCACCTACATTTGCCCTCTACAAATTTTATCTTTAAATTCCTTCAAGTTTTCGGTAAATTATTCATCATTTCTCTTGGTAACTCATTCCAATCCCTGACACCCTTACCTAAAAAAGATAATCTTCCCACACCCTTGTGCTGAAATCGAGTGCCAGCTTGTGGTCATGGTCATCTTTTCCCTTCCATGCACTACTTTCATACCTATTGTAATATCTTTCCATGCCTCATCACCAGTATACTGCCCTGTAAAACTCCCATGACCCTCCTCATCCTCCTCCTGTCTTGCAATGAATCCCATTCCAGCTCCTTTATCATATCCGTCACTGATTGCATTTTACGATAATTTCCAGAAACAAATCTAGCAGCCCTTCTTTGCACCCTCTCCAACTCCTATATCTGATATGTAAATGAGTGGGTCCCATACTACACTACCATATTCGAGCAATGGTCTGACCAAAGTTTGTAACCCAATTCCTTGACTTCTCTCGTACATCCCCATCATCACTCTCTCCAACAAGTGCAGAACTTTGAAACCTCTTCCTACCACCTATGTGTCCTGCCCAGTTAAGATGTTATCAAAAGTAATTCAAGATATTTGCATTTCAAATCTTCAGCAAGCAATTCCTTCCCCACCTTATATTCATAATTTAACCTTTTGTTTTTTATTTGTGTATCTAATAAGCTGAATCTTCTTTGCATTTATCTTCATTCCATGTTTACCAACCCAATTAGATATCCTGTCCAGATCACCCTGCAACTGTTTACAATCCTCTATCATTTTGATTCTTTTATACAGCCTTATGTCATCTGCAAACAATCTAATTTCAGATAGTAAACAATCCAACACAATTATTAATTAGAATAATGAATAGCAATGGTCCCAATACACTACCCTGTGGCACACCCATTTTTACTTCCACTTCTTTTGATACTACATTTCCTACCCTAACTTTCTGTTTTCTACCTTTTAAAAATTCTTCTACCCAGCAAATGACTTTCTTATACACTCCAATGGTTTTTACCTTATTTACTACCATTTTATGGCTTACTCTGTCAAATCGCCTTAGACAGATCTAGTGCTACACTATCAATTTGGCCTCCCTTGTCCATTTCATCTGAAATATCTATCATATATCCCACCAACTGAGATTCGCATGAATATCCTTGCCTGAAACCATGTTGCCTGCTTGAAAACCAATTACGTTCCTCACATATATTTCTGATGTGGTTGCATATCAATCTTTCCATTAATTTACCTACCACTGATGTCAAACTGATTGGCCTGTAATTCTCAACTCTATTTCTCACCCCTCCCTTATGTACCGGTACTACTATTGCACTTTTCCAGTCCTGTGGTAAGCAGCAAGTGTCTAGACTCAATTTAAATAATATTTCAAGATAAGGTACAATGTCACATCCGGCTATCTTTAAGATATCTGTAGTAATATTATCTTCACCAGCCCCTTTATTTTTTTTCAGCTTTCTTATTTCCTTCATGATTTCCTCAGGATGGATTATCAAATTTTTTACTATCGTCATTTCTAATTGTGTTGTTAAGCTCGTTCTCCGAATTAGACCCTCCTGTTTCTGATTCATTGTTCCTAATACTTTCACTGAACCAGTTACTTAAAATCTCTGCCTTTTTCAAATCGTCAGTAACTTCTTCTCCATCCTTATCTATAAGTGTCTCTACATCCTCCCCTTCCCCTCAGTTTCCTGATATAGCAATAGAAATTTCTAGATGCATCAGTCAATGGTCCCCCTGCACTGACAATACTCTTCATAAACCCATCTTTAGGCATTTTTCTTTGCTGTTATTAAGTCCTTGTTTAGTTGTTTTAAATATTCCCTACTACCCTGCTGTCTCTTAACTCTGTTATGTTCTTTTCTGACCAACCTCTTTAACCTCCTCACTTCCCTATTATAGTACACAGGTTTCTACTTCTCTTTATTTTTGCTTTGGAATAAATTTTTTCTTCCCCTTTCTTATTATTCCTCTTGAACTCTTCCCACCTGACTCTACTGTACCTGAGCCTTCCTTCCATTTGCTGAAATTGTTCTCTGAAATATCTCCTCAAATTGAAACCTGTGCCTTTTTATAATTGTACCTATTTCCCCCTTCATTTGGCTGCTGGTCTACTGAATCCTCTAATATCCAGTCAGACTGCTTCATGATCACTTATTCCTTCAGTTACTTGCTACCTCAAAATGGTTTTCATCGGGCTTAATTAGAAATATATCCAAAATATTTTGTCCCCTAGGTTTTGCTCAACCACTTGTGTAAATCCTCCTTCCCTTATTAAGATATTTGCAAATCTTTGTTCCCTTGTGTTATTTATCGTATTCCCTTCCCAGTTTACACCTGGTAAATTAAAATCCCAGCCGATGATGATCACTTCTATTCTCACCTCTGAAATCTGAGTATGAATTTAATTTTCTCCCCTAAGAGCCTCATCTCTATCTGTCATTCTTCCACTGCGGGTAAACAGCCAACACTCTGATTTTTTCTTTTTTATTACCCCAGAAATCTACCCCAAGTAACACATGGTCTTGATCTATGAACGCCAGTGAACTGTGGTAGTTTTTGCTAACTAGTATGAAGACTCCTCCACCAATTGCTCCTCTATCTCTGCGGTACACTCTGTAACCATCAGGAAAAACCTCACTGTCTAGTACTTCTTCTTTTAACCAAACTCTCTACCCCAATTATTACTTGTGGTTCGTGCATCTCTATTAAGTTTGCAAATTCGATTACTCTGTTCATTATACTTCTACAGTTTACCATTAACACCCTTACTACTGGCTTTACATTTTCAGAATTTATCTCCTCTTTCCCACTTTTACCGCAAGTCAGTTATTGTTTCAGGTACTTCATCTATTTCTTTAATATCTGTGACTTTCCCCATCACGAATCTGCAATCAGTATCACTTTGATAATCTATTTCTGTCCCTTCACCAGCAGCCGCTATCCTAAAAAAGGCACAGTCCTGACCCCATCATCACTGGAAATGGGCTCCCTCACTGCTTTAGCTAACAACTCAGAAAGTACTCCCTTCCCCCTTCTATTTAGGTGTAGGCCATGCCTAGTGAAACCCCACCTACCAATGGTGTTCACAGGCACAACCCCCAACACAGAACTAATGCCTTTCCCAAGTAGCACTTCTGTTTCCACATTAAACCCGTCTCACAGCATAGTTCAATTGTGGCCGGTCATGGCGACTTAGGACCTGCATGAGCTCCACCCTGGTATGCTGTGCCTCCTTCACCATCTTCCTCAGGTCACTCTCTATACTATAACTCGCGTTTCTATCAATACTATTTCCCGCACCTCCCACTATCACTACTCTATCATCCTTAGTGAAACTCCAACAAAGGGAACCTATATCCTCTATTACCTGGCCTAATGTTGCACTAGGTTTGAAAAAGCTTGTGACCTGATATCCTGTACCTAACTGATCCTGCAGAAGAGGGCCTACGCCTCTCCCATGGCTACTACCTAGCAGCAGAACCCTTTTTTTCCTATTCTTGCCCTGCATGCCCTTATTCCTAAAGGTCTGCTGCATCTTACCTACTCCTACATCTACATGAGGCTCTTCTCCTCCTGACTCTGGCAACAGGTCAAACCTATTTTTTTCCCACAATTACTGAAGTGTCTGGCTTGTTCATCCTGTTAACCATGATTCTCTTACGACCTGTTACCAGCTCCCACCCATCCTTATCAACTTCCTCCAACCCACTATCTCTACTTTCTGCCTCTACAGCTTGAGCCTCGTCAAGCTCAGCCCCCACAGGCTGTGCATTTCTTGTGGATTCACTATCCTGATTTGGTTTCTTTGGTTGTATGATAATTATCTCTTCTGTTGTCTGCTTCAGTTTGGCTAGCATATGTTCCAATTTTTTGTGATTTGACTTATCTCACTCTTCTTTATTATCTCAATAATTTTATCCATAATCAATTTTCTTTTGCAGACATCATGATATCCACTATTTCATTATTCGCTTCTTCCAAATATTGTCAATTAACTGGACGTTACGTGAGTTACAAGTTACACACATCCAATTCAGTTGATATCCCTTCAAGTTTAAGAAGGAACTAACCCTAACAGACTCCTTGAAAAACAACCCAGCCCTCATCATCTGCTATTTTCTTCTTCCATCTTCTATACCTAACCTCTCCCATCTTGTCACTTTAAGGTTAAGGTCTTCCTGTGCTTAATGTTTTGAGATTACTGACTATTTTAATTTCCCTATGGCAGAAGAAAAAACATCTACTCATGATCCAGCATCATTAATAGTCTACACTCTTTCATTACAAGCATAATTAAATGAACCTGTTGAACCAATTGTTTACTTCCGAGTATCAACCCACACACACGATTTTTTTCATTGATAACAATATAAAATTTCAGTTTTATCTTTTAGAACATTTTCACACAACTATTGTTTATACGTAATTTTAAATACAGCTGTCCAACTTTGTAGCTACCACAAACAAAAATAATTTTTAGTATAGAGGACATAATTTACATGTCCCACAGACAGATGACACTCAAACTAGCTCCTGTGGCAAGACAGCTAGTGTAACTTAAAACATGTCAAATATAATCATATAATGTGGGTTAGAAGTAACTGACACAATTAATACACAAATGTTTTGCTAATGAAAAGATTTAAGCAAAATCCAGTGATGAGTGATTTTAAAGAGAATATAGCTATTGAGCTAGCTGACCATGATGAATTTATGAACTACAATTTATTCCCCTTCTATTACATTTCCACTACAGATTTGTATTGTTGTTGAGGTTTCTTCATGTTCTTATGTTCTGTATGACTACAAATTACACACTTGAAAACTTTGTATGCAGGGTACTGAAAGAGGAATATATGATAGTATTAATCACATACACTTTCTTATACACTCTGCCAAAACACATATATGAGGATATATTTTAGTAAAGTGACTCCAGCAGATCATAAAATTTCAAGCAAAGAATGGAAAATGAAAACAAGATGGAATATGATTAAGAAACAAGTGACTTGATGGAGAGAAGAAAAGTTGAATGTATGGAACTAGGGGAAGAAGACAGGAATTGACAGATTTAGGGAAGCATACAAAATGTACTGGAATGGGAACAGGGATGGAAAAAGAAATGTAAAGACACTTGTATTGAAAGGACCACAACAAGAAGTAGTTTCAATCCATGACAAGCTGATGAAGGTGAATTTTAACAAACGTTAGCATTGAGAAAACTTAAATCTGACAGGTAGACTACAATGAACTGAAAAAAAATACTGAGAATGATTTATACTTAACCATATCTAAGCAGAGTCATTCAATTAAAGAGGGAGGGGAACAAGGGAAGGGATTCACATTACAGAGCTGCAAAGGAAGGACTACGAGGAAGTACTGAGATCATAATTTGGAGTAACACAAAAAGAATGAATTGATTTCAATAAACTTCTGTTTTCAGAAGAAAGAGAGTCATAATCTAATAGTGCAGACTCCTCTCAGAAGATAGTAGTGGATTTCTTCCTAATATTAGCATGAGATAGAGCACTGTGGATGCAGAGATCATTTAATTAGAAGTCTTGCTGACAACCAGCCTGCCAGGTAAAAGGAATACAAAAAGGCAGGAAAGAAGTGTAAGAGTGTGGAAGATGAAGGAGGATGAGTATAGGAGACAGTACCAGAATAAGAGAGTAAGAGTAATGAGAATAAATCAAGTGATAAATAAGGGAGATAGGGAAATAGCAAATGAGGAACAGATACTACACAGAGAAATTGAGGTTAAAATGGTTCATTCAAGAGAAAGCAAGGAAGATGTTGAACATGATTCTGAAACGGAAGAAGCCAAAATGTTTTATGAAAAATTTCTACAGAATAAAAAAAGTATTCTCAAACTCTGTGGAAGAAGAGGGATGGTGTACAACAAAGAAATGTTTGAGAGACTTATGTTGTAAGAAGACGTAAAATGCGATTGAAAGTCGCAGGATAAGATTACGTCAAATGTCAAGAATATATGACTCTGGTTAGGTCATTAAGTGACACAAATTAAAAATGAAAAGTTTATAGAATACAAAATCAAATGTTGAATAGTCCAATTCTTTCAGAGGTTTACAATACTGTTACTATCAATAAATTTCTGGAACAAATTTATTACTGCAATGTCCAAAATGGTGCTTTCAGTTATGCTTTAAATCAGGGGTGGCCAACCCAATTGATCTTGTGGGCCACTTTGGAAAAGTATCACAACTCCGCAGGTCACATATAAAATTATTTAACCCATATTAGTTTTTAGACCCACTATAGACATGTTTTTTGGGGTGAAAAATTGAAACATAATGAGCTATTATTATTCTACATGACAACATGGATAATAATGATACTAAATGCACATTTTAAAGATACATATAACACTAAAAGTGAAAATATAAAATATTTTGTATATGTTTCATCAATCTCATGGGCCGGAAAAATGTCCAAGGTGGGAATCATGCGGCCTGCGGGCCGTGGGTTGGCTATCCCTGCTTTAAATGATGTCACAGCTGAAATCTGAAGAGGTGTGCACAGCATTTGAGATATTTATGTTTTCCATAATCTTGTATCAAACAATGCATCTGCATCCATTAATTTAAATAATTTTGTAAGATATCTAAATGATTGGCACAAAACATTACTCTCATTTTTTTTTTTATTAAATCCGATCAATAACAAGGATTAAAAACTGAAATTATTCAACCTTTACTATAACTACCATTAGATAAGGTGTATCCCATTTTCTAATATTCATGACAGGGGTTTACTACAGTGAATATTTTTTGTACTATTTTAGTTTATGAATGAAATCCTAAACAAACTACTAGTAAACAAAATAAAAATGTAAATATGTATCATTATATCTGAACATAAACTAATTACCATGTTCACCCATTCAATATCTGCACTTTCGTTGAGAGCTTCTTCTGGACCATAATCAGCCAGGACAGTGTCTCCTTTGAGACTCTGTTTCCTTCCCAGCATCATATTGGCAGCTTCTAAAGAAAAATAAGATGAAGTAGAGGTGAAAATTATTCTCACAAGATTTATAAGCAACAAAATAAATAAATGTGTAACACAAAAGTACTAAATTATAACAGATCATATTTTTGATGACCATTCATTCAGTTATGTGCTGTATAATCAACTAAACACTTAAAATCAATACTTTTATTAACCTCGGGACTAGGTATCCATTTCAGTAAAACTAGTTATCAGTTCAGTTCCAAGTCTGGATAAAGAGTGTGGAAGAAAGACTGATAACCTATATCATGGAAGAATACTTATTGGTGAGAATAAATGTCTTAGCTGTCACAGTACAATCCATGGACTTTAGCAAGTATCATGAGCCTAACAGGAGAGTCCTCAGTCCTTCAGGTCAGATACAGTGTGAATGGCTGGCATATTTATATATACATGGTGAAAAACTGTATGTTAAAAACATTAAAATGTACATCTGAATTTTGTAAAAACTATATCAGATACAGTTAATTTCTATTTTTCAAATTATTGAACGGAATTGGTGAAGTTGCCGATATAATAATCTTTAAGTTCTTTCTTTAAATAAATACTTATCACCTTTAAACTGTTCTATACTTTTAGGAAGCTTATCAAACAGATATACTCCAGTATAATTAAATGCTCTTTGTACTAATGATATCTATGTTCAAATATTAAGTAAGTTATTTTTTTTCTTGAATTGAAATTGTTATATGTGAGAATTTAATGTACACAAGAACATCTACAACAAATCACATGAGAGAATATATATACTGACAGGTCACTGAGCATTTCAAACAGCTATCTGCAAAACATTATTTGTGTTTCTCAACAATAACTTTTTTCTATGCTCCAAAACTTTTTTACTTTGTGAGGAGCTTCCCCAAAAATTATGCCACGCAACATGACCCAATGAAAATAAGACGAGTATACCTGTATCAAGTAGGAAATGCTTAACTTCTTCAGCAATAAACTGATATGTTCTTGCCAACTGAGTTTCCTAGCTATCTGAATGCCAAGATATTCAAAGATTGTATTATTTTAATGATATATGTTTCAATCTTGCTATGGATAACCTTTTTTAAAACATAATATAATGTGTTTTAACATATTTAATTTCAATGGGTTTGCCTTTAACTGCTACACAGTGTTTAATTTGCGTTTAATTCTAGTCTACTGTTTGATGTTTTCTTCATAGTCAGGTCAGGATTGTCTGTAAATAAAATGCTATTAGCCTTGTTGGGTAAGTTACTCAGAAGATCATTGATGTTTTTAGGAGAGAGCCATATTGAGTTACACTATGTATTTTCTTCCAGTCTCATGAAGTATCTTTACTGATTTTAATATAAAAAAGGGATACTAATTCAAAAATTGTAGTATTATGGCACAGCTGGTATTTTTAATAAATGATTTTTCTCCTTACCTTTAAAACAGAAAGTTTAATTGAAAAATTTCAATGCTGCATCATGTGGTTTACAGTTTTATAAGTGGGGGGGCTCACCAGATATGGAGTTTTTCAGGGTTCTACACTGGGTCCACTATTGTTTTAAATACATATATAAATGATCAACCTTGTGTTACTAAAAACTTACTCTTTTTGCATTTAAGGCAAGCACAACAATTAAAAATACTTAGATCTGTCTACTGACTACATTGGAAATTATGTCTTTGATTGTATTAATAATTAGTTCACAGCCATCACCGTGTACACGTCTGGCTCTGCCTAGTGTCTCACTTTTGCAAGAATAAGGCTATATGCCGAAATATTGCGTATTTCTTGTGTTTCTTCTTTTTGTGTTCGTCGTTCACAGCCGCCTTCATCTGTGGTAAGTGTTGGGTCTTTTTACCTTATCCTTCCTTAGTTTTATCGACTTAAAGCATATTCATGCTCATTGTTGTTATATATATATATATATATAACACTTTCCGTGAGGCAATCTCTAGCTGCACCCACCTCCCTTAATGTTCTCTTGTTGACGAAGGGTTTTTTTCCCGAAAATTTCTTTATTATTTGTGTTTGTGTCTTTCTGTGTGTTCACGCCCCACATCCATCATCTAAAGGTAAGTGGTGGCTCATTTCCCTATCCTAATTTGATTCCTTTCCACTACTTAGTGTCTTTTTTTCATTGTTATTATATATATATACCTAAAGAGATAGTGAAATGAACCACAACTTACCTTAGATGGTGGTATCATGGGGTGAACACATAAATAAGCACAAAACACAGGAAAAACATTGAATATTTCGGGACTTGGCCCTTCGTGGTGTAGGAGACCGTTTCACAGAATGACCATTAGTCAGGAACATGGTGGGGGTAAATTCAAACAGAGGACAGTGAATTGGAGCTAGTACCTGGGCAATGCAAAATGTTGCAAAAAGTGCATAAAAATACATTAAAATGTTCATAACAGAAATTTGAGAAAGTAAAAGAAAATAAGTAAACAAAATAAAATTGAAAAAATATATAATGATAATAATAATAAAAGAATCTATGTCGTTAAACATCACCTCTGGTATGTGGTGGTTCAATATACTGTAGGCAGTGATCATGGAGGCAAGTAGAGGATAGAGGGCAGGAAAAGTGCTGGAGGTTGTTTTGTGCCTAGTTTGTATTGGTAGGCAAGTTCGCACCTTCTGAGTTCAGAGGAGCTGCTGTTGTTTGGGAAGACTATGATAGCACGGACCATGAAACAAGAATTGAAATTATTAGTGTCATGGGAGATGGCATGGATAGCTACTGGATATTTTGGATTCCAAGTGAAAACTGTCTGACGGTGGCCATTCATTCTAATGGCTAATGGATTGGTAGTCAAACCTATGTAGGAAGTCAGGCAGTGTTTGCAGGTTAGCTGGTATATTACGTGGGAGGTTTCACACGGTTCCTATGATAGGAAAGCTCTTGCCAGTGATAATATTGGTGAAAGTGCCTTTGTTTCCTAATAATATATATATAATGGGCAAAATATAAAACCCTGAAGTACACCACATCTAATGAGCCCTGACTCAGAAAACTGTGAATCACATTATGCAGCATTTATTAATAATGCCATCTATATTTTAATTTTTGTCTGAGAACTTCATGTCTAATACAATCAAATGGCTTATTTAAACGCAAAAAAAAAAAAAAAAAAAAAAAAACTGCAAGCAGTAATGTATCATGTTAACATTTACATCATCTAAAACAGTGTTTCTCAACCTATGGTCTGCAGAAATGGTGCAGGTGGTCTGCAAGCAGAATATTAAAGCTTTAGATACCGCACTTGTACTGTATGAGACAATAAGTGAGCATAAGCTATATCCACAACTTTTTAAAAGTCATTAATATTTCAAAGACCAGATTAAAATCTGGCATTTTCAAGATATGAGAATAGAAGAGCATTGTTACTACAAGAGCCTATTCACTAAATATATTTCACGTTGGCATCAAAGAGTGTGTTGTTGGTTTAGGGAATATGTTATGACTATTTTCTGAGAGTCTTATATGTGTGAGGGACTGCGAAATGTGATAGAACTGATAACATAAGATTGGTCTTAATTCTTTTATTTTATTTTGTGTATGTAGATCACTGTTACGATTCTCTGTAACATTATTATTTATTTGGATTATAAATATTAAGAAACTGGTCAACATGTAATTCACCATCAATGATTCGGTTCCAGCTTCATTACTGTGTTACCGTTGGAATTCAAAACATGCTTTTAGATTTATTATGTTATAGTGTCACAATACATTTGTCCCAGATGTTAATAATATACACATAGATAAAAAAAAGGCTCACATGAGGTAGCAGTCCACAGCATTGTTATTGAAAATTTAATGGTGCTTGGGTTGAAAAAGATTGAGAAAGACTGATCTAAAATATTACCAGTAAATGCAAATATAGCTTGTGTTGAATGGCTCTCAAAAGCTGTGAATAGCTGAGTTAGCTAGAATATTTGTATTCTAAGGTGTTGGCCTACTCTGCTGTAACTTGCTTTTTCAAAAATAAGAAGACTGTTAGTAATAAAATTTATATATATAAAGATGAATGTATGTATGTATGTTTATTTGTTTGTTTGTTGGTTTGTTTGTTCTTCATACAAATCCACAGTTTTCATCTGATCTTGGTGAAACGTTGCACACTTATCCTTTGAAACAAGCAGAAAAATATTGTCTACATTTAGTTGAAAAATTATCTGTATAAATAATATATATTGTCTTATAATTTCGAAATATTACTGAATGGCGATAGACAGACGCATTGGATATGGAGTTCTCTTTACTGTTTTTCTGTGTAGCGGTCATGTAGCTCAGTGGCTAAAGCGCTTGCTTACTAATGTTTGGGTCATGGTCTCCGGTTCAGATCTCCATGCAGGAAAAGAATTTTAAAAATTGTTTTCGATCGTAAGAGTCATGCCTGGGCCGTTGGTTATTCGGACTGAATGTTAAACTGTAGCTATTACAAAGTTAGGGGTGCAATGCGAGGCAAATCGTAGGTAGTCTTTTAGTGCTGTAGGTGTACACTTTTTTAAGTTATAATGATCCCTCAGGGGTTGTTCGCAGTCAGTGTGTCAGTGTGAACCGCAGTAATCTTATATATATATATATATATATAAAAATAGACGTGTTTTTTCCTATATTTCACTTTTCAGCCACTTTACAGAGAGTATAAAATTTCTTGGTATCAAAATAGATCAGAAACTCTGTTGGCATGATCATATCACTACACTACTGGCAAAGTTAAGTAGTGCCACCTTCGCAATACGAACACTTTCTCTAACAGCAGATCTAGAATTAATGAAACAGGTGTACTCCTCATATTTTCATTCAGTAATGTCATATGGCATAATTTTTTGGGGAAACTCTTCACAAAGTAAAAAAGTTTTCATAGCACAGAAAAGAGCTATTAGGTTTCTGTGTAGGGTAAAACCAAGAACTTCTTGCAGACAACTCTTTAAGAAACTCAATATTCTTACAATGTATTCTCAGTATATATATTCTCTCATGAGCTTTGTCATAGAAAATTTTAACCTGTTTACACCTAATTCACAGGTACACAGTTTCAATACAAGAAACAAAAATAACTTGCATAAAACACAAACATCTCTGTCATTAGTACAAAGAGGAGTTAATTATTCTGGGATACATCTGTTTAATAAACTACCTAATCGTATAAAACAGCTTTCAGATAATAAAGATGTATTCAAACAAAAACTTAGAGATTATCTTATTGGCAACTCCTTCTACTCCATTCAAGAATTTGAAGAAAATAATTAATTGTACTCATTATGACGTTTGCAAAACTCAGTTGCAAAAATGTATGTTTATTATTATTTCTTGTATTTGTAAAATATGTATATATATATATATATATATTTACTATGATATGACTCATATTATGTGTATATGTATCAACAATGACATGTTTCACATCCCAGAGGTACTTCCTCAGCATGGATCCATGGAACAAGATTGATAAATAAATAAATAAATAACTACCTAGCACAGATCACTGATGTTTGTGGGTGGTAGTACCATGGAGTTTCCTGTCGTGCACAACGTTGGCCGAATGCCGATAGCTGTGGGGATTTGGGAGATATAATGATTAAAGTTGGTCAGTGCAGAGCGTTTTCATATTTCGACCAAAAATTCGTATCTCCGTATACTTCTCTTTCCTGCCACAACTACATAACATAGACTTTTGGTGTTTGTGTGTGGTAGTAGAATCATCTTTCCTGTCGTGCACTATGGTTGTTAGATGTCGGTAGGTATGGGGATGTGTGAGATATGGCGGTTGAAAGTGGTCGACCTGTGGCAGTTTCATACTTCTGCCAAAGACAAAAGTGTCATGGTGTATCACTTTTCAGCGAAAACTACAGATCCCAGATAACTGGCGTTTGTGTGTAGTAGTAGCACAGAGTCACCTTTCGATCAAAACAGCGGCCGAATTTCAGAAACTGTGGTACTGTGGTAGATATGGTGGTTGTTAGTGGCCGACCAACTATGTATTCGTATTTCGACTGTCTCCGCATATGTCACTTTTCTGCCACAACTACATAGCATAGAGCATTGGTGTTTGTGTTTGGTAGTAGAATCGTATCTCATGTAGTGAACTATGGTTGTTAGATGTCGGTAACTATGGGGTTGTGGGAGATATGGTGGTTGAAAGTGGTCGACCTGTGGCAGTTTCATACTTCTGCCAAAGACAAAAGTGTCATGGTGTATCACTTTTCAGCGAAAAATATAGATCACAGATAACTGGCGTTTGTGTGTAGTAGTAGCACAGAGTCACCTTTCGATCACAACAGCGGCCGAATTTCAGAAACGGTGGTACTGTGGTAGATATGGTGGTTGTAAGTGGTCGACCAAGGATATTTTCGTATTTCGACTGTCTCCGCATATGTCACTTTTCTGCCACAACTACATAGCATAGAGCATTGGTGTTTGTGTTTGGTAGTAGAATCGTATCTCATGTAGTGCACTATGGTTGCTAGATGTCGGTAGCTATGGGGGTGTGGGAGATATGGGGGTTGAAAGTGATCGACCTGTGGCAGTTTCATACTTCTGCCAAAGACAAAAGTGTCATGGTGTATCACTTTTCAGCGAAAACTATAGATCACAGATACCTGGCATTTGTATGTAGTAGTAGCACAGAGTCACCTTTCGATCACAACAGTGGCTGAATTTCAGAAACTGTGGTACTGTGGTAGATATGGTGGTTGTAAGTGGCCGACCAAGGATATTTTCGTATTTCGACTGTCTCCGCATATGTCACTTTTCTGCCACAACTACATAGCATAGAGCATTGGTGTTTGTGTTTGGTAGTAGAATCGTATCTCATGTAGTGCACTATGGTTGTTAGATGTCGGTAACTATGGGGGTGTGGGAGAAATGGGGGTTGAAAGTGGTCGACCTGTGGCAGTTTCATACTTCTGCCAAAGACAAAAGTGTCATGGTGTATCACTTTTCAGCGAAAACTACAGATCACAGATAACTGGTGTTTGTGTATAGTAGTAGCACAGAGTCACCTTTCGATCACAACAGCGGCCGAATTTCAGAAACGGTGGTACTGTGGTAGATATGGTGGTTGTAAGTGGCCGACCAAGGATATTTTCGTATTTCGACGAAAGGCATGTGTCTCCGCAGATTTCACTTTTCTACCACGACTACATAGCATTGAGCATTGGTATTTATGTGTGGTAGTAGAATCGTGTCTGTTGTCGTGCACTATGGTTGTTAGATGTCTGTAGCTATGGGGGTGTGGAAGATATGGGTGATGAAAATGGTCGAGCTGCGGCAATTTCATATTTCTGCCAAAGACACATGTGTCACGGTGTATCACTTTTAAGTGAAAACTATCAATCGCAGATCACTGGCGTTTGTGTGTGGTAGTAACACAGAGTCTCCCATCAATCACAATGTCGGCCGAAATTCGGTAACTGTGGGAGTGTGTGAGATATGGTGTTTGAAATTGGTCGATCATGAATATTTTCGTGTTTCATCCAAAGACTTGTGTGTATCCGTAAATTTTACCTTGCTGCCGGAACTACATAGCGCAGAAGACTGGTACTTGTGTGTGGTAATAGTATTGAGTCTCCCATCGTGCACTAGGGTGGTTAGATGTCTATAGCTGTCAATATGAATTCTTTACAATCACGAACGAAGTCGTGGGTACCAGCTAGTAATACTATAAATACGGAAATAAGTCTCTGTCTTTTTGTTACGTTTTGACGACTAAATGGCTATATCGATATTGATGGGATCTGACAAATAAATCTGTGTGAAGGGCACAGGAAATTTTTTCCAGTATGATTAACAGTTGTTGTCACAAAATTTTGAGACCTTATCGAATGGTGACAGAAATATGTTGTAAATTGATTCTCTTCAAGAGACAGTTTTGACGGTAGAATAATATAATGATAGCTTTCCTGTCATATTATGCCGACTCGGTGTTGTTTGGGATCAATCCTTCATTACCAACAACTTTCTATATTCAATTCTGGCAAAAAAATTCTTAATCCACGCATACGAAGTCACAGGTACGAGCTAGTAGAACAATAATTTCACACAATAGGCTAGTTACACTTTTTATAGAGTGGCTTAACTACAGCACACTTGAGAATATCTGGGAAGGTGCAGTGTATATTAAACAGATAATTTTGTAGCCTGGTTAATTCCGGGGAGTCTAATCGGCCAGAAATCTCATCGTTGAGCATTTGCTCATAAGATACGTTAAAAAAAAAAAAAATCTTCTGGGAAAGCTAAGTTTACAGACATATAATCAAATTTTTCATGAAAATTTGTATCAATATAATATCTACTGCATCAGTGATCTACTGGCAACAGAAAAAAATCTATATATTAAATACACCTGCAAATCAAAAACTGAACATTTTTTATTTATTTTTCATGTCTCCTTTTTTTTACAATATCAAACATTGTCATAAATTTATTTTCAAATTCATGAATCTTCTGTTTCCAATATGTATTTTTAGATTCATAATCACCAAGTTCAGTATTTTGCAGTGTCACTTATAATGAGTTTTAACATCAGCCACTGTGACTGTTCCTACAGAAATGGATGAAGTTCTAATGGCCACAGTTATCCATTGTTTTAGTTCTTTTTGAGAAGCATGATACATTTTCATAGGTAAGCAACTTTCAAAGTAGACAAAATTTTCCCAGGAAACTAGCTGAGTGAGAATGTTTGCATGGCATGAAGTTTCGGCGGTCTTAAACTCTGCCACCATTGTCAAGTGACTGCTGCCTGTGGGTGATGTGGTTGCTTATATATCACAGGGAACTGTTGAATACTGGTGTGATTTTTGGATTTAATTGTTGGCATTGATTGTTGGCAGGGGGACGGGGGGAGGAAATAGAGATGCTATACACAGTTCCGATGTAATCTCATTTTCTGTATCAATGATCTCCAGGCTTCACTTAATTGAAATCCAGCATCTCTATTTACTAGATTATCCAATAGCTGGATTTTGACCCCTTCTGAAAAATGGAGTTCCAGTAACCTCTAGAGCGAGCAAGAATTTCTGTAGCTTTCAAACCGAAGCCATGTCCTGTGTCAACGTTATGCTCGGTAACTGCTGACTCATGAGTTTGAGCTAGGCATGTTCGGTGCACCTTTGGCTTACACATCGTATGGTTTGCCTGATGTGGGACTTCCCACACTGACAAGGAATTCGATATATTCTGGGTGTTCATAGTGCTTAGTCATCCTTGGGAGAGTGCAGTATGTTTTTAATCTTGGCCGATGATCGAAAAATTGTTTTAATGCCACATTTTTGTAAAATCCTGCCAATCATTGATGTGGTCACTCCCACATATGGAAGAAAGGCAAAGCAGAATGGATCTTCTGTTGTTGCATTTTTCTTCTTACTGCTCTTCTAAAAGTGGAATCTATTAACGCCTCACTATAAACCTTCTTACAGGAAGTTCTCCCTCAAATGACACATTTCAGCTGGCAAACTAGCTTATCACATCAGCTCGTGCTCATTGAACCAAAGTTTGCAACACCGTTCTGTGTTGGGCCAGATGGTGGTGGCTACATGCATTGAGGTAGAGGTCTATATGTGTGGGTTTTCTGTATACAGGAATTACCTGTGGTTCAATTGGTCTACTTTTCTATGAGAATGTCTAAAAATGGAAGGCGACCATTCTATCCACCTAAATTGTGAATTTAATATTCTCATTAATCCCATTAAAATGTTCTAAAAATTCTTGTAGACTTTTGATCCCATAGAGCCATACACCAAACCAGTCGTCAACATACTGATGAAAATATGTTGGCTGCTTTGGGCTGTTGAAATAAGCAAGACCTGTTTTTATTGTTACGTTGATGACACGTTTGCTAAATGGCCGCATGGGTTCAAAAGTCTACAAGATTTTTTAGATCACCTTAATGGGATTAATGAGAAGATTAAATTCACAATGGAGGTGGAGAACAATGGTTGCCTTCCATTTTTAGACATTCTCACAAAAGAAAAGGCCGGTGGTATCATAGGTCATTCAGTATACCAAAAACCCACATATGCAGACCTCTACTTCAATGCATGTAGTCACCACCATCTGGCCCAACACATAACAGTACTGCAAACTTTAATTCACTGACGTGATAAACCTAGTTTACCATCTGAAATGTATCATCTGATGGAGACCTTTGGCAAGAATGGTTATAGTGAAGTTTTTAGAAGAGCAGCAAGAAGAAAAATGCAACAACAGGAAGACCCATGCCTCTTTTCCTTTCTTATGTATGTGTGAGTGACCACGACAAAGATTGGCAAGGTTTTACAGAAATGTATTATTAAAACAATTTTTCGACCACCTTCCAAGAATAAAAACGTAGTGTGCTCCCAAGAATGACTTAGTGCTATGAACACCTGGGGTATATCACATTCCTTGCCAATGCGGAAAGGTGTACCTCAGGAAAACCATATAATGCATAAGCCAAAGCTGTGCCGAACATGCAGGCAACATCCAGCTGGATCAAACTGACAAGTCAGCAGTTGCTGAGCACAGCATCGTTCACAGGACACGACTTTGATTTTAAAGCTACAGAAATTCTTGGCCGCATGAGAGGTTCCTGGGACAGCATTTTTTCAGAAGCTGACGAAATCCATCTATCTGATATTCTAGTAAATAGAGATGCTGGATTTCAATTAAGTGAAGCCTGGAGACTATTGATCCAGAAAATGGGATTACATTGGAAGTGTGAATAGCTTCTCTATCTGCACCACCAACAATCAATGCCAACAGTCAATGCCAACAATCAACTCCATCACCCACAGGCAGCAGCCGCTTGACACTGATGGCAGAGAATATAACTGCCAAAATGTCTTGTTATACAAATGTTCTCACTCGGCTGTGAAAGTTTCATCTATATACAATGCTCAGAAAGCCTCCACTCTTATATAACTTTCAAAGCACTTTAAAACATTGTTACTAAAAATGTTGTATTGCCATCCATATCTTGTTCACCGCAAAAATAATTCCAGTTTGTGGTATTAAGATAATTCCTAAAAGAACTGTCTCACCATTTTTTATTTGTTAAAGTTTTAAAGCATTACTCCTGTAACTAGTACCAATTAAAGTGTTGATGGTTAATAATTTGACACCATCACCAGAAATTCCATTAATAGATGGTTTTATTGTATATTATCTATCGCTAAGTAACTATTATTCATTATTCTAGTGGGAAAATTAACTATCTGGGCAAGATTCTATGAGCTTACTAATGATTCCAGCATGACTTTGCATGTTAAATTGTTCAGAAAATCTACATTAAAATCAGAACACAAGACTATGTTAGCTACGTTTTTACTAACAAATGTTATTCCGAGCTCAAATTGCTTCAGAAAGAGAGCAAAGTTTCCAGTGTGCTTTGTATGCAGTTGAATTTAGCTATGTAGTATAGGCTGATCCAGACAAAACTTGCTAAAACAGATATCATTAAACTTATATCCATTTCTAATGTAACTGACACCTCCTCCTTTAATAAGAAAAATTCAACAGTAGTGAGAAGCTAAATTATAGTCAGTTATACTTAACATACCACATCCTGTAGTTATATGTTGTTCAGAAAAGCATAAAATATCAGTTATTTTAGGGTCAATCAATACATTTATGTAAATCAGTAATTCATTCAATTTGTTCCTTAATCTTCTTGATATTCTGAAGTAATTCATTCATTCCTGCACAAATACTACTTAAACCAACTTCTGCTAAAAATTTCTATCTACCACTTGATTCTAATCTAAAGAAGAGTCTGCCCTAACACCATTAACTACAGGAATCTATTCATGGATGATGGTTAACAAATCATAAAGAACTCCATTTTCTTTCGGATTGATGTATAGGCCATGCGTAGTGCAACTCCATCTATAAATAGCATTCAAAGGTACCAAACCCATACCAGATATGAAGTGGTTCTAGCTCCAGATTCATTCACTTCACAGCAGATTTTATGTTTGGCCAATCATAACCTCTCAGGACTGACAGCAGATTGACTGCAATGTGGCACACTGCTTGCACTATCTTCTGCAGGTCAACTACAATACTATAACTAACATCCTGGCTAGACTGTTTCATGCACTTTCCAATACCATTATATGATCCTTATCTGTGAAGTGCTTACATAAAGCACATATACCTTCTACTATGCAAGCAAGTGAAGCACTTGGTTTATAGATTCTCATGATATGGAAATCTGATTCTAATTTTTTCTACATCGTTGGGACTTCACCTCTCCCTTGACTACTGCTTAACAGCGAGACTTTTTTTTCCTTACCATTTCTCTACTACATTTACCAACACAATTTTTCCTATAACTCTACTGTTTATTCTCCACACCTAATGTTTCAGCTATATCATCCATTACAATTAATTTATATTAATAATAATACTATCTTAAAGAACTGAATTCGGTGGTAGAAGGATTGAGCCAGTATTACAAATGCTGTAACTACTGTCTACAACTAGAAATAATGTATGTCATACCTGAAGTGCAATTCTGGAATATCTGAAAAATTCCTATCTATGGCTATTAATTTGATTTACAATATTTTCCAGTTACACATTTTATTAGATTTAGAAAGAGTTCAAAGTCATAGGGAACCAAATATGGAGAATAAATAATGTGGATATTCCAATAGTTAAAATTCAGCTTGCTTACTTTTCCCATTGCCAAACGAACTTAGAAGGCAGATGTATTGTCCTGATGAAAAATGATTTTTTTCTATTGTAATCCAGTTTGTACAGAAGACCCGTCCACTATTCCCTAGCTATTGTTTTACCCTTTTCTTGTTAATAAATAAAAGGAATCTTTCTCACAACCTAGAAGAAAACCTTTCTGTTAGATGAAACAGACTTTGTCTTTTTTGGTGCTGAGCCACTGATTTCAACTCAGTTTCGTTTACTGGTTAAAAAATGCATATGTATCGTATAATTGGTGTAATAACAATTTGTGTGGTACAGTGATAAAGTTTTTTTATTGGTTGTATAATCTGCCTCTGTCATAGCAACATCATGTAACTCAATAATCCTATGGGATGTAGTGAGTCTACAGTTTAATGTGGAATATGAACCACAGAGTGTTCTAGCATAAGTCATATTCACAAATTAAAGCTTTGTCAGAAGTAATGGTCAGCTTGAAGACCCATAAAAGTTCCAGTCCTGGATATAAAGAGGAGATCTCTCTATTACCAGTCACATGCCTTAACCAACTGCCATCAGGCCACTATATTCTTGATGATGAATTTAATATATTTGATTATACCTAAAGATTATATCTTTAACTTTCAGGTTTATGTGATGTAAACAACTAATAAACAATAATTCCAAGCTTGACTAAATGAATAGGTACACTATAACTTAACTTTCATGAATAGAATGCTATAAATCTATTGCTTATTTGTTTTCAGCCACTAAAATTTTCTTAATAACAGGAATATGTTATAGAAATGAATGGAATGTGTTCTATACAGCAAACTGTATATTAATTTAAAAATTATTCAATATTTCTGATGATGTCCCTTTTCAAGAAAATAGAAACATGTGACTGGGCTCACACTAGCACCTACAATCAACACAGATACATTTAAGAAGGAACTATGGAACTGGCTGTTGGAGCTGGGGGAGGGGGGGAAGGGGTGGTAGGGAAAGCACTGATAAATCATCAAAAATATTAATTGTAGGAAGGAAATTAATCAAAATAAGAAAACTTTCCAAACCCTACAGATCCCACCGCTTCCAAATGCCAGGAAATTAAAACATTTCTGGACCTACAGGGCTCTTTACAAGGCCTCTCTTCTCAGTCTATCTCCCTCCTAACTCCCCAGAATCCTTGTACACCCATCTTGCACCTTCTACCCAAGATCCACAAGATTGGAAATCCAGGGCAACCTATAGTTGCGGCATAAGGGATACTCACTCAACGGATTTCAGTCTTGGTGAATCAATCTCTCCAACCCATTGTAGGGAGTCTTCTAACCTATGTCAAAGATACTCCACACTTCCTTGAATGTCTATCCACAGTCACACGCCTCTGCCCCGAGACTCCTTCCTTGTCTCCAACGATGTAATTTCCCTCTATACCAACATTCCACACAGTCATAGCCTTAGTGCCCTGTAACACTTCCTAGATCTGTGACCTCCACACGAGTACATGCTTCCTTTCATCCTTGTCTCACCTAATTCTCTCCAAAAACTTCTTCAACTTTAATTACAAATTATATCACCAGATCTGCTGCACTGCTATGGGCATCCTCATGGCTCCATTCTATGCCAACCTATTCTTCGGTCATCTGGAGAAATGTTTCCTGAACCACACCATTTTTAAACCCACTGTGTGGTTCAGATACACATATGATATATTTATGATCTGGACCCACAATGAAAACCAACTCCCCAAATTTCTCCAATCTCTTAACAATAGAAATTCCATTTATTTCACCTAGGCCTACTCCTGTACAAACATCACGTTCCTCGAGGTGGACATCATGTTCAGGCAGGTGCCTTTCACAACTATGACCACATCAAACACAGTACTTTGCATCAATATCTTCACTTTGACAGTTTCCACCCATTCCATAACAAACATTCCCTCCCTTGCAGCCTTGCTATCCGAGGCAGACACATCTGTTCAGATGCCGAATTCTCTTCCAGTACTCTCCAGTACTCCTAGAACCTATCACAAGCCCTTATTACCCACTATTATCCAGCAGATCTTGTACAAAAACAAATCTCTCGTGCAATCACCAACCCTCCACATACCCACTCCCGCACAGTACCTCTAAAATCCAACCATAGCCTTGCCTTTGTCACCCAATTCTCTCCTGGCCTCGAATCCATCAATTGAATCTTACAACAGGGGCATGACTTCCTTCATTCCTTTGCAGAAATGCACACCCTTCTACCAAACATTCTACCAACTGTCCCCCATACATGTTTCAGCAGACTAACTAATCTCAAAAACATTTTTGTCCACAAGTACCCTCCATCAGACTCTTTTTTTATTTTCCATGCAGCAGACCTCACTGCAAAACCTGCAGCTTGCATCCGCCCAATAAAAACATATTCCAACCTTACTACATTTGCCATCATTGGGCCACATGTGCCACAACATATATCATATACCAGCTAACCTGCCCACACTGCACGAGTTCCTATATAGGCCCCACTACACAGCAACTCTAAGTCAGAATGAATTGCTACAGACAAACAGTCCACATGTGCAGCTCATACCTTCCAATAGCAGAACATGCCAATTACCACAATTCTAACAATCTCAATGACTGCTTCACTGTGAGAGTTTCTCCGAAACTACTACCACTTCAGAATTTCAGATACGGGAATTTGCATGTCAAAATATCCTGGATACCAAATACCCACCTGGCGTCAACCACCAATAAAATTTTACCTTTTGTCCCATCACTCATTATTGTTAGTATTATCATTTCTTCCAAATTTATTTATTTATTGCTTGCTTTAACTCTCCATACCATTTAGTTATATATATTAATTTTATCACCACCTGGGGTATATATATATGTTTATAAATCATTTTAGTTATAAGAGCCAGTCATGTGGTAATCTTTGGAACCATATCACATGAATAAGGAGAAAAACCAAAATATTGTATATGTTTTTTTTTTCATCAAAAATGGTTTTCACTCAACACAGCCTTCAACTTTGGTAAGTGATGAGTCATTTTCCCTATCACTTGTCATTTAAAAAAAGAAAAAGGGAACATGTAAAAGAGGAGATTTTTTTTTTTTTTTTTTTTTTTTACTTTTTTTTTAATATTATAATGACAAAAAAAAATCAAATCAAATAAAAACTGAAATGCGTTGTATATTAATTATAGTACCAAGTATGGGTATAATAGCATGGAGAAGGCAGACATTATCTGAAATTTAGTTCTGGTGGGGTGTCTGGTCTGCAGAATGTGCTGATACACCAATTCCCATCTACAGAGTTTGGACTGAGAAGTGGTATCAGGAAATACTCTAATGGTTCTGAATATGAAACAGGTATTGAGGTTATGAGAGTTATGATAGCTGGTATGGGCAGCAACATGGTAGTCTAGATTTTGGGAGTAAACTGTTTGCCTGTGACCATTAATTCTGATGGATAGCGCATTTGAGATGAGGCTGACCTAAGAACTTTGACAAAGGAAGCAGGTATATGAGATGGGATGTGGTACAGTTGTCCTGACCTATGATGATGAGGTAGGTTCCGGTATGGCAAGATGTATTTGACTTTGATGTCATGGAAAAATGGCAACACAGCTGGAACTCCCACAACTGGACTTTCAGGATTCCATCTAAATAGAGATCAGTGGATCAAACTAAATCGCCTAAGAACAGGCCATGCAAAATGAAACACCATGTTGTATAAGTGGGGTCTTCAGGATTCTCCTGCATGTGACTGCAGAGCTCCTTCCCAGAGTTAGAGCATATTATCAGGGAATGCCCTCTACGGAAGTATGATAGACCATTTGAAGATATTTTTGGAGCTACAAGTTCCCTCACAAAATGGCTGGAAGATCTGGACATCAACTCACGAACGCTACCAACGTTCTGGTCATTGTATATATTTATATCTATTGTATTATAGGTAACAATGAAAGGAAAGAAATGCCGCAAGGCAATATTTACATGGAAAAGAAAGGGAAAATACACCCAACACTCACCAAAGTTGAAGGGAGGAGGGCGGCAGCAACACAGCACAACACACAGACAAAGAAAAAACAATATTTCAGGTGAAAATCCCCTTTTTCAAGTTAACAGAGAGGTGGCTGGTCTTGCACAAGACTTGCGTTGGACGCAGCCACTCATCAGTGATGAGTGGCTGCGTCCAACGCAAGTCTTGTGCAAGACCAGCCACCTCTCTGTTAACTTGAAAAAGGGGATTTTCACCCGAAATATTGTTTTTTCTTTGTCTGTGTGTTGTGCTGTGTTGCTGCCGCCCTCCTCCCTTCAACTTTGGTGAGTGTTGGGTGTATTTTCCCTTTCTTTTCCATGTAAGTATCTATTGTATTAGTTATTTAGCCATACAACAAATAAATAAATGAGGTAGGTTTTTCCACTGGTAGTGTTACTACAGGTTTTCATTGGTGGATGCTTATTGCACATTTTTCAATGAGGCTTGTTACAAGGGAAGGAGTGGCAAGGTGGTTTAGGAGCATTGCCAGGATAGTTCCTCAAAATATCCCATTGTCACCTCCAGCCATATCCTGTAATTCCTTCCTGGCACATAAATGGTTATACATCAGTGCACCCTCTGCCATCCAGTTTTAGTGAATCACGGAGTAATAGTATAAAAATATAGACCTTATTTCAATTTTTATTTGATTTTTTTCACTAGCATTTAAAAAAAATCTAAACTATTTTCTCCTATTTTAATGTCTTCTTTTTTATTATTTTGATTAATTTCTTTTCCACAGCTGATATTTCTGATGATATTATCATTGCTCCCCCACCATCTACAATAGTAAATTCAATCCAATGTGTGGATGGATTGGCCGTAGGGGAGCGTGCACAAACTACGTGGCTCGGTCCAGGGGGGGGAGGGGTTGGCTGAAAGCCTACGCTGAACTATGTGGGGGGAGGGGGCGTTCCGAGCCAGGCCACGTAGCTTTCCTTTCGTAAAATTTTCCACAGTTAAAATGAGAAACAGAACATACAACAGCATGTGAATATTTATTTCCCTCAGTTAATTATCTACGTATGTAATTTACAATCATCTGACAAGAGAAAACAGTACAAAATGTCTTCTGGAATCAAAAGGGAAAAAAGCTACGTGGTACATAGGGGGGAGGGGGGGTAGAGGCAAAAGCCACATAGGGCTACGTGGGCGGGGGGGGGGGGGAGGGGGGGGTTCACAGGAGACCAAAATGGAGCTACGTGGTTTATGCACACTCCCTAGGCACTTGCACAAGTTCAGACACACATTTCCATTTGCTTAAAATAGCATGAAATATGGTGTTTTTTTTGTGTTAGTTAATTATACTTGTTGTTGTTGCTGCCCTCATCCCTTCAACTTCGGCAAGTGTTGGGTTATAATTTATCTTTCCTTTCCATATAAATATCACCTCATAGAATTTCTTTCTACTCCATTGTTGCTAAGATTGTAAATTAAGAGGTGTATCTGATAATGACCTTCATTTTACTTAAGAGTATAGTCAATAATTTTCACAAACTGTGATTTCATAGACATATTTAACAACAGAGATCTACAAGATCTCTCACAAAAAGTATCTGAAGTACAAAATACTTTTAAGTAATGGATTAGAGATATCAGAAACTTTTGGAAATGGTAATTGAAATACAAGATACAAAATACATATTTTCCAAATACTTTTTCAAGATAAAATACTTTTTATATAATGTATTTTTTAATATATTTTATTTTGAAATATGTTTGTTTGTCATTTGCTGCACTGGATTGGTACTCGACAAACACTGTAGGTGCTATAGTTTAAAAACTTTTTTATTGTTAGATAACTTAAAAACTTAACTTAGTCCACAACCCGAAGGTTGGTTGGATCCTCCCGAAGGAGGCATACTTAGCCATTGTGTCAGAGGTAGGACGGCCAGTTCCTTTCCTCTGGGACCTACTGTTTAACATGGAATCCGAACCACGGAGCGTCCTGGCATAGCTCATATGATTAAACCCAACTCTCAAAATTCCTGCGACTGCCGGGATTCGTGCCCGGGGCAGTAGCAGCGAACTTTTCGAAAGCAAGCACTTAGGCACTGAGCTATCAGAACGCTCATTGTTAGATAAACAATTAAATTTTTTAGGAGGTTGTCATTATTACTTAGATACTGAAGTATTTCTAAGTCAGCAATGATGCCAGTTGATTCTGTGCTGTCACTGCTAGTGGCAATAGCAATACAGCAATCTGAGTCCTCTAAAAAAATATAAGAAGATTCGTTTTTTCTATTTTGTCCTCTCCATTGCTCTTTAAAGCTTCTGGTTTTTCCAGATAGATTATTTTTTTGTGTTTCAATCAGGATAATAATAATACTAATTCGACTTTGTCGCACCAAACATAATTTGACATGATAAGAATTGGCACGGAGAAAAGACAAGAGACAATAGACAGGTTGGCGGGTGTTTGTTTATAGTTTTCATAGTTCACCATAATGAAGGCAGGCAAAGGCAACTATACCATACAACCTTGTCCTTTGGTATAGGTTAATGAATTTTACAAATGCGTTTCGTTTTCGCCTTGTCTTTATGATGCCATAGCATAAAAAATACGTAAATTGTATTTCCGAAGATACCAAGAAAAATTAATAAATACCAGATACAAAATAAAGATTAAGAAAAGTATTTCAGATACAAGATGAAAATACATATTTTGTATCTTGTATCTGTAGTTCAAATACTTGTATCTCAAATAAGTCACATTTCTGTTTGACAATCTACATCTACATCTACATCCATACTCTGCAAGTCACAAACATTGTGGGTGGCAGAGGGTGCTAAGCACCAATCCTAAACCCGCGCATTCCAGTCCCGAATAGCGCGAGGATAGAAGGAATACACAAAAGCATCCGTACGGCATCTTATTTCTCGAATCTTATCCCTCCTGTCATTGCGACCTAAATAGGTTGGCGGAAGAAGTATTTCATTGCACTCAAAATTTAATTTTTTTTCGCATATTCTCCAATTAATTCGAACAAGCTATGTCGTCTATCTTCCAAACAATTCCAGCCTAATCTATGTATCAATTCTGTGACACTTTCAAAAAGGCCGTAGCAACCAGTCACGAATCTACATCTTCATCTACATCTATACTCTGCAAATCACAAATACTGTGGGTGGCAGAGGGTGCTAAGGACCAATCCTAATTCTGCACATTCCAATCCCGAACAGATCGAGGAAAGAAGGAATACCTAAATGAATCAGTATGGCATCTTATTTCTCTAATCTTATCCCTCCTGTCATTGCGACCTAAATAGGTTGGCGGAAGAAGTATTTCGTTGCACTCGTAACTTAAAGATTTTCAGCATGTTCTCCAGCAAATTCAAACGAAAACGACGTCATCTGTCCGCCAAACAATCCCAGCCCAACTCACGAATCAGCTCTGTGACACGTAAGGACTGTAACTAGCAGTCACAAATTGAGCGGCTCTTCTCTGTACTTTCTCTAATGTGTCAATCAATCCCTTGCGATACAGATCCCAAATTCCACAACAGTATTCCAAATGCGGACGCACTAGTATTTTGTACGCTATTTCCTTTGAATGAGCATTACAACTTCTCAAAATACGTCCTATGAATCGTAGTTTGGAATTAGCTTTGCCTACAACGGAAGTTATGTGCAAGTCCCATTTCATGTTGCTTTGTACTGTTACACCTATATACTTCAGGGAATCCACAGTGTCAACAACTGAATTGTTAACTTTGTACTCCTGAGCAAGCAGGGTCTTTTTATTACTTATGTGCATTGCCTTGCACTTTCTACAGTTAAGTGTAAGCTGCCATTTATGGCACCAATCCGAAATAACATCCAGATCGCGCTGAATTTCTAAGCAATCGTCGAAGCACCTCACTTCCCTATAAATAAGTGCATCATCAGCAAAAAATTGCATCCTGCAATTGACGTTGTCACCGAGATCGTTTATAAAAATTAAGAAAAGAAGTGGTCCTATTACACTTCCTTGAGGAACGCCCGAAGTAACATCTAGTTTAGAAGCGGCTTCCCCGTCTACAACGACATACTGTGACCGACCAGTTAGAAAATCGCTCATCCATTCGCAAATCTGATCAGATATACCGTACGCTCGGATCTTCGCTAAGAGTCGGTTGTGTGGTACAGAGTCAAAAGCTTTCTGAAAATCCAAGAAAATAGCATCAACTTGTGATCCTGCATCAATAACTTTCATTACATCATGCGAAAATAGAGCCAGTTGCATTTCACATGATCGGTTCTTCCGAAATCCGTGTTGATATGCTGTAAGTAACTCGTTTTCATCTAGAAACTTCATAACGTTAGAGCATATGACATGCTCCAGAATTCTACTGCAAACAGATGTTAGCGATATCGGTCGATAATTCCTAGGATCTCTCCGATCTCCTTTCTTGAAAACGGGAATCACCTGCACAATTTTCCAGTCAGAAGGTACTTTTCTTTCCTCTAAAGATTTACGAAATATATCTGACAGAAATGGTTCTATTTCTTCCGCGTATTCCGAAAATACTCTTACTGGTGTACCATCGGGACCGGGCGGTTTCCCCCACTTCAGAAGCTTTAATTGCTTTATGATACCTACACTATCAATTTTTACTGGATCCATCTCAAATTCAACACGCCGTGGAAAAACGGGAATGTTTTCCATGTTTTCGTCGGTGAAGGAATTTTTATTCGGCGTTAAATACGGTAGCCTTGTTTCGGCTGTCATCAACTTCCCGACCGTCTTGTAGTAGAACTGGCATAATGTTGTCACAACCACTTATTTTTTTTACATACGACCAAAATTTCTTTGGATTTTCAATGAGGCTCTTGGAAAGTGAGTTGCATCGAAAGTCTTTAAAGGCCTCGCGCATCGCATTCTTGACCTGTCCTCTTGTCTCAGCTAGCTTTTCTAAATCACTCCTATACATCGTCCTTCTTGAGCGTGCATGAATCTTCCTTTGGTTTTTAAGTAACTTTTAACTTCACGCGTATACCATGGGGGATCGTTCCCTGTCCCTGATTGTCCTTTTCGGTATATGTAAGTCCATACCTTCCCTGACTATATTTATGAATTCGAAGCCACATCTCTTCAACCGAGCCTCTTCCTTCTATAAAGGTAATGTATTTATCCCTCAAAAACATTCTTAAACTCTCCTTTGGGGCCTTTTCGAACCTGTAAACGACCCTTTCTTTTTTCTTTTTGAGCGCGACTGTTAATTTTACTGTAGCAATTACAGCTTTATGATCACTTATTCCCGTGGTGGTAGAAATGTACGTAAATAATTCAGGCCTATTTGTGACAAGAATATCTAAAATGTTTTCGTTATCGTTGTCGCACCACGTTGTTTCAGTGACGAGCTACTCAAGATTAAGATCTGAGAAAAGGTCAAGAATAATCTCACAGGATATTTTATCCCTGCCACCAGTAACCTGGGCGTAATTACTCCAGTCAATATACGGCAAGTTGAAGGCACCTCCTAGTATTATTCCATGATCCGGAAATTGACGAGCTATATTACTTACGTTATTTCTTAAGGCCTCAGCAACTACCTACATCTGCATCTGGTGGACGATAGAAAGACCCTATTACAAGTTTTGTCCTAGCTACTTTTAGACTAATCCTTAGGATTTCACAGACCGTATCAATATTTATTTCGTTACACGACAGGTGTTTACGAACAGCCATAAATACATCACCTCCATTTGACTGTAACCTATCCTTACGGAAAACATTCACTGCTATGGGTTAAAAATTTCTGCTGAACTTATATCCGGTTTTAACCAGCTTTTAGTACCTAATACTATATCAGCGTCTGTGTTACTAATAACGCTTTCATGCTCAGGCTGCTTATTACAGACACTTCTACAGTTTATAACGAGTACTTTTAATGGTCGAGATTGATTTTCGCTACTCCTAACATATGGTGCCGAATTTAATTGGGCCGCCCGTAACTGTAATCCCAGTTTCGGGTCTTCATCCCTCAGCCTAAAAAATCCCCCAATGCACTCCACACGGCCCCTGCCACCCATGTAGCCGATTCACGTGTGTAGTGCACACCTGATCTATCCAAGGGAACCCTACACGACTCGACCCCAGGGCGAAGATCAAGGAATCTGCAGCCATGATTATCGCAGAAGCGATGCAGTCTCTGATTCAGACCCTCGACTCGGCTCTGAACCAGAGGTCCACAGTCAGTTCTATCGACAATGCTGCAGATGGTTAGCTCAGCCGAAATCTTGCAGTCATCAGCCACAGAGCTCACCGTATGAGCAAGCCGCCGGAAGGAAGAGAGGATACCCTCCGACCCAAGGCGGCAAGCATCATTGGTGCCGACATGAGCTACAATCCGCAGCTGGCTACACCTCGTCCGCTCAATGGCATCTGGGATGGGCCTGTTCCACATCATGGATTAGACCTCCCGGAATACACAATGAATGGACATTGGACTTCATCCCAGACCTGTTCGCCATGTCCCTAAGGGGCTCAATGAAATGCCTAACGTTGGAACTACCTATCACCAGAATCCCCTTCTGTGATCGCCCATACCTAGCGGGCAGGGGGGCTGGCAACTCGCTGATTGACGATTGTGGATCTGAATCAGATCCAGACAACACATCAAACCTATTGGACAGTGGTACAGGCTTGCCCTCCTGGGATTTAGACCTGTACGCCTGCCCCCGCATGCGGCGTCGACGTCCGGAAACCACGCGCCAGACACCATCAGGTGACTGTCGCACAGGCTCCGAAGTCTCAGCCTGGACTGCAGGTATGATGTTTGGTAGGGGAGAATCTGTGAGAACACTAGCTTCGTCAGGGTCACCCCTTCCACATCTGCTGCAGTCACTTACGGCAGCTTCCAGCCTCGTAACTTTCGTTAGCAAAGCTGCAAGCTGAGCGCGAAGATCAGCCACCTCAGCCCGCGTCTGCACACAGCAGTCACAGTCCCTACACATATTACTTTGAAAGGAGAAACTACGGAGAGGATAAAGTTGAACTAACCGAGTGATTCAAATAAACTGTTCACAACTTACTACCAACCGCTAGGCATGACCTAAAAAGAACCTATGGAGGAGATGAATTTAGACCAGACGACTGCACTTACTAGTTAATAGGTCGTACTGATAAACGGTGTTAGCCAACCAATATACTAAATAAATAACAGATAAGCTATATATACTTCCCTATAGAAAAAGCAAATAAATGCGATCACGATTAGAGCATGCTGCTATAATTCAATTAACGCAAATAAATCAAATGCTATCACGCTATCACAACACTTTAAATTAGGTAAACAGATGGCGACACTCATCACGACGGTTGCTGGGGACCAACTAGCTACTACTCAGCGACGACAGAGGATATTCAAAAATAAAATCTAACTACAACCCTTTAAAATAAAATACTCAGAAAAGGCGGCACTTGACTCGACGGTTGCTGGAACTCAACTAGCAGCTCCTCTGCGACGACAGAAGATATTCAAAGATAAACTCTACCTACAACACTTTAAAATAAAATACACAGAAAATGCGGCACTTGACTCGACGGTTGCTGGAACTCAACTAGCAGCTCCTCTGCGACGACAAAAGATATTCAAAGATAAAATCTACCTATAACACTTTAAAATAAAATACTCAGAAAATGCGGCACTTGACTCGACGGTTGCTGGAACTCAACTAGCAGCTCCTCTGCGACGTCAGAAGATATTCAAAGATAAAATCTACCTACAACATTTTAAAATAAAATACACAGAAAATACGGCACTTGACTCGACGGTAATCAAAATTACTCTGGAAGAGGCAGGAAGGATTTTGGGAAGAAAAGAGTTGCAGGAAAGCATAAACTTGCCAAAGGGTTCTGTTGATGGATTCTAGGCCTGGGAAGTTTGTGTCACCAGGTGAGGACTATGGCTGTTTTTGGGGGGTTTAGGGTGGTCGATGGACTGAGCTGGTTGTAATGTGGTCCATAAAGCAATTTGTGAACCAAAGCCAAGGGTAGTTGCAGGATATCAGTGCTTGTGAGAAGTTGTTTGAATACCAAATGATGGGTTGCAGGTTAACCTGAATCCCAAACATTTGCTATACTATGGACGGCAACTGTCAAAATGGAGATGGTTGGTTTATTTGGTGTGGATGAAGGAGTACAGGTAACCATTTGAGAGGGACAAATCCACATGCAAGAATGTGTCTAGGATGTGGGAATAGGTACATGTGAAATTCAGAAAAGATTGTTCAGCAAATTTAGAAGGTTATTTTTCCCACATGTCTAGATCATGAGAATATAATATATGAATTGAAGCAGATGAAGGGTTTCAAGAGGGACTTCATCAAAAATATCTGTTACAGGAGGCCTGTGAAGAGACTCTCAGTATGTTTCCTGCAAACATGCCCAGAAATGGGACCCATTCTTCTCAAAACCTTCCCTGCTCTTCCGTGAACTTGTTTCAGCAGGTCTCCTAACCTCAGCCAACAAACACAGTCCACAAAAATAGTTTCCGTCATCCCATCAGACAGCCACAAGGCTCATTACCATGTAATATATCCCGTTATAAGTTTTGCAGCAAGTACTACCAATTTTAACAACCCTGTCACTGGGGAAAACTTTTACATCATAGGACAGACCACCTGTGAAACCTTCCATGTAATATATCAGCTAACCTGCAACCACAGCCTGCTTCCTACATAGGTTTTACCACTAAACATAAGAATGAATGGCTGCTGAACAGAAGGTATTTGCCCAAAATCCAAAACACTCTGTAGCTGTCCATGCCATCACCAATGACACCAATAATTTTAATTCTTGTTTCACAGTCCGGGCTATAAGAGTTTCCCCCAATAGTAGTAGCTCCTCTAAACTCAAAGAGTAGGAGCTTGCTTACCAATACATACTGGGCACAATGCAATCATTTGGTCTTGATTTAAGATAATCCCTTCTCTCCATCCTCTCCTTGCTTCCATCCCCAGTACCTATGTTGAACCACAGCTAACCAGAAGTGATGTTTAACTTCATAGATTCTTTGTTTTAATGTTCTTTTATATTTATTTTTACTTATTTATATAGTTAAGATTTTATTTCTTTTCTAGCTGGTGCCCACGACTTCATTCATGTTTGTCAAAAATTTTGAAAGTTTTTATGTTTTTGCATGCAATCCCAGGCTAAAGGTAGCCTATGTTACTCCATGCCTAATCAACACCCCGCCATTGATGGTCCCATCAAAATTGACGAACACACTAAATATGTTTCATATAAATTATTTATATTTGTTAATAGCTGGAAAAGCTGAAAAATTTGTTACATTCAAGAACATGCTAGTATATTCTAGAAGATTCCAAAGATTTTTCTAGACCACTTTGGTCTAAATGGTCTAAGTGGTCAGGTAGTAACATCTCTGGCCACAATTATTCCGGAAATGAAGGCCGGGCACATGACAGCCAATAGCTATCGAGGTGACCATGACTGATGGAGTCTACAAAATTAAATATATGGACAGATGTCTGTACCCACATTAAAATATTCTTGAGCTAAAAATAGTCCCTAAATTGGATCTCAGATTGAGCAGCTTAAGAAAGAAATGGAAAAATAAATTCTGCAAGCTGTAGCATGGATTTTTCTTTTTGATTCCTCAAATAGTAAATTAAACAATCCCCAATGTCTTAAAACACAACTCATCATTCTGTTCCTTCTATATGTGAGACCCTTACACTAGTGTCTTTCCTCAACCATCATTTCAAAAAATATTTATTTCATACAATATCTGTCCATTTCATTTTCAAAAGTCTCCTATAGCTCCACATTTCAAATGCTTCAGTTTTTGTTGTTTCTGCAAATACTAAAGAATTTTTTTTTTTTTTTTGCTTTATGCCTCATCAACGTCGAGGTCACCAGAGGTGGGATGGGACTTGGGACGAGGAATGGGAAGGAATTCAGCCATGGCCTTTTGAAGGAAAAATCTCGGCATTAGCATGGAGTGATTTGGGGCAACCATGGAAAACCCAAATCTGGATGCCCGGATGGATGTTCAATCTGGTGTCGTCCCGAACGCAAGGCCAGAGCGTTAACCGCTAACCCACCATGCTCAGTCTAAGACTACCAAAAAAATTGCTATGCTCCGCACATAAAGTTTAAAAAAATTTATACATTTTGAAACAGTATGCCAAAAGAGAGAATTTAAGGTGAATATGAGTTAGATAATTCAGAAAGAGCTTTTCCACTTAAATTTTGTTGATATTAGTGATGTTAAATGAAACAATGTATAAAATTTCTGGCCTACAAAACACAATGAACACAAAACTCTCAATGGAGTATTTTGGTTTTAATTTACAGAGACTAAGAAAATAATGAAAAATTAATTTAGTGTGTTGAGGGTGAAAAGACCCAACTAGAATGGTGTAACAGCAGAAATAATTTTCTTACAACTACTGCAGGAAAAGATGAGTAAGAAAGTAGGCTCTCAGAATTATTTGGAAAATATAAACAAGCCAACTCAATAAAACTGTTTAACAATTGCCAAAGACATAAGCACAGTGTACCATGGGTGGATTACAGGAATTCATCAACTGCATTTTGGAAAAAGTAGCTCCATTAAAAGTATCTGAGGTCCTCAGATTGGAACTGGCAAAGGTACACCCATACATTTTCTCTCAGTCTTAGAATTAAAGTGTTTGTGGTATTTTCAGTGCCAATATCCAACCATTTTACATCCCTAAGACCTGAAACATAATCTTTGTGGGTTTGCTGTTTGATCGATTAAAGACGAGCTTCCGGCAGCATACTCTGCTGCCATCTTCAGGTCTGATGCTCGTGCTGTAGCAACCAGATATTCTTAACTGGTACAGATTTGACAGCAGACTGATTAAAACTTTTCAGATTTTTAGGTTGAAAGAAAAACTTTCCTTCAAATACTGAGTCCCAATCATCCAGTACACAGTCACTTTAAAGAATGGGCTACACATCCAAATATCAACTGTATTATATCAGAAACAAGGTTTTTGAGCACAAATCATTATCAGGTTTCTTTATTGATGTAAAATTACTCTTTATGAGTATAGACTGAAAATCAACAGAATTTAGATCCAACACAGACAAAAAAGATTGGATGCACACAAATCAAAGGCCCTAGCATGGAAAACAATTCAGTGTGAATTATAAATGCATAAGTGAGGAGATTGTGACTTCCATTGTCATCACTATCCAAATATTGTGGAAATGATAACAATAACAGTACACTAAATACAAACCTGGAAGAAATGCAGTAGTAAAACTGATAATAACTCTTTCACTTAGATAATATAATTAGAACTCATTGGTAAACCAATAACAAGAAAAGCAGATAAAAATTATGAAAATTGAATCTCAACAAAAGGAGAAATCTTTTGGAAGTCAAAAACTGATCTCGGACTGGGAATGAAATTTCTAGACCACAGTGTTTTATCAAAGTTTAGTATTCATTAATCGAATAACAGAATGGGAAACTGTAATATAAAGTTGAAAAACTGAAGGTCCGATTGGAAAACTGAAGCTAAAAATTAAAAGAAAAAAAAATATTGAAAATGTGTGAACAAATTAGTTTGTAGAGGAACTCTATTAAGATGGGACATTGTGTCAAATTCTGAAATATGGTTCTTTTGTTAATAGAGGAGACATTTATTAGGATGTATAAGCTTTCCAGAATAGAAAAGGGAGCAGGAAGAAATTGAAAGTTTTTAACTTAGTAAATTAATAAAATAAACATAAACTTAATATTAAAAGACTCTTCAAGTTGAAATAAAACCAATACTGTATAAAAATGAACAAACTAAAGTTGAAACATTAAACCCGTTTATACAGTCTGAAAATTTTACTAGAGATGGTAGGGCAATTCAAAAGTTTATTCACAATGTGCTAAGAATGATGCAAGAATGGAGTGAGCAGACAATAGAAAACACAATAAACAATGAGAATTTAGTAATTTAGCTGAAGTAAATTCAACAATGGAAATATGTAGTCATCATCAAAGAACATATCTTCATAAAAATTAGAGCCTGTAAATAAACTCAAAGTATGTTTTTTAGAGGGCTAAAGAAACTCTAGTTTTTAAATAAAATAGTTAGGAAGCCAAAAAATTAAAATTAGGATTAAAGGGTGAAAATCAGGATTTTTCATATTTGAATTTATAGCTGACGTCATGAACACGTCACTGACAGTGAGTTTTCATTTATCTATAAACTCATTAAAACTGTTTAGAAGGGGACCTATTATATATAATATATATAGTAAATAACTTTTAAAAACATTTTCTGAATAATATAGCACTTTTCTGAATCTAAACATTTTCGTAAAGAACGCTCTAAAAAAATTTAGTCTCTCAAACTAAATGCTGTTGGTTTCATTTATTTACACTAAGAAGGCATAAAATTATGATCAATTTGATGTGTAATATGTAAAGGCTTAAAACTTTATTTAAAGATATATTTCTATTTCAAGTAGTATAGTGTGCAGGATAATGGAGAGTTATCTTAAATTTTAATATCACACTTGCCAGAATAGGTATATGCATTCTGAATAAAATTGAAATAGATAAGTAATTTTTAAATATGTTTTTAGTAAAGCAAAGAATTTAATTTTTTCAAATAAAAGAACTTGAAAGAAAAAAGTAGGCTTAAATAAAAGAGAAATTTTCATATAATAATAGTAATATAACAGCAATTCGAGATTTAGGGAGGAAAAATTAATTTAGTATTGAAGCTTGATGACATCGCTACATGTGACTTGTAAAAATAACTCTTAAATGAGAATGATTATGAGAAAATATGTCATGACCAAAAAGATTCAAAATAAATTAAACTATAACATGTTAAAATTTCAGGAAAATCCATCTAATAATAGTGTGCCACGTGAAAGTGGGATTTTTTATATTCATAAGAGAATAATATTTCCCCATGGGATGTACCGAAAGTCGAGAACAATCCAGTTCAAGGTTAGCCAAGACTATAAATAGGTCACCCACGTTTCCTTGTGACGAACAGTATCAATCTAACCATCGTACAGTATGTGTCGAGTCACAAGCGTAAAAATCAAAATGTAACTACTAGAAGTTTAATTATCTCACCTTGGAAAAAGTTCCAGGATTTTAGCATTCATTTCAAGAGAAACTTTAAACTAAATTCAAGGAAGAACCTCTTAAAATGCTTTAAGAAGCCATTGTTGAAAATTACCATGGAGCTCACTCTAAACTTTGGGGTGTTCGCAAAAGTGTATGCTTCTACATCGTGTGGTGCCTAGATGAATAACCTGTATCTTCATATGTGATTTTGAAGTTCGATACTGCCTTAAAATATCTTCAACATTTTAGTCTGATACCAGTGTTAACTTTCAAAATATATTTCAGATTCATAACAACAGTGACTTGCTTTTGTGTATGACTTGTTGGCTATATCAGGTTAAATTAATAGGTTGGCGGCTGTTTCAAAGAACCCTAACAACTTCAAGAAAAGGTAATACAGGCATAATGATCAAGTTAATGTGCTAATGTTGCAGAACCCCAATGTACATTTAGCCATTACAGAGCGATGTCATGGCCCACATGCCAAAATATGATTAAGAAAGGGATATTTGAAAAAAGGAAGATAGGTACAGAAGGTAGAACAGACAAAACCGAGAAGAACAATGCAAGTTTCTTTTAATGTTATAACATAATAAGAGAGATATTTATTCTTCAAGATTTTAAAGAGTGCACCTAGCTGGCTGAAATGGAATTAAAAATGCAACATGATAAGGGAAAACTAAAGACCTGAATAAAAGTAGCCACAGAGCTGAGACAGACACCAGAATAAAGAGAAAATTAAAAATCATCTTTGTGAGGGACCAAGTACTTTTAAAATTAGAGATGAATTACTAAAATATACAACCTCCACTTTCAGAAATGAATAACTAATAAACGAATCAATTTAAGCCTAAAACTATAATTTCATAAAATTCTCTGAATAACCTAGTCCATAGAGTTTAAGGAAGATCAGAGGAAAAAATAAGAATATTGAGTTTACGCTCCCACACCTCGAGACTATAAATACCCAAACCATTTTTCCTCATTATGTCAGTTTATTTGTTGGCACAGTCCATGCTAGTCAGTGTCACGGTAGGAGCAGAAGCTGGATTTGTAAAATTCACAGACGTGGTTTTGGAACATAGAAATTTCCCAACAGGAAGGTAGATTAAGAACTCTGAAAATATTTTGTCAGAATTGAACATAAAAATGTATCACGAGTAACTTCAGTGATGAACTTTGATTTTGTTAGTAAATGATCTGAACTTTAATAATGACTTTTCCAAACGTTCAGTGATATCGTACAAATATTCTGAAGTGAACGTGAAGTTGTGGTTGTGATAACCCGCAGTTTTTGGAAAGGATTTTGAATGTTCAATGCAACATTAGCACTTGTAACTGTATTATCTGATACCAGTTTCAAGTTAAAACTTTTTAAAGAATATATGGAACAACTTTGAACAATCGCTTTCTGTTTTTATCATGTACCTAGGACTGATATTTATTACAGTACAACTATATTAACAGATTGGCGACCATCTAAGAAACCTGCATTGACTTCATATCAGTATCAGATAACAAGCATTGCATCCACAGTTACAGTTCATTCAATACCTGGCCATAACCCCAAAAGACAGATTTGTTTAACAACATGTAAGGGGAGAAAGAATTAAAAGAATTAAACATTAAAGTATATGAAGACTGCGAACACATATGCACCAAAATAAAAATATCAGTTTAGGACAGTAAGAGATTAAGGAGTGTATCAAAGAGTGTAGTGAAGTATGACAAACATCTGTGAGAGATTTTAATGTCTTATAGAATAATAGTTAAAGAAACAAGGAAAAAGAGAAACTTAAAATGTCAGTAAGATTTTTCTTCCTTCCCCCCTCTCCCCAGCATATAAAATTACAAAAATTACTATAAATCACATCTAGACAAGTGATGCCATTTCAAAATACACAGAAGGTAAAGCTGTATAAAAGAACAGAGAAAACATGGTGCTAACTATATGAATCAGTTTTTAAAATTGATACATTCATATTCATTAAAAGCTAATAAAATGGACTGTAATCAGCTCACATTGTTGTAATACAGATAAGGAGTGCATAAATATATAACTAAGTTTCTTATAAGAGAGAAAAAGTGCACAGGTATCACACAAGACTATGATAAATACTGTGCTTATCATGTTACATTCTAAATGAGTGTCCTGTAACTCCCTAAATACAAGCAAACATTGAGCAAATAACATAGGACCAATCAGAAAGACCCTTTGCTATTCACTTGCCTGACATATGATGACTGTGGGTTGTACACATTGCTGGCAGCATTTCTGAAATATGCTGCTTGATCTACTGAGTGCTGTCTGTAATTTCCATTAGAAGATGTCATATTGAAACAAAGTGAAAACACCATACAACAAGATATCTCAAGAAAAGAAATGCTGATTTATAACAATTCTTCTAATTTAGCTATGTTAATTAAATGTATAAAACAACTAAATCCTTAAGAACAAGTTCTAGAAAAAACATGGGATTCCTTCAGTACTACCTAAAAAAAATTAAAAAATTACTCTTTGTAACTGTGAGAATGATTTAACAAAAAAACATATTGGTAGTAGTTGATATTTTTGTCTGGTTATAGAGCAGACATCTTACTATTTTTTAAATATTCATCATTGTAAAGGAGTCTTTGCCTATATTCTGCAAATTTAAAAATGAGCTTAAATGCACGAAAATGTGCATTTTTAATCTGTCTGTGTAACTGTACATTTTAAACATTGACAGGTTAAATCTAGTCACAAATTTGTAATATCCAAACCAAGAGTGATGCATAAATTGATACTTCACATCAATATCAGGTGCAGTGTAAAGCAGTTCACTTGTTAACCTTGTATTCTCCTTATAGGTCACATGCAGGTCAATCAACATTCCTCAATCACTACAATTCCATACCATTTCTTACCAGATTTTGCAGAAAATAATATAAATCAGTCTGACTGAACAACTGAACATTATGATTTGTTAAAGGTTTTAAGGAAGTCTTAATAAAATTAATTTATTGAACTAACTTTTAGGCATGAGAGAAATATATGATGGCTATTTAAAGGAATTCAGCTTCTGCTTGTAATGGGTTAGTGGAATTTCCCCATTACTTTGGAGGATAATTTGAGAAGTTTAAAAGTTTTAAATAGTGGTGGTTGAAACAGGTCATCAGTTAGTGACGTCAGCATCTGCCGGGTCCATGGGCTCGGGATGTAAGCCCCAAATTCGCGAGCATTGTGCACTAGGAAGCAAGATGCACCTAGGCTTCCGGGCAATCAGTCTGCTGTTGGTCGTTGAGTCTGTCGGGAAAGTGAACAGTCAGTTAAGTCGACGAGTTTGCATGTTAGCACTCAGTCATTATGATGAAGCATTAATCTGGTAAGAGTTGTTTTCATTGGTGATATGAAGGAACTTTAGTAATGAAAAAAAGTATTTACAGAAGTTTTATTAATTGTTTTCATGGTGGGCCATATGTATGGTCTAAGAAATAGTAAGGGTGTTGATAAGTGGCTAAAGGGTCTGTCTTTCAAAATTTCACCATCTCTTTCTTCATTTATGGACAAACATTTATCAATGTATTTTGTATTTAATGGTAAATTCAGTTTTATTGTCATGTTTTATTAAATTGGAGCAATAAGTATTGGGTGAAAGGCAATTATGTATTACATTTACAAGAACACTTTGATTATTTGGTCATATCATCACTAGATTTAATGGAACAATGATGGTAGCTTAATGTATTATTGTTCATGGGGAGGATCTAACATTTTGTGAATTATTGGTATTAAACGTTATTTGGTTGCATTTACATCCTATCACCACTCAATTTGATCAAACAATGATGGTAGTTTAATTTATTATTGGTGATGTGGCAGGGCCTAATAATTCGTAAATGTTCACATTTTTTAGGTAATTGAGTATTTGATAAGATCCAATGTTGCCTATATTTTTACACATTGTCAGCTAAATTGAGTAATTTTGCTGTTTACTGTTGCAATTTTCCCATGGTAAATCTCACACATATTTTGTACATTGTGGTTAGGATAAATTTATAATTTACAAAGTAAAACAAGTGGTGTAGTTTAGATGGTACATCCTTTGGTGGAAGGTATTGTACAAATTATGTAGCTCCAACCTCGACCAAGAAATGGAACTTGAATTCAGATAGGGTTTTAAATCTTGTGTAATATTGATGTGTCTTGAATGTTTTTGTAGGCATTAATGAAGTGTGGATGTTGTGTTTCAAGGCAAAAGAACAGTATTATTTGATTTTACACATTGCTATTTGGCATGGACATTTAAATATTAAGAGTAAACTGGCAGTGGGTTAATGGCATTTCCCCATTACTTTGGAAGATAATTTGGGAAGTTTAAAAATTTTAAATAGTGGCAGTTGAAACTGGTCGTCATCTGGTGATGTCAGCATCTGTCGGGCTCATGGGCTTGGAGGTGTAAACCCCAAATTCGGGAGCATGGTGCACTAGGAAGCAAGATGCACCTAGGCTTCCGGGCAATCAGTCTGCTGTTGGTCGTTGAGTCTGTCGGGAAAGTGAACAGTCAGTTAAGTCGATGAGATCGCGTGTTCGCACTCAGTCATTATGATGAACCATTAATCTGGTAGAAGTTCTTTGGTGATAAGAAGGAACTCTAGTAATGAAAAAAGTATTTGCAGAATTTTTATTAATTGTTTTCATGGTGGGCCATATGTATGTTCTAAGAACTTGTAAGGGTGTGGATTTTTGAATGAGAAGGGTGCGCGTTTTCAGTCTAAATTTATCGGAAACATTACCTGTAATCTTAAAGGATTGAAGTACCGATAGCGAACTTTCGTAAAGGTTGGGAGTTGGTGCGAGATTATACCATTAACTATTAAATGCATGTGTTTCAAATACGAAAGTGCATTTTCATTTCATTTATCAACTTACATTGGTTGGCGACTGTCAGAGAAAGAAACAGAAACATGTGAGTGCGCAGAATCTTTAAAGGTTCACAGTAAGTATTGTAACCAAACCACGAGCATAACTATGACATGCTCTTCCCAATTGTTATTCCTATTTGACAATTCAAGTTATTAAAGTTTCTGTAAGCACTTCACTACATACATTTCAATGATATCTCTTTGTCAAGACATCACACAGAAACTATTAAATGATTTGAATGGGGGTTTCATAATTTGAAAGTTTAGGGTTTAACTTAAAAACTGTAGAAAGTCTTATGAATTTATGTGAACAGAGAATAGAAGATAAATTAATAATCTCTTCATAAACTGAACAGATAAATGCCAAATATTGTACACTACATCAGCAAGAAACAGTCCTTTTGTAACCTGAGCAGATAAATGTATATTTTTTTTCCATTTCCAAAATGTGAAGCAAAGAATTTATTTATTTACTTCATACACCACACTGTATAATATGAGACACACATCGACAATGGGGGTTTACTGGATGTTTTTCTGTTGTTCCTGAGGAGAATCTATCATGTTTTTACTTGATTTACATGTCTGGATTATGTGATGTCCATCCAAAATTCTGCTAGAATCATAACAATGAAAAAAATATTAAAAAAAGCCTTTGCTTGTGCAGGTTTGATCCAAATTTATACAACCCACCAGGAGTTAATAACAATAATTGAAAAAATTGCAATGGAGTGCATGCTCCTGTGACAATCTCCTTACGCACCTGTCTTTCTCCTTTCCTCTTCCAACCTACTTTTACCCTCAACTAATTATTTCTTTAAATTGTTTTTGATTAATTATTCATCAATTCTCTTGGTAATTTATTCCAATCGCTTAAACCCTTTCCTACAAAAGAAAATTTTCCCACGACCTTATGCCTGAAATCGAGTGCCAGCTTTTGGTCATGGTCATCTCTACCCTTCCTCTCATTCCCACCAATATCTTTCCATGCTTCATCACCAATATAGGCCTTGTACACTCCCATGACTCTCTCTCTCTTTTTTTTTTTTTACTTATGGCTTTACGCCTTGTTGACGTTGAGGTTATTAGAGGCGGGATGGGACCAGAGACAAGGAACAGGAAGGATTTTGACCATGGCCTTTTGAAGGAAGCATCCCGGCATATGCCTGGAGTGTTTTGGGGAGGCCATGGAAAACCCAAATCTGAATGCCCAGATGGGGATTCGAACCGCCATCCTCCTAAATGCGAGGCCAGAGCATTAACCGCTCACCCACCACGCTCCGTATGACTCTGTTAACCTTCCTTCTATCCACCATTGAATCCCACTCCAGCTCCTGTATCATATTAGTTACCGATTGTGTTTTGTGGTAATTTCCAAAGACAAATCTGGCAGCCCTTCTCCACTCCAACTCCTGTATTTGATGTCCAAAATGTGGGTCCCAAACTACACCACCATATTCCGGCAGTGATATAACCAAAGTTTTGTACCCTAATTCCCTTACTTCTCTATTGCATCCCCTTATCAGTCTTTTCAACAGATGAAGGATTTTGAACCCTTTCCCTGTTACCTGTTCAATTTGTCCTGTCCAGTTAAGTCTGCTATCAATGTTATGCCGAGGTATTTCCATTCCGAGTCTTTAATAAGTATCTTCTTCCCTACTTTATAATTACAATCAACCATTAGCTTTTTATCTGTGTACCTAATAAGCTGGCTCTTCTTTGAATTTATCTTCATCCCATGTTGACTCACCCTATCTAGATCACCCTGCTGCTGTCTACAGTCTTCTATTGTTTTGATCTTTTATATAGCATTATGTCATCTGCAAACAATCTAACTTCTGACAGTAAACAATTAACACAATTATTCATTAGAATAATGAATAGAAATGGTCCCACTCTGTGTAATTCCCATGTTCACTCCTACTTCTTTTTGTACTGCATTTCCTACCCTAACTTTTTGCTTTCTACCTTTAGGAATTCTTCTACCCAGCAAATCACATTTTTATCAACTCCAATAGTTTTTACCTTATTTAGCACCATTTCATGGCTCACTCTGTCAAAGGCCTTTGAAAGATCTAGTGCCACACTATCAACTTGACCTCCCCTGTCCATTTCATCAGAAATATCTTGCATATAGCCTACTAACTGAGATTCACATGAATATCCTTATCTAAAACCATGTTGCTGAATTGAAAACCACTTACGTTCCTCACAGACATATCTGATATGGTTGCACATTAATCTCTCCATTAATTTACCTGGGGCCTTGCACCCTTTTACATGAGCAAAGGCTATTACTTTCTACAGGAAGCATCAACCACTATTCCAAAACTGGTTTTCACTTAGAAACAACTGTGCAGAGCCAGCAAAGCATCTCCCAGTGTCCTGGCGATGGGTCTTCCTTCAGTTTAATGAAAAAGACTCCTTTTTTTAAATGCCTTTAGTTTATCTGGCTTCTTCTAGGATGTCATTATTTTAGCATGATTAAAGTCTGGGTCTAGCTGGTTGTTGACCTTACAGTGGGAGACTGAAAACAGTCATATTGTCTGCAACTTCTCTCTAATTATAGGTGATGCAATATCAGCAACAGGGTGCAGGTGGTGGATTAGAGCAGCTCCAAGACATCCAGTAATGATACATGGGTGGTGCATGCTCTGTTGTAGGAAATAATTGATTGTGGTCAATTGACTTGATCTACTAACTGCTTACAGTATCTATTTATCTTTGTTTCTCTCAGGTAATGATTCTTATGTCCATGAAATAACTCTTAGTTGTTAAAAAGTCCTTTGAGTATTATCCTGACTTGAATACATGTTTTTCACTCAACACAGCACCATAAGTATACAACTAGCAGACAGCAACACTAAAGATTATTCTCCTCTCGAGACATCTCAATATCAATGCTTTCAAAACAAATAATTATTTTATGTTTGTAGGTGTTTTAATATCATCTACAAATCGAGAACCAAAGTTCATAGATACAGTATAATGATGACTGAACTGAAAGAGCATCAAATACTATTGACAAATTTTAGCCGATTTGTAATGATGATTAGGTACTTGTTAATTTATTCCAATGGTTGACCAGGTTGGTTAATGGAACTTGGATAGCTGGTGAATATAAGGAGTATCATTTAACAAGTAAAGCCAGGTTGTTACAAGCTGTGAATTTAGTAACATAATTTAATGCAGGTGTAGATGGAGCTCTTCAATTTAATTGTGATGGATCCTCTGGTAGCAATTTCCCAGCACACTCATTTCCTGTTTGTTATCTTAAATTATTTTTATGAACTTTCCCCGTGCTTCTTTATTGAAGTTAGGTTTTTGGTATTTGTGACTTTTACAGGCTAGAGGTTAGACTGTCTGTAATAACATTTGTGGTGGAAGAAGGGTAGTAGAAATGATTTCGGGAAAATGGACTGGCAATCATTACGAATGATTAATTTTACAGATGAAGTATAAGAGAGAACAACAAGGAGAATATAATAGAGTCTTGGCTGGTATTTTCAAAGTCCAACCTAAACTGAATTTCACCTCTATTACACCTTACTGTGTAATGTTAAGTATGCCACAATGCCTCTATTGTTCAGATTCCATCTTAAAGGCCCCTTTAGATTACCCAACCTGGTCTCCCTAAATTGTGACCACACCCCTTTGGCCCTGAAATCGGGTTGTCTAAACTGAGCTGTTTTTGCGGCAAGACCAGGTAGGAAGATTGGGTGGAAATTCCATCTGATTAGGGCAAAATGGTGGGGGTAAGTCAGGCCCCCACCTCTGCCCTGAAAACTGGCTATGTAAATCCTCAACCAGTTGTGCTTACATTGCCTGGTTCCCCCATTTTGTTTTTGCTGTGTGATAAATTGCTATCGTTTGGAGATGGATGCATGCGATAACCAGAAAAAAAGAAGCACAGTATTTACAGAGTTGCTGGAGGTGTACAAGACCAACAAATTTTTGTGGGACACCGCATATATGGTTGCCAAGTTATTTAGAAAAAAAAAATGTATTTTTGTCTTTTGAAGTGGAAAATAAATCATATATGAATGGAAAAAAAAGTATTTTTAAATTTAGTTATTTGTTGCCTTAAATACACATATTTTCGGGCTTACGGGACTAGGAATTAATTTTTGGTTTCATTTGAAAGTGTTACAGCTCCAGCAACATTCTAAACATAGTATTATAAATTAATGAACAATTATTTTTAAATCTAAGGATACTCTGTGTCTCCCTTCCCACCATCTTGCATTTATTTCATTTCATCATAAGCACTAACTTGTCATTTAGAAATTAATTGAATTGTATAGAGATCATGCTCACAATATTCTGAAAATAACTACAAATCGATTTTGACTGATGTAACTGCCTATTACCAGGTGACGCAATAGTAAAAGTCACAGAGCAGATAATGCAATTTGCAAAGAATTTATTTTGAGAATCCCTTCTTATTCATTTATATGTTTTATCCCACAAATTTTTATATTTTTGAAATTGTTTAGGTTTCTTCAATTTTGTTTCCTTTGGAGTTCGTGGTGTATCAATTATCATTATCACAAACAGAATCTGAATTACTTGGCATTTTAAACAATATAAAAGAAAAAATACAGTTGAAAACTCCAACCTCAAAATGATGAGAAACAGAAGAAACCACAAATTCTACACTTGTCAATCCACCGTCCGGTTCAGAAATAACGGCGAGTGGACACGAGTCAATTGGAGTACAACAATATGAATGGTCCCCTATTATTGCCTCGACTCTGATCAAAGGATATGAGCGGACAAAAAATCCCTGGCCGATAGGCACTTTTTCTTGAAGGAGGTTGTGAAACTAGCAGAATGACGTTCAGTTATATGTATTGTATACTTCATTCGAAATAAAATATTTTTGCATACTTTATTGGTAGGAAAATAAAGTATAACAGCCAAAAATGAAGTATGATGCTTGATAATGAAGTATGGTTGGAAACCCTAACCTCTCATGCCACCTATCATAACAAAGACGTGAGAAATGAGGAAGTTCATGTGTCATACACTAGAAATCCTGAAATATTCACTATCCAACAACATCTAAGATGTCTAATGTGACTAAATGTATGCGTTTTGTAAATATAATTGCTTAATACATGTCTTTTTCTTTTCCCTAGACTTTTCGCACAATGTCAAGCAGTCAGGGGTACACCAAGAATTTGTAATTTTGATAAATATGAAGCCACACATATTTAATTTAAATAATCGAACTTTAACAAAGTTTGTAGCTAACTAATTTTTTACTAGTATTACTATTAAATGGAACATACAAATTTCAGAGCAAGATGGATATACGCGTGGTGGTAGGATGCTAGTGCGGTAGCAACCAGATCGGGCCGGCCGACAGTCTGTCTAAATGCAACACACTGTCAACGGGAGGAAAGTGAGAAGGTGATTGGGAATGAGTCGTCTAAAGGCCCCTAAAACTGTAGGTTCCCTGTACCTGGCAAGATTAGGTTAAGGTGGCTAGGACAGGGGCAGACTGCGCAACCAATTTAATTTCAATTGCAATGGAGCATACACTCTCCAGTGGCAATGTTCCTACACCTCCACCTTCCCATGTAAAGAATTCTTTATTTATTTATTTTTATTTGCCACCTATCTACTCCTGTTCTTTATAAATTGCAACTTCAAATTTCTTCAGTGTTTTTGGTAAATTGTGCATTATTTCCCTTGATAAATTATTCCCATCACTGACTCCATTACCCACAAAAGAAAAATTTCCCACTCTCTTTTGCCTGTGTTCAAGTGCCAGCTTATGATTATGGTTATCTCTTTCCCTCAATGTAGAATTCCTAATCCCTCTACTAAAGTCCATCTATGCATTATCACAATTATAAGCCTTGAACAAACCAAACACTCTTTTCAACCATCTTCTGACTTCCAATGTCTACCAACACTGTTCCTTCAGCACATCACTTACTGATTACATACTGCAGTAATTTCTGCAAACAAATCTAACTGCTCTCCTTTGTACCCCTTTTAACTCCTGAATTTGATAACCATGCCACTCCACCACATTCAAGCAGTGGTCTGACCAAGGTTTTATAATCCAGTTTCCTCACTTTCCTGGTACATCACCTCATCACCATCTCTAATACATAAAGTACTTTGAAACCTCTTCCTACTACCTACCCAATGTGTCCCACCCAATTGAGTTTACTATCAAAAATATGCCAGGATATTTACAGTTAGGATCTTCAACATGCAATTCCTTCCCTGCCTTATATACAGCCACCATGTCATTATGACCATACAAGCCTTTACAATCATGCAAACCAGTTCCATTTATTTGAAATCAATGAACAGAAGATAAGCAAAGAGAATATTAGAAATTTGGTAGGATATGTAAGAAATCAGAGCTTTTTGATTCTGAATCAAGGACTAGAAAAGCACCTTGTGAAGAAAAATAACCAAACAGGAAAGAAAGTGTGTATCTAAATTAACAAGTTTTCTTTTAATGGAGAAAACATTTTTTTTTTTTTTTTTTTATAGATGAGAAGTAATGCTGATTGCTATCATGAGGATAATATATATATATATATTTTTTGCTGTCATCTGTCTTTCGACTGGTTTGATGCCATCCTCCATCCTTTCCTATCCTGTGCTAACCTCTTCATTTCTACATACCCCAACCCTTACAGCCCACGTCCTCAATTATCTGTTTCATATATTCTAATCTCTGTCTTTCTCTACAGTTCTTAACTTCAACTGTTCCATCCACTAACAAATTAACCAATCCAGCATGTCTCAAAATATGACCTACCAGCCTGTCTCTTCTTTCTGTAAGCGTCTTCCACAAACTTCTTTTCTTACCCATCATTTCCAAAACTCGTTCATTTCTTACTTTGGCTGTCTACTTAATTTTCAGCATTCTTCTGTGCTACAGAAGAGGATAATATTATTTGTTCACAAAAGAAATTATGTGGAAAAGAGGGTAAACTGAGGTGAGTTAAACAGTTATCATAGCAACTAAGGACTTGGGCCGAAAAAATCACTGACATGAGGTGAGTTAATTGCACTATAATTAATCAAGATACTATTGATATTATTATTATGTTAACTAACCTTTCTTTCAACATCAGCTACAAATCAAGATGTAGTGTCTTTACTGATTTTCCCTAGGATTTCATTGTTCCTTAATACACTTTCTTCCTTGTCAACAAATTTATCTCACTGCTTTGTTTGATAATATTACCAATAATGGGAATATAAAAAAATATTTAGTCTAGAGCAGAGGTTCCCTACTTGAGGAGTCCACCTCCCCAGGGGGGTGTGAAGACATGTCAAGGAAGGCCAGGTAGCTTCACTGCCTGTGTGGACGATACCCTAGTTCTACACCATCACAGGTACTATATTTGCTTCACCACCTCTTAGAGTTGAAAACCTTTATTCTAACATCACATACTTAGCGAATTTCCTATGTTAATTCATTGTTAGTATTGAAAAGTATGCAATTATCTTATTAATAATAAAATTGTGGTGAGGGATGAGGGCATGAGACAAATTCTTTTGATGGAAAGGGGGGCATGGTATGAAAAAACCCGATCTAGAGTATTAAACTCCTGTCTTCTTAATTTAAGGAAGTGCAGCATATGGTTGAACAGAAGTCTTCACCGATAAACTGCTGGAAGATGCTATAGGAAAAAAAAACATATTTTGATGGTGGCTGTACTGATTGATGGATTTACAATGTAGATTCACCAACTGAGAGCTTGTCAAGTTAGGGGAATATTGGGTGAGGGAGTATTAGTCAGAACAAATGCATCTGTTTCATATGATGAGGATGGGGAAATAGGGAAAGGGATTTATGTGGAAAGGGTTGTATGTTTTTGTTGTCTGCTGGTGCAATTGATGTTGACAGAAATGTGTAGTCAGCCAATCAAAATGGAAACTTACGTACAAAAGAAGGTGGTATTAGTTCAGATTCAGTTAAAGGAGTAACAGTTATTGAGGAAACAGGTGAAGTCGACACAGTGATCTTCACTTTGTGCCTAGATTGTAAGTATGCGATCCATGTATCTGAACCATACAAGGGATAGTAGCAATATTTTGTCCAGCAATGCTTTTGTCAGTCTGTTAAGGATTCAGTTGTTGTGGAAGGAGACAATGCAGCTGATTGTAGGAGTTCTGTATATAGTTGGTAGAGTTGGGATTTTAATGCAAACAGATATTTTAAATAATACACAGTAAGCCAAGGATAACAATGCACCATGTGGACTGTGATGGATGCAGATCCAAAAACTGTTCCAGTACACTGATATCCGAGCAGTGAGGCACATTGGCATACAGGAATATCGTAGCAGTAGTGACCCACAAGAAATATGGATACAGAAGACATAAGAGATTAAGGAGCATATACCATACAGGGTAGAAGGACTGTGATAAAATACTGTGGACAATGGTTCACAAAAGCTGAAAAATGCTTTACAGGCAATCCACATGTTACAAGTATAGCCCTTGGAGTTGTCCATCTTGTTGTTCTTTGGTAGTAGTTACAAGGCATGCATAGAAGAATTCTCTGGAATAATAAGGAAACCTGGACATTGTGACAAGGCTTTTAGTGACCTGTCTGGCAATGACCTCTTTCCCCTAGCCTTATTACCTTGTATTTGATTTCTTTTACAATCTTGATATTCCTACTTCCTTTTATGCACTCCATCTAAAACACACATCAAAGCTCATTTGTGAAGAAGTCCTGGCACTAGGTGTATGCTCTGCAGCTTTTGTCAGAGATTCCCTACTCACCTACTTACAATTTATATACATTTTTACTTGAAACTCCTTTACTGGCTGAGCTATAATATTCATCATCCCCAAATGTAACTTATTCCTATCTCCGACTCCCGTATCAAAAAAGAAAAAATTCCAATACCATTTGCCTGAAATCATGTGCTATGATTCTCTAGCATTTAGTTTTCAGAGACTATAGTTTGATTTTACTGCATTTGTTTCATATTACATTTCATTCTAACAATGGTTCCAGTTTAATTATTGTTATTGCTAAGTATTTAATTTAATTGCAATGGAGCACACGCTCCGGTGGCAATTTCCCTACACACCCAACTTCCTCCTATCCTATACTCACCTACATTTGCCCTCTACAAATTTTAACTTTAAATTCTTTTAACATTTTCGGTAGGTTATTCATCATTCCCCTTTGTAACTCATTCCAATCCCTGACACCCTTACCAAAAAAGAAAATCTTCCCACACCCTTGTGCCTGAAATCGAGTGCCAGCTTGTGGTCATGGTCATCTTTTCCCTTCCATGAACTACTTTTCATAACTACTGCAAAATCTTTCCATTCCTGATTGCCAGTATACGCCCTGTACACTCCCATGACCCTCCTCATCCTCCTCCTGTCTTGCAATGAATCCCATTCCAGCTCCTTTATCATATCTGTCACTGATTGCATTCTGCGATAATTTCAGAAACAAATCTAGCAGCCCTTCTTTGCACCTTCTCCAACTCCTGTATTTGATACTCAAAATGTGGGTCCCATATTACACTACCATATTCGAGCAATGGTCTTACCAAAGTTTTGTAACCCAATTCCTTTACTTCTCTCGTGCATACTCTCATCACTCTCTCCAACAAGTGCAGAATTTTGAAACCTTTTCCTACGACCTGTCCAATGTGCCCTGCCCAGTTAAGCTTGTTATCAAATGTAATGCCAAGATATTTACATTTCAAGTCTTCAGTAAGCAATTCTTTCACCACCTTATTTCATAATTTACCTTTTGTTTTTTATTTGTGTATCTAATTAGCTGACTCTTCTTTGCATTTATCTTCATCCCAACTAGATATCCTGTCCAGATCACCCTGCAACTGTTTACAGTCCTCTATCGTTTTGATCCTTTTATACAGCATTATGTCATCTGCAAACAATCTAATTTCAGATAGTAAACAATCAATACAATTATTCATTAGAATAATGAATAGCAATGGTCCCTATGGCGCTCCCATTTTTACTTCCACTTCCTTTGATACCGCATTTCCCACCCTAACTTTCTGTTTTCTATCTTTTAAAAATTCTTCTACCCAGCAAATCACTTTCTCATCCACTCCAATAGTTTTTACCTTATTTACTACCATTTTATGGCTTACTCTGTCAAACGCCTTTGAAAGATCCAGCGCTACACTATCAATTTGGCCTTCCTTGTCCATTTCATCTGAAATATCTTGCATATATCCCACCAACTGAGATTCGCATGAATATCCTTGCCTGAACCCATGTTGTCTACTTGAAAACCACTTATGTTCCTCACATACATTTCTGATGTGGTTGCATATCAATCTTTCCATTAATTTACCTACCACTGAAGTCAAACTGATTGGCCTGTAATTTTCGACTCTATTTCTCACCCCTCCTTTATGTACCGGTACTACTATCGCACTTTTCCAGTCTTGTGGTAAGCAGCAAGTATCCAGACTCAATTTAAAGAATATTTCAAGATAAGGTACAATGTCACATCCGACTATCTTTAAGATATCTGTAGTAATATTATCTGCACCAGCTCCCTTAAATGTTTTTTCAGCTTTCTTATTTCCTTCATGATTTCTTCAGGATGAATTTCAAATTTTTTAGTATCTTCATTTCTAATCGTATTGTTAAGCTCGTTCTCCGAATTAGATCTTCCCGTTTCTGATTCATTGTCCCTAATGCTCTCACTAAACCAGTTATTTAAAATCTCTGCCTTTTTCAAATCCTCAGTAACTACTTCTCCATCCTTATCTATGAGCATCTCTACACCCTCCCTTCCCCTCAGTTTCCTGATATAGCCATAGAAATTTCGAGATGCATCAGTCAGTGGTCCTCCTGCACTGACAATACTCTTCATAAACCCATCTTTAGCAACTTTCTTTGCTGTTATTAAGTCCTTGTTTAGTTGTTTCAAATATTCCCTACTACCCTGCTGTCTCTTAACTCTGTTATGTTCTCTTCGTACCAACCTCTTTAATCTCCTCACTTCCCTATTATAGTACACAGGTTCTCTACTTCTCTTTATATTCTGCTTTGGAATGAATTTTTCTTCCCACTTTCTTATTATCTCCTTGAACTCTTCCCACCTTGACTCTACTGTACTTGTGCCTTCCTTCCATTTGCTGAAACGTTCTCTGAAATATCTCTTCAAATTTGAAATCTGTGCCTTTTTATAATTTTACCTATTTCCCCCTTCAGCTTTTGCTGCTGGTTCGCTGAATCCTCTAATATCAACCATGTGCATATTGAAAAAGATGTCAGATCTTATTGAGCATGAAATGATAAAAAATAAAATTGATGTTAACATCCATTACAAAAACATACTGATGTAAAAAATGTATAATAGTGTCCAAAACTATGTTTTATATATAATATAAAAAATATGTGATACTTATGGTACTAACCTGGGCTTACGACAGCTATTGGATGGAATAATAGCTGACGTGGGAAAGCTGATGTTGACGCCAACGCTAATATTTCATTTCACAACTCTCAAAATATAATGAGTATTTATTCTTCAAGTTGTTTGTCTTTGAGGTGTCACCTGATAAATTAAATCATCACAATAAATTTGTGCTCATTTTATAAATCAGTAGAGATTAGTTATATTAAAATAATATGCAGTCGTAAAATTCAACAACACATAAATTGATGTATGCTTATGCATTCACATACAACTTTTCATTTGCAATGTTATTTATAACCATATTAACATTAAACTTGTGCAAAAGCAATTCATACCTGTCTCTTGAGAGAAAAAAAAAAAAAAAAAAAAAAAATTGTAAAGCAGGGGCATGCAAAACATTACCTGAAACTGCATAAACAAACACTCAATCATTTCTGAAATTTCCATCCTCTACTTCACCATATAGACAAGATCATCTCCAAAAGAAAATGCTTTGTTTTCTTTGTTTCTGAAGTAACTTGCAAAAATTATGTCATAATTTATGAAGACTGAAATGTAATTTCTTGCCTCTTTCACAAATGGAATTCAAAATAGTACAAAAGAATAGTTTAAGATAATTTGAATTCATATTGATTTTTATGTCTCTTGCTGGTTTATTGTTAAAAATAATTATTCTTGGACAAAATTAACTGTAATTAATTTACCGTAATGGAACATATACACTGAGGCAATCCAACTGCTCTTCTTTATCCACTCTCCCAGTCTCCAACTACACTATCTGATGACTACAATATGCATCCCACACCACCAAATCATACTCAAGAAAGTATCTGTCATGAGTTGAAATTGAATTGTGGTGGAACGCTTGCTCCAGTGGTAATTTCCATAGTCTTTTAATTACTCTATTCCCATTATTTATTATTCTATATACTCTGATTGATAAATTCCTCCACCCATCTACTTTTACAATTTACAAATGTTAGTTTTAAATTCCTTCAACATTTTTGATAAATTATTCATCACTTCCCTTGTTAATTTATTCCAATCCCTTACCCACGAAAGAAAATTTTCTAACTCCCTTATGCATGAAATCGAATGCCATCTTGTGCCCATGGTCTTTTCCTATCGAAGCACAATTCGTATTTTTACAACCAATATCCCTGAGAGGTCCATCACTAACATACGCCTTGTGCACTCCCAACATTCTCTTCACCCCGTTCATGTCTTGCAATGACTACCAATCCAGCTATAGGCTATATAAAAATAGTTACTCACTGGGTCCTGCAGTAACCTTCACAAACAAATCTAGCTACTCTCCTCTGCATACCAACCAAAAATGTGGGTCTCAAAATGCACCACCAAATTCAAGCAAGCATCTGACTGTAATGGATGCATTTTTATTATATTAAAATCTTATATTTTATTTGTCGAGTCTGAGCGAAGTCGTATGTGCAGTAAAACGCTGAGCGGAAATACTGCCTTTAGCTCAGCAGAAATCTTACACGTGTATCAGAATCACACGTGTGGCTAAGGTCACTTTGCAGCAAACAACTTGCAACTTTCCCCATCTGTATCTGATCTGTAAGAGCGACAAGTTCGGCCTTCGGTCAATATTGATTGGACCGCTAGTACCCGCCAAGATTCTCGTCTTTTACATGTCATAGGATAATTACTACAACATACCCATATTTGCTGGCATTACGTTGTGTGGAGTCGCAGATGTATTTTCCTTGTGACAAATTACTCAATGTTGCAATAAACATCAAGTATAGTGATGTCAGTATTTCATTTGATTAATGTAAAGCCCGTATGATTCTCCGTTCCCATGAAGCCCACAGATAATATTTTTAGGTGTCAGACAGGCACAGAAGACTTGGCGCGGCGCAAGAAGAATACGTCACAAATACGTGACTGAGTACAGAGTATACATACAGGCATCTGACAAAACAGTCACCACATGACCAAAGTTTTGTATACCAGTTTCATTCAGTCTCATTTGCCTGGTACATCCTCTTATCGCTCTCTACAGTTAAAGAAGGATCTTATAACCTTTCGTACTACATGTGTCCTGCCCAGCTGAGTTTATTATCTAATATTATGCCAAGATATTTGCACGTTGAACCTTCAAAGAGCTATCAGAAAGATAATCACAATAATAATCAACCTTTAGTTATTTTCTAATATGTTGACTCTTCTTGGTATTTATCTTCATTCCATGTTGACCTACCGTATTGGATAATCTATCTAGGTCACCCTGCAGCTGTTCACAATCTTCTCCCATTATGATCATATTATATAACAATAAGCCATCTGCAAACAACCTAAACTCTGACTGTAAAGCAATAGCACGATAACTCATGAGAATGATGAATAGTAACAGTCCCAAAATACTACCGTGTGGCACTCCCACATTCACCTCCATCTCTTTTGATACTGTGTTTCCTACTCTAATGCTTTGATTTCTACATTTTAAGAATGCAACAAGTCTCTTTTTCATCCACACCAATAGCTTTCAATTTATTTAAAACTATTTGACAGCTCATTCTGTCAAATGCCTTAGAAAAAGATCTAGTGCTACACTATCAACTTAGCCCCCCTTGTCCAATTCATCTGAAATATCTTTCATATAGCCCATCAACTGACATTCACATGAATATCCTTGCCTAAAGTCATGTTATCAACTTGCAGACCAGTTTCTTTCCTCAGAAACATTTCTGATGTAGTTTTATATTATTCTCTCCATCATTTTGACGATCACTAATATCAAACTAATTAGCCTGTAATTTTCAACGTAATTTGTTGTCCCTTCCTTATCAACCAATACTATAGTCATGCTTTTCCAGTCATCTGGTAAGCAGCAAGACTGCAGACTAAATCTAAATAATACTTCAAGTTACGATACAACATCGTATCTCACTGTCTTTAATACATGTGTAGTAATATTATCTACACTGACCCCTTTGCACTTTTTAGCTTTCTTATTTCCTTCATAATTTCCTGAGGGTCTACTTCAAATTTTTCCTTATTTCTACTAATATAAAAGGCGCTCCTCTGATTTACACCCTCCCATCCCAGGAAAAATAGTCCCTTATGATCTTATTAAACCAATCACTTGAAATATCTCCCATTTTCAAAAGATTTATGGACACCAGAGAACTTCAGTAATCTTTGCTAACCAATATGAATAACCCCCCTCCCCACTAATTACTTCTCTATCTTTGTAACCATAAGAGAAAACCTTCTTTTAACCAAGATTCTACCACTATAATTACTTGTGGTTCATGAATCTGTATTAAGTTTCAAAATTCTATTACTTTGTTAATTATACTTGTCTAGTTCACCAGCAGCATTCTTATTACTGGCTATGAAATTTTTTTCAAAATTAACCTTTGCCTTCCCAACTCGTCCATTTTTATTTCAACACTTTCATCTATTTCCCTAACATTAGTGATTTTTCCCATTGCGCATTTACAATTAGTATCCCTTTGGTCACTTATTTTTTTGACCACACTAGCAGCCCCAAACCTAAAACAGGCACAGTCCTGACCCCATTATAACCAGAAGTGTGCTCCTTTACAGTTTTAGCAGAAACTTAGATAGTATTCCCTTCCATCTTTCATTTAGATGTAGGCCATACCTAGTGAAACCCCACCTACCAATGCTGTCCACAGGCACAACCCCCAATACAGAACTAATGCCTTTCCCAAGCAGCACACCTATCTCCTTGTTTACCCACCTCACACTGTGGTTCAACTGTGGCTGATCATGGTGACTTAATACCTGCATGAGCTCCACCCAGGTATGTTATGCCTCCTTCACCACCTTCCTTAGGTCACTCTCTATACTAGTTTTGTAGCCCTGGTTCCTCACTTCCCTACTACATACCATGTTCAATAGATACAATACTTTAAAAAATTTCCCCAGCACTGATCCAAATAATAATAATAATAAAAAGTTAAGAGCAGAAACAATGAGGAGGAAAAATGGCATTAGGTGATATTAATACAGAAAGGAAAGGCAAAACAGACCAATTGATTACCAAAATAGATGGAAGGAGAACTGGTGACAAAAGACACCACATATCAGAATATTTCAGTTACAGCCATTACTCTTCATTGTAGATATGACACACCTTCGGTCAATGCCACCAAATGAATTATTTGGAGTATTTGACAACAGGTGTTCATGCTAACCTAGCCATGTGAAAATTAATTCATGTAAAGGTACAGCTGTGACTGTTACAGGTAACACTTGGGAAGACAGCTTCAATGCAGCTCAGGAAGTCCTAAACACTGTTCAGCAATGGTTAAACCAAAATCTTCTATCTATAAATGAAAACAAGACCAAATTCGTTTGCTTTACACACAATATAACAACGCAACCACCCGACCATCAAACTCTGATACTCCACAAACCCAAATGCAATAGTCACACAAAATGTAACTGTGTCAAAATACAGAAGGCAAAAAACATTATGTATCTAGGCATTGAAATATGACTGCAATATGCATTGGCATCATCATGCATCAAACTTAGTTGCTAAACTACAAAAGCTTATTTATGTATTTTATAGGATAAGAAACATTCTCCCAATCGAAGCATTAAGAACTGTTTATTTCGCCTTAGTCCAAACACACTTACAATATGGTATAAACAGTTGGGGAGGGATACTTGATACACACTTGGCTCAGGTCAACAGATGTTAAAATTACATTCTGAAAGTGATGTATAAAAAGCCATACACTTTTCCAACCTGTGAGCTATATAAACAAAGCATGTTGCTCAACGCCCGTCAGCTATTTATTCAAACAATGGTCACGTACATACATGCCAATATAAAAGTCTTCAATGCTAGTGACCTACCACACTTGAATACTAGAATACAAAAAAGAAATGGAATATATATCCATCGCCGAAACACTCTACTAAGAAAAAGACATCCAAGCTGCCTTGGTCCAAGAATTTATAATAAATTACCTGCAGATGTTATTAATAAACCAAAGAATACCATGAAGAAATATATATCTGCTTGGCTTTTAGACAACCATGAATTATTAAATGAATTAATAAATTTTCATCACTTGGTGTAAACAATATATATATATATATATATATAGGTCTTAAATATTACTTTCCCAATAACAATTTTTAAAATGTCCATATACATGGAACAAATCTTTACAACAATTGTATCACTTGTCTCTTTATATTCCTAATATACTATATTGATTATTGTTTATACACAATCAAGTAGGCCTATAGATTGTCAAATAGAACTTAAGTCACTGTAAATATCCATAATATAAAAATCAAGATAGTTAACTTGAAGCCCACACACAAGTTTTACCTTATTATATATTCACAATATATAATACTCAATACCATATTAAAATTGTATAACTGTTATCTGTGAATAAAAAAATAAATAAATAAATTTATGAACAAAATAACAGTTTTAAAGAGTGACTGTTAAGCTGCATTACTGTGTTATATTTGCAAATAGTGGGGAACAGGTAGATATTCTTTAGCTCAGAAGCAGAAACTACATATCAGTGAACAAAGATTATCTCCATTCTAAGAGCAGATCTAGGAAGATGTACGGCAGAGTTTTGTACTTTGTTGAAATTACATCAGCTGACAGGAAAATGTTTTCAGGAGGCTCGCAGTATAATCTCTAACGAAATGATGTTAGAAATAATGTATCTGCTATGGTGTAACTTAGATGTCAAGGTACCATTTTAAAAAATTTCCCCTGGGGGCACTCACCAACCAAAAAGTGAAATGCCAATAATGCTGTAGTTGCCAGTACATTATTGTCTAAGAGAGAACACAGTGATTATGTCGATCAAAGCATCATTTGTTTCTAAATTTACTCAAAATCTTGGATCAAGAATTGCTGCAGCAAAAAACTCAATCGATATATAACATCTGAATATTATCTAATGAAGCAAGTTATATACACTTGAGGATTTATAAAATCAGCATAAAACCAAATCACTTTCTTATAACCTGCATTTTATTCAAAGCCAGTATATATCACATTCATTTAGCAAATGTCACCACAAAAAAAATTATGCTTTTTTTCTCCTTTGGGCATTTCACCTAGTTGAAGCCAAGGTCATTATTAGAGATGGGAGAGAATTGGGTACCAGCAACAGGAAGGAATTTGGACACAGTGTTTTTGGAGACAAAATCCATGCATTTTGAGAGACCTGATTCAAACATTTTTTATCGTTATAATAAATGAATTCTAATGCCTAATTTTCCTTTGTGACAATTTTTCAATATACCTAATTGTGATTTACATGAATTTTTCACTTTAAATTTCAGGTAACCTATTCAGCATATCCATCAATAATTTATTCCAGTCTCCGACTTCCTTAAGTACAAATAAAAATGTTCAAAACATCTTCCTGAAGTATGGCTTGAGGGCTCAGAGGAATAGTCATTTTGATATTATAAATGTCTTCAATGAGGCACTTTTCATCTTAAGTTTGAAGAATAGGAAATAATTGAAGGAGCAAAAATATGATGGATGGGGAAAATAGTCAATGGACCAGAACATTAACTTGAAATTACCTTAAAATATACAACATAGCAAAGTATTGCCAACAACACTGGAAAATTATAGATGAAGACTGGTCTAATGGATGACATATTGATATACATAAATGCATTCTTATTTTGACCAAACTAAATTCAGCTCGATCATAGGACTGTGCATGAAAACTACTGTTTCATAGTTCGTCTTACATCTAATAGTTCATAAATACAGGAGTTGGAGAAGGTGCAAAGAAGGGCTGCTAGATTTGTTTCTAGAAATTATCGCAGAATGCAATCAGTGACAGATATGATAAAGGAGCTGGAATGGGATTTATTGCAAGACAGGAGGAGGATGAGGAGGGTAATGGGAGTGTACAGGGCGTATACTGGTGATGAGGCATGGAAAGATATTGCAGTAGGTATGAAAAGTAGTTCATGGAAGGGAAAAGATGACCATGAACACAAGCTGGCCCTCGATTTCAGGCAGAAGGGTGTGGGAAGATTTTCTTTTTTAGGTAAGGGTGTCAGGGATTGGAATAAGTTACCAAGGGGAATGATGAATAACCTACCGAAAACGTTAAAAGAATTTAAAGTTAAAATTTGTAGAGGGCAAATGTAGGTGAGTGTAGGATAGGGGGAAGTTGGGTGTGTAGGGAAATTGCCACCGGAGCGCGTGCTACATTGCAATTAAATTAAATTAAATTTAAATTAAAATAGAAGAGTGTAGATCTGTCCTTCTGGCACCTCTATTATTTAACTACCTAAAAATAATTTTGCAATGAAAAATCAAGAATGTCATAAGAATAATGTTAATGTAATATGTATTTTTAGGTTTTAAAGTCACGATTTTGTATTAATATAAGAGGATTAATCCAATAAAAGTAATGTAATAGGTATTCAAAGGTTTTGATGTTGGTACAGTCAGGAATTTGTATTTATATGAGAGAAATAACCCTAAATATTTTAACAATAACAGTTCACTGGTGTTCACAGATCAAAACCATGAGTTACTTGTGGTAGATTTCTGGAGTAATAAAAAAGATAAAATCAGGGGGTTTGCTGCTTACTGCAGTGGAAGAATGACAGATGAAGATGAGGCTCTTGGGGAGAAATTAAATTCATACTCAGAGTTCAGAGGTGAGAATAGTATGGTAATTATTGGTGGAGATTTAAATTTACCAGGTGTAATCAGGGTAATAAATAAGATTAATAGTACAAGGGATCAGACATTTGCAAATATGTTAATAAGGGAAGGAAAAAGTGATCATGAAGCAGTTCCGATGGATATTAGAGGATTCAGTGAGCCAGCAGCCAAAATTGAAGGGGGAAATAGGTAAAATTATAAAAAGACACAGATTTCAAATTTGAAGAGATATGTCAGAAAACGTTTCAGCAAATGGAAGGTAGGCACAAGTATAGTAGATTCAAGGTTGGAGGAGTTCAATGAGATAATAAGAAAGGGGGAAGAAAATTTTATTCCAAAGCAGAAAATAAAGAGAAGTAGAGAACCTGTGTACTATAATAGGGAAGTGAGGTTGGTAGGTAGAGAACATAACAGAGGTAATAGACAGCAGGAGTAGTAGGAAATATTTAAAACAACTAAACAAGGACTTGATAATAGCAAAGAAAATGGCTAAAGATGGGTTTATGAAGAGTACTGTCAGTGCAGGAAGACCATTGGCTGATGCATCTAGAAAGCTGAGGGATAGGGAGGATGTTGAGACACTTATAAATAAGGATGGAGAAGAAGTTATTGAGGATTTGAAAAGGGCAGGGATTTTAAGTAACTGGTTTAGTGAAAGCATTAGGTACAATGAATCAGAAATGGGAGGGTCTAATTAGGAGAATGAGTTTAACAACACAATTAGAAATGAAGATACCAAAAAATTTGAAATACATCCTGAGGAAATCATGAAGGAATAAGAAAGCTGAAAAAACATAAAGGGGCTCATGTAGATAATATTACTACATATATCTTAAAGATATTAGGATGTGACATTGTACCTTATTTTGAAATATTATTTAAATTGAGTCTAGATACTTGCTGCTTACCACAGGACTGGAAAAGTCTGATAGTAGTGACGGTACATAGAGGAGAGGTAAGAAATAGAGTCGAAAATTATAAGTCAATCAGTTTGACATCAGTGGTAAGTAAATTAATGGAATGATTGATATGCAACCACCTCAGAAATATATGTGAGCAATGTAAGTGGTTTTCAAATAGGCAACTTGGCTTTAGGCAAGGATATTCATGCGAATCTCAGTTGGTGGGATATATGCAAGGTATTTCAGTTGAAATATACAAGGAAAGCCAAATTGATAGTGTAGCACTAGATCCGTCAAAGACTTTTGACAGAATGAGCCATAAAATGGTAATAAGTAAGTTCAAAACCATTGGAGTGGATGAAAAAGTGGTCTGCTGGGTAGAAGAATTTTTAAAAGTAGAAAACAGAAAGTTAGCGTAGGAAATGCAGTACCAAAAGAAGTGGAAGTAAAAATGGGAATGCCACAGGGTAGCATATTCGGATCATTGCTATTTATTATTCTAATGAATAATTGTGTTGATTGTTTACTATCTGAAATTAAATTGTTTGCAGATGACATGATGCTATATCAAAGGGTCAAAACGGTAGAGGACTGTAAACAGTTGCAGGGTGATCTGGACAGGATATCTAGTTGGGTTGGTATACATGGGATGAAGATAAATGCAAAGAAGAGTCAGCTTATTAGATGCACAAATAAAAAACAAAAGATTGATTACAATTAAAAGGTGGGAAAAGCATTGCTTGCTGAAGACTTGAAATGTCAATATCTTAGCATTACATTTGATAACAAGCTTAACTGGGCAGGACACATTGGACAGGTGGTAAGAAAAGGTTTCAAAATTCTTCTCTTATTGGAGAGAGTGATGAGGGGATGAATGAGAGAAATAAAGGAATTGGGTTACAAAACTTTGGTCAGATCATTGCTTGACTATGATAGTGTAGTATGGGACCCACATTTTGAGTATTAAATACAGGAGTTGGAAAGGGTGCAAAAAAGGCTTCTAGATTTGTTTCTGGAAATTATCACGGAATGCAATCAGTAACAGATATGATAAGAGCTGGAATGCGATTCATTGCAAGACACGAGGAGGGTGAAGAGAGTCATGGGAGTGTACAAGGCGTATACTGGTAATGAGGTATGGAAGGAAATTGTTGTAGGTATGAAAAGTTGTGCATGGAAGGGAAAAGATGAACATGACCACAAGCTGGCACTGGATTTCAGGCACAACATTGTGGGAAGACTCTCGTTTTTAGGTAAGGGTGTCAGGGATTGGAATAAGTTACCAAGGGAAATGATGAATAATTTACCAAAAACTTTGAAAGTATTTAGTTAAAATTTGTAGAGGGAAAACGTAGGTGGGTGCAGAAAAAAGGGGAAGATGGCTATTACGGAAATTGCCACCGGAGTGTGTGCTCCATTGCAATTAAATTTAAAAAAATTATTGACTTTCAATATCTCAAGAATTTTTATTCTGCACTTTTGGTTTTTTTCATTGCGTCACATAAGAACACATCATCAAACTGCCGCCTCACAGTTATGATAAAGCTGCAACAGAAACCATTATAGAGTAAAAACTTTCAGCTAATATTAAAACTATCCATGTGATTATATGTTTGGAAATAATACAGAAGAGCAGACAGGTGAAAACAAATTACCAATGTTGCATTAATTATTTATTTTTTTATTAAGAATCAAAGTTCATTCACATGCCACACTACAATAACATGGTACAATACAACAGTTTCAATATCAGCATCATGTCTATGCTTCAAATCATCATTTTTAAGATACTGTTTGCATTATTAACTATAACACTATAATATACAAAAAGATAGGCTAGGTCTAAGTACAGCATGCTGATAAATTACTTCTGATACAAGCAACACGGGCTAATACTGAAGAAAAATTAAATAGCATGACATTACAAAAGTCCATCGACAAAACACATAAAAATTTAGTAACGTATGACCAATCACATACAGAAAAATTTTGTGGGACAAAACTATTTAACTTTATTATACTTGTCTCATTGTAAACATATTTTGTACAGCTATAGTGTAAGATTGAAAAAGCTTGTTGCAGGAAAGCAAGCGTGATTGAAATATGACTTTGGGATTAATGGAGATCGCGATTCCGCCTGCTGTTGGCATCATAATACTGCAGTGGTCAAACGCAAGACTCCGCTAGAAATTCTTTCCGAAGTACATTTAACTGTTTCATGCTGGTCCAGGCTGCATTACAACCTAATTTCTGGTTGAAAATAATTGTCCTGACTACATTACAACGGAATTATTGCTTGCAAATCATACGTTTTGCTACTGACTGCAGCAATATTACAATGATATTATTTAATTTTGTTGTTATGGAATCGCGATCTCCAATAGACCCATGACTTTTTTAATTGATCACACGGAGGGCAGTGATGTACAACAGCGGCATTAGCTGCTGAGCAAGATCCACTAAGATTGTTTTAAAAATGTTCACTGAAAAATGGAAACATGCTTAAGCAAGTGGTTTAATGACTGGCCTAAAATGCATATCATAAGTAACTTTTATTTTGAAAGGCCAATACATTACTAACAATTACAAAAATAAAATGAGATGCCATGTAAATACTTCTTACTGACCAATTTTCAGTCCAATCCTGTAGTTAACAATAAATGGAAGTTACTGAATGTTGCATCTGATAATCAAATTGCAACTTTTTGTTCCTCTTGTTCCTGTTTCATTCCTCACAACAAAGTCAAATTCCATGTACTTCTTCAAACGTCGTAAGCTAGTCTTTTCATTCCTACTTTCTATTGCTTTCTACAACTACATTAGTTTATCTTCTGCTAAACGTTTTAGAACTAATCTAATGCATTTGAAACTTGAATAATGAACGCCGGTTAGTGCTCAAATACAACGTGCAGCTTTATTAATGGATGGCAGTCAGAACTCACTTTGATGAAACACCCCACTGATTTTCTTTGTTTGTTTACATTTTTGTAAGAATTTTCTTTACTAGCTTATGGTAAATTACTTAGAATTGCAGTCACATGAAAATTACAAAAGGTTGTGTGCTTTCCTTCCGTTTACGGAAATCACTTAAACATAACAATAACAGGAAGTCTTTATTTTGTTAATATTCTATTATCTCGTTTGACATTTGTTGTTAACATCGCTAAGAATTCCTTCATTTCCAATGCTTCAATTGGTAACACCGGTCACCAGAGACAATAAAGTCTCAATAATAGAAGCAACTTCAGCGATAACATGTCAGTAAGAGAGACACCAGAAAGGTCGACAACAAACACTACAGAGAGCATACAGAAGAACACGCGACATCTACAACAAAAAAAATGCATGTCAAAGACACGATACTATAATACAGTGACCAAACCATGGAGGAAGGAACATATGGAGACGACGCAAGGGACCTTCACCACGTACTGGAGTGAAACCGGGTAGAGAGAAATGGGGTGGGGAGGCCGCCATATTGCTTGGCCGTAGAAACACGGGGAATAGGCACAAAAACCTCAAGGGAATCATAATACAACCGTGGCTAGTGGCGTAGCTAGCGTGGGTGACACCCGGGGCGGATATCGATGGTGTCACCCCTTGAAAACTTAAATCCAAAATTGAGTATATTATATCATCTTTTAGGTGTAAAATATGATATTAATAAAACATAATTAATTAAAAATTTATTGTTATTTAAAAATAATAGTTAATAAAATTGTAAGATCAACAAAATTTAAAAGATATACAAATAAAATAAAAACAATTGCTTTCACAATCCCCTCTTTCTAGCTTTAACAACTGCAAACCCGTAAATCACATTTTCGAAATTAAAAATTTGATTTACTTCATGTTCAATAATCAATATGGCAAGATTTTAGCCACGTGTTGATCACTGGTGATAGAAAGTGGTTTTAGATCAATTTTAACTCCTCTGAAGATCGGGCCTCACTTGCCTGATACTGTTCCGCACCGTCACCGCACCGACACGTTTCTTACTATTGGCGCTCACTCGGTCGAAGTTTGTCCAAAGGACACGGCATGTCGTCCGACACTCGGCTGACACGTGGCTATCATTGGATTGGTTTATGTTTAGACGGTGTGGACCAGTGTCGGTCTGCTGGATGTGGAGTACGAATAGAGAGAGTTCGGAAATTTCCCTTCCGACCAAATGTTGTCTTAAAACAAGTGTCTTTTTTTCATCCATGTTCATAAGATGTTCTTAACATGTAGAAATTGTTCTAGCATCTTCGCATTAATAAATCAAAACATTGCAAGAGTTGAAGATCAATTTTAAGACCCACAAAAATTGCAGCCGTGATCTGCATTTGTAACGGGGACCTTCCACACCCCAATCGCACGCCGTAACCATACGCCAGACTAATCTAGAAGTACTGAAAAATATGTATTCAAACACATAAAAGTAGATTTGTGTTTTTTGATAGCAAAAATAGATGGTATAGAAAAAATATATATTCATTGTATCATGTTTGCAAACTTATTTTTCATTACACCTACATTCGGACTGGTGACTCAAATAACTGCGTGCGGTTTGGATACTGAAGGTCCCGGTACAAATCCCGGACTCGACTGTAATTTTTGCTGGCCTAAAAATTGACATTTACCTCTGGCAATGCTTTTATCTGTTAATACGTGGATTCTAGGACGCTCCGTGTTCGAATTTCACGTTAATCTGTAGGTGTCCTTTCGAAGTTAGGTGCACTGCGAGTTTCCTAATAAGAAACTCTGACTAGAACTTTGAGATAACATGAAATTATCATATATATTATACAAAATCTTTACTACCTAAATTTAAATTAAAATATGCTTATAAAATAAAAAAAAAAAAAAAAAAAAAAAAAAAAAACTGAATGAATCGAAAAGAACCTCAAGCAAAACAAACACGTCAGGTGCGAAGTGATTGACATTTCATTGCTATTGAGTTGAAATATGGGAGAATCTTTCATTCCGGTACATTGTGGTAATGATTTGTTAATACTGCGCTGCAGGGCCGGATTAAGACAGCGCGGGACCCGTAGCAAATGTGAAGAAGAGGCCCTTGATTTTTGCCACCCTGGGGAAAATTGTGGAGCTAAAAACAAAAAAGGTCGCCCATCTAGCCTAGGTGCGGGGCCCCCAAGGAGGCGCGAGGCCCCCTAGAAGGCACGAGGCCCATGGGATTTGCTACCTCCTGCTACGTGGTTAATCTGGTACTGCTGCGCTGGGATACTATTTTTGTACATAAAATATCAACCAGATAGGTGATTACATGAGTCAGATAAAAAAGTATTTTAATGTACTTTTGTACCAAAACTGTGCAAAATAAAGTAAAGGTATCAAAACTACCTGCCATCCCCAACACTGATTCCCTGTAACAATCACTTGAAAACGTTAAAGGTGACTAAAGACCGGGTAGGAACATGGGCGAGCTAAGGAAAATTGTGGACGCGAGGGGGCGAGCTGCCACTCGGCCGACTGTCGTTGCGGTGACGGTACAGACCAGTATTGGCAAAATAGAGCTCAACCTTTACACGTAGCAACTGATACACACACTGGCGCAAATTCAACACCCATACGATGTTGTGATAAATGAATGAAATTTGGCCCCAAGTATGCCCACATGAAGAGTATTAAATGATTTAAAATTGAAAGTTTTACATGTAATAATATGAGAAATACGGTGCTATCTATTATGTAAATTGCTTTTTGCTTTTTGTATTCTTTTAACGTACTAGTGGCGTACAGTGTGGTGTAACATGACACTTTGTTGTCCACGAGTTCTTGTTGGCTAAGTATGCCCAGGCGAAGAGTGACAACTCTATACACTCAAATGTCTAACTGTGAGAGAGGTCGGAGAATTGACGTGTTTTAAAAAAGTGCATCATATCGTGAAATCTCCCAAAGGATTGGCCGTAGTGCATTGTCAGTATACAGACTTGTTACACAGTGATGAAAGAAAGCTCTAATACTCCAGGTCTATACTGATAGATAACAGCACGTGAAGACCGCCAAATTGTGTGGGTGGCTGCTGCTGGCAAATGGTTGACTGCAGGCCAGATCCAAACAGTGGTTACAGAGAGAGTCACCCCCTCCCCGGACGATTGAAAACCAATTGCTTGAAGCTGGAGTACGCTCTCTGAACCCTATGCAATGTGTCCCATTAATCTGATTTCATTCCCAGCATCATCTAACCTGGCGTAATGCAAAACAGAAAAGGACATGTGAATGGCGTACATTTGTGTTTGCAGACGAGTCTCGATTCTGTCTGTGGAAAAGTGATAATTCACGACATGTTCGGTGTCATTTTTTGGCGGCAATCAGTTTCGACAGCAAGACTGAGTCGGCTGTTATTGAAGGCACAATGACAGCCCACCACTATGTGGACAGGGTACTGCATCTTATTGTGATACCCTTCATGTTCACCATTCAAATCGCATCTTACAACAAGATAATGCCCGTCCTCATATTGCGGCCATCGTTACACAAGCCTTGCAAGGAGTTTCGATCACAATTTGAACAGCACAGTCCCCAGATTTGTCCCCAATAGAGCATGTCTGGGATACCAGGAGTAGCACAAACTGCGCAATAACTGACTGCAAAAGACATGCAGGCGTAAAGAGAAATACCCCAAGAAGACATTCGAAACACTTGTTGATTCAATGTCGGCAAGAACCCACGAATATATTGGTGCTCAAGTTGGACGTATTTCTTACTGAAAACTGTATCTAAAGGTAATAACTTATCCTGATCCATTTCCATTTGCTATCATTTTTTCTGGGTATGGCCCTGGATATATCTTCAAAGTTTCCTAAAATTCTACCATTCCTGTATGCATGGTGAGATTCTAATTTTGTCCATTGTAACTATAGGGCGACCATAATATTTCGCTATCAATTTTTTTTAAATCGAAAACTACCCAATCATTTGTTGTTGAAACATTAACATAGGTTGTATTTAAATGACTTCGCAAGGGATATCGAGAGGAAAGTTAACAGAAGTGGTTTGATCAAAGTAGAAGCAATTCCAGACCCATATGGGATTCCATCGGTGCAAACCCAGAATCCGGGTCCCACAAGTCGTGAGACCCTGGGAGAGACTCAGGCCCGCTGCTAGCTGTTTGAGCGCCCGCGTGCAATACCGATTATGCCGCCCCCTATCTAACTACAGCCAGTGGTGGATCAGGAATTTTCCGATCCGGGTCAAAAGAATGTGAGATTGCCCCCCCCTTCAATCATTAATTGCCGCCCCCATTGTTGCCACACCGAGTGTTGCCAGCCGCCCGAAGCGACAATGGAATGACAACTATCCCGGGGCGGCGACTGTCCATCACTCGATTTGCCGCCCCCCCTCGACCTGCCGCCCGCGTGCGGTGCACGCCTTGCACGCCCGCTTACGGCGGCCCTGGAGAGACTGTATAGTCATAGAAGCAACTCTACATTAAGTTCCTTCATAAAAATAGAACAATAAATGCAATATAAAAATAACGGTTTTTTTTTTTTTTAAAAAAACGGTTTAGGTAATATAAGAACATTCCTTTGCGATATCTGCCGTCTTTACATGAAGTACATCACAAGTGAAGTATTTTAGTATCCGCCTAAGATACACGTAGCTACAGACTTCTAAATATGACATTGTATGTACTGAAGACTGTCTTCACGTGTTAATTTTACATTTCTAGCGCCACTCTGTAGCATATAAATAAAAATGTTGTAAACGGCTTGATTGTTCGCTCAGTTTGATAAGGAACAAAAGTTCGACATCCCTGTCGATTTAAGGAATACACCTGCATTCGACAGAGGGGTTAACCATAATACAAATTTTCTTCTTCTCTAAATTTATTATGGAAAATTCATAGAGAATCATACGCTTATTTATTTCATCGCGATCATATTTGCATATTCTCGATCAGAAGAAAGCATAGCAAACTTACATGAACCTAGTATTTAAGTGCTTATTAATGTTACGATTTCGCTAGCAAGATACGCGGTTCCGACTTTTTATTTATTTATTTATTTAAATGGATTTCGGCCTTATCAGCCACACAGCCAAGTTCTTTGCGTTTTATGACAATTCACATTTCATTACTTTACAGTTCTATTTACATAGTTTAACAATTTACATTTCATTTCCTTTACAGTTTTAAATATATATAATTTACATTACAGTTCTATACACAACAATTACGGTTCCGACTGTTTTAAACACAAGCTTTACAAAAACTGATTACCAACGACGGACGATACCATCAACGAACACTTGGACCCGTTCAGATTGATTTGAAACCTGACAGTATTGCTAGTTTAATGCACAGTTTTTACTAGCATAAATTCGAACATGATACGATTTCATGTCGAATATAGGCGCACTGTCGATAATAGGCAAGTACGCAGAGTGTAAATCGGATAACGCGAAATGTACTCAGTTTGTACATCACGAATCTGTCAGATAATAAATTCAAAAATTACTAGAAAAACTTCAAAGCACTTGTAAATCTTAGCTTGAAAGCTAATAGAATTCTAAACAAGTAAAACAATTTTAAAACCTAGACTACGCGTATTCCGACATACGCTTGGTTTTCATTTTCAAATTTTCTCTAAATATTTTCGAGGATTTACAATTTAACTGTCTAATTACTATGATTTTAGCAATTATATATAAACTTTAATTTTAAAACTTCCTCTTTTTATACAAGAAAACTTACATTATATCCACCGCCGCTTCTAACAAACCAAACAACAGTGACGGACGGCAAGCACAACAATGAACGATTTCTTGTGATTGTTGGAGCTACAGAGCGATGCTCTCTTTGTTTAAGCGCACGGTATTGCCAACAATTGTATTCTACTATAACGAATGAGCACAGCCGCCTGGATCGCACTTGAAAAAGCGCTAGATCAGCCTAAAAACAAATATTCATAACAATAAAAGTAGACGTGTTTCGACATCAAAGGATAAAAGAAGTTCATTATTTTTTTTTGTCTCACACTAATTTCGATTACTATTTTCGAAATGTGGGTGTCACCCTCAAACGGGTGACACCCGGGGCGGACCACCCCCACCAACCCCCCCCCCCCCCCCAGCTACGCCACTGACCGTGGCACCGCAATTTGATGATGGATGATTATGTAACTCGACGAGACAGATCAAAAATGAAGGATAAAATTTTTCAATATCTCGCTTCGTCTCAACAATGAGATTGTTAGGTTATGAGGGGATTCAACGATAACCGTGACGCCGCAATTTGATGACGAATTCTTATGTAACTCGATGAGACAAACTGAAAGAAAATAATATATTTTTTTTATATATATATCTCGCTTAGTTCTCGAGATATTGTACATTAAAATTGACGTGGTTAGGTTGAAATGTGGCCTGGACCAGAAGAAACCTTTCGCCATATCCAAATTTGACGATGAATTCGTACGCAACTTAATGAGACAAATCGAAAATGAAGAATAAATTATTTTGATATTTTGCTTACTCGAGATCTTATAACTCAAATACTAGGAGGTTAGGGTGAGATCTGGCCTGGACCAGAAAATAAAACACCGAAACCACCATATCTACACTGTGGGAATGCAATATAGGTGTTTTATTTTTCTTATTAGTTAATGTTGTTAGGTTGAAATGCGGTCTAAAACAAACAAAAAAGTTACCAAAATTACAAGTAACTATACCTGTAACTGATATTTAAAATGACATATCTCGAAAACCAAGCGAGATATACAAAAATTTTATTCTTTATTTTCGATTTGTTTTCGTTGAGTTCTATAATAATTCATCATCAGATTGTTGCGCCACGGTAATGATAGAACTGCCTTTATAATGCAGACTGGACCAAAAGATAATTTTGCTGCACATGCAGATTGGGTACATGGAGGAAGGAAATATATGGAGGAAAAATGACGTTAAATCTGTGACGCCGTCTCTAAACTCTCGGCTGATACTGCGAATGCGTGGTGGCGGCAGCGGCCATATTGCGAATCCATACAAATGCAAAGTTCACATTGTGTTTGATGATGTATTATTTCATTTTCTAATGTGTATAAGTGTTTTATAATGGCATCTTGTGCTGCATGAGGGACAAAGAATTTATCTATTAATGTTAGTAATTTCATGAGAACCACGTTAGTGACAAAACGTGTATCGCGATGGAAACTACTTCGAGCTATTCCCGTTTAAGCTTACGATTTATGGTAACAAGATAACTATTTTTATTCTGGTCTAGGCCTCATTTAAACCTAACCACAAGTGGTAGTAATAAAACTGAAATATCCATTCTGCATGTCCACGATGTAATTCATTGTGGCTTTGACAGACTTAAGTTTTGGTCCAGGCCGCGTCCCAACCCAAGCCCCTCAATTTGGAGACAGTATATCCCGCAAACTAAGCCAGATCCCGAAAATTTTTAATCTTTATTTTCGATTTTTTTTTCGTCATGTAACATAAGAATCCATCATCAAATTTGACTTTTGCGAAATTTTTCTTCTCCATTTCAACTCAACGCACCTCATTTTGGAGACAGTATATCTCGAGAGCTAGGCGAGATATCGAAAATGTTTATTCTTTATTTTTTATTTGTCTCGTCTTTTTAAATAAGGATCCATCATCAGATGTGACTTTGACCAATTGTTTCTTCTGAATTTCAACCAAAAACATCTCACATTTGAGACGTAATATCTCGAAAAGTAAGCAGGATATCAAAAAATTTTGTTCTTCATTTTTTATTTGTCTCATCGAGTTACATAATAATCCATCAGCAGATTGCGGCGTTAAGTTTATCCTAGAGCCCCCTTGAGGTTTTTGTACATATACCCCGTGTCTTCAATGCGTGGTGAAGGTCTCTTGTGTTGTCTCCATATATTTCTTTGCTCCATGATTGGGTGTTTTTTTTTACTAATCCATGTGGTTAGGTTGAAACGCGACTTGGACCAGAATAAGAACGTCACCAAAAACTGAAATTTTAAAAATAGCCTAAGTCAATGTTTAGATCTTTTTAAAAAAATGATCACTTCAATAGATCTTCTGAGTTACTTAGAAGATATTGTGCTGTTAGTGGCATACATAATTTTGCTAGCAAAAGCAGTGCATTGATAAGTCAGAAGCTAACAACTAATAAAAAATAAATTGTTTGTTTTCTTCTGGTACACACCGCATTTCAACGTACCAACATTTCCATTAATATTGCCGCTACAAAATCATCGCGAACTACATTTCGGGCAACAACGTTTATTTAATTACGTTTAGTAGCTCGCACAGCACAAATTATCACGATTAATTTCATAGTACATTTTCAGTGTAACCTGAAACTTGAGTAAAGCCTGCAGAATACCATATTCACTGTTTCGCGATGTTAACTTGACCCGCTTAAATTAAATTTTCAACACTTTTCTACAGGTGCAAAGAAGTAACATATGCTAATTGTCTACAATACACCAACGAAAATTTGAGAATAATATGATCATATTGAGAGCAATGAATTAAATTTATAGCGATAGGTCCTAATGTTGCAGTTACCTATCAGATACTTCAAGAACGATAATTACAATGTGACTTACTTATGAAACGCTATTCCAGGTTGTTTCCTATCTTGTCTGTTTGTGCAACCATATGCAACACAACTTGTCATTATAGAAAACTTTAGAATATTAGAAAATGAAATATTCTCAGCAGCTGACACAGTGCAAACAGCCCAATGTTTTGGGGGAATCCCAATGGCCGCCGCGCATGCGCAGTAGGAGAACAGTTTTTTCATGAGGTTTCACGGATTTAGCGTTATTTCGTCTCCAGATATTCCTTCCTCCATGGATCAAACCTGGAGCTCTGTACACAGGGGAAACTCTGATACTCAATAGAAAAGGAGACCTAGAAAACATCCTAAAGGAAGAACGAAACATCAAGAGGAAAATTTTTGGCCCAAAGAAAACAATAGAAGGGTACAGACTGAAATCCCAAAAGCAACAAAGAAACTGTGTAATATTTCAGCGGACTTCATAAAACGAATATTAAAACTCTATGAACACATTTAAAAGCTCCAAACAACAAGACTGACACAAACGATCATGACATTTGCCGAAAAGCTGAAGAATATACCTGGATCCAACAAGTCAAAAAGGATCTATAGACGGCCAAAATAAACACTATGGAAGTTTTAGACAGGAACATATACAGTCAAAATGTCAACAAATGGACAGTTCCAACGAGACCAGGAACCAAGTGGACTGAATATAAAATAAAATACATTCATTTTACAGTGATCGCAATATAATAGACTGGCTCTGTGGGATGTGGAAAGCTATCAATTTACACTTAAGCAATTGCATAACAAAATAATACTTTCATCAGAAGATGTACAGTCATAGCATACATGATAAATAGTTTATGTCAACCACATTTACTCAAACTACTGGCATTATCTTATAGATACCCTAGAAATAAATTCTTCGACAGAGTAGAAAGAGTTGTGAATTAAAAATTCTTTCATTTTTTCCCTGAATTTAATTTTATCACAGAAAGGAAAATAGCTCATGGAGAGAAAATGAGAACTATTTGGAAGATCAGAAAGGCGAATCGTAAAAGCACTGCGTGATTCTACTGGATACTAACGAACATAATCAGAGACAATATTAGAGATATAGGACTGGAGGTTTTCTCGGCGTCGAAAATAAATAAAATTTTCTCGGGTAACTAGCCGAGTTAGTCCATCAATGTGCTTAAATAGAATAATATGTATTAAATGGATACCGAAAAATAATGAAACGGTAGTTGTTATTGTGATAGTTTAATAAATCATTTCAATTGGTAATTGAAAAATAATTACACTACATTCAAAAACTATTTATTTTCAGCTATGGTAATAAGCCTAGTATTGGATATAGCGAATAAATAAAAGTCCTATGGTACTGACCCCATATTGGAATATGGAGAGTAAATATAAATTTTTATATTATTTAACTATAAGAGTGAAAGTCACAATTACAGATAGTAGATACCGGTAAGAAGAGATGATTAAGCCATTACAATCTGCAATAGCTGCTGAATCACAACAGTCAGTTGGTACCAGGTACAGCGTGGTACTGCGTGGCGGCATGACAGTGGCATCGAAGGCTGCCATCTGATTGCCGATCGATCCGAGGTGATGATTGACAATGGCGAGGCGCAGCGGACAGCTGGTGCGTACCTCACGCCTTCTTGGATGCCGGTTTGTGGTAGAGGAGAGACTAGGTCGAGCTGCTATCCTTGTCACGTCATTTAACAGCCGTTGCAATATTTTATGGGAGCCATGCTTCACTCAAAGTTGATTCCAGATCAGGCATCTAAAAAAGCAGGCAGCATGACATCCGCAGCAGTTGCAGCATACCGCTTCCTCCCTTAGCGTGGTGCAATCCTCTGCTTAGCGGTCTGTCCCACATCTAACGTAAGTAGGTAGCCGACCCCGGCAGCGTAGGGGTAGCGTGCTTACTTCGCGTTGCAGGGGTCGCCGGTTCGAGTCCGGCCGAGGGCATGGGTGGTTTTAATTAAATGTTGTGTTTGTCTTGTATCGTCCTTACATTATAGAATATAATCACACTGAAATGAAACGACTACATTGTAACAGAAACACGCACGTTGAGCTGGCTGTATGGCTAACATGGCCAAATGCCAATTTTTTTTTATATATATAAAAAAAACGTAAGTAGGTAAAGAACTACAGTGACGGCTGGAACCCTGGACCAAAAAATATATATGTAATCGATACCCCGCGCAGTTGTTCTGTTGTAATTGATTACCCCTTCCCCTCCCCTTCTTGTAACTGATACCCCCTCCCAATGTTCTTTTGTTAGGCCACCTGCCTTCCCCACTAACCTTAGTTCCAACTGCCTCCCCTCCTTGAAATCAATACCCAGCGCAGGTGTTTCGGTGTATCCGTTACTTTCCACGCTGACCTTGAAAACAATAACCCGCGCAGGTGCTCCAGTGTAATAGATTCCCCCTCCCATTGTTCCAGTGTTCTTTTGTTATGCCTTACTCACTAACCCTAGTTCCAGTTGCCTCCCCCTCCTTGTAATCGATACCACACGCAGATGCCTCAGTATAACTGATACCCACCACAGTGACCTTGAAATTGATACCGCGGGCAGTTAGAACCCTGTTGTAACCGACACCCGTCACGCAGGTATTCGAACAACCGACTTAGCGTCATTCTGTAGTCATGCCTCGTTCACTACTGTTGTTGTCCTCAGTGTATCAGCTTAACGCTGCTGATTCAAAAGTCTGACGATAGGTTTATCGTCCAAGCACGAATTTGAACCTGTTGTAATGGTCGAAACAGTGGAGTACAACAAAGTTACACTAACGCATCAAGAATGGAACGTGCTGATCCAAGTATTGGACGTAGTGTCTGTTTTATTCAAGGCCGGCAGCGTCCAGTCAGACGTACCACTTGGAGACCACATCGTCTCATGCCGAACGGTGGCCGGGGTGAAAACGATACGTTTCTACATTAATACCGATCCCGCCAGCGGCGTCTTCTTTGGAGAATCAACATGGCGAAACCTCATAGACGCTCAGCCTGCAGTGACCGGCGCCTTAGCCATCATGAAGACGTGGTGCTCCCAAGTTACAAGGTACTACTAGAAGTTTGTCGACATTTTGGCCAGTAAAGTACTACATGACTATCATATGGCTGTGGTTCAAAAACAGGTTGATGTACATATTAATAATGTTAATGCGACTCAAGTGACATACAATGCCAGGTCATCATTGGACTATATGCTTTTAAGACACGAACGCTTTGCTTATAAAAATTTACTCGCATTGGATAATGTTAGTATTATAAGTAATTAATAATTATGATCCTGGATATGATGATTGTGGACATTTTGGCTAGTAATGTGCTACATAGTGGCTTGCAGTTCTTGAATTGAAGTTCGATGTTAATAAATAAATTTGGGTGTTTGTATGTGAAAAGTATAAATAAAACCATGTTTTATTTTATTTGATTTATTATTTATTTCTCCCACCATTGGACAATTAAAAATACATTTTCTACAGCACATATTGCATTACAAAGTAGGTGTCCCTTACAAAGTTTTATCAAATTATTTTCGTGAGTTCTCGTAGGGACGGACATTCCATATCTTTGTCTGAATGCTTGCATGGTTCGGATTCCACTTTAAACTGCAGGTGCCCTTAAGCAAGGAAAGGAACAAAGAAAACGGCCAGCCTATTCCAATTCAAGGCTAAGCATATCTCATTCAGGGGAGTTCTAACTAGAAACTTATACTACTTCACTTTTTTCCTGTATGTTCCAAGAGTTCCAGAAATAAAGTCGGTATTTTAACACTGAGGACAACAACAGTAGTGGAAGAGGCATGTCTACAGAATGACGCTAGGTCGGTGGCCCGAACACCTGCGTGGCGTGCGTCGGCTACAATCGGGGTCTAACTGCCCGCGGTATCGGTTTCAAGTTCACCTTGGTGGGTATCAGTTACACTGGAGAACCAGCGTGTGGTATCGATTACAAGGAGGGGGAGGCAGCTGGAACTGGGGTTAGTGGGAAAGGCATAACAAAAGGACATTGGAACAATGGGAGGTGGGTATCAGTAACACTGGAGCAACTGCGCGAGTTATCGATCTCAAGGTCAGCGTGGTGGGTATCAGTTATCACAGAACACCTGCATGGGTTACCGATTATATTTATTTAGTCCAGGGCTCCTGCCGTTAGTGTCTTTCTCTATCTACTAACGTATCTCCACCGTTTTGAGCAGTCATGCGTCTCGTGTCCATAGAACTGCCAATTGAAGCATTGCTGGAGTTTGTCTGACGAAGGTTTCTTCCTGACCACCTTCTTTGCCCTTTGGTTCGGCAACGCATCAACAGCCACAGTCACTGTATTACTTGGTAGGCTGAGGTGGTGAGTGATGGAGCTGATGCACACGTCCTACATCATCTTCGCAGCCTTTGCCGAATCAGAAGGACAGCAGGCAATGATTTTAATACCCCCATCTGCCGGCCAGTAAATGAAAGGCAGCTCTGTGGTTATCAGATGCTCCACCTACAGGCTTGCCCAATTGCCTGTTGTATGGCACTAGTAGGCCTCTCTTCGATGACTAGTGTTGTCTCCTCCACCTCCTGGACAGGGCTGGAAGGCGCAGGCAGCTCCAGAGATACAGAGTCAACCGCTATGTCGAAACAATCACGAATTTGGTTGGTGGGGGTGGCAGCTGACTTTGTCTTCCGCTGGGACGGTGAACTTCTTGTTACCCGCGACATGCCTTGGCCACGGTAGCAGCCGACTGGCACTTCCTTCGCTGACTTTTACGCTGTCCTTTGAGCTTTCGAACCTCTTCGCGCAGAACTTGCCATAGAAGGCGAACGGATCATTAGTCGATGCTTCAGGACGCGCGTGAACACATTATCTTTAAACCATGTCAATAGTTGTTTATAAGACATTCCCACCAGCGAATGATCGAATAATTTATGTCACATGAACGTTTCTCCCTCTAAACAGCATCACTTACATCACTAGGGTTTGTGACGTTGCGAGTTTGCAGACGATGCTTTACCCTTGGTTGGGCTGATGTGATTCATAAAAAATATTAAAATCGTCATGTAACCAAAATATTACTCCTTTTACGTACACCTAAATTATTATAAGTAATGGAACAAAATCGTATTTTTTTTCTCCATGAACATTTTGAGAGAATCATGGTTAGTACTTCACTTGAGGTGTAAAACTTTTGACGGCGGGAAAACATTAAATTTCTTGAATAAAGATTTATTCTTGTCAGAAGTGTTTATTTATGCCAAACTTGGTATCATAAGAAAGAAAAATGCCTAAATGTAGGCTACAATGCGTAATGCGTTTTAACCGTCTCTATTAGATGATTGCCATTTTTTAAGAAACCACGGAAACGTGGTATCACATACAGTAGCTGAAGTTATAACTGATACGTATTTACATGTTTCTGGATTGAAATCTCTGAATTAAACAATTTCTAACTCGACGGCTTATCATGCGGTCGCATGCAATTAGGAGTGGGCTTACTTTCCTACCTGTCTCCTGCACCAAGTTGTTCGGCTATCCATTTCGCTGATTCTATTGTTCTACCAACTATACAGGGCCATGGCGCTTCTTTTGATCTCATTAACACTTTGGTACAAACTTGTTGGTACCTGAAAATTCTAAACATACACAACGGAAAAGGTTATCTGTCCGTCTGTCGCATCTTTCTAGCACTTGGACGAAACATCCATGTTATTTGTTTGGTTGACTCAAAACTTATTTTTTGAAAGATTGTAAAATTACATTCCATCTCACCTTTTTTCTATTTAGCACATAGGTGTGGATCGATATTACACTATTTTTGTTAGTGAGTCACTCTCGTAAATGGTTTTAACCAGCAGTTTGAAATTTGTCCCAATCGAACTATCACGGTATTTAAATGCCCAGTACTTAAAACTAAAACAACATAAAATAGAAGTGATTACAATTTGTTTATACTATTATTTTTTATCTTAGCCGTCGGGCTTATTTTTTTTCGAACAGACATCTTCCTTCCCTCTGGCTTTACGTTCTCTGACCTTGGAAACTCATATACTATATTATCACTAGTGTAAGCCCGTGACGTTTTTTGCGTATCGTCACGGGTCTAGAATAGTTCAAGTTTTTACGATGAAAGATTATGACAGATTGATCTTATCTGGCCAAATATAAGCTTCATCTGTGTTTCACCCTTAGGATGAATAAAATCTCTTGAGCTTTAAGAACTCAGAAGCATTAATAGAGGTAGGTATTAAACACGGACAGGAACGATCGTGCTATCGTGTAACTTTTTCAAAGGTAATACACTCGAACTTGCTTAAATACGAAATTGACTTGTATTTGACCCTTAAAGTTCACTCTCCAAAATAAAAATAAAAAAAAATCCTGTTTACTTCGAAAGCATCACGTTGTTTATTATTACTACCCCCATCAGCATATGCACAAGATATTAAACAGCGAGCAAGAAATAGATGGCAAACTGATTGGAACAATACGATTCACCACAAAGGATCCTTCTACGGACACATCCAACCATATATTCCTTCCAAACCCTACTTCTACAGCTGGAAAATCCACAGACGCCACTTAATTAATATAATCAGAAGCAGATTCTACCACGGCAACTTTCCCAGCCACTTGAACCGAATATGACTAAGAGATAGCCCCAGATGTGACTGTGCCGACCGAGCAATAGGGGACATCAACCACCTGTTATTCTCCTGAAAAAAATACACCAACATCCAAAACAAAATGCTGAAGGAACTCACAAGGTGCAAGATCCCCTTCCCAAATAATTTAGCCATCCTGCTCTCTTCCAACAACCACTCAATATACAGAACCATAATGTCCTTTTTTAAAGAAGGAAATATTCAAATATAAGACAAAGCGGACCAGCCAATCCTAGACCAACAGTCATAAACTAAGTAGATACACTAACCATTCAAAAATACTCCACATTATCTAGAACATACACACTAAAGCAACACCCAATGAGAATAGTTACAAATACAAGTACGCAACATTATTCACACCAAAGGATCCAAATAGATAAGGCAATCACAGGAACTATTTCATGAATATTCAATTGTGGTGGAAAGATACATAAAGCGGTCCCTGGGCTTTTGGCGACGACTCACACGGTGCAATTGAAAAGGCAATAACGTGATATATTTTATAAAGAAATTGTAACCCATCTCTCATGGGACTTATGAACCATTGTAAAATAAAGGATAAGAAATTGTAATTTAACTGAAACATAAACCAATGTAAAATTAAACGTAAAGAACCTGGTAGTAAGGCCGACCAGGCCGAAAGCCAACACAAATAAATAAATAAAAAAAAAATTATTGGTCATAGTATCTGTGACGGTCAGAGAACTTAATACACATTCAGTATTATGAAACGGTTGAGCAACTCCGCAGAAATAAGTTGCCAGAATAGTTGATTCGGTAACATGTTTGGTCTGATGTCCACTTAAAATAACCTAATAACTCACGTACAGTGAACATCAATAAAGACCATCGACAAAAGTGGTCAGTAAAATATCTGAAAAGCAAATAAATCGAATAAACGTTGGTCAAGCAACAACATTAGTGATAGTTTTAATTAAATTGAAATTTATGCTAAGCCCGAATGACAATTGGCTATTCATGTTTACAGTAGAGACCATGAGTAATTTATTTTTTAAATGTTTTTTTTAAGTTTCTTTCATTAGTAACATGTTATTGAAAAGCATATCAACGTTTTTTCAGCCACAAAATTAAACGATATTTTTTTAACTATGAAACGCTACGAAAGCAAACCTAATTACAGTATTATGGCTGTTAATTTGGTAGTAGTTGCTTAGTTATTAAATTGTAGACATAACCACTAATTTCTAGTAATGGTATCTCTGGTAGCTGTTTTGCGAGCGAAGGCTGACACGTGACACCATTCTTCAGCCAATAGGTATCGAGGTGAGTAAGTGATGAGCTTACGAAATTATTATAGACTAATGTAAGCCCGTGACCGTTTTTTTGCGTGTCGTCACGGGTCTAGTTCTAGTTTTTAGGGTCAAAGATTATGATAGGTTTACTTGACCTGGCCAAATATGAACTTTACCTGTGTTGCACCGTTAGAATGAATAAAATGTATTGTTTCTGAAGAACTCAGAAGTATAATAATAGACATATTAAACATGGAAAAAGACGATCGCGCTTTCGTATAATTATTTCAAACGTCGAGGTCTCTTGACTGGAACTGGCTAAAATATAGTTTTATTTTACTCCAAAAGATCACTTTGCTAAATTTGAAAAAATGTGTTTTTAATGTGAATGGTGTTAGATCGGTAAAGATTTATGCCGACAGATGCGGCCTGACTATGAGATGCGTTTCCAGTGTGTTACTACACGATAACTGTTATTTAACCCATGTTACTTAACCCCATTACTACAGCGGTGGTTTAGTTAACTACAAAGTGAAATACATTATGGATTACAAACCTTGAAGAAATGTATTGTCCTTTGGATATTACGTGTCATTTATTTGGTACAGAGGTAGCTCGATTAGTCACTTATTGATGCTCCAGTACCTCCCTGTAGACAATACTCTTTGTAAAAACTGTTACAATTTTTTAGAAGTTTACCGTGGAGGTCGTTATTGATGATTTGCACTTTAACATCACCTGACCGTCGCACTCTGGAAAACCCACATAAATTTATCCATGACTGGAAACAGGCTCAGAGAGTTAAAGTCCAACCTTGTCGAATGTTTGACCTTGTGAATTGTTTATAGTCATAGCAAAGGAAAGCATGACAGAAAACTGCCTTCTTTTCAGAATGAATGGGAGGTCAGAATTGCTTGGAGCAAGGTTAATACGCGGAATGAATATTGAATTTCCTTTTGCAGATCCAGTAAGAACTTGAGCAAAAATCAAATTTGGTTTCAAGTCTTTGACAATCAAGCGAGTGCCATTGCACACTGCACAGGCCTCGTTTTGTGTTAAGATTCCACAGTAGGATGACAATTGCCCCAAGTTTTAGTGTCAGTTGATGTAGTGGCATTCCTGAAGGCCATAGATTATTAAAAAACTCTATGGGATAAATTTCTGTGTCTTGGTTCTTTGGATCTTCGATAGAGTCTGAACTGAAGTAGGTAACGCTTTCACCTTCAAAAATGTCAAAAATTCGTTCATTAATTTCATAAACATCATCATTATTTATACATAAAATGGCCCTTTCTGAAAAATGATGGACACCTTCTGGTGTCAATATTTCCCCAAATTACGGTAAATAAATGAAAAGCTGTTTTTTATGTTTTAAATTGGTTAAATAAAGTATGTCCTGTATTTTATTCAAATAAGAGAAGGAAGAAAATATTATATTAACATGTTATTAATACTAAATTCTGTAGCTAAGAAGCTAAAAAATTAACTGAATTAAAGTGTTTCGTATCTCGTATAAGTAGTCATATCCTATAATCCTCAATGATTTAAATGTATATTAAAATCTAAGTTTAATGCTTGTTCATATCATAGTAATTAAAGTTTCTTCAAGTCAACATGTTACTGAAATGTAGTCCCACGTTTTCAGATGCTTAGGTATTAAACACTGCATGTTCTGCAATTTCTGCTTGCTGTTCATTAATGGCAGGAATATCGTTGTTTAAAGTGTTGTCTTTTCTTCAAATAAGTAGAGGAAGAAAATATTTTATTCACGTGTTTTAAATACTAAATGCTGCAGCTAAAGGCAAATATCAAGTGAATTAATGTGTTTCACATCGCGTTTATGTAGTCAATATCCTTTAAATCTATATAAAAAGTAAGCTTAGCGCTCATTTAATAGCTAGCAGGTGTATAAACTTTGGTTATAAAGTTGACATCTTCCTTGAAAGTAGTTCAATGTTTTTTTAACAGTAAAGTTTATCGGTATGTTTTTGTTAACTATGAAATGTTATCAAAATAAAACTTAATTTGATGCTTAGGTTTTAAATTGTGGACATAACCTCGAATTTCTTGTAATGGTATCTCTGGTCGCTGTTTTGCGAGCGAAGGCTCGTCCATAACGTCACCATTTTTCAGCCAATAACTATCGAGGTGAGTGGATGACCTTACGAAATGAATGTATATAGTAGACTAGTGTAAGCCCGTGACTGTTTTTAGCGTATCGTCACGGGTCTAGAATAGTTCCAGTTTTTTCGATGAAAGATTATGACAGATTGATCTTATCTGGCCAAATATAAGCTTGATCTGTGTTTCACCCTTAGGAAGAATAAAATCTCTTGAGCTTGAAGAAATCAGAAGCATTAATAGAGTTAGGTATCAAACACGTACAGGAACGATTGCGCTATCATGTAACTATTTCAAAGGTAATACACTCGAAGTTGCTTAAATACGAACTTGACTTGTATTTGGCCCTTAAAGTTCATTCAGCAAATTTTTTTTTTTTTAAAAATCTGTTTGCTTCGAAAGCATCACGTTGTTTCTTATTTAAATTGGACAAACACTCATAATGTAAACATTGGCCATAGTGTCTGTGACGGCCAGAGAAGTTAATACACATTCCATATTGTGAAACAGTTGAGCAACTCCGCAGGAATGAATTTCCATAATACTCGATTCGGTAACATATTTGGTCTGATGTTCACTTAAAATAACATAATAATTCACGTATAGCGAACATTAACAAAAGCCATTAATGAAAGTGGTCAGAAAAATTATTAAAATGCAAATAAACCGTAATGCAAAAATATAAGCTTGGCCAAATATAAGCTTGATCTGTGTTTCACCCTTAGGAAGAATAAAATCTCTTGAGCTTGAAGAAATCAGAAGCATTAATAGAGTTAGGTATCAAACACGTACAGGAACGATTGCGCTATCATGTAACTATTTCAAAGGTAATACACTCGAAGTTGCTTAAATACGAACTTGACTTGTATTTGGCCCTTAAAGTTCATTCAGCAAATTTTTTTTTTTTTAAAAAACCTGTTTGCTTCGAAAGCATCACGTTGTTTCTTATTTAAATTGGACAAACACTCATAATGTAAACATTGGCCATAGTGTCTGTGACGGCCAGAGAAGTTAATACACATTCCATATTATGAAACAGTTGAGCAACTTCGCAGGAATGAATTTCCATAATACTCGATTCGGTAACATATTTGGTCTGATGTTAACTTAAAATAACATAATAATTCACGTATAGCGAACATTAACAAAAGCCATTAATGAAAGTGGTCAGAAAAATTATTAAAATGCAAATAAACCGTAATGCAAAAACTTTGGTCAAGCAACAACATTAGCGAAAATTTTAATTAGATTGCAATTTTTCCAAGCCGGAATAACAATTGTCATTCGCGGTTACAGCAGAGACTGAGTACATAATTTTTTTAAAGTTTTTTTTTTTTTAAGTTGCTTTCATTAGAAACATGTTACTGAAAAGCAGATCTACTTTTTTTCAGCCGCAAAAGTTATCAATATTTTTTAAAGTATGAAACGTTACGAAAAGCAAACTTAATGACTGTATTATTGCTATTAATTTGGTAGTAATTGCTTAGCTATTAAATTGTGGACATAACCACGAATTTCTTATAATGGTATCTCTGGTCGCAGTTTTGCGAGCGAAGGCTGGCCTATGACGCCACCATTTTTCAGCCAATAGCTATCAAGGTGAGTGAGTGACCTTACGAAATTATATAGTAGACTAGCCACAAAGCCCGTCAAAATTGACGGGTTTGGAGTATTCTGGCAATTAATTTCTTTTTAGTTGCTTACCTAAACAGAATTGTTTTGAAATAAATCTCAATGTGCTGTAATTTCTCATCCCTTGTGATGTAGCAAAACGTTTCAGTTGTCAACTTGATGCGGGTTGCATTTCAGTCTAACCACAATCTTCGCTAATCATGCGATGAAGATCGATGTGTTAACGGATGACATAGGTTACATACAGTTGAAGTAATGACCACAGTGAAAACGAAGGATACTAAATTAAATCATAACAACTTCAGTGTTCTGGCAAATCATTTCTTAGCAATCGCTTGAATAAACACAAAAATAAATAATAATATAATTCCTATTGTCTGTGCAATAACAAAATGTTTCTGTTGCTATCCAGGTCCAGGTTGCATTTCTGTTGTTGTTGTTGTTGTTTTTAGGGTTTTAGGGCGCGTCGACATCTAGGTCATTAGCGCCCTAGGTTGCATTTCAATCTAACAACAGGCAGTTCAGTCATTACCGTGGCACCACAATCTGATGATGAATTCTTGTAGAACTCGACGAAACAAATCGAAAATAAAGAATAAAATTTTTTGATATCTTTCTGGTTTTAGAGATATAGCATGTTGAAAATCAATTATAACTGTGATTCTGGTGAAGTTTCCTCTGGTCCAGGACGTATTTCAACCTAACAACAACCACCAGGAAGAAAATAAAACACATATAGTGCATTTCCACCGTGTAGATATAGCGGTTTTGGTAATTTGTTTTTTCTGGTCCAGGCCAGATTTCACCCAAACCACCTAAATTTTGAGATACAATATCTCGAGAACTAAGCGAGATATGGAAAGGAAATGTATTCTTTGTTTTCGATTTGTCTCTTCGAGTTACATACGATATCATCATTAAATTTGGCAATGTCGAAATTTTTCTTCTGTTCCAGGCCGCATTTCAGCCTAACGTCAATTTTGAGATACAATATCTCGAGAATTAAGTAAGATATTATTCTCTACTTTCAGTTTTTTTCGTCGAGTTATATAAGAATCCATCAACAAATTGCGGCTTCACGGTTATCGTAGAATCCCCTGACTACATACGCTAAAGCATGGAGGAAATATTTCCTTCCTCCATGCGCTAAACATGCCACCAGAGAAACAATACTTCCTTTATACGTATATTAATACATATACTTATCACATTTCAATGGTCACATTGCATCGCGAAATAAACTAAATAAAAAATCTATAAGGGTTCTTCAATCTTAATTTTTATATTCGTTATTCAGAAGTATACTAACACAATTTGAATAGCTGACACAGTTACATGCGGCTGAAATAAGGCATCAGTAAAACCAAAGTAAATTAAAAATAAATCTTAACAACTTACGTCATTCCAACGTAATATTAGTTTTAATGGGTGGAAGGTAATATTTTTCACCGGCCGGAAACTAGTACTGCCCTATTGAAATTTATATCAATTGCTTCGTTATAATGGCATCTTCTTCACATTTGCACCCTCCTTTTTTCGGAAAAGTCGCCATGAATTAAATTAAAAATTCGGAAAAGTAAGACGCTCCGCAACCGAAAAATGTTAGCAATACTTTCGTTAGAACGAAGTAATGATTTAAGTAACAGAAAAAAAATTAAATTAATAATAAAAATTAATAATAAAAAATACGCATGCCGCTGTAACTTCAAGTGCCAATTCTAATAACAATCTATCAAAACTGCCGCTAACATTGCGAAAATTAACTTACATATATGTGATTTCAACGAATACTTCTACATAAACTAATATTAAATAAATCTAAGCAACTAATAAGTATGTTCTGTCAGTTAATTTATTCGTGGATGCCTAGAAATGTTATTAAATAACGTGGGCATTTCTCTGCAGTTACTTAACTAATCAGAATTGTTACAAAATAAAACTCATTGTAATTTATCGTTCATTGTGCTGTAGCAAAAAGCTTCAGTTGTCAACCTGGTCGAGGTTGCATTTCAGCTTAACCATAATATCTGCTAAAATTTCTGATCGAAAAGCAAAGCTTCAATCACGCGCAAATGAATACATTCCATGCATCGCGATATAAACTTGATCCCAAATCTTCACAGGTTCTGACACATTTCTTTCTTAATACCTATGATGAAGATCGATATTTTAACGGCTAAGAAAGCTTACATCGGCTGAAATAATGACTCCAGCAAGAACGAAGGATGCTATAAATAAACCTTAACAACTTAAGCTATGCCATGTAATATTTCAATGTGGTTTACGCCGTATATATCGCGAACAATTTGCAACTTCTTTCATTTGAACCATGTAGTGATTTCAGTAAAAAAAAAAAACCTGATAATTAATATGCCAATTTAAACACAAATAATTTCAGTAATAGGACACAGTTTAAATTGAAAAAAACTAATTTTATTATTCATGCCCTCTGCGTTAACGTCAACTGAAACTTGTAATTCTAATCCATGCTAGTTATACTCTAACCAAAAATTTAGCAGCACTGATGCTCGAAATACAAAGCTTTTATCTTACAATATCTATGGACAAAGAATTTAAGGAATACTTCAATATGTCAAAAGAATATTACGTAAATATAAGCATCTAATGATTGATATATCGATTTTAACACAATACATACTTTTATTTCAGTGTTCTGTGAGTTAATTTATTCACTGTTGCTTGGAAATGATATTAAATAACGCGCACTCCCACAAATAATATCGCAAAGCGTGACGTCATAGCGCAACGTCATAGCTTGACGTCACCGCGCGACATGACGTAGGTGTGACACGCTACATCTTGTCTATTATACTAATAGATAGTTACTTAATAACAAGATGTGGGTATGGAGCAATAATAAATTTCACGATTAGTGAGGTCGTGTATCAAACAAATTCATCACTACCCAAGCGCCAAGGTCCACGAGCGCTAAATTACCAGTAGTAGACTCAGACAAAAGATTTTTTGTTTAAATAACACTGTTAGCAACCATAGGATTTTTCCTGGTATTGTTTAAAATATAGCACAATGCTACACAGTTGACGCTGCAACTACTGCTGCTGAACTTTTATTTTTGCAGCAAGCGTCTTGTGTGGCAGTCGCGTTCTGTTATTTAGTATAGTTCACTTTTTCTATCATGACTTGTCGTGATCGCCGAGGAAATATTTTTTGTTCCGTCGGGGGAGGATGAGATATTGAATTGAAAGCAGTTATTGCAGGAAAGGTGGAATATTACTAACATCGTCCTTGTTGTTAGCGGCGAATTTTAAGTATATTCAGGTGGTTGCCTCGGCGAAGGTTAATTGGAAACTCGTTCACCTTTTAAATTTGAAGTGTTTGCACCACATTGTCCAAAAAGAAAGGAATCGATGGCAACATGTGCGCGTGCAAAAACTGTAATCTACGCAGGACTATACGAGTCGGATCGTTCTTCGAGAAAACCGAATTAAGTTTGCTTCAGATATTGATACCGATCTCCTGCTGGACTGAAGATAAATGTCTCAGGAACTGATAGTGAAGGAAGCGAAGTTAGGCGCCTCTACAACATGTACTCAAGCAGACTGGTGTAATTTCTTATGGGAAATTTGTACTAAGAGACTGGAAGTGTATCCATAGAAATAGGTGGAATGGATGATAATGGAGAGCCAATTATTGTTGAAACAGGCGAATCAAAATTCGGTAAGGCTTAAGTTGTATTGAAAGATGCTCTGGAAATGTTTCGTCGTAGATGTGCCTGACAAGACGCAGACCGCTCTGACTGCACATCCTTCCAAGCACCATTATAATGACAGACGTATTTGTGTTTTACCTCAGATTGTTAACAACTGTTGACAGTATTTATGGTCATCATAAGGTAGTTGTATACTAACGAAACATCGTTAACCCTCACAACCCATATCTATACCCAAAATTGAGTACATTCGTGAGCAAGAGATTAAGGTGATAAATTATAAAGTTGTGATAACTTTGTTTTTGCTAATAGCTTCACGCCTCGTCGGCGTCGAAGTCATTAGAGACGGGAAAGGACTCAGGAAAAGGAATGGGTAAGGGAATCGGCCACAGCCTTTTGAAGCAACTGTGCAGGGCATTTGCCTGGAGTGATTTGGAAAACCCAATGGAAATTCTAATTCGGATGGCCGAATGCTAGGTTGAATACAGCGGCGGTCCTAGGAAGTTTTTCAGGCTGTGCGAGATCTCATCGTGGCGCCCCAAATGTGCAGTCGCTTATTCATAGTTAAGGTGTCCCTGTATATAAACTTAAGATAACATACGTTTGTTACATCCTACCAATATTGTACATGTAAATTTTGTATGCTTGGATGTTTTTACTATTTTACGTCGAAACGGGTTAGGATAAAATTTCAATTAATGTATCGAAAAAGTAGTTCCCGTGGGATTCAAATACGAATACGTGTATGAATGCTTTATGAATTCTACTCGAGCAAAGCCGCTGGCAGAAGATAGCATTTATAAATTAATAACTCAAACCTCAGAAACATTAGTATACGATAGCAGTATGAGAAACAACTGTAAAAAGGAACACTATATGTTTGAAAAGGTTTATTTAAGCTACTACGCAGTACACAAAGCTCACATCACCTGTCCGTTAAATTCACATAGTTTTTAATCATTTTTTAAACAAACAAATGAAGAAATAAAATCATAGCTAAAAATCCTAGATTTCCATCTTCCTCACTTTTGTCCTTGTGCAATATTATTTTCTATAGATAAAATTGCAAGATCGGACGCTCTCCGTGAATAAGTTTTGATAAGTTTTATTTTACTGAAACTTCGTTCTCCTTTAGCGACAGTTACAGGTATGGCTGGCAAATTTCGAAGTGCTGTCCACACATTCGGAAATATATCGTGCCAACCATTTTGTTTCATAAATTGAACTTTTATTGGTGCTGCTGTTTCAAATCCCATAGTTTCAGTTAGAAAGTCCCTCAATCAATTCACAACCAGATATGTCACATTTTTCTCCAACAGTTAAACTTATTCCTAAATCTGCACAGAATTATTCCCATTTTGACTTTTCAAGAATTGTTTCATAATGTGTAAGAACGACAATCATTAAATTTACATAGTTGTGTAAATTGAGTGACTAACGCATTCTCAGATGTATCGATCATGTTCCAAAACAAGTTCATTGTAAACGATTCTTCTGGATCTGTTGCTATGTCATCTACGACTTCATACTAACAAAAATCTCTGATTTCTTCGGTATCTGACTGGCTTAGTAATAGTATTTGTCCCACTCTTGGAAGCAATTTCTCTAGCTGCTTTCAGAGCAGACGAATAATCCTGGTACTCTTTCTCCAATTCCGAGCTGTTTTCCACCAATTGTGAAGCGTTTCATAAATCCACTTTCATCCTGCATAGCCTTGCTTGGAATATTTACTTGAAACAATGCAGTATACCAAGTCACCATTGTAACTATGAACTCAAATTGCTCCATGATCTGGCCAGGGACAAGGCCTCTGTTGCTGCAACTGAATGATTCGTCGCGAACTGAAGAATAGTGATAACGAACAGCAGCGAAGCTAGAAACTCAATTCTAAAAACAGGTTTCGCATTTTTTTTTCTTTTTTTGCGATAGTTTTTCTAAGTGCTTGGATACCACTTCCCATCGCTTTTTTGATCGAGAGAATAAAACAAATATTTTTAAATTAAATCTGGATAAGGAAACCGATTTTACTTATATATTGGTGGCACCTGCTATTATCAAATTTAATGAATGCTACATAGATTAATAAAAGCTCGAAGATATTGGTTTAGAATTCTGCTTTGGACACCTTTGTTTCTTCCTATCATACTGGATCCATTGTCAAATATTTGGCCTCGACAATTGTTCACATACAAACAGATCTTTTGGAAAGTATCCTCGATACACAGGCCAGTGAGTCCAGCTCCGGAGGAGTCACTTTCCGGCTTGTAAAAGCAAAGAAATGCTCACACACTTGGACTTCGTATTCATTAGTGTCAACAAAAACAGTATTAAAGATAATTGATCAACGTGATTGACATCAGGAGTTCAATTCAGTGTGATGGAAAAGTATTTAGATGACTTATGCATAGTCAATTTTTTTAATTAATAACTTCTTTCGTTTTGAATACGTTTACCAAAATAATAGACATTCATCTCCATATTAGCAATACGACAGAGATGCTCCATCATCACAGGGTCATATTTTCCTAGCAGCTACAATATATCCAGGAAGTTACCATTATTAGAAGTATTTAGTGTTTCAAATCCAATGCTTCCTCTGAACAAGAAATAATTGCATTTAAAACGAATATATTCATTCCAGGATTGCAACCCATCGTGATGTTTCGTCTTCAAACAGTATTTATAAATGCTTGTCTATTACACTGAAGTTCTTTAATTGAATCAACGCTTCTATTCAACTAGGCAAGGTGCGCTGGTGATTTGAGGAATTTTCGTGAGTTTTGAAACGCTCTTATAAGTAGCTCCAGTCATCAATTAATTCTTTGCCCAAATAAGTAAAAAGCCATTATCTTTTATAAGTTTCTTCATTTGGCATTACTCTTTCAAAATGCATGTTTGAAAAATGACATCGATGATTTTTTCTTCGATTTTTCCGTTGCTGTAATAATTAGTTCATCTCTGGCTGCAGAGTTAAAGAGCAACCAATTTGAAATATCATCATAAATTATACTTCGAAAAGGCGACGGTTGTGGTGTGTATGGTATTTTTTAAATTAATTAATTTAATTGCAATGGAGCACAGGCTCCGGTGGCAATTTCCATACACCTCTATCTTTCCCCTATCCTGCACCCACCTACATTTGCCCTCAACACATTTTATCTTTGAATTCTTTCAACGTTTTCGGTAAATTATTCATCATTTCTCTTGGTAACTCATTTCAATCTCTGACACCCTTACCTAAAAAACAGAATCTTCCCACACCCTTGTGCCTGAAATCAAGTGCCAGCTTGTGGTCATGGTCATCTTTTCCCTTCCATTCACAACTTTTCATACCTATTCCAATATCTTTCCATGCCTCATCGCCAGTATACACCCTGTACACACCCATGACCCTCCTCATCCTCCTCCTGTCTTGCAATGAATCCCATTTCAGCTCCTTTATCACATCCGTCACTGATTGCATTCTGCGATAGGGGGCGTTCAATTATAACGTAACGCAATTTGGGGGAAGGGGGTCTTGTAAAACGTTACGGTGCGTTACCGAGGTGGGAGGGGGTATTGGAACTACGCGTTATGTAACTTTTTTTTTTATTTTAATAAAAAAAACTAGGGAATTAAAATCTCCAAAGTTGGCAACATTTTTCGTTTATGTTTAATGGGGAATTCTATGACTGTATTATAAGTCATTTTTAATTTGTTTCAGTAGTCAGCATTCATTAGAGTTTACACAGAAGCACATTGCTGTTGTTAGTGTTGTCAAAGTTAGTTCATACCGTAATGCATCATCAGCTGTTCTTAGTCTATAAACGCTCTCATGCTAAACTTGCAGCATAACTGTGCCAAAGAAATGCCAACGAAATTTGGAAAACGGCTAAAGAAAAACTAAAAAATAAAGATAAGTTTGTAGAACATATAAATGATGTTATACAAGAGTTCAAGGTGAAGGCCACGAAGAAGAAAGCAACAATGCTTAGTTATTTTACACATGTAAGTTTACTGCTATGTACATAAATAACATATATCTATATTATATCTATAAACGAGAAAATGGAAAATTTCGGATCTGTGTTTGGATGTACTTCTGGAATCAATAACTCCTTAATAACTCAACATCTTTAAATGAAATTTGGCATGAAGTCAGTTAATAGCGTACGAAGTGACATAGGATAGATTTTATCCCGCAAAAAAGCATAGTTCTTTTAGAAATTGCCATTAATATCAAATCGGAATCAACAAAGAGATTCCTACTTCTTAGATAGCCGTGCCACGTTTACTCTTTGCTTTTTACGTAAATCGCAAACACTACTTTTCAGAAATAAAAGCAAGAACCTTCTTACATATGCAAGTTTGTGTTTAGTTTAAAAGCCATAAAACCAACGCACTTGACAAATAATAGTTTGGAAGCAGCAAATATAAATCTGTATTTAACCTTAAATTTTTTTAAAAAAGGTAGGTACTGTTGTCAAGTTCGCAAAGAGAAGTTTTCATTTGCGTACATAAAATAGTATGACATATCAAATAATTTCGTTCGTAATATATGCGTTATAATAAATATAAATAATCAAAGCTTGGAAAAAAAAGTAAAATGCTATGAGTATACCAGCACGAAAGTCGGTTCACTTAAAGTGCAAAATGGTCGTGCCCCAATGTATTTATAAAAATGTAAAGGATTCCATTCTATTTCGGTTTAATTTATTTCCTGTTTCTTTTTTGTTACTATGCAGTCTTTGTATTTCAAATTATTTTTGCCGAACTTAAAACTTACCTAACCCTTTTTATTTTTCGTTCAGAATTTTTGTACAAATATTACTGCTTTTTACTTCAATATTCTGCAAATATCTATGGAATGCTACACTTAAAACAAATGTATTCAATGGGATAATGTATAAACTTATTGTTTCATGAAGTAACACTGGAAGTCGTTGACAACACAATACACCTAATTTGCACGGAGCATATGAAAGCTGCTTACTTATTACTAATAATAACTAAATTCCTTCTGCCTTCTGCTGTAACAAAAACATTCTGCTCAAGGCAGCATTTCAACCAAACCACTATTTCTGCTAATAATGCCGCTACAAAATCAAACGATTCGAACACACCTCAACACATTAAATAATCTGGAACTACATTTCGAGTGGGAACAGAATTTTTCTATATCAAAATTCCTAATTAATATATCACTGTGGGGATTTGATTAGTGTAATCTCTGAGTGTTTACATTTCGTAGACAATACTAGTTAGTAGCGTTTGAACAGTCGCCGAGTACAGTAGCGTATTTTGTTGTTGTACTTTACCGGGAGTGGTGTTGGGATTTGATTAGTGTAATCTCTAATTGTTTACATTTTGTAGACAGTACTAGTTAGTAGCGTTTGAACAGTCGCCGTGTAGAGTAGCGTATTTTGTTGTTGTACTTTACCTGTAGTGGTGTTGGGATTTGATTAGTGTAATCTCTGAGTATTTACATTTTGTAAACAGTTGCCGTTAGTAGCGTTTGAACAGTCGCCGAGTGCAGTAGCGTATTTTGTTGTTGTATTTTATCTGTAGTGGTGTGGGGATTTGATTAGTGTAATCTCTGAGTGTTTACATTTCGTAAACAGTGGTCGTTAGCATGGAGGAAGGAATATATGGAGACGAGATAACGCGAAATCCGTGAAACCTCGTGAAAAGTTGTGCCTGCGCGGCGGACATCGTAGGAGTACCAAAACATTGGGCTGTTTGCACTGTGTCAGCTGCTGAGAATATTTCATTTTCTAATATTCTAAAGTTTTCTATAATGCCAAGTTGTGATGTATATGGTTGCACAAACAGACGAGATAGGAAAAAACCTGGAATAGCGTTTCATAAGTAAGTCACATTGTAACTATCGTTCTTGAAGTATCTGACAGTCAACCGCAACATTAGTGCCATTCGCTATAAATTTATTCATTGCTCTCAATAGGATCATATTATTCTCAAATTTTTGTTGGTGTAGTGTAGACAATTAGCATATGTTACTATTTTGCACCTGAAAAGCTAGCCATATTGTAGACAAATGTTGGAAATTTAATTTAAACGGGTCATGTTTACATCGCGACACAGTGAATATGGTATTTTGCATGCATTACTCACGTTTAAGTTTACACTGAAATTGCACGATGAAATTAATCGTGATAATTTGTGCTGTGCGAACTACTAAACGTGATTAAATAAACTTTGTTGACGGAAATGTAGTTCGCGATGCATTTCTTGTGTTTAGATGTGTCTACATAGTTTGGTTTTGTAGCGGCAATATTAATGGAAATGTTGGCAGGTTGAAATGCGGTGTATACCTGAAGAGAACAAACAATTTATTTATTATTAGCTGTTAGCTTCTGATTTTTGAATCTACTGATTTTTCTAGCAAAATTATATAGGCCACTACCAGTACAATATCTTCTAAGTAAGCTCAGAAACTATGAGGTTTTATGAAGTAATAATTTTTTTAAAAGCTCTTGACTTATGCTTTTTTTTTAAATTTCAGATATGACTTGTTTCTGTTTGTAAATATGTCTACAAGTATGAAATCTTCCTTGTCAATTACTGAAATATAATGTGAAAATATAACCTATTTGAACATCAACTAAAATTTAAGGACTGTAGAAATAAACAGTTTGTTATTCAAGTTAAAAAGAATTACCTGCTCATTAAGTTACGTCCGAATTCATCATCAAATAGGGATATGACGATAGTTTTTTTCTGGTCCAGGCCACATTTCAACCTAACCACGTCAATTTTAAGGTACAATATCTCGAGAACTAAGCAAGATATCAATAAATTTTATTCTTTAATTTCAGTTTCCCTCATCGAGTTACATAAGAATTCGTCATCAAATTGCGGCGCCACGGTTATCGTTGAATCCCCTCATAACCTAACAACCTCACTTTTGAGACAGTATATCTCGCGAACTAAGAAAGATATCGAAAAATTTTATTTTCGATTTGTATCGTCGTGTTACATAAGAATCTATCACCAAATTTGACTTTAAGGACACGTTTCTTCTGAATTTCAACCAGAAACTCCAATCTTTTGAGACAGTATATCTCGAGAACTAAGCCCGATATCAAAAAATTTTATTCTTCATTTTTGATGTGTCTCGTCGAGTTACATAATAATCCATCATCAAATTGCGGTGCCACGACTGTCTTATGATTCCCTTGAGGTTTTTGTGCATATTTCCGTGTTTCTCTGGTCAAGCAATATGGCGGCCTCCCCTCCCCACTTGTCTCCACCCAGTTTCACTTCAGTATGTGGCGAAGGTACCTTGCGTCGTCTCCATATATTCCTTCCTCCATGGTCGTTAGTAGCGTTTGAAGAGTCGCTGAGTGCATTAGCGTATTTTGTTGTTGTATTTTATCTTTAGTGGTGTGGGGATTTGATTAGTGTAATCTCTGAGTGTTTACATTTTGTAAACAGTGGTCGTTAGTAGCGTTTGAAGAGTCACTGAGTGCATTAGCGTATTTTGTTGTTGTATTTTATCTTTAGTGGTGTGGGGATTTGATTAGTGTAATCTCTGAGTGTTTAAATTTCGTAGAGAGTACTAGTTAGTAGCGTTTGAACAGTCGCCGAGTGCAGTAGCGTATTTTGTTGTTGTATTTTATATTTAGTGGTGTGGGATTTGATTAGTGTAATTTCTGAGTGTTTACATTTCGTAGACAGTACTAGTTAGTAGCGTCTGAAGAGTCGCCGAGTGCAGTAGCGTATTTTGTTGTATTTTATCTGTAGTGGTGTGGGGATTTGATTAGTGTAATCTCTGAGTGTTTATATTTTGTAAACAGTGATCGTTAGTAGCGTTTGAAGAGTCACTGAGTGCATTAGCGTATTTTGTTGTTGTATTTTATCTTTAGTGGTGTGGGGATTTGATTAGTGTAATCTCTGAGTGTTTACATTTCGTAGAGAGTACTAGTTAGTAGCGTTTGAACAGTCGCCGAGTGCAGTAGCGTGTTTTGTTGTCGTATTTTATCCGTAGTGGTGTGGGGATTTGATTAGTGTAATCTCTGAGTGTTTACATTTTGTAAACAGTGGTCGTTAGTAGCGTTTGAAGAGTCGCTGAGTGCAGTAGCGTATTTTTTTGTTGTATTTTATCTTTAGTGGTGTGGGGATTTGATTAGTGTAATCTCTGAGTGTTTACATTTTGTAAACAATTGTCGTTAGTAGCGTTTGAACAGTCGCCGAGTGCAGTAGCGTATTTTGTTGTTGTATTTTATCTGTAGTGGTGTGGGGATTTGATTAGTGTAATCTCTGAGTGTTTACATTTTGTAGACAGTACTAGTTAGTAGCGTTTGAAGAGTCGCCGAGTGCAGTAGCGTATTTTGTTGTTGTACTTTATCTATAGTGATTTTGGGATTTGATTAGTGTAATCTCAGAGGATTTAAATTTTGTAAACAGTTGCCGTTAGTAGCGTTTGAACAGTCGCCGAGTGCAGTAGCGTATTTTGTTGTTGTACTTTATCTGTAGTGGTGTTGGGATTTGATTAGTGTAATCTCTGAGTGTTTATATTTTTTAAACAGTGGTCGTTAGTAGCGTTTGAACAGTCGCCGAGTGCAGTAGCGTATTTTGTTGTTGTATTTTATCTGTAGTGGTGTGGGTATTTGATTTGTGTGATCTCTGAGTATTTACATTCTGTAGACAGTACTAGTTGGTAGCGTTTGAAGAGTCACCGAGTGCAGTAGCGTATTTTGTTGTTGTATTTTATCTGTAGTGGTGTGGGGTTTTAATTAGTGTAATCTCTGAGTGTTTATATTTTGTAGACAGTACTAGTTAGTAGCGTTTGAGAAGTCCCCGAGTGCATTAACGTATTTTGTTTTTTATACTTTATCTGTAGTGGGTGTAGATTAGGTTAGTGCAATCTCCGAGTGTATATATTTTGTAGGTAGTACAGGTTATTTCGGGTTTCTGTTCCTTTTTTCTATACTTTTTTTTCCTTTCTTTTTTTGCGTTTTTCAAAAGCAGTATGTCTAGGACGCGAGCTGAGGTGGCTGATCTGCGCGCACAGCTTGCTGCTGTGTTAGCGAAAGTTACACACCTGGAAGCTGCTGTAAGAGGCTGCAGCAGATGTGATGTTGGGGAAACTGATATATCCATGCCTATCACAGATTGTCCCATATCGACCGTCGTACCTGCAACCCAGGCTGAAGTGTTGGATGCTGTGTCGCGGTCGCCTGTCGATGACTGGCGTATAGCTTGTAGACTCCGAAGCCGCACACGGGGGCAGTCGAACAGGCTTAAAGGCCAAGACGCTGAACTTGTTCATCTGTCCAACCGGTTTGATGTATTGTCGGAGGCTGTCTCAGTCCCACAATTATCATCCTGCGAGTTGACGGCCCCTCAGCCCGCCAGGTCTGAGCAAACGCAGAATGGCATGCTGGTAGTTGGGACCTCTAATGTTAGGCGGTTGTTAGAGCCCCTTAGGGAAATGGCGGATTCTTCGGGGAAGAAATCCAACGTCCATTCAGTGTGTATTCCGGGTGGCCTGATCCGAGATGTGGAACAGGCCATCCCGGATGCCATAGAAGGGACGGGGTGTAGCCAACTACAGATTTTGGCTCATGTCGGCAACAATGATGCTTGTCGCCTTGGGTCGGAGGTTATCCTCTCTTCCTTCCGGCGGCTGGCCGAAAGGGTGAACTCTGTGGCCAGTGACCGCAAGATATAGGCAGAGCTAACCATCTGTAGCATCGTAGACAGAGTTGATTGTGGACCTCTGGTTCAGAGCCGTATTGAGGGGCTGAACCAGAGACTACGACGTTTCTGTGATGACATTGGCTGCAGATTTCTCGATCTTCACCATAGGGTCGAGTCTTGTAAGGTTCCCCTTAATAGGTCAGGTGTGCACTACACACGTGAATCGGCTACACTGGTGGCAGGGGCCGTGCTGAATGCACTGGGTGTTTTTTTAGGTTGAGGGAGGAAGACCCGAAACACGAAATTCAGTTACAGACAACCCAATCAGATGCAACACCGGAATGTAGGAGCAACGTAAAAGAATCTCGACAGTTAAAAGTTCTCGTAATTAACTGTAGAAGCGTTTGCAACAAACAACCGGAACTTGAAAGCGTTATTTGTAGTTCAGAAGCGGATATCGTTATCGGTACAGAAAGTTGGTTGAAACCGGAAATAAGTTCCGCCGAAACTTTTAAAGATAGCATGAACGTTTTTCGTAAAGACAGATTACATTCTCATGGAGGTGGGGTATTTATAGCTGTGAGTAATTTTCTCCCATGTAATGAAATAGACGTCGATACGATCTGTGAAATCATATGGATTAAACTCAACGTTGCTGGGTCAAAACTCATCATAGGCACTTTCTACCGTCCACCCAATTCCGACATAGTTATCGTCGAGGAGTTGAGAAATAATGTAAATAGTATAGCTAGCCGTTTTAAGGATCATGCTATGATTCTAGGAGGCGACTTCAATCTGCGTCATATTGTGGCGGTAGCGCCGATGGGGGAGGTAAGGGTGAAAACCTATTACTTCATTTTATAATTAAAAGGAACCCTAGGCTGCTAATTTATTGGGTACTCATAATGGCGTACAGGCGAGGCTTATTTATCGTTAACATTGACACATTGAAATATGATAATAAGAACTATGCAAAGCCTCTTCTTACAATTTCCAATATATTAACAAATAAACAAAGCAGTAAAACACAACCACTTTTAACATTAATCTTGAAACAAACTCCCAATTGTTAATTGGCAAGTAAGAAAGCTACACACTTGATTTGTTTTTCAAATGAAAGTTCCCTTCACAATGATCGGGAACCATAAATCAAACACAGTATTGACATTAACTGTATCCGATCTCAAATGCCGGGCGCCAGGATAATTTAAATTATCCACCAAGTGTGGCTTTAAGAAAGTCTGCCCCAGCTAGCTCAATATTTGGGGGTGCGAGAACTCTTAATCATTCAGTGGTTGTTACAGGGCTGTACTCAATGACCGAATAAAAGTATCACACTGCACTTGTAGAATTATTACCATGACGGCGATGTATTTCCCGCGACGGCGGAATTACTATAGCCCCTTGGCTATAGCGGACAATGCACCACGTCCGTGCAAGCGTACTGGATGCGTGCAAAGTGACCTCACTGTACAAGACACGCTTATTGACCCTCAGGTTCGAAGCCAAGACGGAGCGATCTCCAGCTTCGGAAGATCCGCTCCTTCCAGTCTGAAGGCTCGGAGTCAAGTCCCCTAAAGCGTCCGCCGGAAAAAAGCCTCCTCTCGTCGCTCGTGGTTTACATAGAAAAAATACACCGGCATTACAAAATGCAAAGGATAGTCTCTCGTCGATTGGTTATGCCATTTTTAAGCTCCTCCTTCCGGCTGTCACGATAGGCGAACCTTGTCTTTCTCGATTCGTGCGAACTCGGGATAGCCTCGGACTTATTCGTCACCTGTGACCTCCAAACTGCCCGTCCGTAGACCTGGGGCTTGGATAGTTTATTCACCCCAGTGTACAGTTTCCCCGGAGCCAAGGGATTATACGCTTGACCAACTGCGTGAGAAAGGGGTAGCTGCCTGTCGCGATAATTTGGCGCGTCTAGCAGGTCCCAAAAACACTGACAATCCTCTCCGATAAACTTCCTTTCTTATTCTTTTTATATATAAAAATATACAAAATATTATATATATAAAAATGTACGGAATGACCCATATCTGGTCATTCTGCTACAATATTGACTGGCGTAATTACGTTCACATCACAGGTAGCAGGGATAAGGCAGCTTCTGAAGTAATTCTCGAGTTGTTGTCAGATAATCATCTCGAGCAGCTAGTTAATGAACCTACGCGGTGTCATGACGGTAGCGAAACATTTTAGACTTGCTGGTTACCAACAGGAGACAATTATTCACTGACATTTCAACGACCACAGGAATAAGCGTTCACAAAGCGATAATTGCGACTATCAAATTAATGACCAAGTGGAAAAGGAAAAAAGGGCGAATTGTATACAGATCCAATAAGGCCCGAAAGGAGTGTTTTAGAACCTACCTGAGGAATAATTACCATAACTTCAAGTCAACAAAGGACACCGTTGAAGAGATGTGGCATCGTTTTATACATATAGTCAGGGAAGGCATGGAAATACATATACCAAAGCGGACAATAAAAGGGGAGAATGATCCACCGTGGTACACATGCGAAGTCAAAAAACAAAGGAAAATACACGCACGCTCAAGAAGGAAGGGGTGTCGCAGCGATTTATAAACCTCAGCTGATTTAAGAGGACGTATTAAGAATGTAATGCTCGAGGCCTTTAACGATTTTCACTCCAACTCTCTCTCTAAGAGTCTCACAGAAAACCCAAAGAAATTTTGGTCGTAGGTACGAAAAGTTAATTGTACCAACAGCAATATTCCAGCACTAATTCGTGAAGGTTCCGAGGTTAATGAAAGCCGCGATAAAGCTAACGTACTAAATACTGAATTCAAAAATTCATTTACAAATGAACATAAGGATAGTATTCCCGTTTTCCCACGCCGTGGCGAGTCGGTGATGGAGTCATTACGAATAGATACTGCAGGTATCATTAAGCAATTAGAGCTCCTGAAGTGGGGGAAAGCACCGGGCCCGGATGGAATTCCAGTAAGAGTATTTTCAGAGTATGCGGCGGAAATCGGGCCATTTCTGTCTGATATATTCAGTAAATCATTAGAAGAGCGAAAAGTACCTTCAGACTGGAAAATCGCGCAAGTAACTCCGATTTTCAAAAAAAGGTGATCGAAGTAATCCTGGGAACTATCGTCCCATATCTATAACATCTGTTTGTAGTAGAGTTATGGAGCATATTATATGCTCGAACATTATGAATTTTCTAGATGATAATAATTTGCTTACAACAAATCAACACGGATTTCGGAAGAAAATATCATGTGAAACACAGCTGGCTCTATTTACACACGACGTAATGAAAGTTATCGATGCAGGTTCACAAGTAAATGCAATTTTTCTAGATTTCCAGAAAGCCTTTGACTCGGTGCCACACAACCGCCCTTTAGCGAAGCTTCGAGCGTACGGTATATCGGATCAGCTTTGTGAATGGATAAAGGATTTTCTAACTGGTCTGTCGTTGAAGGAGAAAGTTCTTCTAATCTAGATGTTACATCGGGTGTACCGCAAGGAGGTGTAATTGGACCACTTCTTTTCTTAATTTTTATAAACGATCTCGGAGACAAAGTGAAAAGCCTTTTTAGATTGTTTGCTGATGATGCGGTAAGTAAGATGAAGTAAGAAATTTGGCCTATTGCTTAGAAATTCAGCGCGATCTGGATGTTGTTTTGGCTTGGTGCGCTGAGTGGCAACTTACTCTAAATTGTAAAAAGTGCAAGAAAATGAGCATAACTAACAAAAAGAATCCGATTGTTCAGAAATACGAGGTAAACACTTCAGTTATTGATGTGGTCGATTCTATGAAATATTTGGGAGTAACAGTACAAAGGAACATGAAATGGGACATACACATTAATTCGTTAGTAGGTAGAGCTAATTCTAGGCTGCGATTCATTGGTCGAATCTTGAAAAATTGTAATGGACAAACAAAGGAGATAGCGTACAAATCTCTTGTGCGTCCACATTTGGATTATTGTTGTGCCATTTGGGACCCGTTTCGTAAGGGATTGATCGAAAGTATAGAGACAGTACAGAGAAGAGCCGCTCGATTCGTGACCGCTTGCTACAGTCCTTATGAAAGCGTCACAGAACTGATTAGTAGACTAGGTTGGGAGTCTCTGGTAGATAGACGACACACGTTTCGTTTAAACTTATTGGTAAACATGCGTACTCCCACTTTCACTTTTGAGTGTAGTGAAATACTTCTTCCACCAACCTATTTGAGTCGGAAGGACAGGAGAGATAAAATTAGAGAAATAAGGTGCCGGACTGATTCTTATATGATTTCTTTTTTCCCTCGTACCATTAGGGATTGGAATGCACAGCAAAGAGATTAGCTTTGGTGCTGAGCACCCTCTGCCACCCACAATTTTGTGAATTGCAGAGTATATATGTAGATGTAGATACATTACTATCACAATTAATTTCATTATACACCTTACTAAATCACGAGCAATAAAAGTCACTTTATCGCAATGTAAATTTGACCAGCAATATTAACGACCGTAGAGAATTGCGGACTTTCCGTTGTGCACTGTAAGTTAAAAGCATTTTAGTATAAATTTTTTAATTACGTTACCTCAATAACTGTCATGAAGCTGATGACATAGTTCATGTGGCTGAATGTAGTTTTAGATGTATTTACTGCGTTAATAATAAGTCAATTTTATTTCGCTATTCATGACGTCACTAACATACAATATAGTGAATGTATTAATGTGCGAGTGATGGAAGCATTGATTTTCTAGCGGTAATTTTAAAACGCAGCCTGGGCCAGAATGAGAACTGAAACATTATTAGTTATTTAAGCTTCTTTCATGAGCGCCATTTTAGTGACATCATGTATCGCTTTGTACCGATATTGTATCAAAAGATCTATAGTAAGCTTGGACGATTTAGCAGAACCATGCGGCGTTGCCCGAAGTAAATTTTTGAAATTTATCAATGTTTTATTCAGATGATGGAGTGGCGGACAAGCGGAGTGGTAATTCGGCGGTAGTCATTCAATTCTGTTTGCAGAGTGAGAAACCAATTATGAAGAAACAATCTATTACTGCTTTAACATTGAAATTTATCTTTTAGCGCAGAATTAATGGATCGAAACGAATGAACTATAGTAAACTGGTCTACAGACAATTCAGTTGTTTCCACAGATAGAGAAACCATTACCACAATACCACTGATCATTATGGATAAAAGAATCAATTACTATTATACTTACTACTATAATAAGTAAATTTCTGTTGATGGAACCAATATATCCTCAAAAAAAATCAATATTCAAAGAACAAATTAAGTTCTCTTTTTTTAAAGATTTTTTTTCAGATATTCAATGCAAATCAAAATATTCATTTTTAGTACCGCAATTTCACTAACGGAAATGAACGTCCTTGGGCCACTTAAGTATTTATGTGCTGTTTGGATGTTTGTTTTTTGTTTTTTTGTTTTTGATATTTAGTCGATTCCATCAATGTATTGCTAATATTTTGACGTTTTGAGCTTCCATTAATTAAAACTATGTTCATTTTTATTCGCGAGATGAAATTAGTAATTTTAAGAGATGCTCGGTAAACGAAATTCAAATCTTTCAAAGAAATGTAAGAAAACTAGGGCTATGAAAATAGCCAAAACCTAGGAGACAAATCCTCAATATTGCCCTGCTTTACGTCTCTTTTTAACATCGAGGTCTTTAGAGCTCAATATTGTATATACGGATATATTAAACTGAAAATACTCCTTACAAACAGAATATTTTTATTGTTTTAAAAATTCAATTATGTAGTTCTGGAACATAGATTTTTGTTATTTTATTGCAACATTTATTACTACTATTACTAATAAAAAAATAGCTCTAAAATAAATTGTATGGTCGTATTGACCTGGTGACAAGGCTTCTTTACGTCTCCGCAATCAGTCCCTTTCGTAGCCTCTTAATGTAACCCAGTAATCCTACCGGACATAGACGACCCGCAGTTCAACACGGAATCAGAACCAAGTGAGCATTGTGGCGTAATTCACGTCACACAACCTATGCCAGATGTGAAGGTCGAGCTAAGGACCTTTGAAAATCCTCTCCGATACTGGGATTCAAGATGGGGACTTTTCCATCTCCAGTTGGACGCCCTAACCACCGAGCAACCAAATCTCTCAATAAAATCATATTACAATACTCTTCAACGCGGACGAAGTCGCGGGTAACTGCTAGTAATTATATATATATATATATATATATATATATATATATATATATATATATATCAATTGCGTATATGTAGGCATATAATATATAAACCAAACTTAACTTTTTGATAAATGAACAATTATCATTTAAGTATAATTTATTTTTAGCTATCTATGAAAACATCAAGCACGCCAGCAACACTATTGTCAGCGGGCCCAACGTCCCACCGAATTAGCGTCGTTTTCTAAAAAAAACAGTTATGTACACTTTTTCAGTACAGTTTGTCTGGGTCTGGATGGTTGTATAAATTATATATGAAAATTTTACGAAGATTTTACTAAATAAAAAAAAAATGAGATTTCCGACTTTCAAAACCTTTTTATATGCACTTTATTGTTTAAAACACTATCCTGGAGGGTTGTTAGTTTATAACCACCGAAAACATCTCGGTCTGTAATTCCTATCTCTAAAAGCAACAACATTTGTGATACAACTTGTCTAAACTGGATATTTTTTGTAATATATATAAAAAAATTGAATCCAACTATTAATTTTCATTACTCATCAGTAAAATTTCTCTTACTTCAGTTTGGCAGAGCATCATGTAAAAGGCAAAACACTTTTGCTGATTTATTTCAAAGATATAATAAATATTTTTTAAGTTTTGTATAAAAAACAGAAATATGAAATTTCGAAAAGTCGTTAAACAAAAAGTCACTATTTACTTTTAGTGATAGGAATACGGGCCGAGAGCTTTCTGGTGATTTAAAATTAACCCTGTATTTATGTGTATTATGTTCTGTATCTCATGTCTCAATAATACCTATTTTTAACATATTTTCACTTTGTTTATAGGATTCGGATGCTGTATCCGCGTGTTCATCTGTTATGGGATCGATTGTTGGAGTCGCTGGAAGAGAGAGCACTGCCATCAAACGAAAGATGAGAGATACCCATGAGAGCGAGGTGAGACTACTGATGAGGAAGCTGGGGACAACTTGCACATCCCGTTTACGGAACCACACACGACTACGATTGTTTCGAACATCACCAAAAATGTTCCAAGCAAACCGGCTCAAGAAACTCTTACGAAGAAAACTGCCCTACCTTCAACGGAGAATAAATGCTCTTACTGAAGCAAGGGACACTGGTATAGCCAAAGAGGATGTTCACGAATAAGCAAAAAAACTACGGAAAGAATTGAAAGAAGATGAAAAATGTTTAAAGAAAAAAAGGGACAGTGCCGAGCGTGCAAAAAAATTTCTAGCCAAGGAAAATCTTGAGACGTCGGAAAAACAATCCTGCTACAGTAAAACCTCGATCTGGTCCTGGGAAGCCCCCTTTGGTTGGCTCGCAACCTGCTCTCTTGGAGACCATAATTTACATGGCAGCGCTGCTGATGTACGCCGCCGAATAGAGATGATTAAGAGTTTTCTCACTCTGTCCGACCTGCATGAGAGGCTTTATTTGATGGGATTCCAAATTTCTCGAAGCGGCAGATATCTTCATTTACTCTCACGCGTTTCTAACACTCAAGAGGGGAGGAGGCAGGTACGCACTGTAGCCGTAAAGTTAGTAAGACCACAAACTGAGATGCACAAAAAACACGAGGACGGGGAATTCTGCACTGCTGCAATCAGGTTCTTGGAATCTCTCGCGTCACTTCTGGGACTCCAGCAAGTATTTGTTCTCTCTCAAGACGATAAGGCCCGTTTACCAATAGGTATAACGGCAGTGAAAACTCAGAGCCCTCTTTTAATGCATATGGAATACAGAGTACTTTTACCTGACCATGACTGGGTCGTGGCAGAGCGGCACAAAACTTATTCCGTCTGTATACGCCGGCGTCAACGTGGATCTTGACGGTTTCGGTAAGGAAGAAGCTGTTGGTTACAGCGGGTCGACACACATATCCATACAGTGTGGGAAATACGCATCCTCCACAGCGAACACCCATGCTTATGATTTCGAATCACTTTTATCAGTGTCTGCATTCAAACCCTTAATGATGACAGAATCGAACACCGTGAAGACAGTAATCATCATCTTTGTAGATGGGGGGCCGGACGAAAATCCGCGTTATCGGAAAGTCAAGAACTTTGCCATTCAACACTTCAAAAAATACAACCTGGACGCCCTGTTTATAGCGACTAATGCTCCTGGGCGCAGTGCATGCAACCGAGTTGAGTGACACATAGCCCCCCCCCCCCCCTCAGCAAACTACTGTCAGGCGTCATCCTGCCACATGAACATTTTGGTTCTCATCTCGACGACAAAGGAATGGCTGTTGATGATGATTTGGAAAAATGCAAATTTTCAGCACGCCGGGGAGACACTTGCTAAGGTCTGGAATGAAATGAAAATTGACAACTACTATGTTTCAGCGGAATATAGAAAGCCTGAAGATATCTTGGTAAATCCAGCAGAACCTAATCTGGCCTGGTATAGCGCTCACGTCCGTGAATCATAATATTTGTTGCAAGTGATTAAATGCGCGGACGAATCCTGCTGTTCCCGCTCGAGGAGTGCATTGAAATATGTCTTTCTGGATATTTTATTGCCGCCACGCTGCCTAATCCTTCAAACCCCAAGCAAGCTCGTGGTACCTAGTCAGCAAGACTAGCAAGTTTTCACCACTTCTTGTGAGGTTTTCCGTTGATCTGTCGCCTCCTCTAGAAGGGTTTAAGCAAATGCCTTACGATTTCTTTTGCCCATCAGTACAATCCATCTCAAGAACAGAATATGTACAACCTGTAGGGTCTGTTTCACATACGCACATTCATTATGTGCATGGCACGACTGCCCAAGATCGCCGTGAAAGTAGAGTACGACCCAGTGGCGTAGCTAGATCAACAAGGACCCCGGTGCAAAAAATTTATTTTGGGCCCTCAGGCCAGACGGGCGACCTTTTTTTTGCTTCGTGTGCTGGTATAGGCCCCGTGAGCTGAGGATGGGGGCCCTTGAGTTGTCCTTAGGGGCCCCGTGAGCAGTGGTTGGGGGCCCCCCTGAGCGAGCAGCGAGGGCCCTTAGTGGGGGTCTTCCTGTGTCTCAGGGGCCCCTTTAGACGACGGTAGAGCTAAAAAAAAGGTCACCAGTTTGCCGAGAGGGCTCGTGGGCCCTCTAAACTGCACTTGGGGGCCCCCAGAGATGCGCTTAGGGACTCTTTGAGGTATGCTTGGGAGCCCCCTGAGTGTAGGGGCCCCGGTGCACTGCACCACCTAGCCCCATAGTAGCTACGCCCCTGGTACGACCACAGTGGCTTGCTGCCAGAAGGGCAAATGAGTTTCTTTGCATTGTGCGCCGCAGTGAAGCATTGCCTGAGGATGCCGATTGGCTTGACGAAGATGAAGTTGATGCAAGTGTTTTAACAATTCCGGAACCCTCTTCGTCTGCTCTCCAGATGCCAGGAATGAAAGAGTTCGAGTGGCTAGCAAACCCATGGACAGAGGAGCAGTAATTTCAATTGATTTTTTTTACATACCTATATATTTGATTTATAGCTATATAAATTACATATTACTTAAAAATCTCTATTTTTATTTATTATTACTGCAAATGCGATTAATAAAACAATATCAAAGGTATTTTAGCGCCTTTCCGATACTTTGCACAACATGATTGTGACTTTTACGTAAAAAGGTCACTTGGATGTTACGTAACATTTAGGGAGGGGGAGGGGGGTATAGAAAAATGTTGCGGTGTGTTACATGGGGGGAGGGAGGGTCTAAAATCTTCAAAAATTGCATTACGTAATACTTGAACGCCCCCATAATTTCCAGAAACAAATCTATTAGCCCTTTTTTGCACCCTCTCCAACTTCTGTATTTGATACGTAAAATGAGGGTCCCATACTACACTACCATATTCGAACAATGGTCTAACCAAAGTTTTTTTACCCCAACTCCCTCACTTCTCTTGTACATCCCCCTCATCACTCTCTCCAACAAGTGCAGAATTTAGAAACCTTTTCCTACCACCTGTCCAATGTGTCCTGCCCAGTTAAGATTGTTATCAAATATAATGCCAATATATTTACATTTCAAGTCTTCAGCAAACGATTCTTTCCCCACCTTATATTCATAATTAAACTTTTGTTTTTTACTTGTGTATCTAATAAGCTGACTCTTCTTTGCATTATTTTCATCCGATGTTTACCAACCCAACTAGATATCCTGTCCAGATCACCCTGCAACTGTTTGCAATCCTCTATCGTTTTGATTCTTTTATAAAGCATTATGTCATCTGCAAACAATCTAATTTCAGATAGTAAACAATCAACACAATTATTCTTTAGAATATTGAATAGCAATGGTCCCAATACACTACCCTGTGGCACTCCCATTTTTACTTCCACTTCTTTTGATACTATATTTCCTACCCCAACTTTCTGTTTTCTACCTTTTAAAAATTCTTCTACCCAGCAAATCACTTTCTCATCCACTCCAATAGTTTTTACCTTATTTACTACCATTTTATGGCTCACTCTGTCAAACACCTTTGGACAGATCTAGTGCTACAATATCAATTTGGCCTCCCTTGTCCATTTCATCTGAAATATCTTGCATATAACCCACCAACTGAGACTCGCATGAATATCCTTGCCTGAACCCATGTTGCCTGCTTGAAAACCACAAGAAGGCTAAGTGATTATGTGGAACATTAGTGTGCTTAATAGTCCTGCATTTTACTTCCTGGAATACCAATTGTATCTGATGTTCACTGTAGCATTTTGTCTGAAGGTATCATGTAGATGTTTTAATTCACCAGGTAGACTGTCCTCATCACATATTGCTCACGCCCTGTGGGCGAGAGTAGTGAGTACTGTTTTGCATTGTGCCGGATGGTGAAGACTGAGTCCGTTTAGGTACAGGTCCATGTGTGTTGGCTTGGTAAAAAAAGAATATAACAGAGTTAAAAGACAACAGGGCAGTAGGGAATATTTAAAACATCTAAACAAGGACTTAATAATATCTAAGAAAGTAACTAAAGATGGATTTATGAATAGTATTGTCAGTACAGGGTGACAAATGGCTGATGCATCAAGAAATTACTATGGCTATGTTAGAAAACTAAGGGGAAGGGAGGGTGTTGAGATGCTTATAGATAAGGATGGGGAAGAGGTTATCAAGGATTTGAAAAAGGCTGAGATTTTAAGTAACTGGTTTAGTGATACCATTAGGCACAATGAATCAAAAACAGGTGGGTCTAAATCAGAGAACAAGATTAGCAGCATAGTTAGTAATAAACATACCAGAAAATATGAAATTCATTTTGAGGATATCATGAAAGAACAAAGTAAGCTGAAAAAACATTAAGGGGCTGATGTAGATAACATTAATACAGAGACAGACGTCTTAAAGATAGCAGGATATATCATTGTCACTTATCTTGAAATATTACTTAAATTGAGACCTTATATTTAATGTTTACAACAGGGCTGGAAAAGTGTGATAGTAGTGCTGGAACATAAAGGAGGGGTGAGTAATAGAGTTGAAAATTATAAGCCATTCAGTTTGATATCGGTGGTAGGTAAATTAATGGAAAGATTGAAATGCACTCACATCAGAAATAAATGTGAGAACCATAAGTAGTTTTCAAGTCAGCAACATGGCTTTAGGCAAGGATATTAATGTGAATCTTAATAGGTGGGATATAAGCAAGATATTTCAGAAGAAATGGATAAGGGAGACCAAATTGATAGTGTAGCACTAGGTCTTTGAAAGCCTTTTGTCAGAGTGAACCATAAAATGCTATTAAATAAGATAAGAATTATTGGAGAGAATGAGGAAAGTGGTTTGCTGGGCAGAAATTTTTTTATAAGGTAGGAAATAAAAAGTTAGGGTAGTAAATGCAGTATAAAAAGAAGTGGAAGTAAATATGGGAGTGCTGCAGGGTAGCGTATATGGACCATTGCTATTTATTATTCTAATGAATAATTGTGTTGCTGTTTACTACCTGAAATTAGATTGTTTGCAGATGAGATTATGCTACATAAAAGGATCAAAACGGTAGAGGACTGTAAACAGTTGCAGGGTGATCTGGACAGGATATTTAGTTGGGTTGGTAAACATGGGATGAAGATAAATGCAAAGAAGAGTCAGCTTATTAGATGAACAAATAAAAAACTAAATGTTGATTATGATTATAAGTTGGAGAAAGCAATGCTTGTTATAGACTCGAAATGTAAATACCTTGGCATAACATTTGAAAATTCAACGGGGCAAGATACTTTGGACAGATAGTAGGAAAAGGTTTCAAAATTCAGCACTTGTTAGAGAGAGTGATGAGGGGATATACGAGAAGTAAATGAATTGGATTACAAAACTTGGATTAGACCATTGCTTAGATATGATGGTGTAGTATGGAACCCACATTCTGAGCAACAAATGCAGGAGTTGGAGAGGATTCAAGAAAGGGCTGTTAGATTTGTTTCTGGAAATTACCACAGATATAATTAAAGAGCTGGAATGGGATTCATTGGGAGACAGGAGGATGGTGAAGAGGGTCACGGGAGTGTACAAGGAGTATAGTGGTGATGAGGCATGGAACGAAATTGATGTAAGAATTAAAAGTAATGCATGAAAGGGAATGATGACCATGACCACAAGCTGGCACTCAATTTCAGGCACAAGGGTGTAAGATAATTCTATTTTTTTGGTAATTGGGTCAGTGATAGGAATAAGTTGCCAGGAGAAATGATGAATTATTTACCAAAAATGTTGAAGGAATTTAAAGTTGAAATTTGTAGAGAGCAAATGTAAGTGATTGCAGGAAAGGCGGAAAAGGTGTGTGGGAAAAGTGCCACCGGAGTGTACGCTTCATTGCAATTAAATTTAATTAAATGAATAGCATGTAGCGGTACTGACAGAAGCATTATATGTATCAGAAACAACCACAATTGGGGCATCAGGCATCATGGAGGTGGAAAAAGTTGAGCGCAAAATCCTTAGAAAAATGTTTGGAGCTATATATACAGATGACGTACCGGTATGGATGAAAAGATTAACGAAAGAACTATACGAACATACAGATAGATTGACAGACATGATGACAAGACGTAGATTACAATTCTATGAACAGTTACAGTAAATGAACAGCACTAGAATCACAAAGAGGTTATTTGATGCGGTAAATGGTTTGCTCAGTAAAACCAATTGGTTCGAGGAAATAGAAGAGCACATGAATCCTGCAGGGATCAGCAAGGAAATGTCACGGGAAAGGGGACAATTCAGGAACAAAATTATGAACACAAAATTTAAAATACAGAAGAAAACAGGAACAAAATGGACTGAACAAAAGAAACAGGAACACAGTGAACGTATGAAAAGGTTTTGGGAAGAGAAGAGAAAGAAGACAAAGGCAAACAAAAACTGAATAACCATGAATAATTAAGCAGTTTAAACAGTTCTCAAGGGCAATAATGATTAATAATAATAATAGCATGTACTTGAGTAATGGAGGCAGATTGGTGGCTTTTTTATTTGTGTAACTACTACAATTATTTTAAAAAAGGAAAGATATCCAATTTTAAAAAGTCTTTATTGCATATAGTTATAATAAAGATAAGTTATTTTAGAAATAAATACTGATGCAATTTTGCCAGATGAACAAATCTCATTGTTTACTTATCCTGCCTATTTTTGACAAGAAAGAAACATGTTGATGTTGTTCCAGATAATTTTCTACATGAGTCAGCACATATTCTATCTGCCCTTGTTTACATAAAAAATTAATTTTCAAGTATCTGCCAATTAAAATTTTTTAAATTTTCATTTCAAATGGTTATGCAAGCCACTTCAAGGACAAAGATCAATTTCATAAGTTTTCTAAAGATAATCAAAACATAGAAACAAAATGGATTTACACAGCAACTGTACGTAGGAAGAGTGAGTGTGATGGTGTAAGTGGATTATTTAAACATTATGCCACAAAATTCAACTTTAAGAATGAACTAGCACTGGCTGTTAGAAATGCAGCTTCATTTGTTAATACAGCTAGCAGTATATCAAAAACAACCACACTATATTTACTTGAAACAAAAAATGTTCTAGCTATTAAATCCTGTTAAAAAAGAAAAAAAAAGAAAAAAAGAATGGGGTAATGTAAACCTGTAATTGGTAAATGATTACAATATTATTGGCTGGTTTAGAGTAATGAAGCTTATATGGTAACAGCAGTTGAGAACAATGTTCAGAAATGCAAGTAATAATGAAGATAAAAAAAAAAAACTTTAAGTTATTTCTCTGTCAGTGAGTTTATAGGATGCAAATGGAGGATTGAATATATTACAAGCATTTTTCAATAACTTACTGACATCAAAGTATCATGTCCTCACTATCCTCATAGCATATTTCAGTGGCTAGAAGAATTTAAAAAAAAAAAAGAGAGAGAGAACAAAGATGTATGTCTATTGACAGTAAACTTTTCCATATTTAAGTCACTGTAGCTGATCATATGCAGTATTTACTTTTTAATCTTTTAATCTTTGTACAATAAAAACTTATGTATTGTATACTAGATATTTAAAAAAATTAGTGGCTATACAATACAAAAATCCAACAATATGGTGACTCAACTACATGCTATTAGGACATAATTTATCTGATATGTAGATTTTTTTTTAAATAGATTTTTTTTAAAATAGATTTTTTTTGTTTTTTGTTTTGGCTACTCGAAAATGTGAAATTTTGTGATTATTTAGTGAGCTGTTGTATGAGCCAAATTCACCATGGGCTAGAAATTCATTTATGAGTATGCCTACCCTATGAAGGGTATGGATGGTAATAGTTGTCAAAATGTTCCAAATTCCTTTTGTATGGAAAAAATCTTAAAATTATAAACAAATCACAATTTTTCCATTAAATAAGTATTTTTGTTTTAAGATTTAATATGTGCTTACTTATTGAATGCTCTGTTAAAGTTCATTTCAAAAGCTTGAAAACAAAAGTAATTTCAACCCACTATGGCATATAGTTTTTGAGTTATAGGAATTAAATACATTAAGTATCCCACAATATTTTCAAAATGCATGATTTTTTTTATAGCTAAATCCTTATGAGATATTTCATAACTCCTATACGATTATCCAATGTTCTTTTTTTTTTTCGAAAAAAATGCTGTTGATCAACTGACATAACTTGCCTGATTTTCTTTTTGTGTTATGACCTGGGATGTTCAGTTGAAATGGACACCATTTTATTACAACTGGTATTTCATTTTGTCATATATTTAATAACTTTTCTCCTCAGATCTCGTCATTAAGTGAAAATTTTGCTAGCTACTCATCTCTACATACTTTGCTCTGAACGTTAAAAAAGGTGAAAATGGAACATTTACTTATAATTTAAAATGACTAATGTGCAATGATGTAGCATAGACTGTTATAAAAGTACGAGCAACTAAAATTTACGTTTTATTTAATTACATCTTGCCGACTAAAGAATTCCTTGAACAGCTCTGATTTTATTTGAAAAAGCTATGATTTCGAAGTCTGAAAATGGTCTTTACTGTATAGCGTTCAGTATACTCGCGACGCTGCTTCTGCTGATTTTCTTGCTTGATCATGCACCAAACTAATATAACTGTGATATTTTTGCTTGATGATAGGCATGACTAGATTTATCTTTACGCGCTGCTCTGCCGGTGGATAAGTTTTTACATCAGGACTGCTTGCCTGCGCTCTTCAGCCAAGCTGTGCTCTGATTGGGCGACTATACAATTGCTTACAGATGTGGTCCTGACTTTCTCGCCAGCGACAAGATGATCAGCAGTGAGAAGGGGTCAATTCCGGACTACTAGGAGCGTGATGGCATCTACGTCGAAGTCTGTAACCACGCCACTACACAGAACGTCACGTCCTATGGTCCAAGAATACAAAAGCCATGATTGCCGACATCTACAGGGACTATAACATGGAGGACTACACCACCAGATCACTGATCGTCCGCCTTGTAGGCCTGCAGTACACCTGGCGACTTTCTGATGACATTTATGGACTAAAGGCGGTTCTGTCTGGACTAACCAAGGTGCACAAAACCTACCTTGTACTCGTACAATATGGAGCGCAAGAAGTTGGACAGACCCGTCCTGAAGGTCTTACAAATATACCCTACATCCTTGACGAAGACTTCTGTAAAAAGAAGTTTTTCAGAAAACTCAATGGTCGAGAAAAACAGCAGTGCAGGAAACAGCCTGCCACTACTGACACACCAGCACGTTCTCTGCAGACTACAGCTATACCAGTCATCCAAGGATAGCCGGCAGCAAGTGGTTCAGCAGACGACGTTGCTGATCCACCATCAATAGCACTGCCGGTCTCGCCAGAGTCTCCCGACCCGACGCCGACAGCCACGCCCTCGGCAACAGCAGAGTCGAGTGAAAATAGCGTCGCGGAGGTGTAAGGTCCGGTGTAAGGTCCGGTCCTGTCGCTGACGGCCCGATTCGGAGGCAACCTCGCGAAACTTTTGGCAAGGCTCCACGAGGAAACCTCTGACATCATCCTCGCCTACCCACTAAGTGGCGGCCTGAAGTTCTTACCGCAACACCCAAAGCAGTTGCAAATTTCTAGAGGCAAACAACACGCCCCTCAACAGCTCAAGAAGCCTGCCAAGCTGGTGGTCCGCGGACTTCCAGGAATACCCCGGAGGAAGTGGACGTCGCGGAGTTAATCAGCTGTGGGATAGCCACTCCGGCGGTACACCAGATGCAACTCCGGGAACAGAAGAGCGCCTCCCTCTCTACACGGTGCAGCCGGCGGGAACCATCCCGCGGGAGAAACAACCCACCAAGCTGCTCGGGCACAAAGTCCGGCTCGAGCCCAAGAAGAAACCGCCACTCACATTTACTCAATGCTACCGTTGCAACAGTTTCGGGTACTACGTCCGCGACTGCACTGGGGAGCAGATATGTCTGCGATGTGGAGAGGATCACCGGGTGACGAACTGTCCACAGCTGAGGGATGCAACAAAGTGTTGCAACTGCGGTGCCACCACCCATGGAGACATCTGGGGTGGATGCCCGGCCCACCTACACCTCCGCGAGGAGGAGCTAGCGCATCCCGAGACCACGAACCAACTGCGAAGTGAACCGCGGACCGGGTCACATACGAGGCCCGCTACGGTAGCGACGGGCGCCACCGAAGGTCACAAACGACCACGCAGCTCGGGGCACACACGACTACCGGCCGCCAACCATTCCCGACATGGAGGGTCCCCAAGGCATCCCCCTATCCCGCCAGGAGGACGGCCGCGGCTGCGAGCCATCGAAGGAATGGCTGCCCAAGTTACTGCCGCCATAACGGCAGCTCTCATGGAAACAAACAACCAATAACCATAAGCCACGCCTACAAGACAAACCACGACAAAATCATAAAACTACTTCAAACAATTATATCAGACAACAGTCATATGAAAAATTTCCTGGTACTGTGGAAGCAACTATAGCTGTCTCATCTATACATTTTATGCCTCCGGTTTTGTTTTATAGCTATAAGCCACCATGGTTTTGATACATATGAGGCAAACTGGCTTCTGTTCTCACAAGGTTACAGGTAGCGTGAAATAATGTTCTTCAACCCAATCAGTCAGAAACTTCCGATTATCACCGCCAACTTTGCACTTTAGAGAAAATGTATTTATCCATAATCTATTATTAAGTACACGAATAACGACAGCAAAATCACAATATGCGAGTGATTTACTATACGCTACATAAAATGTTGCTGTTGATCTACCTACAAGTTGAGAGTAATGTGATAAGTAAGTTTGAATTCTTTAAGACACCTAAACCTACCCAACATATTACCACTCGTTTTAGTCCACCATCTTCACGAAACGGACGGAAAGTAGGAACTACCTTTTACTGCAGGAGAGGAGAGAGAGGGGACAGTAAGAAGAGAAGCTTCTCTGCCACCAAAATGGTGACCGTGGGTAGCCTACGCGTTCCGGATTTGGACTACAATCCGCAAATTGCAGTTCTCTATTCTTTATCTTTCTATACTGGTACAGGGAGTTACGCATTAAGAGTTACGAGTTACGCGGTTACTATGCACGTGCCGCAACGTTCTGCGCATGCGCAGAACTCAGTGTGTATGAATTACTGGCAGCAACAGATGGCGACTTGTGTATATGGCTCGATATGAAATTGAAAATAAGAAAACATTAGGATTGTAGCAGTGTACATTTCTCCTAATAAAAAGTTAAATTTAATTATTGATTGTTTACATTATTAATTACTACCGTATACAATACTGTACAAGGTACTGCCTTGTAGATAATGATACAATAACTATGTTTTTTAATGGAGATTTCAATATCAATTTTACATTAGACAAAACCACGAAGGCGTTTGCAGATTTAAGAGATAACTTCAATTTATCTATGTAAATTAATTAACAAATTTCACCCACGAAATCTAATACGAGAATTGATGCAGCTTTCACGACGTACTTGGATCATCTTAAATGTGAAACATATATTTTCTTATAATAATAAACGAATTTGGCGGGAATGCAGCTTTATTTATTTGACAGTCTAAGCTTTCGGCTGTCTTTCCCTAGCATTCGATAGAGATACTATTTACGTCCACATAGCAACAAGCGCCAAGCATCGCAGAGAAATAGGCCGCTAAAATGATTAAAAAAGTTCTTATTCTTTAAAATTTCTGTTGTCTCATTTACTCGGCAGAATGGCAACCATAAGCTTAGATTATCAAATTACTAACGCGGCATTCCTGAAAAATCCAGTTGTCATTAAAAAAGATGGCTGTGAAAGCCTGAGAATTCATTTATTTTATCTTTCAGTTACCACAAACCTTTATCACAGAAGCATATGATACAAATTCATTAAATGCAACAGAATTAGAATAATAATAACAGTAATAAATAGTTATATAGATTCATATTAATAACAATAATGATTGTAATCATCATCATACCATTCATAAATATCTACACACGATGTTAAAATAGTTTTTATTTGTGCCAAAAAATAAAAATCTTATTTCGCTGATGGCTCTCGCATAATATTGAGAGAAAAATTATCAGATAATTTTGCCCAAGTTTTTTTTTGGTGTCATTAGTCTCTCAACTGGTTTGATGCAGTCCTATCCACTCCTATGTTGCGCTAACATCTTTACCTCAGCATACCCCTTACAACTTACATCTTAAATTATCTTCTTCATAAATTCTAATCATTGTCTTCCTCTACAGTTCTTTCCTTTGACTGTACCCCTAAACAAAAAATGCAGAATAAGGATCGATTTAATACTTTATTCTCTATATTCTAATATTCTAGTCTCTCTGATAATCTGGCGAAGAGTGCCTTAACTTTTTAATCGAATTAAAATGAGGAGGATCTCAATTCGATTGTATATATATTTGATGTATATTTTGCTATATCTTCGTCAGTTATGATTCAATTTAATGAATCTTTTTTTAATGAATACTCCTCTCCTTCTTTCCAACCCCTAAATTTTTGTCATGGTCTTCACTCAAAACTACAGTTTCTATTTGGTTCTGAAGGAGCTTCGTGCATGTATACATTAAAACAAACAAAACAATTCTGTCCAAATTTGGTTTTCGAAGGCCCACCTACTTTCCCCTTCTACCCCCATCCCTCCTAATTTACAATGTTCCTAATAGAAACCCACAGTTTTTATAAGATTTCGATGGAACTTTGCACACGTATACTTCAAAACAAAGAGAAACATATCGTCTACTTTTTGTTTATAAAACCCAAAGCTTACCCCATTTAATTTTTATAAATGATTTTCATACAAAGCTACAGCATTGTACACATTTACTTTAAAGAAAGGGAAAAATACTATCCACATAAGTTTTACAAAATCAAACTACTCTCCCCCTTTACACCCCATTAATTATTTTCTTTACATACCCACAGTTTTTATCCGAAATCAATGGAACTCTGAACATGTACACTCTAAATCAAATAGACAAAGACTGTGTACATTTGGTATACATGAGTAAAAGGCCAACCCCTCTTCCCTTTTCCCTATTCCTTTGAAGTTTCTTTACAGAAACCCACGCTTTGAAATTCTGTCAAAATCAATTAAGCTGTTTTCAAGTTATGTCAGAATATTAATAAAATAAATGTTACAACATGTAGGTCAAATTGTAACTAGAACCTGAAGCTTTCACGTTTGAAGACCCACTAAAAATCTATATTTTCTGCCTGATGCCGGAACAGACAGATATATTCCAGATACAGATTTATGTATGTATGACCATGACCCCAAGCTGGCACCCGATTTAAGACACAAGGGTGTGGGAAGATTATTTTTTTTAGGTAAGGGTGTCAGTGATTGGAATAAGTTACCTTGGGAAATGATAAATAATTTACCAAAAACGTTGAAAGAATTTAAAGTTAAGATTTGTAGAGGGCAAATGTAGGTGGGTGCAAGAAAGGGGCAGGATGGGTGTGCAGGCAAGTTGCCACCAGAGTGAGTGTTCCACTTCAATTAAATTAAATCGAATATTAATCCCCGGATATTACATGTTTCGATTATCGAGCAACAACATTAACATATGTTGTGATGAGGTTTAAATGCAGCGTGGACCACTGACATTCATTATCACAGCATACAGTTCACCCCGTTCTGAGATTTGTTGGGGTATATCCATGTTTAGTTTACTTCTGGAAATGACTGGTGCCAAGTTAATGAAACTCGGTACATAATATACACATCGGGAATACAGAAATAATGTACAGGTAAATATATCCCAAATTGACCGGACAACGCCACGTACTATGCTAGTATAAAGATAAATTGAAATATCGAAACCTGAAACCTTGATCCGAAAACTCGGAATTCTGATATCCATGTTCTATTGGTTTCATGCCAATATTTAATGAGGTCTCAACTTGATCTATTATGTTAAGATTAGATCGCAGTACCATTGTCAAAATCACCTGACGAAGATATGTGTCTCCGCTCACATAATAACTCGAGCTGAGTCGTAGTTAATTTATCAAACCGCAAGCTGTTCAAGAGGTCAATGAGCTCAATATCATAGCATTGTCGCATGTTTATTGTTAAACTAACTTAGTACACAATTCGAAGGATGGTTGCATCTACCCGAAGGAGGTATACTAAGCTACTGTATCAGAGGTAGGACAGCCAGTTCTTTTCCTCTTGGAACACGGAACGACTTAGATTAGCCCATATGATCAAACACAACTCGTAAATATTCCTGCCACCAGCGGGATTTGAACCCAGGACTGGAACCAGAATTTTTTGAAAGCAAGCGCCTTAACCAATGAGCTACTAGAAACTTCGTAAAATTAGATCTGCTGTTACATATTTAAAATGCAAAACAAACTATGATAAAAATTTAACAATAAAATAATTGTTTCAAAAAATATAAACTGCATTCAAAAAACACACTAAAATTTGAAATAACTTTATACCATGCTTAGAAGAAAATTAATCTAAATCGCCAATATTTTGCACTACTTTTATTGAAATTTATACATTAATCAGTTATTTTTGGAGTTGGTGCTAGCCAAAACAAAAATAAGTCAATAATAAGTAATGACAATAATATGTAAGAAATCATGTTACTACTTACCTATGATTAATGCTAGAAACATGCTTCAACAAAATTGAAACATACAGCTGATACGGTGATATTAAACTAACTTCAAAGCTTTTACCGCATGATACAAACCAATATAACGCCAGAGATATGCCTCAACCATCAACGAGGCCGATCCGCCGATTAAAATCATGGAGGAAGGAATATATGGAGACGACGCAAGGGACCTTCACCACACACTGGAGTGGAACCGGGTAGAGAGAAGTGGGGTGGGGAGGCCGCCATATTGCTAGGTCGGAGAAACACGGGAAATGGCACAAAAACCTCAAGGAAATCATAATACAACCGTGGCACCGCAATTTGATGATGGATTATTATGTAACTCGACGAGACACATAAAAAATGAAGAATAAAATGTTTTGATATCGTGCTTAGTTCTCGAGATATACTGTCTCAAAAGTTACGTGTTTTGGGTTGAAATTCAGAAGAAAAATTTCACCAAAGTTAAATTTGACGATAAATTCTTATGTAACACGACGATACAAATCGAAAATAAAGAATAAAATTTTTCGATATCTCACGTAGTTCGCGAGATATAATGTCTCCAAATTGAGTTTGTTAGGTTATGATGCGGACTGACCAAAAGATAATTTTGCTGCACTTGTGGTTAGGTTAAAACGCGGCCTGGACCAGAATTAAAATGTCACCAAAGTCACAAGGATGATTGGAAACCACTATCAAGCCATTTTATAAATGCGTCTACGTGGCGTATAGCCGTGTCTAGTTGTATTTTTCGTTTTGCAACTGTTTTCGTATAACATTTATCTTTGTAAGAACGTCATTCCATACGAGAGAGCAACTACAAATCAATAGGTAGTTATTTCCTTTTCTATAGAGTGGCATTCACTAGCCACTGTTTTATTTTCTGCTAAATTCCTCAAAGCATCAAATATATTTCTTGGTTGGTATTTAAAGGCCACCAATTCTACCCTGCATTCCTATCTAGTTTCAGAAAGTGGTTTTAGCGGAAAGGATTTTGCATGAACTTTTAAAATAGCCCACTTATAACTCGATTCGGCAGAAAGGCGATCCTGCATCTCCTAGGATGAGATTCCAGCTAGACTCCCACAGGATAACAAATAAGCAGGTGGATTAATTTGAGGTATACGTTTCTGGACACCAGTTATTTATCCTCGCATATTGGCTTCATTATCATATCCTTGGGATCTGCAGCTTTGCAATGACATACCCAGCTGTACTAGCGCTGCAATTATATAATTAATGAAACCCTCAGCTTTGGAATTTTCGACAGCTAAGTTAAAATGTTCTTCAACGTCAGCTGTATTTGTATTAAAAATTTTATAATAATTGACAACTGCTTAACACGAGAAACATCACAAGTACAATCAAAAATAATTTAGTAATATTTATTCTTTACTATTTTGTCAACAATTTGAGTCTTCAAGAGACTTGCCATTAATTGTATCAGCTCATTTTGATTTTTTTTTTTTTTGAGGTAATGATCATTAATCGTCTTGTCCGTATTTTTTTTTTTTTTTTTTAGGCGAAGTCGTAGCATTGGATCAAATCGGGATATTAACTACACTAAATCTATAAAGTTGCAGCTAGTCCACTTGAATCTGAAACAGAAAATAATTTCTCTCTATGACCTCTGAAAGCCTAATTGTGAGATGTTAAAAAAAATTACAATTGCCAGCAGGCTTCCTAAACTGTCTCTCCAATGGTGCCTTTTTTGAGTCAGGGCTCTTGGTTTACTTTTTGACGGCGCGGTCTGGTATCGGGCTGTTGAATGTGAAGCATATGGAGGGAGTTTGGAAATTTACACTTCTTGACGACCAAATGATGTATTCTTGTTATTGATTGCCTTAAAAAGTATCTTTTATTCATCCTCACGTCCATGTTCATCAGATGATCGTAATATGTAGATTGTTCCATTCTAAAACATTCGTAAAAATTCGTTTCATTATCCATCAGATGCTGTGACAAACTTAGCACTCTATGTTTGGTGTGTTTTGGAATGGCAAAAATAAAGTACATTATATAGAAAAAGATTACACTTATCTGCATACACATTTTTCATTACTTCTAGATTTGATCTAATGTCTCAGATGGTTACGGCGTGCAATTGTGGTACGTTAGATCCCTGGTTCTGGCTTAAGATTGATCTTTACTTCTGTAAAGGCATTGATTTGTTAATGCGAAGATGCTAGGACACTGCGTTGTTGGAATTCTACCTTTAACTGTAGGTCTCCTATTCCTGGTAGGATTACCAGCATAAAATAGGAGGATACGATAAATGTGCATTGTGCAGCTGGTAAGAAACTCTGTGACTAAGTATTTAAGACCACAAAGAATATAATGGTCTCCTTCTTTATTAAGAAAAACTATGGATCAAATCGAAACTCAAACAAAACACCACGTCTAGTGCGAACTGATTGACGTTTGACGTTTCATTGCAATTGAGTTCAGAAACGCGAGAATCTTTCAGTCTAGTATTGCGCGAGAAAGACTTTTAAGGGTGGTTTGTTAAGACTGCATTTGGATACTATTTTTGTAAGTAAAAGATCAACCAGTGAGGTGATAAGGTGAGTAAGGTAAAGAAAATATTTTAACCTACTTTATTACTTTCGTAGATTATAAAGTACCCCTAAGCAAAATAAAGAACACACTATACTAATATTTTAAACGGAAAGTAACTCTGTCTCTCTATTTGTTACGTTTCTTGGGCTAAACGGCTAATCCGATCGTGATAAAATTTGACAAGGAGATGCTATTTGACATAAGGATGGACATAGGATACTATTTTCTGTATAGATAATACATATTATCATTAAATTATGAAAACTATCTGAACTATAACGTCTCTGTAATGCGAGACTACGATGAGGTCTGGTAGCGTAGTGGTTAAGGAACTTGCTTTTTTTTTAAAGAAATTTCCCGAGAGGCTTCAGGTTCAAACCCCGTTGGGGGCAAAACTTTTTAAGAATTGATTTTCATAGTTTGAGCCAAGCCTAGGATTTTGTAGTAAGGATATCACGTTGAAATGTAGGTCCCATAAATTCAGGGCTGGAATGCGTGGCAAATCGTAGGCGGTAGAAGAGTGCCTTAAGCGTTTACTTTATTCACGGTATACGGGTTCCAAAGGCTGTGTCTGAACAAAACTAATAATGTTAAATATGCGAAAGTAAGTTTCCGTCTTTTTGTTACATTTTGATGACAATATGTGTACACCGATGACAAGGAATTTCTATGTATCTTTAGAAAGGAAATGGGATACTTTTCATCGGTATGAATAACAGTTTTAATCATGAAACAGGTTCGACGGTAGAATGGTATATCGATGACGTTCCCGTTATATTATGCCGACTCGGTGTTGTTTGGGACGTACCTTAGTTTACTTTCAGGTTTGTATATCCAATTCTAGCAATCAAATTCTAAGCCCACGCGTACGAAGTCGCGGGTAACAGCTAGTACTCTATAACAGAGTATGGTTGGAAACCCTGGCTGTGACTCCCAACTCACTTTTAGGGAAACAACCAAATAAAATCGTTAAAGGAGACTGCAGACAGTAGGAACAAGTTTGTCACACAGCCCAGTTACTGACAAATGTGAACACAGGAATGGTGAGCCATCACTCGGCCGGCTGTCGGTGCGGTGGCGGTGCAGAGTAGTACCGGTCAAGTGTGACTCGATCTTCCGGCGTAAAGTGACAAGACTTGATGAAAGAAATTAAATACGGTAATTGCCCGAGCGTGAATCTTAAACACTTGAAAGTAACAAAACTGAGCGTTCAAGTAGGTTTTCTAATATGTGAGGCGTGAGATTCAAATAGTAATGAATTTTTCTAGTCTTTTTTACAGTTAAATCACAAAAAATATTATTATATTATTAATTTTGATACCGTTAATCTTACTTTTTATGTAAATGTGATACTGAATAAATCTAAATGACAAATTTTGTTTAGCTACTTATTAATATATACTTTACTATCAATATCACTAATAGCTAAAGATAAAATATATTTTTAAAAATATAAACTATTTTATTCACGGGTTGTTGCGCGAGGCCCTCCAAGAGCGAGACCCCGGGCGACTGTCCTGTTCGCCATCCCCTAAGGCCGCCTCTGTCTGTGAAACATGTTTCTTTTACCTCGAAATTATTATAATTACTCAGTTCCTCGGAACATATAAGTAATACAATATTTTCGCCGAATTTAATCTTGACCATAATTATGCTCTCAAAATTTGAAAACAATATCCAGATTACAGCCGTGGTGTTTACGTGATGCGATTTCAAAATTTCAGACAAACGCAGCTCGCTTACAAATTTATAATATTATGGAAAGTTACCTGACATCTGATGAAGAGCCGGCTGTCGAACCTTCGTGTCCTACAACACGATAGAGCTCGAAACCTGAGAAGATTACTTAGTAGTTTGATAAATTTTTATATAATTTACGGTTAATACTTAAAGTTTGAGCCTTTCCTCCAGTTTAAAGAATTACTACGTATTACATGTCAGGTTTTAGCTTAACATTCAATAAACAGTAATTTAAATTATTTTTCAAGAGATCTTGGAATTAGTATTTGTATTAGTATCGAAAAAATTCATGCCAGTAGCCGTAATTATACGATAGATGTATTTTAAAATTATTATTAAGTAGTTATTGTATGTTTTTATATAATTTTTACGTGAAATTTTAATTTATTATTTAATGAAATTTTATATTTTCTATGAAATGTAAAATATAATCAACGACTAGATGCCATACTATTTTAGAGGTTAATTATTTATAAGCACGTTTTTTTAGTTATTTTCTTAAAGATCAAAAATGTTACGGTATTTTACGTATTTAGTCATTTGTCTTGTAACTAAGATTACACAACCTTTTTTACTTTATTTATTGGTTTATGTATCTCCATTAACATAATATTTTATCAGAGTTTTAATTTTGTGGTTCTTAAAAGAAATTATATCTCAGGTCAAAATACAGCCTGTTATATAGAAGAGATGAATTACTATAAAGTTATTCAAATGGATAGTATTGTATAATCTGTACTTGATGGTGGATTTGAATCTAATATCAATAGTTTAATTAACTTTGAACCAATTGTACATTTTTCGACATTAATGGGGAACGCAATGTTAAAAATGATGTATCGATCATTAATTTTGACGAAATAAGTATTAAGGTAAGTATATGGCGTACTGACAAATAAAAAGAAACTCCTTTGAGAAATAATATATATATGAAGATGTATAATATCGTCTTATATTTAACTAGTTTAGAGGTACCCAAAGTTTTTCTTACCATGCCCTCCCCTTCCCTCTTCCGTCAAAAGAAAATTTTACCGCCTTCCCCCACCACAATTTTACTATTAAAAAATTAATGCTTACGTCTCAGCGCTATCAATGACCTCTCGAAGAAAATTCACTTTGTATTTGTTGTTAGAATAAAGGTTTTAAACTCTAAGAGGCGGCGAAGGAAACTTAATAAATTTTCAAGTGTGCCCCGCTGGGGGGGAGGGAGTACGCACCTGCCAGTTTGGGAACCTCTAGTAGCTACTTGCAGATGGTTATGAAAGGGGGTATTCTTTTCCATCTCAGATAGCACTCTGTTGTAATTATCTGTGCTAGCACATCTCTGGCCTTAGTTACTGGGCACGTTTGATATGGTTTAAACTTTAAGAGTATTTTCGCACTTATGTAGTTGCAGAGAATTTCTACAGGGGTTTCAATAGCTCCTACTAAGAGTGGTAAGGGTAATGGGTATAGGATGAATCGCACCTAAAATAGCGCAGTGCTTTGTACTGAGTCTTATCTAAGTGAAAGAGTAATGTTTTTGTTGCAGAGCAGACTTTTATAGCAGAGGAAATAAAAATCGTGTATTAACCGTTCCAAATCCCTGTAGATGAACAGGAAGGAGTTTCATAGGATCTGCTCCCCACCAGAAACAGCTAGCTAAGTGGAACAAATTAATCACTTTCTCACATACGTTTATTTTGTATGTGGAATACAAGTAAGTTTGTGACCTATTTGAAACTTTTATAAATGGAAGTGATTTTCCATGTCTTCTCTAGTCAGTTATACTCGTGTGACTAAGGTGCGAGGTGATACTAGGAATGAACTCTTCTCAGATGGTAATCAAGGTAAACTAGCACAGAAACAAATAAATAAAAAACTATATTTGAAAATGGGAAAATTCTGAAAACTTATTTCCACCATAACAGAAGTAATTCAGAAAACTCTCAGTAAAAAAGTTAAACGAAATTTGTCTGTGATACATGACATGGAATAAGTCGCCTGCTCCGTTCTCTCTGTTGCGGCAACGTGATAATACCCAGCGGCTAACTAGCTGTTTGCTAGTGGTGGAAGAAAGTTTCATGATTAGGAATTACACAACAGGGTGGGAGGGGTGGTGGAGCACAATTCACAATCACAAGATCATCCAAAAAAGTTCTGGGTGTATATAGAGTGAAGCATACGACATTGTTGATGGCGATGGGGACGTTAAGCCGGTTAGTCCTTTTGTGACCCTCGGAAGATTAGGCCAGAATGGGCCGACATCGGGTGTCGCCGTCTCCCTTCTTTCATTCATTCACAAAACAACACACACACAGTTCACACTAACCCATGCAAAACAAAACACGTAAATACACTTCCGTCCCTGGGAAAGTCATAAGAAAACCACCTCAGTTTACAAAGTAGCCAGCTATTTAAGCGATGAAGAGAAAAAAAGACAGTAGTAAGGCAATCATTTCACCATGCTTGTCTTTGGAAGACCTACTAGATGGATGTAGTAAAATTAAATAATACTATTTACAGATATAGTATACAAGAAGTGCGTCCTTAGGATCACACAAGAGAAGTAAACGGAAGTGTTGTATGACAAAAGGCTGTACCTAGTAAAATTTAAAAATTACTATTGCTTTCGGTTAAAAGATTGTTGCTAGGAATGAAACTTTAAGAACAATAAAGCTTCTCTGACAGGAAAACATCAGACGATTATCACATACAAGAGAAAAAAGTATACTAAGATGTATAAATATCATACAAGAATTCTCCATACCACTAAATTATTATTATTATTTTACAATGTATATGCATCTACGAATAGTTGTGAAGTAATTATGGTTGTTGTGTAACATATTTGGTCACTCAGTGACGATGCTTACGTGATACGTTTCCGTTACACTGTTAAACAAAATCACACCCAATTTAACAAGCCACAAGAAGTTTTGATTCAAGTAAGTTATGTCCATCAGAACTTAACAGTTTTCAATAAGTAACAAGGGGGAAGCCAATCTCACCAACAACGTGCGGTATGTTGCACGGCGTTTGTTGATGGAGGTATTAGTGATGTTAATGTCCACGTCTTGTGTATAAATGACTCCTAAAACGGAGGATTATTCGCTGTACCGAATGGTATACGTGGAGAGTCTCCTGTTTGCCATTGCATTGAGACCAGCATCGTACAGGTGAGAGCTGTGCGCCGATGCGCGCGCTGCCGCCAGCGTGGCGTGGCGTGCTGGTGTGTTGCCTACCCAGCTGGGCGGCAGTCGCGATGCGCGCCTCCGCTGGGCGGCTGTGGCGAGGCCCCGCGCTGCCCCTCTGCCTACTGCTGCTCGCCCCCGCCACCGCGCCGCATACGCCTCCGCCACCTGCCGGTAAGCAATGATCCGTCACAATTTGCCAAAAAAATTATGTTCCGATTGTTTTCGGATTTAGTAACTATCTGACTGATATTGTTGATAAAGAATGAATTAAAGAAATCTCAGTTTGTTGAATAGAATCTGATTTTTACATTCCCCCTCATATTAATTTATCTTATTACTACGGTATAGGTTAACTGATTAATTGAACATGCACATTTGCTATCCTTAATTTTGCAGCTGCACCACAAAAATTATTTCTGATATAATTCTTAAAGATCTGGAGATTTCCTTGTGATGGTTATACAGAACTACAGGTTTTTATTTTTCGAGTAGTGGACTCTGAAAGCAAGTTAAACTGATAGGAATGCATCGATTAAAAATATTAAACTAAATACAAAAAATAACTATTAATTCATATTTGGCAGTAATTTCATTTTCCATATTCTAGCAATTTTACTCCAGATGTCAACAGGATCAGTGTCTTGAAGCAGCACATGTCTTGTACTTTGCTCTTTTTGATCATAAATTATATTATTTGAAACTGATTGCTGGATTATTTCGTAGAACATTCGATGGATACATAATGTGTGTTATGTCTGTCTTGCGGAAACAAATATTCAGTTTTCGTTCAGATCGTCTTCTTTACTCTAATTCTATTCATGGTTGTTCTCATCTTCTTTATTCTCTATATAAAACGTACTACTCTGGAAGTTTTCAAATCCTATCTTCTTGTTACCCGCAGCTGACAATTAGCTACCAATTATTTACCAACTGCTCTCATCCTACATCTTTCTGCTACAGTGATATCGATCATAGCTTTGGTTTTTAAAAACTGATACGCGTTATATTATTCACAGGTATAATAAATGTATATTTGTAAGTTGAAGTTAATTTTAAGAATTTTATATTCTTTCACTCATATTAGTATTCAGTCATTAATTCATTAAGAAATAGGGTCCCAAGTAAATCAACACTTATTTTTGGTTTTTATTCTATATGTTTCATATATGTTTCAAGATTTTTGCACTACTGGTATTAGTGTATTTTCTTTATTAGTATTAGTATTCGTATGATGACTTGCAGTTCACTGTCAGATCTCATATTTTAATATACGAAATTGATACCATGAGCTTTTTCGCATACCAGTGAAAAATGCTTTATCGTAAGATATACTGTACGTCCCAACTCCTGCTTTCAAATTTGGACACGTGCATACCTTCAATGATCTTAATTGCTTACTTATTCATACTATTTGGTTATTAAATGTTGTAGCAGCTTCTCTTTCTTTTTCTGCATTCTTCTGGTTTAATCATTGTTATAAGAATATGTACATTTTCTGATGTTATAATCAGTCTACTGGAATTTTTTGCTGAAATAAATTTTTGAGCCAAATATTTGACCAGATGTACTTAAGTGGAAATGATTAAAATTGGCAGATGGGTTTCTTGAAAATCTCGAAAAATCTTTGTGTTTTCTTTTTAAATATAGGCGTGAACAGGGTAACTCGTTGAGTGTGGTTGTAGGTTTGAAGAGAATGAGCAAAGAATTTGATAGTAATTGACTTTATGTTTCAACTGGCCTAACACCCGGCCTTGTACAGACTGACTGGGTTGATTTACGCAATATATAATATTTAATCGCCCAGTGGAAACATGTGTATCAAGTTCCATCAAAATTTTCTCAGCGGGACGTAAAACCGTAGACTCACCCTCATGCAGTCAAAAATAGGGTAAGTTGGGAGTGATTTACCCCTACAGTATATTTAGATGTATTTTTATAAAAAAATAAATATTAAATGTTTCATACAGTGAAAAAAAACGAACAAAGAAAAAATTACTGATATTATCATACCTGCTGGCTTTACATAAATGATGATCTATTACTACGAACGAAAAAGTACCCTACGTATCATATTTCTTCCATGTCCTAACTGAAGACTTCTCTTTGCAAGCTTACTGAAAGAAAAGAAATATAAAAGTTAAAAAATTAACTTGATTCTCTTCATTTCTAAGAAAATAAATTTGCAAAAAAACTGGTTTATGGGGAATAAAGATCCGATCTGGTGATACATTTTTCCTTATATATTAAATGTTTTTAAAAAATTTCTTCCATAATGATTTGTAATTATTTTTGTCGTTCCAAACGAAGCCATTAGAAAGCAGTAATTAAATTTTTGAATTTTTCTCTAGAAAAATTTAGATTCTTGGTTTGCGCCCAACATGACCGATGCTCGACCTTACCCCACATATTGTGAAATCTTAAACACTTTCACGGTTTTACTATTTTTAATGCTGACTTTAACAGAAGAATTCCAACTTAATTTTTTATTTAGCATTCACGATTCAGAAAAACTTTTTATAAATCTCATACGCTCAAAAAAGCAAATTTAGTTAATTACTTCCTCTGACTGATATATCTACCGCTTTCGAAAATGTTTATGTTAGATTCTTATTCACGGATATACTTTTGGTTTTTAAAAATACTTATATTCTTACGTCAGGGAGAAAATAATTCCAAACATTAGTTCAACTTAACAAAATAAAGTTCAACCAAAGATTTAAACACCAATATATTCCTTGTAACACAATGAAACGCAAAACACATTTCGCAGTTGAAGATAGAAGTTAGGCTCAATAGCACTTGTCGGAATAAAACATATCTTAAAACCTTACTCGCCACCTCTATAACATATGGTGTGAATATGACCTTAATAGATTCCGTAGTTTACATTCTCTTATAGGATTTTGTACATAAATTTAAATATGGACAAGTTTGAATAGTTGTATGCCCAAAAATTTACTTAAAATCTAGCAGTAATTTATTTCAGATGTCTTCTTATTGTAGAAACTAGTTTAGGTAGTATTAGATAAAGACAAATTAATTTCAGATTATTCGGTTGAAACGATTTTAGTTCAACGTGTTCAACGTGATTCAATGGTACTGTTAACGGGAATATTATGAGCAGCTAGCAAAATTGCTCTTTCTCTATTAAATTGACACTTTCACGTGGATGTCGCGCTGTTAAATTACTGACCAGTTTCCAATATTAATCCATATTTTCTTTTGCAGTTGACCACCTATTTCTCGTTTATTTCGTAACCGAAAAGGGGAGCACAAATAATATTTAACTTTTAGAAAACCCATGATACAAGTAATATATATATGATTTAGGTGGTGAAAATTTTTCAAATTGTACCTTTTTTTTGGCTGAGTAGCAAAACATATATTTAAGCTCGCTTTGGTATACGTAAACAAAATCCATATATGATATGAAATAAAAGACGGGGAGAAATTGAAAAAAAGACTTGGCGCATGAGCTTTAGAACTAGTAGTAAAAAATATGACCGGTACTGGTCATTGCGGGCATGTGTCGGTCGTAATATTTGCTAAGATGGAAAAGATAGACGAGAACAGGAAGGGATTTTTTTTACTGAAATGTCCTATTTTTATCGTTATCGCAGTCTAGAAATCCGTTGGACTGTTTTTCAGATGGGCCTTTGCGAGGCGTATTTTCTTGATAGTTTTAGCTTTGTTTCCATCTGTATAATTAATTTTCCATTGCCAGTTTATTATTAACTTGGTCTTTGCAATCTCGAAAGCCTTTCTCTTTGGCCGAGTTCATTGAGACGAGCTGAAGGTTTTTGTTATTCGTTACTGTGTTCGATGTTTAGATTTTTATTGATGCAAGGAATTTTTGTCATCTGGGACTTGGCCAGCAGGGTCGGAACCAGGTTTCACACTCTCCCTTATTTCATCTCTCAGCCACAACACAAGCAACACGCTACGCTGAATACACACATCATCAGAGTCATCCACACGTAATCTTCGTGAGTAAATCGCATTCGAAAAACCACCACTGTTGCATCTTTCTGGAACGTTGCTAAGAATGGAAAACACTGTCCATATTAACAGCCGATACCTGGAAACCGGGTGCGACATAACTCCGCATTCCGCCTTGATCGCCTTGATTGCTTTGATCACCTTTTCTCGATTAGGATAGTCGTTCTGAAATTGTATTAAGAAACGATTGATAACTAAATTGTTCTCTATAATTTATTAATCTGAATTCCATTTTTGATGGTAAGTTAAGCCTGTTTCATTTATTATATCAGAATACCTTTTGAATAAAGATAACGACTTTTCTGAAGATACTATTAAAATTTGAAATGTTTCTAGAAAGATTAATTTCAAGTATACAATAATTAATCTACACTGCCTGACAAAAAAGTGCATCTTACAGAAGGGGTGGAGGAAACGAATTAAAACTCACGAGTTTGAGAGGGTATGTGATGTTATTTCAGTAATTACAATATCGAGTCAAATTTACGAAGAATTGGGCAGTATGAGCCCACTTACCAGTAGGACGCTGAATCTCCTCGGACCTGGATGCATACACTGATTCGGTTAAAGGGTTTACGCCTCTTGACGTAACATGACCCACAACTGTTGTAACTGGTTCTTGATATCTTCGATACTGTCAATGGAACGAAGTTGACGGCCGAGCTGGCCTCACATATGTTTTATCAGGATATATATGTGGGCGATCTTGCAGGCCACGGGACTGTCTTAACATCACGCAGAAAGTTCACAGAGACTCAAGCAGTGTGTGCACGAGGATTGTTCTGTTGCATAATGGTACCACGATACATCGCATGAGAGTTAACACTTCAGGACGCCGGATGTACGTGGCGTGCCGTTATTCTACCAATCTCTCAATCACTCTGAAGTCATACCGGATGGCTCTCCACACTATGACTCTAGGAATAATACTACTGTGCTTCTCCAAAACATCGGAAGGAAGGGACCTCTCCTCAGGTCGCCACCATATTCGCTGACGAAGGTAATCCATTTAGCGCAGAATTACGATTCATCGGTGAACACAATGCGACGTGATTCATCAGCAGTTCATGCTTCCCGGTCACGCCGCCACTCCAGACGCAACCGTGTGTGTTGTAGTGTTAACGGCAGCCTACGCTTCGGACGGTATTCTTCAGTGCTGCTCCCGCTAGTTTCCGACCAACGGTACGGGATGGCACAGAATGTTCCATAGATTCCATTTCATCTTCTGAAATTGCAGACGCACATCTGAAGGGGTTGCAATGTACTTTGTGCACAATATCCTTCCTTGTGGTGATCAGACGCGGTCGAACTGAACCTTGAAGAAAAGTATGCCTGCCCTCACGTCATATTGCAGTCTAACATTATGCCACTGTCACATCAAAATGCTCCACAAATTGGGATATTTCATGATTCGACCGGCCGGCCAAATGGAGACCTACCATGAGGCCACTTTCAAATTCTAGTGCCGTTTCACACAACTAACCGAAATCCCCCTATTCTTCACAGTGATTACTCAATATCTGAAGTGGTTCACGTCCCTTATATACCCTCCCATGCCTGGGAACAACAATAAACACAAATAATACTAATACACTCTTGTGGAAGTTCTACCTGCCGTAGAGAATCGCAAATTTAATAATTTACATACCTGCCTATGGTGTTTATGTGCACGGAGTTGCATTCGCATCCGACCATTGTTTGGCGGACAGAAGACGTCGTTTTCGTTTGAATTTGTTGGAGATTATGCGGAAATCTTTAATTTACGAGTGCAACGAAATACTTCTTCCGCCAACCTATTTAGGTCGCAATGACAGGAGGGATAAGATTCGAGAAATAAGATGCCGTACTGATTCATTTATGTATTCCTTGTTTCCTGGTTCTGTTCGAGATTGGAATGAACAGAATTAGGATTGGCGCTTAGCACCCTCTGCCACCCACAGTATTTGTGATTTGCAGAGTATAGATGTACATGTAGATGTAGACCATATCTTGTGGGTGCTTCAATTATTTTGTCCGCAAGTATTTTATTTAATAATCTATTAAATTTCAAGGCTCTACACAAATTTTTGAAATTGGAATGATTCACAATTCTTAAACTGAATATTTATTTTTATCATAATATACAAACGTTTTAAAAATGTTTTTTTTTTTCATATAGCAATAAAATAATTTTCTGAACGTTATGACTGCGTACTTCACAAAACAAATGATGCTGGAAAGATTTAGATATTCCGCTCCAGTTTCATTCGAAATCCAATCTACGAATTTCGTTCTTCGTTGTCTCTGTTAAAATATGTCTAATGTAAGGGGATTCAAGTTAATGAATTCCAATTATGTGCTCCGTCGACGTTACGAGCGAAGTTCGCTGGTATCTTGTTAACTTCTTTGTTTATTAAATTACTGCGAAGTCAAAAGAGACGTTCGCTGTAGTATTAAAGGTAAACGTCTCTTCGTCCCTTCATTACAAGTAAGCAAAACATCTCTGGTCAAAGCAAGAAAGATTGAATACCTGAGACCATACATCTGTACATGGTACACAGAAAATGAAGTAAATGTGTCGAAACTGTCTGCCTGAAACGATTGTTTCATTTATTTAAAATAAGAAAGGCAAGATTTTTTATTATTGGAGCCTGAAATGGATTGGGGATTCAATATCTGAAAGTGAGTACGCTGCATTCGTAGTGTCGACGATACATAGGTTGTACTAAGTTCAGAATAATTTATTAATCTTTTTCTTGAACTTATCTTCCGAAAAGCAAATATGAAATTTAATTTAACATTACTCTGAATGTATCTGTATCAGACCTGGAAGGAAACTATTATCAGTGAAATCGTATTAAATATTCGCTATTCCAGACAGAACGTATATCTACGCATACTTTACAAACATCTCTGTGTGGAAATTTAAAGCTTCTTTGCGTTACGTACAGAAATCTATTTTTTCGCAATAAATCAAAGTTTTAATGAAATAGCTGATTTTTTTTTTTTTTTAAATCATTAACCAAATAACTTTTGCTTCGGTATACCAGTATTTCTTCTAGTAATCTTTGTAATGTAATAATAATTTTACTCTCATTCATTGAAGACTATTTGCTTTCAACTTACTTGTGGAATGCAGAGTAAGCAAAGACGTTAACTATCATTTCAGATATACTGTTTGTGTGGTTATAATTCCTTCCATTCGAACCACTCATATGTTTGATTATCGTTGAATGCAAATATTTTTTCATATGATATACAATTAGAAAACATTTACGTAAGTAAAAAATAAATGACATCACTGGTCGGGAGGCTCCGGAGGATAGATCGGCCTCCGAGTTATAGTGTTTCGATTTGCCGCGCATGCGCCTCTGTAGTGGGTACCATAATCGTAATCTTACCAGGTAGGACCAGCAGTTTTACGTGAAATCATTACCAGCACAGTATTTATGTTTAGTAAAAAATTTAAATTATTCTATTAGATGCATTATCCGATTGCTTCCATCACCCAACCTCCAAAAAGTTTTTGACAGTACTCTGAATGTATCTTGAAAATTCAACGGAAATTGTAACAGAATAGAACTCAATGAAGAAATTAAACGATTTGTAGCGTCACTGCAATTTCTTAGCAATGCTAATATTATCAATGATTAAAAGTAGAAATAAACAAAAAGTTTTAAAATCATGTATTATTTCAAAACTGCAAGTAATATCGTGTGGTTTCAAACGAAAAGAATTTTCGCCAGAATAAGCAACAGCAGCAATGATCAATGAAGGAAATTAAAAGAAAGATAAAATAGAAAATATAATACAGTTTTTTATTACGTCATTTTGAGAAGATAAAGAAGTATATAGCATAATCTCTTTTTGTGAGATTTCGGCTTTTCCTTAAATTTATAGATTTGCTGAATTTGATTTGATTATTTTCGGTTTGATGTTTGTCTGTTTGTGACGGATTTCTAGAAACACAAGCACTAATGAACTTAATTCTATAAAGTTCCGAGCTTACGATTTTACTTACGGCTTATCAACTTGGTCATATTTTGATATTTTAATGTAAACCCAAAAGATATTTAATTTCGTTTTTCTCGTTCTAAATTTTTCTTTCACTACACGATAGAAAATTAAATGTTACGAATTATTGTCTCTTGGATGTCTAATAAATATTTTAAAAATTGTTGTGTTAGTACCAATCATACTTTACAAATATTCACAATGGTCACCAATATTACTGAATAAATACTTACGCAACAACTCTGATGTCGTAAAATGTAAGTTTCTTGTTATGTATTCGAAATGTTGAAATATGAGTGAGGATATTTATAGGCTCAGCCCTACTTTCACTATTACCCTTTTTACTAATAGTATTTTTATTATATTGTTAACAGTATTGGTATTAATTGAAAGGTTTTTGCTAATTTCATAAGGTAATACCAAAACATTTTTCAAGCTTGTCATTACTCATTAATCAGAGGAAGCTTAAGAGTAGAATTTCATTAAATCCTCTACTGGTGTATGTCATGAACACATACATATTAGTCTTTTCTGAATGCAGAGAATTAGTGAATGACATGGATTATTCAGAAATAACCCTAACGTTATGGTACCCAATCATGGCTTCAACAAACCCAACATGAAATAAAAATAAATTTATGGAAGTTTAGGGGAGGTTTGGTTATTGTGAATATGTCAGACATTTTTTAACTCTTAAATTAAACAAGAGTATTTCAATAATAGAAGCAACATTGTTATGAAGACATTCTGTATTGCAATAAAGACATATTTGGTGAAAGCTTCAACAAGCTTCTTCTTGATTATTGAGGAACTCATTGTTTTGTTGGCGGTTCGAATCCCCGTCCGGGCATCCAAATTTGGGTTTTTCATGGTTTCCCAAATCACTCCAGGCAAATGCCGGGATGCTTCCTTAAAAAGGTCATGGCCGAATTCCTTCCCATTCCTTGCCCCCCCCCCCATCCTTTCCCGTCTCTAAAGACCTCGCTGTTGAGAGACGTAAAGCAGTTAAAAAAAATAGCTTTGTTCATGGTATTCGTTGGAAGACAGGAGGAGTGTGAAGAGGGTCATGGGAGTGTAGAAGGAGTATATTGGTGATGAGGCATGGAAAGATATTAGTGTAAGAATTAAAAGTAAGGCAGCTTCCATAAACTACGAGGCTCGGCTTAGGGGAGTGATTGGCTGGAAAGCTACGCTGGGCTTCGTGCGAGGGGGGGGGGCAGCTTCCGACTCAGGCCACATTGCTTTCCATTTATATCATTTGTCACAGTTAAAATGAGGAAATGAGGAACAGAACACACAACAGCACGTGAATATTCATTTCCGTCATTTTACTATCTCCGTATGTAATTTACGAGTGCAAAATGTCTTCTGGAATCAATAGGGGAAAAAGCTACGTGCTACGTGGGAGGGGTAGGGGAGAGGGTGTTCATAGAAGGCCTAAATGGAGCTACGTGGTTTATGGACGCTCTCTAACGACCGTGACCACAACCTGGCACTCGATTTCAGGCTCAAGGGTATCGGGATATTCTCTTTTTTAGGTAAGGGGGTCAGGGATTGGAATAAATTAACAAGAAAAATGATGAATAATTTATCAAGAACTTTGAAAGAATTTAAAGTTGAAATTTGTAGAGGGCAAATGTAGGTGGGTGGAAAGGGGGAAAATACGTATGTAGGGAAATTGCCACGGCAGCGTGCGCTCCATTACAATTAAGTTAAGAAGTTTATTTCTGACTTGCTTTTTCATCTTGAATTTTTAACAAAATTAAAAAATTTTTTTTAATGTACTTAGAAATAATTAAGTACTGATCTTTGACACGTAAATGTGTGACTAGCCAATTTTAATTACGCTTTGCAGGAATTGTTTTGATAATTTATAAGTTTAAAATATTTTCAGCAAAATATAACTAATTCATTAGATCAAAATTTTATGGAATCACACATCGATCAAAGATATCCTTCACGAAACATACATTTACGGAAGCAGGCACGCATGCACACACATATATACAAGGAGAAAAAGAAAAAGTGAAAATTAATTTCTTAATAAATTATGGAGTGCTGGAATGTAGAATATTATTATATTATAGCTCTGACGATGTAATTCGATTTTATGAAATTTAAACTCAGTTGCTTGAGCGATATAATCCCTGTTTGTTGGCTATTTTCCACTTTATGCAAGTTATGGAAAGTGTAAAATCCTTTATTCACTATTATAAGTGTTCTCAAAACACACGAGCCAATCCATATTAATGATAGTTTCCACAGGCCTTTTGTCACTGTTGCAAAAGTATTACGACGATGGGAATTGGTGGCTTTGCGTCTGGGTGAATGCCGGCACAAGTCGTCACTTTGATCAGCAATGGTGGACAGCCTCCAAATTTGCCAATAGGCTCACTGCGCGAAGAGAGCACTCTTTTACAAACACTATTATTATCTATAGGTCACTTTAATGAACTCCGGAGTTCAAATCAAATTCTGTAGCCACCGTTCAGAACTAATAGCCGCGGTCGAAGACTGTGAGAACTACAACATATTACGTGCTTCTAAAGAATTTCGTCTCTCTGATACGGTTGAAAAAAGAGGAGTTCCTGTATCATTCAGTACTTGACCCTAGGATTTGGCGACGAGCCATATGCAGATGAACACGTTGTGCACCAACGTACAGCATTTCTGATGTTTTGAACGTATAACATCAATACACAAATGAAAACAGTAGTTCATGTGGAGAGACATATGAGACTTTTGAGAGTTCCGGTACTATTCTGATACGTCATTCTGAAACATATTTTCATGTACTGGTGCATTATTCAGAAATCATAAAAGATTCTAGAATTTACGTGCCTGCTCTGAAATAATTTTTAACCTTTTTTATTCTGCCATGGCAGGTGTTCTAGATAGCCAAATTGTATGCTGAAATTGTCAAGAATGCTCCTAATAGCTACGCACAATCTAAGTACGGCGAGATGACATATTCTCAATCTGGAACTTTGGGATACGTGACGCCTGGTAAAAACACCTCACATAATTATTGAACAAATAACCTCATTCTGTAAATAAATCTCCGTTTATGCAGATGTTTCGCTCTCTCGGGATATGTTTACGGTTCAAAAAATGGTCTTTAGATTATGGTATGTTTGGAATAAATGGCTATAAAGGCAGAAGTCTGTTTAAGGAAAACCATATAATGTGGTCTGTAGCACAAGTCATAAATACTTCAATTCATATAGTCAAATATAATGTTTAAATTTCCAATAAAAATAAATTTACTTCATCACAAAATATTTTCATGGGAGATTAATTTATGGAAGTAATGTGAAAGAAAAGGAGAGGATTAAAAATAATTTATTATTCTTATTTCTTTGACAATTATGTTCAAAATTTGTTAGTGAACCTTAATAGCTTTCAAAAGATGAAATTTTCAATAAATTATGATTCATTGTCATTTTTCAAAAACAAGTTTCACATCTATGAGAGAGTTCTGATTCGGAATTAAAGAGAAAAGTACTAGTTATATCTGTTTTTGTTTGATATTTTGAAGAATGAAATGTTTGCGCTCCTATCCTTCATTGCTGATGTTGATTTGCGCTAGTTCTACTTTTCATTGTTATGCCTGGAGTATACCTGTGCTGCACTTAAATAATTTTAGCTTTTACTAACATTATAAGCAGAAAATCGTAGTAATTTTTCGTTTCGTTACCTGAGAGAAATTCGCAAGCACAATAGAGGAACGTTATATGTTAGGATGTGATCAACACAGTGAAGAGAGGGGTATCCCTCACCGTGCTAATTAATGCTGATGGCTGCCGGACACGATGCGACATGATTTATTGCGTCAGTACAAGTTTGGTCACTGGCCGCGTGATACAATTAGCTGATAGCGAATTCCCTTAAATTAGATTATATGAGAGGAGATAATAATCAATTACTGCACGGAATGAGAGATGTTACCGTATATTTCACGCAACGTAAATTTGGTTTGTTTTGTATATTTCCAGTCCGATAATTAAAATGGCAATTACCTTCGCTGATGCTTCATGCGTTCCCGTGAAGTTTAAAATCTATTTAATGGTATCGAACAAGATACTTCGTAAAAGTAATAAGAATTCGGTATTCTAAGGTATTTCTTTTTAGATTGCCACACTGTGTTATATGTGGGACTAAACAGCCTTTTTCGGTGACCAGTTTTTTCAAGCTATGTTATCTTATCTGTACCCGTTTTCTTAACCCTTGATTTTAATTGAGTTAGTTATTATCTTTGCGAGGAAGCCACAGCAGAGACAAGGCTCGAATGTTCCAAAAATTTTAGTTTTTAATATTATTGCGCAGATTTCTAAACATCCATATAACGCTTATTTAACTTCACTTGCGTAGTATTTGTAAAAATTTACGCGGAAGGTATCCATGTTACGATTCTGTTACCTTTAACGAAGCGAGATGTCATGCTACCTGTTGCTTTTAGAGAAACTGAATGTTTGTATTCCACCAGAAAATATCAGTTTTAATAAAAGAATCAAAGCAATACGAAAGTGCCACAAGAAAGTATTCCGATCATTATTAACGTAACATTCGCTACAAAGGATGCACTTATTTCAGATGATTATTCGATATATAGTTAGCACATAGCATATTGTGGCATTTATAAAATTCTGACCGTAAAATATTGTTGCAAGGGTCTAATAATCTGTACGATTCTCGTATTAAGTATAATATTTCCATGAATTGTCATCTAATAACAATAAACACTAAAGTGGGTTGCAGTATGGAACTTGCTGTGAGGATCATAATCACGAAACTGTAGTCGGTTACAAGTCTTTAACTTTCAATAATTTTGTCACTTTTATATCTCTCCTCAATATTGAGTTATTATCTCAAGGATTCAGTGTTTGAAAAATTCATGTTGAAGCTGAGTTAATTATAATTTTTAATTCAGTATTTTTTAATAAAATACCGCGTTTGGCCTCACAGTTCCCAGAAAAAGCTAAGCAGGAAATTTATTCTGATTCATAACGTTATATATTACACAATTTCAGATTTTTTTTTTGTTTTTTTTTTTCAATTGCTTACCAATATCGCAATTTTGTTTACTTTTACCTAGGGAATGACTTAGAAATTTTTAGAAACTTTTCTAAAATTACTGATTTCACATTTGTTGTTGAAATGGAAACACCATTTGTTGCATTGACATGATATATGAATGACAAATCGGCAATATTAAAAGAATCAAACATATCAAACGTCTATGCTGTTGTTGTTGATATTGATAAAAATAGGAAAAAACGGTTGTAAACTTTGTCCTTCTAGTAAGGTTATTACATTTTTACCAACTATCCAAACACAAACATAAAAGAAATGTTTCCTTTGACAAAAAATCGATTCTATTTCATCAAACTCCTCCGCTGCAGCATAAAATTTCTGGATATCAGTAAAAGATGTAATCTATCTTTATTTCTTTAGCCAATATTTCAGTTTGAGGGTACCTATAATTTTTTTTGTAGTTTTCGTAAATTAGAAATAAATAAGTTTGTTATACGCAATATTTCTAAATAACCCAAAAAACTGACTGAAATCCACATCACGTGTTATTAATATGATTTCGCGTAAGTAATCATATTTTTCCAATGAATATCAAATTGAAAAATTTGTCTCTTGAGAAGTCTACTGCTAAATGAAGTAAGAGTTGCATTTAAGGTAATAGTCATTGGATGGTTTCATGAAATTGTCTGATCATGCTGCTTATATGAAATTCCAAGGTTCTATGCCATAATACGTTGATAGATAGTTTTCTAATAGCCATGTACTATACACATTAAGCAGTTAATATATCCGGCACACTAGCAGGGTATGGAAGTTGTGGTGTCTACCGAACTGCAAAGAAGGCAAACGTTCCAAGCAACAAAGTCTCAGTCAGGAACATTGTACATTTCGGTATCGCATTAGAGAAAGTGTGTGAGTTCAGACGTCAGTTTTTGATGTTGATATTAGAGTTAGTTCATAGCAGTCGAGATCTTTGTTAGGAGCACCTCACACTATTACCATATAACCTGCATTTGACTTCTTAATTTTAAGCTTCGGTGATTCATTTTTAAAGAAATGGGATGCAAAGAGATGCACAAGAAGTGTTTCGAGAAAAGAACATTGTCAGTGTTTAATTGCTGCACTTAAACGATACATTGCTTTTCAATTTTATTATTTTTTTTTTTTTGCAACCTTTGGTGACGTCACAGTTTGCGGATATAGAACCGAAATTTGCTCGCATTATTTTCTCTTCGGACCATTGCCACCAAAAGAATATCACCGTCGGCTTATTATGTACCACATAGCAGCAATTTCGTGGCACGAAAAACTTCATTGGAAGAATCATTCGTTCACATTCCAGCTCCATTGTTTGTTGGTATTGCATCCTTCGGTATCAAAGTAGTACACTAAATCCTGGAAACAATATTAAATATCTGTATTCATTATTTAATATTGGGTTGGCTAAAGAAAGTCCTCGACTTGTATTCATAAAAACCACAATTCAGAAGATACTACTTGTTTCAGTCATGAGATATTTTTTTTAATATTCTGAAATGATTGTGAACGGTTCTCTGTGGTGTAGCGATTTGCAAGTGTTTACCATGTTCCTCAAACTGTCAGAACATTAACGACACGTGGTTCAATGGCTTCACTTAACTTTTGCGTCTTGAGTTCAGCTTCCGTAGTTTAATAATTTCGAATTAAAACATTCGCTCAGTTTTGTCTTGAGATTCACCAAGCTAAGTCACTTTGGAAGATAGAGTGGATAATATTTGCAGTAGGAAATTAATTATAAATTACGCTAGTACACTTGTTCTTGGAAAGAAATGAAAATTCCAGAATGTTAAAAAAAAGAAAATTGTACTCATTGGGGATTACCGACAGAAGCGAAAACTTAAAATTATGAATATCATTTGCACAACACATCATACTTATAACTACAGATATACTGTAAACATTAGCATTTCAGTGACGCGAACTGATAAGATATTATCCATCCTAAATCGCCCAAAGCACCTAAAGAAGTTCTCATTTCAAAAAAGTTTCTCCGATTGTGCAATTTTTCACGTAACATTCCATTCAGTGGCACAACCCACCCACGGAGACCGCCAATGGCTGCGCGCTTATAAGATCTAATTCAAAAAATTAATTTCAGATATATTACAAAAAAAAAATCTGTGACTGTGGATTAAGTCCCGTAACCTTCCATTCTGCGTGACAACGCTTTACCACTTAACCCATGGAGACCGCCAATGGCTGTGAGCTTATAATATCTAATTCAAACAATTAATGTCGGAGTGATTAAAAAAAAAACTCTCTCTGATTATGGATTGGGCCCCGTATCCCTGCATTTTGCGGTACGGCGCTTTCCCACTTCACCTACGGGGACCACTAATGGCGAAAGATTGATGCCAGATATATTACAAAAAAATAATAATTATAGTCAAGATAGTCCAAAAGTTTTATGTAGATACGAAATTTTAGTTAACTGAGGACCCGTGGTAATAAGGTTTATATATCTTACTGTCATGTATATACATCGTATTTGTGTGTATGTGCACACAGGGCACTGCGCGCGCGCCAGTGTTTATATTGAAGGTATAATCTATATTATACTGTTCACGCGCAACACTTATAGCTAATGGTTACAGCATGTTGGTGGCGTGAACTCATAAGATTTTACCCATCCAAAAATCACCCAACGCGCCTATGGAAGTTTTCACTTAAAAAAACAAAAAAAATCAAAAAAAAATAAAAAAATAAAAAAAATCAAGGGCAAGTACACCAAAAGGTTGGCAGTGATTGGGGACTGCCAACACAAGTGGAAACTTAAGACTATGAATATCATACACACGTTATCCTTATAGCTACAGATATACTAAATAATAATAATTCCGTGTGGTCGTAATGAACTGTTGATGGGTTTTCTATTGGCTGAGCATTCCGCCCTAGTCGTAGCCCCCTTGACCTAATCCGGTAGCGCTGTCAGGTACAGAGGATCTACAGTTTAACATGGAATCCTATTCACGGAAACATTCCGGTGTACTTCACATTACACAACAAGCGATGCCAGAGGGGAAGGTTGGGTTAAGAGTCTGTGAAAATCCTCGCCGAGACAGGGACTCCAACCGGCGACTTTTCGTTCTCAGTCAGATACCATAATCACTGCGCCACCAGACCGCTACAAATATACTGTTAACATTAGCATGTCGCTGACGTGAATTTATAATATTTTACCCATAATAAAAATCGCCCACCCGACCTACAGAAGTTTTCACTTTAAAAACTAAAAATCTTACATAGTCCACAATCCGAAGGTTGGTCGAATCCTCCCGAAGGAGATGTACCAAGCTATTGTGTCAGAGGTAGGAAGGCCTAATCGTTTCCTCAGGGGCCTACAATTTAACGTGTAATCAGAACTACGCAAGATCTCGGTGTAGCTCATATAATGAAATAAAACTCCTGAACAATTCCTGCTCACCACGGGATATGAACCCCCGACCAGAGAGAGAATGTTTCAGAAATAAGCGCCTTAACCGCTGAGCTACCAGACCGGCTTGTTTAGAGGTAAACGTGCGCTAAGAACCATTAAAATCGGGTTAAAAACTACGAGTTTGTTCGAACAACGTTGACAGAAATTAAGGTTAGGACAAAGGGATGAGAGGGTTTAGATTTTTGTAAATCAAACTTAAACAGTATTTTTGTAGTTGTTTTAAAGTAAACGTGTGCAAAGTTCCATCAAAATCGGATAAAAACTGTGTGTTGCAAAAAACGTCCAACGCGCATATATATGCGCCACACGTCATAGCATGTCACTCATAGATTTATCCCCTACCTACAGCCCACCTATAGAAGTTTTCATTTCAAAGCATTGACAGTGGAAAATATAAGTACAGCTACCAACACCTTCGTTGAATTATTATTGCCGCAGTAACGAGTTATTTTTCACAGTGGAGTTTGCAGGTAATAGTGGTTGCAAAGTTAGTCATAAAAAGATCCCAATACTCTAGTCTACTGTTGCCTATACGGTCTGTGTTTTACAATCTCTTGAGCATGGATGTCTGCCTAGACACTTAACTGTCTTCAGCGATCTATCTAAAGGACATTGTATGGTGCGGCATGAGTGGCAATTATACTATTGACAAAGAGTGGTTTTAAACCTGCTTTCTAAGGTGACAGTGGGAACAAGTACGCAAATAGCCTCCTCCCCCCTCCCCCCAAGCTTTTAAGTAATTGGGCGAAATTTAGGCTGAAAATCTGATGGCTTGTCACTGCCAAAGCGTCTGAATTTATTAATGGTAGATATGGAAATCATGATAGCTATAATCGCTGTCTGCATGCACTCTTGATACTAAAACCCACAATCAGAAAACGGCCCCGTTCTTTGGCATCTGGTTAAAACAAAGCAAGACTGAAGATTAAATAATACACTACTTTCCCGTTCCTCTGATAGTCACAAGCCAATAGGTTCGCCTTATCAGGTAATAAATTAGTCACGAAGTATTACTTTATTTGAATTTCGAAGAAGATCGCGGCTTTTCACTTGAAAATTTGTATTACTTTATTTGACTTTCGAAGAAGATCGCGGCTTCTCGCTTGAAAATTTAACTGTGAATCCCCTAACACGGCGATAGCTTGATATATAAGAAAATATTGATTCCACATAAGTCATCATTTCAAATCAATGTAGAGTTGAGAAATATCATAATTTTTGTGCGAAACTCTGAAGAATAGACACACTACTCTTATAATTGAGAAGATTTTCATGCCTAATCTAATCAAGAAATTTTGCGGCAACTAGTTTTGCCTATGTTACTAATTAACTCCCTCCACCCCTTCCAAAAAAATCTAAATACTTCTACCACTTGTCAGTATTGTTTTCTTAAGATGAAGTTACCCCATTTTACATATCAAAGGCATTTTCATTTTGTTAGCATTCTATTATCCGTACTTTTGTTTTAGAGGACCTGTCATAGAGGCTGTGATGTATAGTGTACTCATTTTGAATATTTCAATAATGTTGTATATTCTAACGAATTAGGTAGTGAGGAGTGGGTTTGTGAACTGATGCACAATGCGGTAATGATAAATAGTTTACACTAACCTCACCTATTCTCTTGCCCAAAAATAACTGTCTCGTTGTTGACCGAGCTGAATACGCTTACTCGATAGTAGTGGGTCGGTACTACCACTCTTACTACTTACTGTGGTTGAAAATGTTTCCAGTCGAAATCTGTAAGTATCTAGCTAGAAAGGAGCACAGAGACTTAGCTACATCTTTCCATAATGACGTAGGTAGCTCCTTGCAATGATCTCAAGAGACATGGTTGAGTGAATTTACTGTAGAAAGTTTGATGATGGAAAGTACTGCAGATTATAAACATTTCCAGCTAAAAACCGTGTTAAGTATCGGAGACGTTTCAACAATGAGAAAATAGGGGATCGTTAAACCCAAGAAAGTTAAAAAAAAATTCTATGTGGCATAAGTGGCTACGATTTGCTGATGACATTGTCTTTTTAGCGAAACAGGAAGAGGATATTGAGAATTTAGTGAATGGCTTGAACAAAATACTGAAGGAAGATTTTGGACTGAATATAAATCAAAGCAAGACAAAAGTGATGAAATGTAGCAGAAATGATACCAATATTACTAAATTAAATATAAAAGTAGGAACGGATGCAATAGAAGTAAGTGAATTCTGTTATTTGGGAATCAAAATTACAACTGATGTCCGAAGCAGGAATGATGTTAAAAGCAGAATAGCACTAGCAAATAGAGCCTTCATGAAAAAGAGAAAATCTTTTAGTTTCAAATATTGATCTAAGAATTAGAAAGAACTTTTTAAAACTCTTTGTGTGGAGCACAGCACTTTATGGTAGCAAAACATGGACTTTTCGAATACTGCAAAGAAAGAAAATTGAAGTATTTGTAATGTGGTGCTACAGAAGAATGCTGAAAATTAAGTAGACATTCAAAGTAAGAAATGAACGAGTTTTGGAAATGATAGGTGAGGAAAGACGTGTGTGGGAGAATCTTACAGAAAGAAGAGACAGGTTGGTAGGTCATATTTTGAGATTTGGTGCATTTGTTCGTGGAGGGAACAGTCGAAGATAAGAACTGTAGAGGAAGACAGAAATGTAGAATATATGAAGCAGATGATTGAGGACGTGGGTTGTAAGGGATATGTAGAGATGAAGAGGTTAGCACAAGATAGGAAGCCAAAACATAAAATAAAAAATTATACAGCAGCTCGCCATAATTCTAAATCACACACTGCTTCATTTCCTTTGTCGCTAACTGGCTTCTTTGAACCTAGAGATGGGGAACGGGCGCTTGCTGTTGGCTAGGTATTACACTATCACACAGCTTTCACATGTACATCACATGCAAGGTGCCTGCTTCCTTCAGCGTGCACAGGCTGTGTCCACGTTTTTCACAGTAAAATGTAGTGCTAAGCTTGATGTTGGACAGCATCGAGTCATTCAGAGATACTGGCGTAATGGTACGCCATTTAGATCGACTCAGAAAGCAAACTACATTTCTTAATGCTAATAATTCATTTCAAAATAAATACCGGTGATACAAGAACAGTAATGTGAAAATTTCATATACCTGTACCATTGGTTCTGGAACCAGCTAACCTCACGACCAGGGCGAATATAATACTTCCCTTCAGAGATCTCGAAAACGAGGTATGATAGCACGCATTAGCTCTAAAACTTTTAATAATTATATTGGATTCAAGTTACTAAGTATTTTTAATTGATTAAAAGTATATATTCGATTTATGAATTACGCGTTTCAGGTATTGTGTTACCTACACTTCAATGAGAATGTAATAGTTACTTATTTTTTGCCGACTTATGTAGGTCGATTACTCATAACAGTTTTATCAAGCATTTTTAAATACTTTATAAATATGTTTTATCTTTAATAAGACGAATAAATCATAAGATAATAGTTCAGTAACCTTGCTGTTGCCATCCATGAAGCCCAGAGCCATTTATCACAAAGAGATAGCAGAATAAACGTAGCGAAAATGAGAAAATAACTGGTGTTTTCACGGATCTATAAATTCTTAAAATAAAGCCGTACTTCCAAACAAAACATGGATAAAGGTTTTGATTTATTATTATTTCACTTCACAGAGAAAAAGTGAATATTCGTTTTGGGAGCAATTAATTATTAATGAAAACGTGAAAACAACCAAAATATTTTTGTTGTTGTAAAATTGACATGGCATCATAATTATTAATTTAAGTTTGCACGAAGACCTACTAATTCAATAATTTAATAATGAATAGCTCATGAGTGAATCCTTGCTTTGATTAGCAATTCTTAAAAACTTGGTTCCAAAACTTTTTGATATGAAATTTATTTTAAACTCGAGTCTGATAATTAATTTTTCTATATGCTGCTGGTTACATTGAAGCAGAGTATCCTTGAAAAGTGAAAACAAAAATTTTTGCTCTCTCTTATACTACATGACTTCAGTTTCTAGCTACTTACCACCCTGCCTTCAGGGTGAATGGGCTTCCAGTTTGACATGGCATCCAAACGATGGAGTGTAAATTCTAAAATCTAACGAACACAAGACTGATTTAAATTTTTAATGCATTCTAAGTATGTGTGTCGTATAGAACTCAACCTAATTGTTCTCTATGTTAAAATATACGTTAGTGCGTTTTTGTGACGTGGGCAGCAAAATTTCGCTATCGGGATACTAAAAATTACAGTAAATGCTGTGAAAACCAATGTGGTTGGTTCGTGTCATGCACGCCACCGACACGTACTAGGTGCCGTAGATAGGTAACATGGTAAGCCTGCGTGTGCTTAAACGGCGGTGGGACGAGATTACGGATTGCATGCAACCTAGTCGTGATTCGTAAACGCTACTGGCCACCTGGATGTATGTAGACAGCTTTATTTCAATCCTAGGCATCAAAACAGAACGCACGCAGGGTATTTGAGTAGAGGCTCTTGTAAGTGGAACACGTATCGTGACGCAATCAAAAGCGACTCAGTTGGAGGTTCTGAAAGGCGTGGATAGGCAACCAGGAGTCGTCGTAATTACGGGGAACTTAAAGGCACTATGCCTGCTGTGTCCACAGGCGTGATTAACATCTTTTTCAGTTTTGTATGGTATTTGTTTTTTAAACTGTTGTTTAAATAGATCGTAGGAAAGTATTCAAAACCTTTGGACTTCTGCTTTTTGTCCACTCATCATTTCACAAGTGTTTGGAGAATATCTTGAGCAATTTGCGCAACGCCGAATTTGAAATATTGGCATTAAATTAACTACAGAGTTTAGTTTTGGTACTCGGATAGATGTTATTAGTGTAACATGCACTCAACCTACCGAATATGTTGTCGTTTGAAGCATTGAAAATATGATTTTAATTAAAATAATAGTTTTTGATACTAGCACGCTTTGAGACGATTGGAGTTAAACATCATATGTCACCAAGATGACTCATTCTTAACATCCGTCTATTTAGTTATAATGAAGCCCCCTAATGTTGCTGACGTTTCTTAGAAATGATCCAGTACCAATGTTTTCGTCGAAATATTTCAATTTCTTGAATTAACCAGCGTTGTTGGATATGTACTGCTCTTTATCGATATTCATTATTTGTGAGTTGTTGTGGGAGCAAAGATGTAGCATTTAGCTACTGGTGGCATTTTTATAAAATGTTTTAACGTGGTGGTTTTACTTTCCTCTCCATATATTTTCTTCGTAATACGAGTAAAACATTCTAAGAACTTTTAATAATATTCCTAGATTAGTTAGTTCATATACAATGAAATAAGAATAATAAACCAGTTGACAACTTTTCAACAATTTTAGGTAACTGTGACTTCGCAAATTTCCGCGTTTCATGTTACCCTATTCTCTGAAGATTTAAGAGAAACGCAGAAATAACGCATTCAGTAGTCGTCACTCCTATGTCTCCACTACAAATTACCATGTAAGCTACGCTTAAGAAATCTAGGTTTACAAACCACAATTTCTTCGCGCCGAGTCATAAACGTTTCCTTTTATTACCGTACACTATCTTCCTTCAGCCTACTAACTGCCTTGATTTAGCTTCGTAAATCTTCTTCTCTTAGCTTCTTCAATTGAAGTTCTTTTCGAAAATACTGACTCTTGCGTACATATAACGATAGTAATAACTGTGTTGTGTGCCAGAAACTGTAAGAAAGCTGTAATCTCTCTCCACTTTTCACGCCTATATATACATTCCGAGTGAACCCTCATCATTTATTGCGAGCATGGCTCAAAATTTACAAACTGGTGGCGTTCTCAACTCCTCTAAGTGGTGATAGGGTGGTACATTTCGGCGTCTTCATTTCCCAGTGTCTCGAAACTTTCAAGAGATTACATCATATTCAAAATATTTTTACATCTCGCGTTGCTATAAAGCTCTTGTGGCATTACAAACTCTTAGAGACAAGAATTTAGCAATCTTTAAAACAGAATCTACCTGATCAACGATAATCATGGATCTGTGATATTAGTTTCAAATGGCTGTATGTATTCTTTTTTTTAATAGCTGAGGTAATTAAAATAAACGATGATAACAAAATTTGAACCTGGGTCAGCAAAATACTATTATTACTTAACTGTTGACATCCGAAACTTCCTAAAAAACTAGAAACATTATCGAACTGAACACTGGAGGAGTAATTAAAATGTTATTTGCAGACGGTTCTGTAAATTAAATGAAATCTTAACTTTACATAGTCAATGAAGGTAGAAAATAAAGTGTAGTTCCATGACGTATCCGTCAAATGTAAAGCAATCCCCTTACATGTAAGTAAAGAGGAATTAGTTCACGAAGCTGGTTAGGAAAAATGACGTAAGATATATAATGTTTACAAGAACTAACGGTAAGGTTTCGTAGTATATAATTTAGTAACCCGAAAATTGTTGAAATCTGGATCCACTGGCTGATTGTTGCGATGAAGCATCTAACTGATGATCAGAATCCTTAAAATTAAATTGATACGGGGAAAAGGGTGGAAATAACGTTTAAATAATCGTTTTAAATTTTTATGTTGATGATTTTATAAATTTCGACACAAAAGTATATCGAGATTAGAATAAAAATATGCTGCGTCTGCAAATATTGAGAGATTTATTTGAAGGGTACAGTGCAGATACATTAAAAAAGTGCAGTTTCTAGTCTAAACGTGTTTATGAACTGTCTGACCAAGCATAGCTTCCATCAAATTTTAAGCATCTTATCAGACAGGGACTTTGATTATATTTAAATTTAATTTGATTGTGGTGGAATATGTGATGGTCAACCTGTGCTAGAAGTCTCTTTAATTTTCTAAGTTTTTACTTACTTAGTATATCACACACAAATTACTAATCCAAACCGTTCATTGTTACAAATACAATAATTTAATTTTCCTCTTGTCGATTTCTTTGGATCCTCCTAGCAAACATAGTATATTTAGCGTCCTCTGTTATACATTAGACAATATCTAATGTTGTATCCCATAATTTTGTAAATCAACAACACTTCCTTTTACCTGAAAAGGAAATTTCTACACTTTTTTTCTTTCGTCTACGTATAGAGATTCACCAACTTCTTGACCAATATTAATCACTTGGAGTTTCACTTGAATACACATTTACAGTAGGCTTCAGCCGCAACAATCTCTTTACAATTCGTCCAAGTATTAAACGTAACATCTTTTGCAGTTCAGTTCTTACCGCTTCCATTACATCATTCTCCCTTGTTAATGTCCTCTTGTAAAACTACAAGGTTTTACTGGGTTAATTTAATAGTCAGTTCTGTAACGGCTTGCACGTAAAACTATTGTTTTACACTGAATAATAAGGTCCGTAATAAATTCAGTCCTGTCGCGAGGACATGTAAAATTACCTGTTTGTTTAGTAACTTTACTGATAATACTTTAATAAGTCCAGATCACAGTAAACCTGTAAGTTACTGGCTTTAAAATTATACTGAAAGTTCTGCTCACAGTATTATCAATTGACCTGTATAATGTAGGTATCGGTACTTCGCAGTTTATTCTTTAATCACAGTCGCCACCAGAGGTTAGTCTAAAGTACTAGAAATATAAAATGATACACACACACATCGGGAATACCAATAACAACACTCGTTTTATTCCAATAGTTTGTACCATACACTAGTACTCTGACCACCAAGTGGAATTCATTAAATAATACTTATCCGAAGACCACAGATTCTTATTGAGTGAAAAGTTGATTAACAAACTACTCCTCATCAATAAGAAGCATATTGAATGTTCACATAACAGTTGCTAGTCCACTATAACACTTTCACTATTCTCTTAATCCGTGTAGGTGTACTGTTCGCTGTGTGGCGGGTTTCACGGAATCGACGTCCTGCCAAATTACATTTACCGACGCGGACGCACGATTTTCGTATCCAAGTGCCCGAGAATGTTTTCCGAATGTACCAAACACATGTACACGCCGCCACACTGTTCCCGCCACCGTTAACACTTGACTTAATACTGCTCTGCCACAGAGTTTAGTCTCTCGCGGCATATCGATAATCGATATTTATACCTATAATCATTAAACAAAGATTGCAAGCCCAATGTAATGTCACACTCTGTTGTGTTATATAACGTCTCCTTGTATTCTAATCTCCTTGCAGTTAAGCATGCTTCAAAATCTCACTATTAATATTGGTATTTATGACATTTCATTCCTACAATAAATATATTTACATATATACTTGTAAGTTTGCGTGATGCATGTCCTTTATAAGCATATACCACCGTAGTAATTTCGCTACCTGTGTTTCACAATGTTTAGGGTTTCGTGCATTCTGAGTGAAAAATGGGACCCTTAATTTGCTCATTTGTCTATATGTTATGGTTGTCCCTCTCTTTTTTTCCTGTCCATGTTTTGTTGATTCCCTCTGTAATTTCATTTTCGAGCTATCGTGGGCCTCCTTCAGGTTGTTAGGAACAGATAAATCCAAATTTATTTGGTCGATTCTTAAAATTTCATATAAATTTGATGAAGGTCAGTTATTTAGTACTTGCGTGAGACTTTTAATCCAACAAGAATAAATAAAGCCAATCCACTGAACAAAAAATAAAACTGCTTGCTTACAACGTAAATAAAAAAATTAAAAATGTGATTGCAGACACATCTTTTCGATGTGCCACACACCACAGGTGGTGTCACAATATCGTTATATTAATTAACTGTCATCTGCCTGCAGCTTCACTCGCTTGGATCACGATATGTACTGAATGGGAATACGGTAGATGTTTCGATTTTCGAGCGGTATTATTGTCAGAGGTTGCGGTTATGTTGAACTGCAGCCTGCACCAGAATGAGAAATAACATCGAAGCATAAGATGCGATGAACTTAATTTTAATTAATTTGCCTTCACGAGTGCCATGTTAGTGACTTCATTGCCACTGCTGGTATCTTTTGCGTCATTAATCGCGAGTAGCAGAAAAACCCCTAAAAGCATGTAAGAAATTTCCACTTTATATGTCGGAGGTTTCTCAGCTCTTTGAAATATTTGATTTATTTATTTCGTGTATTTTAAAGCCTTGGGTTTCAGAAAACGGAAGAAATGAATAACAAAAGTTATGTAGGGAACGACAAAATTAACAGATTTGAAAGAATGGAAAGTTTATTTTTTATGTACTGTAATCCTTGTTGTTGTGGATGAAAAAACTGGAGTTTGTCATTGATGCAGTGCGATATTTGGCAACTGTCTGTTCAGACTACAAACAGGTTATAATTTATTAATCCGTCCATCGCACGTAACCATAAGACATACCGCAGTTCTTAAATTCAAACTCCATTAAAAATAGGTTAAGTAGTTCTTACGTAATGCATAGACAAAGAAACGGCTGCTTATAAATTTATATATGTAGTGATGATACCAGCAATCAAAGAATAAATGTAAATGCACTCGTAAATCCCTTTTTCATAAAGAAAATTTTACTTAATGTAATAACAATTTATTTACGGTTAGGTATATTCAATGTTTATTATTAAGGTTTGTTAATTTGTAACCTTTTCTAAATAAACATAACTGTGAAATGCTTGGAAATATGTAACTAAGCGATATTTGTTTCAGTGTATCACCTACCATTAAATTGTTATGACGGATCTTATACTGTTTTGGAATCGATCTTCGCTAATAGTGTTTTGAACGATTTTCACCATTTTGTGTTACATAACGGTTGAAACTAGAGAGGACTTTTATAACGTTAAGACATAAATGCAGCCAGACGACTGTACACGAGTTTACTTCGATTACGTGTTATCATAACTGTACTGTAACAATGTTTCAGAGATTTTCTGACTGTTTTGGAATTAGTGAAGCTGTTAAAAATGCTTTATAGGGGCAGGTACACTCCTTGATCACGTGATGCCTGGCCTTTTATCCCCAGCGTAAATAAAACTCAGGAAGAGATGGGCGGACTCCATTTTAATTAACGAGGTTCCACTTTAGTGATGGCGTTTCAGAAAAGCTTTGAAGTCGACCCGATGTGCCTGCACTAGCAGTTTGCGTCTGACGCCGCTTCAGAACCTTCAGCAAACAGGACTGACAGGTCGAAAGGCCGTACCCCCACCACCTCCACCCCCCACTTTTCATCAGGGAGTAACAGTGTACCATTCAGCCAGAGTTCTCTTACCTCAATAAAATAAAAGCTGTATCATTGTCTACCAGCGAATAACCTTTTCTGTTTTGTGCTGGCTTGCTATTTGGTTTAGAGCTCAATCTCTGAACAGATTCATCAGGAATACTGGGTAATTATTCCTCTCGTTGCGATTGATGCATTTCTAATGGAGACTGATGTACAGTACATGCGCAAGTCCATCAAATTCTGGCTGAAATTTTCTAGAAGGCACAGATACCATATTATAGCTTATTCCTTCCTCATTATTTTTATTGATGCTGATCAAGACTAAAAAACAAGAAAGTATTGTTGTATAAATTCAAATAGAAAACATCCTTGTTGACGTCATGGTCGTGGTCATTGCAGGCAGTGGAAGATTGGGGACAAAAAAAAAAAAAAAAGGAGAACAGGATAAATTCGATCATGGTCTTTTGAAGAAATAATCCCGTCATTCTTCTGAAATGGCTTTTTACAAAGCATGGAGAAGAAAAATCTGTATGACCGGACACAGATTTAAACCCGCGTTCTAACTTTCCATACTATGGGGGTATTTTCTGCGTGGAAGGACGGCTGCGAGAAAACATTTCTCTTAGCCAAATAGTGACGATGGAAAACTTCAAATGCAGCTCAGCTTTTTAAATCCTTATGTCTGTATCTTGTGCGAATTGGGTGGTTGATTTTTAAACTGGAATATTCACGATTTGTAAAACGGTAGTGATATTTATCCCAAAACTAAATGAAATGTTTCCTATCTGCTTGCAGAAATGTGTGCTCTGTGTTTGGTACCGGGATAATGTGAATAAGTCTGTAGGGGATAGAACGTTTATGTGTCTTCTACTATGATGCGGTATAGATATTTTAGATAACAACTATGACTAAGTTCTATTCTAATTACTGTTGTTATATGCCTTCTTGGGATATTAAGTTCAAAAACAATGGTTCCTCACACATAAGCGATTCTATTCCTGAATCTGTTTTCCTCTCTTACACTGTGTCTGATAACATGTTCACTTGCAATTCGTGTATATGCAGCGTAGTTGGAGGATGATTAGAATCGCTGCTGCAAATGTCCGATAACTTCCATATGTAACCTCCTTGTTACTTTTAAATTAATACACCAGGTGAATATACTTTGTAGCAATTCTTTTTAATAATATCTAAGATTCAATCAAATAACAATTATTACTAATTCACACATTAAGTTTTAGTTAACAATCTTTTTTTCTTTTTCTCCTTTCTCTTTTTTTTCAACCACCAAACAATCAAAGATACTAATACTAATAAAGAACTAAGACATTTATAATATTCTAACGACATACAATTTATATATACCGTCTGTGGAAATACTCGTTACTATAAATTTAAAAAAAATATATACAAATTATTAATTATTTCTTAACATAATTATTCCAAGTATAATTTCTTAATTTATATAAAAAAAAGGTGCATCAGGGAATGACCATATGTCACAGTATCCACGTTAGCCGTCGTGATTGCAGACTATTTTACAAACTCCATTACTAGTGTTCAGACCAAGATATTAAATCAAAAGAGCAAAGATCAATTTACTGTAACGTGCATTTCCAATTCAAATATTTGCATCATCATTACGGAATACTAGTTAAATTGTTTTGTCTTTGTAAAAAATACGAGGTAGCAAATTACAAGGTGCTATCTGAGCATTTCAAGTTTTAAATGCACGACGATTGGGCGTGGTGGGTGAGTGGTTAACCTCTGACCTCGCAATCGGGGAGACATGGGTTTGAATTCAGTGTCACAGAACAACATTTTCATCTTTTCTCTGTCTGTGACTACATAACTTCATATGAAGTTGTTTTTAGTCATTTTTGGCATAATGCCTGTCAAATCCTCCGTAAATACATCCGAAGAGGAGATATTTCGTGTACCAAGAGTCTTATTTAGACACGATGTCAAATTTTGGTATGCTGTGAGTGTGTCTCGTCCTTATACTATCCATGAACTTAAACTTTTATTGTAAGAATTATATTTAGATACTTTTCTTTACACTTTTCCTATTAAAAGCTTCGTAACAGATAAAATATTACAGCGGTGCAATAGACTATCAAGTTAAATGTTTGAATCCAGAGTTAAAGGGTCATCTCGAATTTTTTGGGCTTTACTTCGATCATGTGTTACTGAAATAATATCCTCATTGCATTCAAAAGATGATATGAATAGAGGAAAATATTTATGTAATCATTAAATTCCTCCCTACAGTAGCCTTATTAAAGCTAATTCCATACAGCCAGCTCAATGTGATTAACATGTCTCTTTAAGTGTATTTGATTCCGAGTATATTGTAGCCAATAAGTATAGAACCCAGAGGACGGAAACGACATTAACACAGACAACACTTAAATATCCATGCCCTCGGAGAGACTCGAACCGGCGACCTTCGGCACGCAGAGCCAATACTCTCTTCCCTGCTCTACCAAGGGCGGCTATTTAAGAGTTGTTCTTCGCTCATTGCCACTATGAAATAAACATTTCCTCATACGTTGGTCCAGTGTCTTACTTCTAGTTCCAATTTTTCTCTTAGCTTCATAATAGTCAGTTTCCTCAAGCTAGCCGGAAGATTTTCCTTCGTTAATAAACACACACAATCTTAAAAGATCACATCCTATAGAAGGTAGTTGAAACTAAATGCATTCCCTTGTTCACTAAAGAGACTCACTGCAGAACACCAGTTTTCCAAATTTTTAATCTTATCATACCTGTATTTTTTTAGTACTGGTTTCAGATATCAATTACATTAATGTTTGCATGTTCCATTTTAGTAGAGAGAAGTAAGACTATGTTTTCACTATGTAATTATCTAATGCGCAAATATTATGCAAAAATTCCGTTACCTTAACGGAAATAAGATGCCAAGAGTGGAGACATTTTTACCTAAACAAATTTTCATTCACTGTGCGTAGATTCCTTCAAATAGCTATAACACGTACTAAAAGATAAATAAACAGACATCCTAACAGTCAACCCCTCTATCATAACCACCTAGCCTAACCTGGTAATCCTACCATGTAAAAGTACCTACAATCTGAACCACCGAGCGTCCTGGTATTTTCAAATTAACAAACTAAAAACTTTCCAATTTTTAATACCGGTAAAGTTCCAACCAATATCCAGATTCGAATACAGCTCCTGTTGGAAAGTAAAGCTCCTGAATTAACTTCGCCATCTCATCGCTTGCTGTGTTCAATGGTTCTGTGAGATGCCCTCCAAAAGCGTAAAACGCATGTGGTTTGTTATCGTATAATGTTGTGAATGAAAAGTTTTTGGCCGAATGACATAAATGCGTAATGGGAAAGGTCCAAAACACGTTAAAGAGACGTGATAATTTTCTTTTATGAAAATTCATGTGATTAAATATTCTTATCATGTGGTAATTAGCGTTTTTGTGACGAATGTTTTAATCGAGAGAGCGATCGGTAAAAAGTTTTTTTTTCCGACTCGTTGACGCCAAGGTCATTTGGTGACAAAGATCTCGAAGGAATTTGCCCATTACCTTTTGAAGGAACTATCACAGATATTTACTAGGAGTGATTTATGGATATCTGGATGGCCGGATAGGGTTTGTATCCGCGTCCTCTCGAAGACTAGGCACGAAGGTTACCTCTCACCCATCGGATTCGGACGGCAAGCGTAATATATGACACAAAACTTGAAGGGAGTTTACTTGGTATGAAAAAATTATGTAAAATATAAAAATTTTCTACATTCATTCTTTGAACTCCAAATCCGAGAACCACCAATTCACATTGGAAGCGTGTTTACATTTCTTGTTTATTATTATCACTATTGAATTAATTATATTGTTATTAACATTATTATTTCCGTACAAACGAAGACTTTCCTAGTGTATGCTTGAAATGGAGTCTTCACGGATGTACCGCCGGATTGTGTTTTGGAAATACGAAATATCGTGTTTCCAAAACACAATCCTGTGGTATTCCCGTGAAGACTCCATTGCATTATTATTTTCAATATAGGAGATATAGACAGAACCATAGGTACCATAAATTAAAGTATTGTCCTACCCTCCTGTTTCATTTGTATATTTCGTCTTTGTGGTGAAAGGATCACTATCCGTTTTATATGTAGATACTTTTTTTAATGATTCATTACCGTTACCGTTCTCTATCGCAAACGAGATAATGTTACCTTCTGAAAATGTTATGTTGAAAATTAAAAAAATCAAGGAACCGTTTTTCTGAACCATTGAAGCAGCTAGATATTATTACTTCGCGTCTTACATCATCATTTGCATAGTTTTGTTAAAAAATTTCTACTTATTGGATTTTTGTTTGTTTGTTTGTCATTCACGACTCTATAACGCTGAACTTCCAGACGTTGTGACCTAGTTCCTTCAAACTCGCTGATCGGTTGTACAATTTTTTTTCTGTGCATATTTAGTGAATCATTTCACCATTTGTGATATAATACAGTTACTATTGAAGTCCATCGTGACAAGTGTCGCCATTTCTGTGTATTTAATTTAAAATGTTGTGATAGCTTTTGTTTTATTTACGTTATTTGAATAGCAGCAGCGTACAGTAATCGTGTAACCTTTATTTTTTTCTGTGGGAGTTCTTTTATTTATTACTGTGTTTGGTTAACTTTGTTTACTAGTACGTCCTATTAACTACTTAATGAAGTATCCGCCGGCTGGTCTAAATTTATCTCTACAGTTAGATTTTATATAAGCCGTGGCTAGCGATTGTTACTAAGTGGTGAACATTTTGCTATTTGGATCTCTCAGTTAGTTCATCTTTTATCCTCTCCGTGTTCTGAAAGTAATATGTTTAGGGACTGTGACTGCTGTGTGTAGACGCGGGCTGAGGTGGCTGATCTTTATTAACGAAAGTTACAAGGCTGGAAGCTGCCGTAGCTGACTGCAGCAGATATGATATGGGTGACCCTGTTGAAGCTAGTGCTCTCACAGGTTCTCCTCTACCAATCATCACACCTGCAGTCCACGCTGAGACTTTGGAATCTGTGCGGCGGTCGCCTGACGGTGTCTGGCGTGTGGTTTCCGGACGTCGACGTCGCATGCGGGGGCAGTTGTACAAGTCTAAATCCCATGAAGGCAAGGTTATCCCACTGCCCAAGAGGTTTGATGCATTGTCTGGTACTGATTCAGTTTCACAATCGTCATTCTGCTTGCCAGGCCCCCCTCCCCGCCCGCTAGCGACCACAGAAGGGAATTCTGGTTGTAGGGGTTAGGCGGTTCATTGAGCCCTTTAGGGAAATGGCGAATAGGTCAGGGATGAAATACAATATCCATTCACAATGCATTCCGTGAGGTCTGATCCAAGACGTGGAACAAGCCATCCCGGATGCCATTGAACGGATGGGGTGTAGCCAGCTGCAGATTGCAGCTCATGTCGGCAACAATGGTGCTTTCCGCCTTGGGTTGGAGGGTATCCTCTCTTCCTTTAGGTGGCTTGTTCAAAGGGTGAACTATGTAGTTAATGGCCGCAAGATTTCGGCTGACTTAACTATCTGCAGCATTGTTGATAGAACCGACTATAGACCTTCGGTTCAGAGCCGAGTCGAGTATCTAAACCAGAGATTGCGGCATTTCTGCGATAATCATGGCTGCAGATTCCTAGATCTTCGCCTTGGGGTCTGGTGTGCACTACACACGTTAATCAGCTACACGGGTGGCAGGGATCGTGTGGAGTGCACTGGGGGATTTTTTAAGCTGAGGGAAGAAGACTCGAAACTGGGATTAGTTACGGGAAGGCCCAATTAAATTCGACATCATATGTCAGAAATAGCGTAAATCAATTTCGACCTTTAAAAGTACTCGTTATTAACTGTAGAAGTGTTTGTAACAAGCAACCTGAGCTTGAAAGCGTCATTAGTACCACAGAAGCAGATATTGCATTAGGTGCTGAAAGCTGGTTATAACCGGGGATAAGATAAGCAGAAATTTTTAACAATAGCATGTACGTTTTCCCTAAGGAGAGGTTGCATTCTAATGGAGATGGCTTTAAGGAACACCTGTTGTGTAACGAAATAGGTATCGATACGGTCTGTGAAATCCTATGGACTAGACTAAACTTTGCTAGGACAAAACTCGTATTAGGATCTTTCTATCGGCCACCAGATGCAGATGTAACATTGATGAAGCCTTAAGGAATAATGTAAGTAATAAGCTCATCAATTTCCGGATCATGCAATAATATTAGAAGGTGATTTCAACTTTCCGTATATCAACTGGACTAATTACGTCCACGTTACTGATGGCAGGGATAAAACATCCTGTGAAATTATTCTTGACCTTTTCTCAGATCTTAATCTTGAGCAGCTCGTCACTGAACCAACGCGGTGCCACAGATATTCTCGTTACAAATAGGCCTGAATTATTCACGAACAATTCTACCACTAAGGGAATAAGTGACCATAAAGCTGTAAATGCTACAGTAAAATTAACAGCCACGTGCAAAAAAAAGTATCGTTTACAGGTTCGAAAAGGCCCCAAAGAAGTGTTTAAGAACGTTTTTGAGGGATGATTACCTTAACTTTGTAGAAGCAAGAGGCTTGGTTGAAGAGATGTGATTTCAATTCATGCGTATGGTCAGGGAAGGTATTGATTTACATATACCGAAAAGGACACTCAGGGATGGGAACGATCTCCCGTGGTATACACGTGAAGTTAAAAGGTTACTTAAAAGATACATGCACGCTCAAGAAGGACGATGTATAGGAGTGATTTAGAAAAGTTAGTTAAGACAAGAGGACATGTTAAGAATGCGATGCGCGAGACCTTAAATGACTTTCGTTGCAATTTACTTTCCAAGAGCCTCAACGAAAACCCAAAGAAATTTGTTTGGCGTATTCAAAAAATAGTTAGTGATAGTGACAACAATACGCCAGCTCTACTACAAGACGGTCGGGAAGTTGATGACAGACGCAACAAGGCTACCGTATTTAACACCGAATTTAACAATTCTTTCACTGACGAAAACATGGAAAACCTTCCCGTTTTTCCACGACCTGTAGAATTTGAGATGAATCCAGTTCAAATTGACAGTGTAGGTATTATAAAGCAATTAATGCTCCTGAAGTGGGGGATAGCGCCGGGTCCCGATGGTATACCAGTAAGAGTATTTTCGGAATATGCGGAAGAAATAGAACCATTTTGTCAGATATATTTCGTAAATCTTTAGAAGAAAGAAAAGTACCTTCTAACAGGAAAATAGCGCAGGTGATTCCTGTTTTCAAGAAAGAAGGTCGGAGAGATCCTAGGAATTATCGACCTGTATCTCTAACATCTGTGTGCAGTAGAGTTCTGGAGCATGTCTTATGCTCTAACGTTATGAAGTTCCTAAATGAAAACGGGTTTCATGCACGCAGCGAACCAACACGGATTTCGGAAGAACGCATCGTGTGAAACGCAACTGGCCCTATTTTCCCATGACGTAATGGAAGTTATCGATGCAGGTTCACAAGCTGATGCAATTTTCTTGGATTTTCAGCGTTTGACTCTGTACCACACAATTGACTTTTTAACCGACTTCAAAAAAGGAGGAGGTTCTCAATTCGTCTGATTTTTTTTTTTTTTTTTTTTTTTTTTTTTTTTTTTTTTTTTTTTTTTTTGGATGTATGTTTAGCGATCTTCGCCAATTTTTAACCGATCTAAATGAAATTTTTATAGTGAATAGAGTATACCTCCAAAGTGGTCCCATATGAATTTCAACCATCCCTTCTACCACTTTCCACCCCTTAAATGTGTACAAACCCACACTTTTTATCCGATTTTGATGGAACTTTGGAAATGTATAGTAAAATATAAACAGAAAAATACTGTCAACTTTTGGTTTGAAAAAACTGAACCCCTCTCCCCCTAACCACCCATTAATTTTTGCCAATGTTCTTTATACAAAGCTTAAGTAGACACCATTTAACTGATCTCCATTAAAGTTGGCATATACATGTAATTTTTCATGGAAAATGTTTCTGACCCAAAAAATAAAAAAAAACACCCCTCTCTCCCTTTACATCGCTTAATTTTTATACAAACCCACATTTTCTATCCGATTTCAATGGAACTTTGGAGATGTATAGTCAAAAATAAAGAGAAAAATTCTTTCAACATTTGGTTTGAAAAAACTGAACCCCTCTCACCCTATCCACCCCTTAATTTACACAAAACTATAGTTGACATCGTTTAACTGATCTCCATTAAAGTTGTCATATACATGTAATATTTCATGGAGAAGGTTTCTGACCAAAAAATAAAAATGCCACGCCATCCCCCCTTTACACCCCTTAATTTTATAGAAACCTATATTTCATATCTGATTTTGATTGAACTTTGCCAATGTATACTTTCAAAAGAACAGAAAAATCTTGTCAACATTTGGTCTGCCAAAGCTCAACCACTCTCCCTCCTAACAACCCCTTAATTTTTGTCAATTTTTTTTATATAAAATGCTACAGTCACCACCATTTGAACTATTACCATGAAAGTTGGCGGTTATATGAATTTTTTCACGAGGAAGGTTTCGGACCAAAAAATAAAAAAACCACCCCCACTACCCTTTAAACCGTTTAATTTTTATACAAACCCCTAAGTTTTTATCCAGTTTAGATAGAACTTAGCAATTTTTTTACTGTAAATCAAAGAGAAAAAATAATGTCAGCTTTTGGTTTGCAAATACTGAACCCCTTTCCCCATTTCTGCCCCTTGACTTTTGTCAATTTTCTTTTTGAAAAGCTACAGTTGACACCATTTGACCGATCTTTATGAAAGTTGGCACATATATGTATTTTTTTATGGAGAAGATTTCTGACCAAAAAATTAAAAAACTACCCTAGCTCCCCTTTTACATCCCTTAATGTTTGTACAAACCCACATTTTAATCCGATTTCGGTGGAACTTCGCATGTGTATACTTTAAAGCAAATAGAAAAAGAAACATACTACTCACATTACTTTGACAAAAATACAAACCCTATTCCCCTTTCTACCCCTTTAATTACTATTAATGTTCATTATATAAAGCTACCGTTTCTATCTGATTTTGAAGGAAGTATGCACATGTATACTTCAAAACAAACAGAAAAATACTGTCTGCATTTGGTTTAGAGAAGCCAAACCTCTCTTCCCCTTTCCACCCCTTTAATCTACACAAAGCACAGATCCTATCTGATTCTGAAGAAAATTTGCTCACATATACTTTAAAAAATACATAACAATTGTGTTTAAATTAGGTCACAGAAGCCCAAGCCCATTTCCCTTCTACCCCCACCCCTCCTAATTTCCAATGTTCTTTATAGATACCTACCGTTTTTATCAGATTTCGATGGAACACTGCAAATGTATACTTAAGAACAAAGAGAAACTTTCTGTTTACAAAACCCAACCACTCACTCCCTTACCCCATTTAATTTTTGTAAATTTTCTTTACAGAAAGCTACAGTTTTTATCTGGTTTCGATGGAACTTTGCACATGTATATTTTAAAACAAAGAGAAAAATGCTGTCCACACTACCTTAACAAAAACCAAACTACTCTTCACCTCCACAACCCTTAATTATTTTTTTATACACACCTAAAAATTTATATGGATATCAATAGAAATTTACAAATGTATACTTTAAATCAATCAGAAAAGACAGTCTACCTTTGGTATACAAAAGCCCAATCCCTCTTCTCCTTTACCCCCATCGTTTATAATTTCCAATGTTCTTTACAAATTCCACAGTTTTAAGTACCGTCAAAATCAAGTAAGCTATTTTTAAGTCATTGCAGAATATTTATAAAATGTATTTATCCTAATGTCTCAGCATGTACTTCAGATTTAAACTTGGACCCCGAGCTTTTACGTTGTGAAAACCAATTAAATATCTATTTTTTCTGTGTGATGCCGGAACGAACAGATATATTCCAGAGACAGATTTGTGTATGTGGTATGTATTAATGTCCAGATGTTACATGTTTCGATTATCGAGCAGCAGCTTTAATAGATGTTATCATTAGATTGAAACATAGCCTGGACCAAAATGTAAACTGACATTCCTTAACACAGCATCCAATATACCCCATTCTGAAAGTTGTTATAAAGACAGATTTTTTTTTAAAGCATTCGCTTTAACCACTGAGCTACCAGGAAGTTCGCAAAATGAGAACTGCTGCGGCATATTTAAATACAAATTAACTATAATACCACTAAAAATTTAAAAATAAAATAATTGTTTAAAAAACATAAAAACCTCCTTCAAAAAAGGGCACTAAAAATTTTAAAATAACTTTATACCTTGCATATAAGAAAGTAAATCTAAATGGACAATATTTTACATTACTGTTATTGAAATTTTTACATTAATTAGTTATTTTTGGAGTCTGTGCCAGCCAAAACAAGGAAAACAAAAAGATAAAAACTATAATAAATAACAAAATACATAAAAAATCATGTTACTACTTACCTACAATTAATTCTAGAAACATTTTTCAACAAAACTGAAACATATAGATGATACACCGATACTATACTAACTATAAAGTATTTACTGCATGATGCAGCCTACCAACTGACACTATAGCGCCAGAGATATGCCTGGATGACCAACGAGGCCGAGCAACAGATAACTTACCGTTAATTTGTTTCCCTAAGCTGTCTCCTACAGTAAAACTATCTTCCTCACGACATGCTGTAAAATATTTGGAATTTTTGTTCGTACTCTCGGTTCGCCTCGAACACCAAATAAAGTTCAGTAATTCGATCTGCGCGATCTGACAGCTGGCACCGACTCCAAAAATAACTAATTAATGTAAAAATTTCAATAACAGTAATGTAAAATATTGTCCATTTAGATTTACTTTCTTATAAGCAAGGTATAAAGTTATTTTAAAATTTTTGTGCCCTTTTTTGAAGGAGGTTTTTATGTTTTTTAAACAATTATTTTAGCGAACATTCGAGCATACGGTATATCGGGTCAGATTTGCTAATGGATACGCGATTTTCTAACTGGTCGGTCACAGGGTTGTTATTGAAGGGGAAGCTTCTTCTAAGCTAGATGTTACTTCGCGCGTTCCTCAAGGAAGTGTGATAGGACCACTTCTTTTCCTAAGTTTTATAAACGATCTCGGTGACAACGTTAATTGCAGAACGCAATTGTTTGCTGATGATGCACTTAGGGAAGTAAGGTGCTCTGACGATTGCTTAGAAATTCAGGGCGATCTGGATGTTATTTCGGAATGGTGCCATAAATGGCAGCTTACGCTTAACTGCAAAGAGTGCAAGGAAATGCAAATAAGTAATAAAAATACCCCGTTTGCTCACGAGTACAAAGTTAACAATTCAGTTGCTTACATGGTGGATTCCCTGAAGAATCTAAGCGTAACAGTACAAAGCAACATGGAATGGGACTTTCACATAACTTCTATCATAGGCAAAGCTAATTCTAAATTATACAAAGGAAATAGCGTACAAAACACTACTGCGTCCGCATTTGGATCACTGTTGTATACAATGAACTCTTCACAGGTTTGCTGCCGGATAGCGTTTGTAAACGACGAGCTTTCGGCGACCAACTCCGTCGCCATCTTCGGGTCTGATGTTAGCGCTGCGGCGACCAGAGCTGCAGTGGCAAGGCTGGCCCTCTCGCACGGTGTATACCGAAAACCGACGCACACCGACCGCTACCTACACGCCAGCAGTTTCCACCATCCGGCACAGCGGAATACCGTGCTCCATACGTTGGTACACAGAGCGAGGGAAATCTCCGATGCCGACAGTTTGCCGGCGGAACTTGAACATCTCCGCCAGACCTTCAAGAAAAACGGTTATCCTGACCGTTTGATAGAACGGGCCCTTCGGGGTAGGCCGAAAAAAACGTCCAGTGGAGCCAGAAAGCAAGCCCAAGGCGCTGGCCTTCATCCCCTATTCGGGCAGCACCTCCGGCAAGATAGGCAGGATACTGGCCAGACACGGAATAAAGTCCATATTCCGTCCTCCAGCCAAAATTCGTGATTGGCTTCGACCTGTGAAGGATGATATGGGGTTAAAAACGCCGGGGATCTACAAAATACCTTGCCAGTGTGGCAAGTCGTACATTGGTCAGACTATCCGCACCATTGAGGCTCACATGGCCGAACACGAGCGCAACATCCGGCTCTTCCAGATGGAAAAATCTGCGGTCGCACAACATGCAGTCGAAAACGGCCACAAAATAGATTTTGGCCAAGTAAAAGTGTTAGCGAAGTGTACTTCCTACTGGGACTCGGTCATTAGGGAAACCATTGAAATACGGCTGAACAATGACCTATTTAATAGAGACTCGGGGATATGGCTTAGCGATGCCTGGAAGCCAGCCTGGTCTTTGCTAAGACAACGTCCTTTCAACAGAAAGTCGGTAGAGGCCACCCAGCGTTGCGGGCGCAATATGGAGCCGGTGGCGACGTGGACCTCGGAGCGCGGCGGCGGGGAGGAAGAGGAGGGGAGCTAGCCTATATAAGGCCACTGCGGGGCCAGCCTTGTCACTGCAGCTCTGGTCGCCGCAGCGCTAACATCAGACCCGAAGATGGCGACGGAGTTGGTCGCCGAAAGCTCGTCGTTTACAAACGCTATCCGGCAGCAAACCTGTGAAGAGTTCATTGCATCGACACGCCGGGAAAGTCTTCGTTCGCACACTGTTGTATAGTTTGGGATCCGTATCGCAACGGATTGATTGACACGTTAGAAAAAGTACTGAAGAGAGCCTCTCGATTCGTGACTGCTAGTTACACTCCTTACGAAAGTGTCACAGAGTTGATAAGTGGGTTGGGCTGGTATTGTTTTGCGGACAGACGACTTCGATTTCGTTTGAATTTGTTGGAGAATATGCGAAAATCTTTAATTTACGAGTGCAATTAAATATTTCTTCCGCCAACCTATTTAGGTCGCAGTGACGGAGAAATAAGATGCCGTACTGATTCTTTTATTCCTGGTTCTTTTCGGGACTGGAATGCACAGAGTTAGGATTGGTGCTTAGCACCACAATATTTGTGAATTGCAAAGTGTATTTATATATGATGTGACAGTTTTTTCTGACTTTACGCCTCATCGACGTCGTGATCAATAGATGCTGGAATGGACTGGGGACAAGGAATGGGAAGGAAATCGTCCATAGCCTTTTTTGAAGGAATAATCCCGGCATTTGATTGTAGTGATTTGGAGAAACCATGGAAAACCCAAATCTGGGTGTCGGGGATTCGAACCCATGTCCTCCTGAATGCGAGGTCAGTTGGTTACCTGTCACCTGGTTACACTCGGTGAAGGCTATCAAAGTTACGATAAAAGCGGTGGTATTCCTCGAAAATTGAGCTGATCCTATATTTGAGTAATTATTAGGGCTAAAACAAGAGTTATTAGTAATTATTGTAACTATAGAACTCTGAAATTCGTCTCGATGTGTGTGTGAGACTCTTGTGTACGGGAACATTTCTTTTAGTCTTGGGTAAAGTCTGGGTTTTGATGCCTATTATATCTTGAATTTAGTGTACACCTACCAGTTATGCTGTTCATTTCGGTGTTCGTGTCTACCTCGAAGCATAATCAAAAGGCGAGAGGTCTCACGCTCCGAAATGTACTGTACATGAGTTGGTGCCATATATATGGTTCATTTCTTCAAACTAAATCTAAATCATAGGGTCCAAAATTTGAAATATCTTTACTTCTACCGGTGTATCGAATACTCTAAGTCAGCTACCGAATCGAAGACAGGATGATATCGGGCTCAAGGCAACAGATGCCGTTGACGTCACGATTAGCAATAGGCTACAGTCAATGATTTCCGGGATAGCTTGCTACATATTTTTGAGAAAGCCGTTGAAATACGCACATACCGATCGTGGTAAATCTTTCCCTCTCGAATGAATAGTTTCCTAGAAGGTCACTAGTTTCATAAGGGGCTCCCAGCTACGACGATCCTTTCTGCAGTAAGGTAAACAAATTAGTGTTCAATTTCAGCGGAGCTCTTTTTGTGTTAGAAACGCCAAACTGCTTCTATATTATGTTCCTCGGAGGTAGAATCGAAATATATCATTGGTACGGCAGTTAACCGGGGGAGAGTTCGGTAACGGGTTTGCTGAGGCAGTTTCGTACTGCTCGTGGGTGAACAGTAACGCTCTGACCGCGCATTTGGGAAGATACGGGTTCGAATAATGTTCTGGCCATTCAGAATTTGGTTTTCTGTGGTTTCCCATAATCACTCAAGGCAAATGACGGGATGTTTACCTCAGAAGGAAAAGTAGAAATTCTTTCCAGATCTTCACCCCCTCCCCCCCCCCCATAAAAAAGAGTTTCATCTTAATAGCAACTTCATCAACAAGGCTGAATGTACATTGCGAAAATCAGAATTTTTACACAACAACAAGAATATTCACATAAATCTAATACCTTCTTTACGCTGAAGATCTTAATAAATTGCAGTGAACTTCTTCATGGAATTTCTTCATTCATATAATACTCTCAGGTGGATTTTATCTACTGAACAACGGAAGAACAAGAATCAAAAGGATAGGCAGACTAACTCATTGACTTATCATTTACCACACTTAAGTCACCGAGACAAATGATACGAACAATAAAATTAAAAAACATTACACCTTGGAACACAGAAAACTGCAGCAAATAGGTAAATAGCAATCCTATTAGCTAAGAAGACTGGATATTCACAAATTAGTCATAAGCAAAAGCAGAACAAATGACTGGTAGCAGTATTGGCTGATTTTAACTGACTGAATGTGAAATAAGAAAATGTATGTAATTATTAATAGAATTTTGTTATATTTACAAAGCAAAAGCTATGGCAGATGCTAGAATCATGTGATATACATACTAGAGTTAAAGAAGAAAAACTTTTCTCGAAAGGAGAATTAAACAAATGACCTAGAACTGAGAGCTAGCTTGAAAGCTTTACGGGCAAAGGGTAAAATACTCTTTGAATATGGTTTATTAGCTTAAAGGAGCAACGAAACACTTAAAACATAATGCTGAATACTTCGTGGACGCATATATGATCTTTTCTAGTAATGATGAAGAATTCTTGAAGAATCCTACAAAAGAAGATACAGGTTTATGATGCAAGGGTCAATTAATATTTTAGCAGAGATAAAATTGAAGGAACTAGTTGGAAGAGAGACAGTAACATATTTAGAATATAATCGACCTTGTGAAGATGAAAAGATTAACACAGGACACGAACAGTTGGAGACTTGCAATAAATAATTTATGATACTGATGAGGAACAGTAGACTATTTTTCAAGATATATCGTCATTTGGTTCAGTTATTTCATCGCAAATATTATCAGCATTTATTAACTTATGAGAAAATTGTGTGACAGAATCCGTTATACTCGCGTACAAACTACCACACTGAGCGCATTTTAAAATCACAAGCATTATAGATTTGACTTCAATATTGTAAGAATACAGAGTTTAATCGTGTATTTCCACCCTGTTTAGTACTCCTTTTTTGTACAATTGACAAAGGGCTTTAAAATTTACGTTGTGGGGTGGCAGATTTTACAGGTCTCTCAAAAAGGCAATGTTTGTAACTGAAATAAACTGTCACGGGTATAAATGTTTAATTGCCAATTAACGGCGCTGCTCCGAACCTCTGGGGACGAATTTATTTGACGGAACAAAGCTGTCGCATAAAACGCGTGGGGCGGGCAGCACAATTGTTTGCGCCGTCCAGCAGGCAGTTTGCTGGCACCCACGGGAACCGCATTCGAAACAGACGGCGCATGCGTCGACGCCAGTTTCCGATTTCGCAGTGCAGGGCGAAGTTCTTTGAAATAATTAAAGCCATCTCAGTATGAACGGTAGTCAGGGAAACTTATTATTCGACAGCGCTTGTCGTGAATAATTGTAACTTCCGAAAAACGCGTGTTCCTGAAACTTAGTTGATATTCCGTTCGGGTATTGTATCAGTCTAATGATTTAATACCGATTACAAAGACATACACGTATTTCAGCCACTTTGTATATATGTTTTTATCGACGCCGAAATTAACAGTTCGTGATGGTGTGTTCGAGAGACAGTGCGTGGCCGGATTGGTGGAGAGTGGAGAGACATGCTAAAGGTCTCCTTTGTGAGTCCGGTCTGTATTACTTTAATTCAGTGAAAAACATGTGTTTTAATCGAGTACATCAAAACAATAGAACTGATTGTATTATTTATCGGGTCAAATAACACCTTAAAAATAATTTAGAAAATCAGTTGGAAACGAAATTTTGCACAAAACTGGGTGGCTTTATAGATATTCTGTGTACATGAATCAAATATGTAGTCTGAACTGAAATCGGATGATAGCGTTCGTAAGATGTTATTGCTTATTTTCTTTTGTTTTTGTTTTGTTTATGGCTTTACCATTAATCGACCGAGCATGGTGAGTGAGCGGTAACGTTACGATCTCGCATTCGTGGGGATACGGGTTCGAATCACTGTCCCGCCATCAAGATTTGGGTTTTCCATGGTTTCTCCAAAACACTCCAGGAGAATGCCGGGAGTGTTTCTTCAAAATTCCATGGCCAAACTCCTTCTCGTTCCTTGCCCACAGGGTCGCTAATGACCTTATACCTAGTCGAAGTCGAGGTAATTATAGTTTACAGGCAACAGAAAAAGATGGATTTAGGTTTTAAGGTATCAGAAAGTTCAAATCCTTGTAAGGTATTGTAATACATAAGAAACATTACTTACTGTGTCCTACACGTAACTGTTGCGAGAATTTTTATGGAGTATACTGTATTTATACAATTCCAGAGTATTAGTCGTCTCACGTTTCCCTCTTGTAAGCGATTTCGTTAAGTCCAAACATGCTCACGTATTTACCAGATACTAAGTAAAAGAAAACCAACACGTACTCAAAATACAGAACAAGCGTTGAGTGTAAGCGGTAACGCTCTGGACTAGCATTGAGGAGGGCGTGGATTCGATTCACCGTCCGGCCAACAAGATCTTGGTCTTCCATAATTTCCACAAATCACTCCAGGCAAATGCCGGGACGGTTCTTTTAAAAAGTGCATGCCCGAATTCCTTTCCGTTCCTTGCCCCAGGCCTTTACCCCCTCCACTAATCTCGACGAGGAGTAAAGCAAAAAAAAAAAAAGTAAAGTCGCAATTATTTAAAAAAAGGGGAAAGCCTTTTTTTTTTTTTTTAAAAAAAAAAAGGGGATAGTCGGAATTTCGTCTGAAATAGTGTATTATGTAGAAACAATTCTTTAATATGTTTGGTGCCCCCGGAGAGAACAAATAATTTTCAATCAACTATGTCCTCTTTTGGTAAGGGAAATTGTGCACTTTTTGTGGGAACATTTAAAATATAATATATATCTGCTCGTGTATGTGTCAGTCACGCGGCGCGTGTAGCCGTATCTGGCTCGAATCGGTCAAACACGCGTTAACGTGTCATATGATCGTTTCATTAAGGCTATTTGTAGGGCGACAGTAGACCCATGTTTATTCCTTGCCAAGTTCGGTGCCTCATTTGCATTCCTTGCTATCTGACCCACGATATCAACGACTGCTGACAACTTCCCTGCGCCCCTCCTCAATCCTCCCCACCCTCCATCTTGCGATATTTTCATCCGTCCTTTTCTGTTCCCCGGGCAATATGCTTTATGCTCCAAGTGTTAAGAACAGGCAGCGGTATCCGAGTTGGCGTAAAGTTTGTCGTGACGCGGGGAGGAGGCGTGGAAAGTTTTCGGTACTTAGGCCGTTTGGCAAAGCGTGGTGCTTCAAGACAAAAATTTTCGTCGGTATGTTTGCAGAGAAGAGGAAATCTACCGTACGAAAGACTGCATGTGGCACGCGATTATAGAGGCATATTTTACAATGGATTAACGGAGTTTGTTCATTGTTGTTTTGTTTTATAGCATTTGTATTTCTTATTGCTGTGATTATTGACAGTCTAACTTTTTAAAGGCTTTAGACTGATTATGTGAGCCTCTGCCAACTAAACGTCAACCTCTCCATCACGTGGTGCACCCTGTCTGCACTGACGAGGCACTGGCGACTGAATGATTGACGGTGCCAGCGAGCTACTGGCCAGAAAAAGCGCGGATGGAGTGGTTTTAGGCACTCTCTTGCTCTTTGGAGTTGGAAACGTCCTAAGAAGAAATGATCAATGCCATAGAGCTGCAGATGGATAAGAGAAGCCACTGCCTTAAAGGCACAAAGGTTGCTAAGAAGCTACGTATGTCTCTCAAATTACCTAAGAAATGGTAACATCTTCCTGGGAAAAATATTCGGAAGATATAATAGAATCACCCAATGGGCAGAGCTAAAGGAGGAGTCTTTAAAATTTATAGAAACGTTCTACTAGTCGTAGCGTGGAACGTTAGAAGTCTTAACAGGGAGGCTAGATTGGAGTACTTAAAAGGGAAAATGTAACAAAATAATTGAGATGTTGTTGAGATTAGTGAAATTAAGTGGAACGAGTTGCAATGTTTCAGTTCTGCGGATAATTCACTAATTTCCACACAAGCTGTCAACTGAATTAGTGGTATGTGGTTTGTAATGAACAAGAGAAGTAGGAAAACGGAAGAGTTGTTATGACCAGATTAGAGGTAGAAGTAGATACAAAGACTGCTCCAACCAAATTAGTATCAAAATATATCCAAACGTTGTAAGAAGGATTACAAAATATAGAAAATGAATGTTGAAATCTAAGATTTAACCCAATATGTGAAGGGGAGTAAAAGTCTAATGTCGTGGACCACTGCAATGTGGTTGTTGAAATGCGAGAGGAAGGAATATTGCAGGGAATTGGGCCTAGGGGGCAAAATAAATAATTGAGGAAGGAGGCTGTTAGAATTTTTAAAATAATAATAATAAAAAATACTGATCGCAGATCAAAGGTGGCAGCAGATGTATATACTTGGAAACGTTCAGGAACCGGAATGGATTTTAAATGGATTCCATCGTGGCTAAATAAAGATTGAGGAACCAAGTACTAGAGTGTGAAGTATACCCGGCAACTAATAAAGATTCGCACCAAAATCTGATAAATGTGAAATGGAATAAAAAATTTAAAGGAATAAGGAACCAATACATGAAAAACACTGCGTCTTAGCTAAATATAAGAATTTTATATGAAAAAATCTTTGGTGACTGTAGTTATGGCTCAAGGAAATAGCTCTGAAATGAATTCGACTGAAAAAGAATGTATTACACTGAAGAGACATTGGACATGAGGAAAGAAGCTTGTAACTGATATTACAGAAGAGGAGGCTTAAGAATGGTAAGACGAAGCTAACAAAAGCAATATAGGAGAAGTGCGAAGATTCAGAAAAGGAACTGGTTGAAGGTAAAGTAGATGCGGTTTATAGGTAAATCAAATAGAATTTTGGAGAAACGAAGAAAATACATATATGTCTGTCTAGGAGATCCTGTTTTAAGAGCAGAATTTGACGGAACTTCGAAAAATTTGAACTCAAATAAGGCAGAATTAGAATTTCGTGAGATTTTTACCATACCGCTGGAATCTATAGAGTAATAAGAATTCGAACATTATTGAAACTAATTCAGAAAAGTCACAAAACAGGAAAGTTCACTACAGATTTTAGTAATATATCTTTCTTCCGAAGAAAGTACAGGCTGATAAATTTGAGGATAATCGCACATTAGTCTTACCATCACAAGCTTCAAAGTTACTGATTGATGTTTCAAACAGGAAAATCGAGAAATTTGAAAGAGATATTAAGTTAAGACTAGTTTGGATTTAAGAAAAACCGGGGTACAAGATAACCAATTCCATCATTTAAGTTTAGCTTTTGAAGCGTGAATCAGGAGAAAAGGATACTTTTGTGAAGTTTGTGATCTTATAGAAGCCTTTAATAACATTTGATACTATATAAAAGATGCACCAAATTGTAATGAAGTCCGGTCTAAAAACCGAAGTATAATACGCAATCGATATAAAAAATAGATAGCTATCAAAAAATATCGAAGTTTGAGATACACGAAATAGGCCAGAACTATGTGAGAAAGATTGAACAGTATGTACCCATTAATATTCATTTGGTTGTACAAGAAGCAATAAAGGAAACAAAACAAATAATTGAATGTGGTACATGTGTTGAAGGAGACAAAAAATAAGTATGCTTCGATTTGATAATGACATTGCCCAGTTGGAGTGAAGGAGGATGTTGAGAAATACTGGATAGCTTGAACAAAGTGCTGGAAAAAGAAATTAGACTAACAATACGCAAAAGGAAGACGAAAGACATAGAATGTAGCAGAAATTATATCAATGACAGTAGATTAGACATAAACATAAGATCACATATCATGGAAGTAAATGAAATCGGTTATTTAGGAAGTCAAGTTTCAATTGATAATGGAATGGAGAACTTTTTCAGAAGCAGAATAATGAAAAGTACAAAACTTTTAGCTATAACTCAGAAAAAAAAATCCGAATTATACGTATGGTGCGGATCACTGGAAGAGAAACTTCCCCTTACGGAAAACCAGAAAGAAGAGAAACATTTAAAATGTGGTGCTGTACAAGATGTTTGAAAATGTGATGGACAGATAAAATACGGAATGAACGTATTTTGAAAATGTTGGGCGAGAAAGACGTTTGTGATTGAGTTCCTCAGAAAGAACAGGCAGAATAGTGATTCATATTTTCAGAGGTGAGGTACTGGATGATTTATTAATGGGAGGAATATTCATGGAAGACACTGTAAAAGAAGTCTTTTAGAAGACATTAATAAAATAAATGATGACGCAGGTTATAATGCGTATGCTGAGGTGAAGAGATTAGTTAATGATAGGAAGAAGTTGAGGATTACGCCCAAATATTCGATATACTAATAAAAGGAAGAAATATGTCATTTGACTTCCAAAGGTCGGAATCGATTTCCAAATTTATTTTATTCCGTAAATACGTCATGTAATACAAGCCACGGAAGACTTACTTGACGAAACTCCTATCAGGAGTCTGTTGATCTCGCTGTTAACCGTACAGCTCTATTTTTGCTGTAACCATGTCCACATTAAGTAATATTAAAAAAAATTAGTGTATAATTGAAAGAATATATATTCACTAGATTTAATTTTTGCTTTGAACCGAGATGGAAAGTTAAATTTGGTATGATGGAATTACGTCTGCTTAATGTAATCGTCCGTGAAAGTCACTCAATGCTGCTAGTTTAATTTGGTTTTGTGCAAATCTTCACTAAATAAGTCGTGCAGTTATTTTGAGTACCACTGAACAATTCAAACTGTGTTATAAGTATACAATCGTCAAGTCGAGCTATAGTAAGAAGTCGCTCTTTACAGTACACTGTGAATAGGAAAAATAATGCAAAACATACTAGACATTACTGGCGGCTTCCACGGTGAACTGGGTGGGTTGATGGTCCGATAGGACATTGGGGCCTTTACAGACAATAACTAAGGAATGTTTCAATTGATGCAGAAGAAAGCAACGGTAAACGTTGGTGTTGGTCTGGTTCATTGGTGAGTGTCCGGTCAGTACAAAGCCACAAAATTCCTCCAAAAAATGTACAGAATTATTTTCCCATGTGAACTTCAAGAGCATTATTGTGAGCACAAGAAGAAATATGCTCTGTGCATATTTCTTTCCACTCCATCTTTCATCCATAGTTATGAGTAGAGGAAATAAATTTTCTTCTGCGTAAGTTTACGCAGTTCGATACCGAAGTTATTTCTGAAAGTGGAAAGTGATGATATTTTGTGCATATGATAATAGTCATAATTCACTTCCAAAACAAATTCAATTTCAGAGCTTTCAAATGATTTGATTGCGTAGTCTTCCGCGGTCGTTGTCCTTGTTGTCTTGGTTGTCCAGGAGCAACCGCGTCAATTTATTGAAACCTAACTTTTCAGCCATCATTATGAGGACTACCATGCCTCGGATCTGTGCAGCCTATAAATAGCTTCTGAAGCCGCTTCCCTAGTCTCACTGAATAAAATAGCGTGCCCATTGTCAGATGAATGCTGTGCCACAGCAGTTTTGCTGACGTCGTTAGTTTTTAAAATGTCTAATGTGTTCATATTGCCTTACCTTGATGTGCGTCCTGTCTCCCCTATATATACCTGGCCACAGCTACAGAGTATTTGGTACACACCAGGCGTCTCTAATTTCTCACTTTTGTCTTTCACACTTACAGGCAGATCAGAAATCTTCCTAGATGCTCTATATACCGGACGGATATTTCTCTTTTTTAAAAGGCGTCCAATTTTATCTATTGCTCCCTGAACGTAGGGTTACACTGCCATGGGTCCGTCTGTTTGTCTGCTGGTATCGTCTTCCGGGAATTGAGGTTGAAGTCTTGCAGTAGCCTTATTGGTAACGACAAATGTTTGTTTGACAGTATCTACTTACTTTAGTTTTTTTCAATTTATAGAATATATTTATTAATATCCCATTTATAATATATTCAAACCAGCAATTCTTGTATATATATTTGTGATATCGGAAACGGCTCTAAAGATTTGGGTGAAATTTTGTAATTAGATAACATGTTGTTTTTTAAGTTTACATAAATGGGTGACTCCCCTGCAAAAACGCGATTTTACAAAAAACAACACTCGATATCTCGGAAACGGTTCTAACCTCATCTCGTATACGTTTCAGTTACCAGTAAGCTGACTGATGTTACTTAAGTTCTCTTTGGTTCCAGCAAAAGAATTCTTATTTCTTTAAACGGATAATTTTTGTTCACTAGCTCACCTGTGCGAATAGTATCGTGGTCAGCCACCGAATGGTAATATAATAATGTGGAAATAAGTAAATGCAAGTATTTATTAATTAAAGGTACAGTAATTTATTCTGAAGAGTAGTAATTAATACCACTTTTACTGTTAAAAATAGTTATTATTAAATACTACATGTTTAATAGTCAAATCTTTAAAAAGTAGACTTTAAAAAATATTGGCTTTGTCAGATTTTTCAATCTTCTTTACTTTACAAATCTTCTTTGAAAACAATATTAGTAGTTATAATGTGATCATCGTTGACTTTTTGACCGTATTTGTCTTTAGTACATATTAATGAAAATACAAATTCGTGAAAAAGCCACGTATGGATGTCCGTACGAAACAGCAGGTTATGATAAATACAATGCTGTCTTTTGAAGCGTTTAACCCTGTGCTTTATTAATGTTCATAACGGAGGTAACTTCTATTGGGAATTGTTTTCCTGTCATTTGGAAAGTTATGGTTGGATCAGAAGATGTGAATTTAATGCGGGGTACGAACATAATTTTACGGGAGTGAATGAATTTATCACTGATGATGAACTCGTCTAAGTGAATTACTACTAATCTTGCACCTTTAATTAATCCATGATTAACATTGAGATTTATACTTAATAACAGAATTTTTCCTTTAAAGCAGATGGTAAACCGGAGGATCTCGAAAATAGCTTTAGCGATTTGCGTAAAATTTCGTATGTAGATAACGTTTTGCTTTTCAAATTTTCAACACGATTTTAAAAAAAAATCAATTTTTGTATTTGGTATCTAGGAAACATCTCAAACCTCATCTCGCAGAATCTTCAGTTACCAGTTAGCCTACTGACGTTAGTAAAGCTTCTTTTTGGTCAGAACAGGGAACCGTGTACTTCGAAATGCCTAGGAAGTCTTCAACGAAAACGTTTAACTATAATCAAACATCATGAAAATTTTTGCATATTGAACAGAAATCGAAACATTCGTCTCCCAGGTACTGATAAAATAATATGGGAAACAGCTCACTTCAATAATCGTTTAAAATTTCACAAATTTGGTCTCTATATGTTGGGAAATTCCTAATAAGAATTTTGTACGTTTATCGTGATTGATCTTACATGTTATTCATTAATGATTCCAGTCTCCATCGGAGTTCTGATCAGTAGAGTCATTAAGAAGGTAATGGAAGAAAACCAGAAGTCAGTTATCCTGAATCATTGTGCCAAATTATTATTTAACGAAGTTCCGGAAATCTTAGTTTTTGGTATTATTCACTAGGTTTAATTTTTAACTCATTGGTCATTCCAAGAACTTCTAGTCTTCCAATATTAAAGCGCAGGTTTCTCTCCACGCGGCTATCTACAATTTCCTTCAGGTCTTCTTGCTCCGTGACTTGCCTTCCTTGCATGAATGCTCGATCAGTAATACTTCTTGATGCATATAAATCTGGAAGTTTTAGTCCGTCGCTGCGGTAGCACGTATCTTTGGCGAAAGCAAACGGCGAGCCGCCCTACCACCGAACAAACAGAATTCCGGATGGAGCAAAATGGAGTTGCTTATTTCCGCCAATAAAAGTCTGCGATCGAAAGTTTCGCCTACGTGGATGCCAGGAGTTGGTGTAGAAAGTTAGAGGTGATTGATAAGAAAGACTGCTTACTTGAAGCACTTTGAAACTTATGGAAGGAATCCTCTTGCAAACATTAATGTAAGGAGATTTTACTGTCATCAGCAGTAACTAGGACGGTCGTTCAGAGATAAATTGTAATTCTATTTTCGGTATTGATGAAATAAATAGAATTTGAAGTTGGTAGCACTGGTAGTAAAGGCACCACTCTACGAATAATCGAATCACTCTGCGAGCAACATGCATTACATTTTGTTTAACGTTTAAGGTATCTATAGTTATTTAATGTTTTATGGCTAATTTAATAATTGTTTTACAACGCTCTTCATCTGACAAATCATTTCTTTTTCACTCATAGTTATTTGCATTGAAGTTAGTAGCCAGGAGACCTGTTCACACAAACCATGTGGCATCCAATGAAAAATGAATAAAATTGGGATTCGTCGTGTGTGATTCATTTTTTTTTCTGGAATAGAAAACAGCAAACGGAATTCTTGAGAGAATTTTGATTAATCACTTCCTGGAGCTACAAAACAGCTGTGAGGCCAGAAATCATCGATAAATTAATGATTTTGCTTTGACAAACAGACTGGTGAAAGTGAAAAAGTTAATAGAGGCTGCAGGCATCTCACTCATCTGTGCGGGTTCATTTACACACAACAAATATTTTTGTAAGATGGATCCCACGACTGCTCCATCAGGAACAAAAGCGAATTCAAATGCGAACATCGTAGGAAATTTTTAAGAAGAATCTAACCAACTTTTTGCGGCATTTTGTAACTATAGACGAAATATGAAGTCATCACTGCAGCCGGAAACGAAACAGCAGTGAACTGCATGGGGAGAATCAGCTCCGAAGAAAGCGGAATGTGTTCCATCCGCTGGCAATGTGCTAGCTTTAGTTTCTTGGGACGCAAAAGGTGCTTTCTTGTTTTAGTACCAGGAGAAAGGAAAAAAAACCGTTACTGGTAATAGTACTTATCATTTTTGGAGAGACAGAAGACAGTCGAAAAAGGTCCGTAAATGGGCGATGGATTGAAGCTACGTTACTCTGGAAATGTTGAATGAATAACGATTTCAAGTACCTCCGCCTCTCGCCTGTTCACTCGATCTCGCTCCCTAGGATTTTCGTCTGTTCCAAAAACTCACAACTTTCCTAGCTAACTACAAATTTTTGTCAAATGAAGAGGTCATATAGAATGTAAACGAGTATTTTAGGTTCCTTGAAGAAACCTATATCCACAGGGAAATTACAAAGCTAGAGAAACGTTGGAGCAAGAGTATTAATTTCCAGAATACTATATCGAATAAAAAAATATTTTTCAATACTTAGTTTGATCTCTTTGATTTCAAACCAGGTTACTTATCAAACCACCCTCATATCTGGCTTTGAAGAATTCTGTCAGGTTCTTAGAGTCACATATAAAATTTTTTTTGTCCACATTCCGAATGTTGCTTGGGTCCTCCGAATGAAGTATACTAAGACACTGTATCATAGGTAATACGATCAGTCCTGCAGTTTAATGTGGAATCCGAACCACGCACATAGTCACATATACCGACAACCAAAGAAGCTCAATTTCAAAAAATACTATTTCGAAAAAATGAAAAGTTGTCTGTACAAATAAATATGTTGAAGTAGTGATTGCACAACAGTTTCTTCAATTACACTTAGTCGAGATTTATCAGTCAACATCAAATTAAATTTTACTATATCGATCTTCTTTTATCCAGAAATTCGGAGTCTTCTGACGGGAAAACAATATTTAGAGGCAGTGGCATTTAACCATTAGACGGTTGGCATTACTGCCATGCATAAATAGCTCTCGCACGCATCTAGAAGATTAGATTGAAGTCATTCGCTGACCTTACGTGTTTATTCTATAACTAGCCTCGTACCCGCGACTTCGTACGCGTGGATTAAGAATTTTTTTGCCAGAATTAAATATAAAAAGTTGTTGTTAACGAAGAATTGGTCCCAAACAATATCGAGTCGGCATAATATGACAGGAAAGCTATCACTATATCATTCTACCGTCGAACGTGCCTCTTGAAGAGAATCAATTTCCAACATATTTCTGTTACTATTCGATAAGATTTCAAAATTTCGTGACTACAACTGTTAATCATACTGGAAAAAATATCCTGTGCCCTTCATACAGCTTTCCTTATAAAATTCGATCACAACGATATAGCCATATAGTCGTCAAAACGTAACAAAAAGACAGAGACTTACTTACGTATTTATATTAGTATTACTGTGGTTCACACTTACACACTGACTGCGAACAACACCTGAGGGATCATTATAACGTAAAAAAGTGTACACCTACAAAATTGAAATACTACCTACGATTTGCCTCGCATTGCACCCCTAACTAATATCTACAGTTTAACATTCAATCCGAATAACCTGCGGCCCAGGCCTGACTCTTACGATGAAAAACAATTTTGAAAAATATTAGCCTCCACGGAGATTTGAACTGGAGACCACCACGTTCGTAAGGAAGCTCTTTAGCCACTGAGCTGCCAGTTCACTACATGGAAACACGGTCTGGAGACGTCCGCATCCAACGCGTCTGTCTATCGCCATATTTCGAAGTTATGAGACAACATGTGTTATTTATACAGATAATTTTTCAACCAAATGTAGACAGTATTTTTCTCCTTGTTTCAAAGGATAAGTGTGCAAAGTTTCATCGAGATCGTATGAAAACTGTGGATTTGTATGAGGAACAAACAAACCAACAAACAAACATACATTCATCTTTATATACAAAGATTTGGCGGTGCGCGATTGAAATCTCTCTTCCGACATTGACATTACAGGTTGAAATAACATAAATTCTTAGTATCAGTCTCGACCATGAATTTGGAATACTTTACTTTGATCGTTTCTGTGCACGCTAATCTAAATGGTGATCTTCGAACTAAATAATTCAATCAGATTGATTTTACATAAAACGTATACTTAAACAATATAAGCTAAATAACCTGTTAGTTTCCAAAAACATTCAACCTGCTAAACTGAATATGCTGAAATATTAATTATATATTATCTGAAATGTGACAAACCGTTCATTAACGTACTCTCGAGATACACTGCCGAATGAACTAACCAACAGCTTACCTTGTAAATAATGTCGCGTCACCTTATTCTTATCTGGGACATGTTTAATTCTTCTAGAACAAACTATCACTAACTCAAAAGAAATATTGAACTTACTATTATGAAATCAAACTACCTGAAAGAAATCGAAATTATGTACTTAGAATTGAAAAATGCGTTAATGTAAGATCTTAATACTCTACTTGATCTCATTTAAATTCTCGAAACATATAGCACCATCACTAAGGAATGAGTGTAGTACAAGTGTGTCTAAGCGCATGGCAATGCTGTACTGTTAAAAATGATTCAAAAGAAAACGCGAAACTGTTAGAAACTTGTGAAAGACTTAAAAACAGCTAAATTTCAGGCGAAAAATGTCTTAGAGTTAGTGGTCATAAGCTTTCAGAATTTCTTAGAAAACGTTGAGAATTTCCGGTTTTGTACACACGGAGTAACATACTGTATTTCAATAAATAGTTAAATTATAGGCAACATTCATTCTTCTCTCAAGTGAGTTGTAAAATGCAGTTTCCAGTCATTTTACAGTAATTTGATATTGGCACTAATTTTTATTTGAGTATTTAAGATACAAATGCTTACAACCTGCTGTTTATGCCCTTTTCTATTGTAGTATTCCGTAATCATTTCATGTTTGTATAGATTATATTTCTATTCTTAATAAGATTTAAAAAATAATTATATCACTTTTAAATCATAACACTGTCATCCGTGTAAAAGATTAACGTTTGGTGCCTCAATGAATAAAATTACAAGATATTCTTAATTTATATGGTTTTGAACACATCAGTTGCTTATGGTTTGTCTATTTGCTTATTTGTAGGAAAATTGTCAGACTAATATTTTATTTTGTTTTCGCAGAAAAATGCTTTGCAAATAATTAAACGTAAGCCATAATTCTTTCAAATTATTTTACTGTTAATGAGGCTGCACAGAGTATTTAGATAATCTGTTTTAATGTTTTTGTGTATATCTTTGGAGTGACTTAACTGGAAGTAGCAGAGATATAATACTTAGAAATGTTACGTTCTATTGATTTAAATTTAATGTTATTATTTTATGTTATTATTTTATGTTATAGAGATCAGGCTCTTATGAGCTCCATTTAATGCGTCAACGAATAAAGTTATTGAACAGAGTACCTTTTCTTTAAATCAAACTATCAGAGAACTGGTAGGGTAAGCCAAACTGAACTGAAGCCCATTATTTTTCATTTAAATTTAACCAATCAACCCTCTTAGTAACAACAACTGAAGCACAAGGTCCGTTAATTTTACTGCTATCAAATGGGTATGGCATTAATTTCGCGTATCCTAGATAATAGAACGATAGTATTTCATCTAGGATCTTAAATTTGAGCCCTTGATTTTATTTCTTCCTTCCTTAAATTTCTATATGGGGTATTTTCGTGTTGATTGAGATAGTCAGGAAACAAGATTGCTTATTCTGTTCTTATTCTGCTGACCGTAGGCAGGTACCAGAGTCTCCCTCCATTGGGAGATTATCCGGGGGGGGGGGGGGGGGGGGGAAGTGGGGCTGAAAATCTTCTTTGGTTATCTTACATAAAAATAAATATAATAATAACCATGCAAACAAATTCGTGAGTGAGTTTCATATAGATAAACACCAAAAAATAAATTTAACAACTTTCTCATTAAATTTATTCAGTAATATAATTCAGCTGTGCAATTTTTTTTAATGTCATTCATTATTAATTGTACAATGCAATAACTATACTACATTTTGAATTTTTGGAAATGAACTAATTCAACAATTTTGCAAGTCAAGGTTTTAAGTGAGGTTAATATACGATAACAATATTATTTAGCATATAATATTGTGTAGCATAACAATATGTTGCTATGCTATTGAGTCAATCTTCAAGACTGTCAACTTTAGGCTACTTTTGAATCAGTGAAGACCTAACTACTTCGTTCATTCGAACAGACTCAATACTAAATTAAACTGTTGAAACTTTTTTTGTTGATAATACGCACGGATTCAGCCGAAACGCCTTCGAAATACACGACGGCTGCGGTCACATGGAGGTGCAAACAATGATTGTGTGTGTTTGTACTATAGACATATATAATAGGCCACGGCGATTGAACACAGATAAAATATAAAAAACAGCTCTCTCTCCATTTCTCTCTCCACACATCGCATGCTCGGTCGCTTTCAAATTCCTGCCACCCACCATACCCATATGCTCCGCCGGCCATGGTTTGTGTGGACTCCACTTGACGTGCTGTATGACCTCCGTTAGCACTAGAAACTTTGGCGCAATCTTGTATGACCAATAAAATGAATTGGCAGGCTGTCCCAGCGGGATATTCCTTAGTTCTAACGAGTGGAGGTTTGTGTTTAAGGATGGCTGGGACAATGCTCTAAGAAATTAGCCTTGACGTTTAATATGGTGAGTGAGAAAGACGATTTGTGCTGGTAGAAGAGATGGGAAATGTTGTTAGGCAGCAAGATTGTGGCTATGTCGTGGGAATGCGGCACAGTGCGGCAGTTGTAGGGAGACATGTTGCGGATCGGTTATGAGAGAGATTCTAAAAATATTTTACGTTCTGAGTTGCTGAAGCTGCGCATTACAATTAGTTCCAAAGTAAAGAATACCTCAGATGTAAAACTGTGATTTTCTCGCTGTAGATCGCCGGCGCAATGGTACCTTAACCAAATATTGAACGAAATGGTTTACAACCTGTGGTCCGCGATGATGGAACAGGTATTCCGCAGGCAGAATATTAAAATTATGGTTGTAAAAATCGTTCACGTAGAATGGATACCGTGCTGCTAGTGTCTAATACCACAAGGGATTTTAAGGTATAAACAAAAGTCTCTAAAAGCCATGGCATTGCAGGATATGAGGATAAAACTGCATTGTTACTAGAATAGTCTATTGAAAGAGAGCGGGTTTTATGAGCGTCTATTTAGAAGGTATTAGTCTTACGGAACCTCTGTATGAAATAATATACCAGTAGTAAAAAATTATGCCCATTTAAGTTAGTGGTCCGTAGAATTATTTTTGACGTTTTACTGGCCCTCGGATCGAGAAAGGTGGGTAAACGCTGGTTTAAAGCGTTACTTGAGACATTAGGCCGAAGGAATTGGGTTCTTTACATTTTTTTTGAGGGTGTAAGCAGTGGACGCACTTGCCTTACAGTTTCATTCAATTCACGAAGTATTTGAGAGGTGATGATATTGTAGTGCTGGTGTTGGACTTTGACGACGCTGTGAGTCCGATTTGATTTGGATCGGCCCGCTGACCGTGAAGCCGCTGTCGGAATGGCGCGCGTGGCTTGTCGCCCGGCCGCCGGCCCGCGCGCAGACCAACCGCGGATCTCGTTCGCCCGACCGCAGCCACAGCAGGTGGTGCGGGTTCAGTCCTGTGTGGTGCGCACCAGTCCTCCCAAGCTCTCCCGCACCTCGTTGCACAGCTTCGTTTACCCTCACTGAGAGATTATTGTGATAATCCTAGAATGGGGAGAGAGACTTTGGCCGAGGGCCATGTAGTGGTAAGTTCGGACATAATCCCATGTGCGACGACGAGGATTCAATAATATAAATTTGGAGTTCGATTGAATCTTTACAGTTAGATTTGGGAGAATGTACACACCTACATTAGGCTTGAGATTAATGATATACTAATAGTGACGAAATATACAAAATATTTACTAAGTGGTTCAACTCAGTGTCCTAAAACCAATTAAAAATTGTTGTTAATAAATGATATTGAACAAAAACAAGTGTGTTACTACGAAGATAATCTGAAAAATTTTAGGATTCGATGTTAGACGTTTTTTTTATGGATTGCCGAGGTCATTAGAGGCGAGAAAGGGTGGGGACATTCATCCGGAGTGTCACATCATCTTGCTGTATCAACTTGCAACGCTGCTACACATGTCATGTGTAACTGTTCAACTTCTTGTATTTGATACTTTGTTTTTCTCTAACTGATATTTTCGATGCGCAATTTGGTATAATGCTAGTTAAGAAATACGCAATTTTGACTAAATTACCGAGCGTCCGTTCGGAAGGACGCACGTTTAGATCCTCGTCTGGTCATCCAGATTCGGGTTTCCATAGATTCCTCAACTTACTCCATGCGAATACTGGGATCGTTACTCCAAAAGGCCGTAAGCAAATTCCTCATTTGAAACATAGAGTTCTTTAGGTCAGCTGCTTGGCACTTTGACGACGTTGATTCCACGCTATTATTTTTAAATAAACTAACGCATTTAACTTAAAATGAAATTCTACGAAATTCTGGCAGTTGCTGAACTATTAAACTGCACTCATATGCTCAAATTTATAGAAACATTTCTGGCTTCTGTTAATTTGCGAACGGAAGCCGGGAGCGTGAAATCAGTGTTTGGTGACGTCAGCGTCACCTCTAGCCAGTAGATATTGCGGTGAATGTGGAGTGAGCCTAGGAAATTATATAATAGACTCTTATCACAACATACTTCTAACAAGGGGAGGACACGACCTTGGGATTTTATTTTGGGATGAGACTTTGCGTAATAATTGTACTCCTTTAGGATGTATACCTCCTACAATCGTAAGACGCAATGCTCAATAGATTCGGAGAAAACGGCCTTTAAAAATTCAAGCCCAGCTTATAGACTAGTGAAATTCCGGTCAAGCTAGCAGCACAACAGCGCAGTCAGTAACGAGCCTGCTTCATGTCTGGGTGCTCTGGGTTCGAATCTCGGGTTTGGTCTATTATATTTTTAAAACTTTTTGTATCAACTACTTTTTAACTTAAAATACTAAAAAACTATAACAGTTACAATATTTTATTGTTTCAAAAACACTATTACGAATGACTATAATAATAATATTTATTCATAAGTAAAAATCTTTCATTGTGTGTTTTTTATTATAGATTTTATTTAATTTTTTATTACAAATGTGAGAAGGGATGTTAATCATCATAAAAACATTTAAAACAATAATTTTTTTAGCATCGAACACAATTAATGAAAGCCGAATTTTTACTAGAACAATGGTAATATCCGAAATAAAACTTATAACACTGTTAATAAAATAACTTAAAATTTAATTATATTTAAAGAATATTGTAACTATTATAGTTTTAAAGTTTTTAAGTAAGTTATAGGGTAGTTAATATACACATATTGCGATTTAAAATTTGAAATTCAAATTAAATAATCAATAACATTGAATAAAAACTTATTTAATTGTGAATACAGAAGAATAAAAATGAAAAAAATTAGACGGGATTGAGATTCGAACCCAGAGTGCCCAGACATTAGGCAGGCTCGTTACTGACTGGGCTGTTGCGCTGCTAGCTTAACCGGAATTTCACCAGTAGGGCCTATATAAGCTGGGCTTGAATTTTTAAAGGCAGTTTTCTCCGAATCTATTGAGCGTTGCGTCTTACGATTGCAGGAAGTAAACATCCTAAAGGGGTACAATTATTACGCAAATTCTCATCCCAAAATAAGGTTATGCCCTCCCCTTGTAAGTCTAAATGTCATCATTTCCTTATACTCTCCGAGCATTCTATTAATCCACAACCTGTCCTCAAATCACAAATCATTCACAATCTATTTCCGTTGTCACATGAGCTGGTGATTGTATTATAGCGTCATTTTCGAAATCAAATCTAGCTCCCCACCTTTGCATCCTATAGATTAGGTGTTATTACCGAATTGACAGTTTAGGTAGAATACTGAAATGTGTAAAATGTCTCGACCATGCAAACGTTTCTGAAAAACCAGGATGAATTCTTTACGCATTAGTCTTTCACCTGTTGCAGCCGGAAATTTGATTTGTGATTAGTTTATGAGACAAACTGTCTGTTTCAGATAATGACAGTTACGACTGTGGTTAACTGAATCGAGAGCTCTATGGTTATTGCAGTAGCTTACGGGATCTGAAGACGTAGCCGTCAGGGATAATTGTTTACTAAAGAGATTTGTAATGATTGAATCCAAAGTGTTAATGTTAACTTCGGTGATTATGGACTTAAAAGGTATGAAAGCGGATAAATACCCTTCTGGAAGTGACGCTACACCACCTATAAGCTGACACCTGTTATGAAGAAGTAGAACCGAGCAAGGAAATCGAGAATGTCCTATCTATCATAAATTGAATTACGATCAGCTTAATAACTGTCACAAAAAATTTCAACAGCTTTAAAAATTTAAATTTGCTTGTGCAATAACGTTTAACTGCAAAAGAGTACGAGGTAGGTACGAGTTGTAGGATCATCCACTTCCCATTTAAATGGTTTCAAACCATTTAAGATCGTATTTATTTTATTTCGTCAATTTTCTTGTGTTTTTCCGAAGCTTTAACTGATGTCTGTTTTCCATTGTAATTTATTAGTAGTGAATTTGAATAAGATGTAGTGTTGCACCAATTTGATAGAATTTGAGAAAAAAATAAAATGGAACCTAATTTTCTGATTGGTTGCACAATTCTCAACTAATCGAAATATTACCCGCATCAAGATTAACTTTTGATTATAGGTTCCTAGTTTATACCTGCTGGATCAATTGAAATTACAATTATTAAATTAATTATGATAACCATCAGTCACGTTTAGCGTAAATAAGCCAATTCTTAATATTTTATACCAGTGCTCCTTTGGCTTTGACTTAATAACTCATGCTACTCTTTTGGAACAATATTTCTATCTCGTACGTTCTTTATATTTTTAATTTTTTTTTAAAATGGTGACACGGTTGCTGTTTTCGAGTCTCTAGGTTCAGGAACCAATGATTAAATTTATCACTATACGTCTGCCAGGAAGTGCCAACTGGGCAGTGACTTCTCTGAGGCGTTTGGAGAATTTGATTTACGCCACTGCATGCAGGGCTGCCAACCGTTGTCAGTGTTGATGGCCTGAAAAGGTATAAGAATCCGTTACGAATCTCTTGACAAATGCTGCAATATATCAAGCTCTGGAAATTGCATTCAGAGAAATAATTTGTGTTTATCTAATCTTTTTTTTTTTTTTTTTTTTTTTTTGGACAACGGTAGACCAGAACATGAATAATTATTTTTTGTCGGTTTCCGCAGTGATATAGACGAATGCTGAGACTGTCCTCAATCTCTCCCTCATAAACTACGCATTTAACACACAAAAAATTAAGATTCCCCTGTTACTCTAGGAAATGACAATCCCTCGTTCTATTTACACAGTGGGAACATTGGGTAAATCCTTCATTGTAAGTCATGACGAGAATCAAGGCTTTCCATGATCAGATGGGGTCCATTCGTAATTAATATATACTACTATCAATCTGTAAGCAAGCTGTTTGTGTCTGAAGGTTCGAACAACGCGTCAAACATGGAAGTCACCGAAGTGCTTGGGAGTGCCACCCAATAATACCGGAGGGCCCGCGGCAATTAGTATATGTCGATCATTTTGGCCCACTGCAGAAATGTCAATTTGCCCGCTAGTACATATTAGTTATGGTAGATGCCTTTACAAAGTATGTGAAGCCCTACCCTGTGTCGCACCTCGATACGAGGCAGAACCTGGATATTGTGCTGAACAAGTATATTCAAATTTGCGGAAAATCTGCGATAATTCTGTCGGACCACGAAGCCGTTTTTACTAGTTCCAAATGGGAGGAAACGTGAAGGAATAAAGGTGATTAGGAGCTCTATCAGATCTTCAGAAAGTAACCCAGCGGAGCGATACATGCGCAAGCTGGGCGTATATTTTCGCTTATTGATTAAAGACAGACAGCAGACATGGGTGAATTATGTAGGTAGATCGAAGGATACTTTAACGATGTCGTTCATTCTAGCACGGCCAAGTGAATTACAATTTCGTAAGAAGATCCACACCTTCGCGGAAGAAATCACGAGGCACCCATTGAAAGATGTGGAGGAATTTATAGCGGAAAAGACGAAGAGTAGAAAGGAAAAGGCGGACTACCAGCAAACACAGTAGTACTAAATTGGGCAGAAAGTTCATATCAAAAACGTTCGAACGTCAGACGCAGAGAAAAAGTTAATATCCAAGTTCTTTCACGTATACAGAGGGATACAGAGGTCCGTACTGGTCAAGGATTGTGTCGGGCCAAATTCCTACATATTATTGGATAGAGATACGGAGTTAGGCCCCTACAACTCAAGGAGCAAGAAAGGTTATCGAGAGTGATGTAGCTTTAACTGAAAACGATTAAGAAAGACGAGAGTCGCGTATTCCGTTCATATTCATTAGAAAATTAATTATAGAAAGTGGAACAATAATGATGATGAATATTTCTTTAGTAATGATAGTAATATGAAACATCATTTATAGGTTTAAAAAAAAATTACGTGGATTGGAGGAAACAGATACATTAAGATGTCTAAAAGTTGAGTAGATTTTGAAGTTGTTTAACCGAAACGAGTGATTAAATTGGTAATGACTTTAAAAATCAAAAGCATATTTTGTCTAATAATTATTTAATGAAAAGATGATTGGTGTTAGGAAATTGAGTTTTAGATAAGGATATTATTTTCTGGTCCATAAAGTATTTGACTATTAGTTGTAGTTATCTGTGATTAAGTTGTATCATTACATGCATAAACATCTTAGGTGTGAATGCAGTGTTATGTGAATGATGGGTGACTGAGCCGCTACACATTGTTGAAGGCGAGGTTGGTGTATTGGAGTCGTGGAGCTGTTGGCGACCAATGCTAGTTCAGTAAACTCAGTTTTGAATTTCGGTGAGTAGGTCGACTGTTCGTTAAATACATTTTGATTGACACCGGTTTACTATATTAATATAACTCCCCCAGATTTATAGATCATCTTAGATTAAATTAATTTTATAACAGGGAAGCACATGTTCAGTATTATAAAACATAAAGACTTGATAATACGGGTGATGCAGTGCATGGATAATTAACGAAGTGTGCTCCTGCAATTTCGTAAAAATGAACAGCAGATTTAATGAAGCGGTCCTCTCTCGGGACGCTTCATATTTATTAGTAAAAACATGACTAAACGCCACACGGAAAATTTTATTTCGCCCTGCATACTGGACGCTGTTAGGGTCCGTCTTTGTGTCAGGTAAGCAACTGTGAGGAGGCCCAAGGCCAAGCTTCCCTACTGGCCGCTTGCAGGTGTGCACGGGACAAAGAAGGGTTAGCGGTACCTGACTGTAAGGGGAACGGCAGTGCGGGAGTGACCCTCATAAAGTGCGGCTGTATGAACGCGTGCATCAAAGAATTAATGACAATGAACTACACAGACGGAAAAAAAAATCCCAACACCAAGAAAAAATTATTGTAGAGTAATGAAATTTGGACAATGCATTTGTCAAGTTAACATGTTTAATTGATTAAATTTTCAAGATCACAGGTTAATTTAAGCTCAAGAAAATGCATTTCAAATGTGAAATACTGTTAAATTAATAGCCGGTGTAACCTCCAGAATTTTGAATGCAAGCCTGCAAACGTGAATGCATTGTGTCATACAGGTTTCGAATGTCACTTTGTGGTATGGAGTTCCATGCTTGTTGTACTTGTGCTGTCAATACTGGGACGGTCAGTGCTGGCTGTGGATGATGCTGGAGTTGTCGTCCAATGATATCCCATACGTGTTCAATTGGAGACAGATCTGGTGATCTCGCAGGCCAAGGTAACATGTCGACACTCTGTAGAGCACGTTGCGAGACAACAGCGGTATGAGGGCGAGCGTTATCCTGTTGAAAAACTCCCCCTTGAATGCTGTTCATGAATGGCAGCACTACAGGTTGAATTACCAGACTGACGTACAAATTTGCAGTCAGTGTGTTTGGTATAACCACAAGAGTGCTCCTGCTGTCATAGGAAATTGCTCCCCAGACCATGACTCCAGGTGTAGGTCCAGTGTGTCTAGGCCGCAGACAGTTTGGTTGCAGGCGTTCCCCTGGCCTCCTTCTGACCAACACTCGGCCATCACTGGCACCAAGGCAGAACCTGCTTTCATCAGAAAACACAACAGATCTCCACTCCGTCCTCCAATGAGCTCTGGCTTGACACCACTGGAGTCGCAAACGGCGATGGCTTGTAGTCAGTGGAATGCACGCTACAGGGCGCCTGGCTCGGAGCTGTCCTTGAAGTAACCGATTTCTAACAGTTCGTTGTGTCACTGTGGTACCAACTGCAGCTCGAATTTCTGTAGTGCTGCCATTCATGAACAGCATTCAAGGGGGAGTTTTTCAACAGGATAACGCTCGCCCTCATACCGCTGTTGTCTCGCAACGTGCTCTACAGAGTGTCGACATGTTACCTTGGCCTGCGAGATCACCAGATCTGTCTCCAATTGAACACGTATGGGATATCATTGGACGACAACTCCAGCATCATCCACAGCCAGCACTGACCGTCCCAGTATTGACAGCACAAGTACAACAAGCATGGAACTCCATACCACAAAGTGACATTCGAAACCTGTATGACACAATGCATTCACGTTTGCAGGCTTGCATTCAAAATTCTGGAGGTTACACCGGCTATTAATTTAACAGTATTTCACATTTGAAATGCATTTTCTTGAGCTTAAATTAACCTGTGATCTTGAAAATTTAATCAATTAAACATGTTAACTTGACAAATGCATTGTCCAAATTTCATTACTCTACAATAATTTTTTCTTGGTGTTGGGATTTTTTTTTCCGTCTGTGTAGTAATTGATTACAAGCTGAGACAAGTATAATTGTTTGATTCCATGTAAAAACCCTAGTTTTGAAGAGACGGTTGGAGCTGGACACTGAGACGCCATTCGAAGAAGATAACAATTTGCTCATCGAATATGTGCTAAAACAAGTGTTCGTTCAGAGTTAACACAGTGCGACAATTAATTTTGATTTGTGTGTATTAAGCACAGAAACTCTTCCAGAGGACTGGACGGCGCTGACCTTCTACAGTAGACGTCAACCATATGGTAATTACATAACTTTTATCTTCAAGAACAAACTGAGCCTGACTGTGGTGCATTGAACCCGCAAGAGAAAACCTATAAAGACTTGTGTTCTTTGAATTTATTTGAGCTAGTCGGATTTTGTACATGATCTGTCATATCATTGTTTGTTTCATCATTTTATGTATCATGTAGATGTTGTAGTGACCCTGCCAGCTGATTAATAAGAGCAGACAGGGTAACTTCCACTGGAGGCGTGGATAAGGGCCGAGAGTAGAACTCGGCCTTGTTTCTGATGTGAATATTCGTCGTAAGTCTCTACTGCAACAGCTCACAGGTTATATGGCTCAGTACATTCAGATATTAAGATGGGAATGGAGGTTAAGTTACTGTAAACGAAAGTTGAACATTTACACATTTACTCACATAGGCAATGACTGATGGCATACGTGAATATTTACGTGTCATTGGCTTTGCAACACAACATTGGAGATAGGGCCGAAGACTAGGTGAGCATGTAACTGATGGGCGCCTCGCAGCCCAAACTAACTGGAACATTGATAATATCTCTACAAGACTATGCCCACTCTGACACTCTAACTGTCCACACCCAGCTATCACAGCAATGCCCACCTTAGTAGCAGACGCCAAGCATCATCTTCTTCTCTGTAACCGCCGCGTCGGCGGCGCAGGCGTTGACGCCCCCGCCGTCGATGTGGTACGTTGAAAAACTTTCGTAGAGAGACAGACAGCTGCCCCCAGGGTTTAAATAGAATATCCCCTACCTATTCCCACTGTGTGGAGTGGGCAATACTCCCCTCTAACCTGCTTTATGAAGTCACTTTACCAGCTTGCAATAAATACTGGCGCTAGGCAACTGGCGACTTACAAAATTGGCGACTTACAGCTTGCTGATTGGTGTGCTACTTCTCAGGTCATAGCTCCTATTGCTTAACTATTTCATGCTCTCCCACCCTGGGTACTGTCTTGGAAATTAATATGAAGTATTTGGGCAAGTGATTGACCTAGATCACTACAATGTCGATTTTCTTGTAATGAGTTAAATATCCAAATCACTTTTCCTTGTGTTTTGATGTCAATAAATGTAAATCTCACTATCTCAAAAGTAATATAAAATTTCATTATAGTTCAAAAGCAAATAATTATATCTCTAAATGTTGATTGCATAACTAAATTATGGAAGGACTCCTTCCACGGCACCCAGGCTAGACTGAGTAAATAATATTGTATACAAAATGTTAGTAATAGAGGGCAACATTAACAGGTGGTAATCCCTATTCGCGGGTACACTACAATTGTAAAAAGTGCAAATTAAACCGCACAACGTACAAAAGGTAGCACGTTGTCAATAAGTGTAAAGAAAATCTTTCAGTCTTTCAAAAAAAAAAAAAAAAAAAAAAAAAAAAAAAAAAAAAAAAAAAAAAAAAAAAAAAAAAAAAAAAAAAAAAAAAAAAGGTTCCTTTAATTACCTTGCGCGTTAAAGTGAAATTCATATAACAGTTGTTGTAACTAAAACTAATTTTGAATTGTTATTTAGAAGAATTTCGAAGGATTTACCTATGAGAGTACCCGTAAAAGTCTTGTCTATCTGTTCTCATCCAGAATGGGATTCATATCACAAAGGATTGTTTAATAGTGCCGTGAAATAGCAGAGATGAGATGTGCGTTTTCTGACCAGCTGCGATAGTTCTTATGAAATTGTCACAGGTTTAATGCAGAGATTGTAGTGGGATAGTTTGACTGAGTGATAAGGTAACTTTCGCCTGATTTTATTGACTAACGTTACATCATCAATGCTCGTTGTCGATTGCAGTTGACTTGTTTACTCTTGGATGTAAAATGACACGAGTGATAAGGAAATAAGGTTCTGTACAGAAGTAAAACACCTTTCATCTATTTCCTTGTCTCGATAAGGTTTGTAATTGATAGAGGGTGGATTATTTGGGATGCAAAATACTCTCCTTGTTTCTTACAGTTTTATGTATTGCAGAGTTTATAGCTACGAACATGTTAACATATATGAGCTAATAATTACTTCACATGATTCTGAGGCTTGAAAGATAATAATTCGACGTGTCACTTCAAACAGTATCGCGTTTTGAGACATGGGAATTATTAACTGGAGAACTAAATGAGCCTAGTGATTTTTGCAAAGGTTAGTTATTGGTCACTGTGTTGTTTGGCACAGTGACAAGTTTTACTATCTTTTATAAATGTAAAAAAAAAAAAAAATCTATAACGTATAAAAACGCACTCAACACTTAAAGATAGTGAGATGAAGATTATTTTTTTCTGGATACTATAACTGCTGCTTTTGTAAAACGACATTAATTAAAAGAAAATAATGAGAAGAAAAACATGAAATTGAATGAATGCGCATATTGTGTACATCACATGTACTAACAAATCTGAAGTTGGTTGTATTAGTTGGAGGGATGTTGAGCGAGGAATATGAATGAAACTTCTTTAAGTGTTACAGGGTTGCTGGTACATGGTTGAAATAAGATTCAGTTTCACTGTTTTCTTCGTTGATGATGTAATCGAACTTCGGAAGGCTGACGTCGATCCTTATAGCTATATTTGGTGCATTTGGTTCTCAGTAGGGGGAATGTTATACTGTTCCAGCCTCTTGACCGGGTTCAACGAATTCGGAGCATCCTCCAGGCAGCCTGTTACACAAGTCAGAAGCGAACTCCAATTTTTTTGTTTGTTCTGGTTTTACGCCTCGTCAACGTTGAGGTCATTAGAGACGGAAAATGATTGGAGTCAAGTAACGCGAGGGAATTTGGCTTTGGCCGTTTGAAGGAGCCATCGAGGCATTCGTCTGAAGTGATTTGGGGAAATAAAGGAAATCTGGATGGCCTGACGGGGATTCAAAACCACGTTCTCCCAACTGCGAGGCCAGAGCGTTGTTGCTTACACTCCAAGCTCAGTGTGGTCTAGCCCTTCTAGTCAATCATGTCATAGGACAATTCTATTTATGTCTGCGAGCGTCTCCTTGGTCTAGACAGGGCCCAATGTTCGGTGTCATGAAATCTTGGCTTCGATGAATGACTCCTTGTAGACACTTCAAATCCTTTAAATCATTCATCATAATTGAGTGCCAGATGAAAGGAATTCTCAAACATCTTCCCATACTTGAATGGAGGTGTTCATCGTGAAGTAATCGGCGTCTTTGCCGTGAAATATATAAGGAGAATCTATTATTTACTTTTGACCTCACATCTTATATAACAATTTTCTACTGTGAGTTGTTTAAAGGATAACGTTAATATAGAGAAGGCGCTATGGAATATTATTCTGTTGTTCGGAGAAGGGACTCAGTAATAGCAAAAAAGTTTAAGGGAAATGAGCTATTTTGGAAGTTTTAATCGGAAGTGTTAAACATCTACAACAATTATACTAATTTCATATCTTCACAAGGTCAAGAACGGATATCAGAGTTTCGAAGTTAATGTTTATAAAATTATTAAAAAAAAAAAAAACATTGCGTCTGTCACTTTCACAAATTCAGTTAATCAAATTAATAGATGGAAACTAATCTTTTACATGTTTTTTCCGCTTTGCTATTATCGCTGCTTCGAAAAGCTCGTCAGTGTTGTGAGTGACGTGTGTACGGCTAATTCACATAGAGCGTATGTATCAACAACACTCGAGTCGCAGTCAGCAGCAGCCCAGTTGTTACAAGCCGGCAGCTAACACAGTGGCTCTAAGCTATGGCTGCAGTGGCGGGGGCGGGAAGCTGTTAGTTACTGCTGCCGGCCGCGAGGGGCGGGTCCGTCGCGTTGGCTTTATTTGCTGCCGGTGAGTCGGGGCCGCAGAAGACAGCCAACGACGCTCGAGAGCTTTCAGAGGCCAGTGGACATATAGTACCACAGAGCTCGGAGGACACCCGGGTCAACACAATCAATACCTTATGTCTGTATTACTTCTGAGAATCTGCGATAAGAAATGTGAATTTTATAACAACCAACTTTTAATTTCATGATGATAGCTTCAGAATCTTTGTACAGACTAAATCATAGGATCAAAATTGTTTCAATCAGTTGACGATTCTACACTAAAGAAAAAGCCTACTAGTTATCTCGAGAAAGTAACATTTTCTGTAGAAACTGTTAACAACAAAATAATGTTCCCTGATTCAGTAAAATTATTTGTACAGTGAAAATAACAATTCATAACTCTCTTGAACCTCACCTAAAGATAATGTGAATGCGAATTATTGGTGTGTTGCCACGTTCCGGATATGACGGCGAATGTCATGCAGGAAGGAATATGGGGCGGTAAGAGAGTGATAAATAATTTACGTGATACTGCAAGTGATGAAAGATAGAAATGAGACTGTTAGAATTATTGTTAGATCTCCATGAAAAATGAGAAACTGCTCCACTTACCATTGAGCACTATTTACAGCACCTTTGGAGTGAAGTAGTGCCAGAAGTCCCGTGAGTTCTTGAATAAAAATTTACGCTTTGTTACATGTGCTGATAAGAGTCAAACCACATGGTAGTACTCTACACAGCTTGTATTTCAAAGACGCACCTATGCCGCATGTTTGCAGCCTTTCAGATGCTTTTCGCAGTTCTTCTTTTCAGAATGCGTTATTTGTTTTACATTTGTATAGTGCTAGGGAAGACATTACAGGACTACGTTCGTTATGAGGCTATAAATCATTCAATAGTACAATATTGTCTCTAGTGTGTAACGTCAATAGCTTAATGATACGTTCACTCAAGGTGTTAACTGTGTCTGAGTGAACGGCTTGCAATCTGCTGTTCTGTTATACCAGTTTTATGTTAATTGGAAGCTTAATGTTTTAAACAAGAGCACACGAAGAAATCATCCTATTCCTCATCTTGGGAAAGTTGAAGTAAATCAGGTACTAGTAACCTATTATGGCTCACACTAGATTGTTAATTTTTTTTTTAACAGTTTAACGTCCCTTTTTAACAACGTGGTCTTTAGAGACGGGAAAGGATGGGGGCAAGGAATGGGAAGGAATTCGGCCATGGCCTTTTGAAGGAAGCATCCCGGCATTCACCTGGAGTGATTTGGGGAAACCATGGAAAACCCAAATCTGGATGCCCGGACGGGGATTCGAACCGCCGTCCTCCCGAATGCGAGGCCAGAACGCTATCCGTTACACCACCTCGCTCGGTAGGTTGTTAAAACATCAGACTCTCGGAGCATTGAACTCCCAAATCACGGATGAGTTGCCAAGAGCTTCAGCATAGGCACTTATAACTACAATATATCCGATAGTAAGTGCGTTTATTTCATGTTGATGTCTAATTTTCATTACTTTATGCACGAATCCTTGTACAAGAAGAGTGAAATTATTATTTTTTGCGCTATCTTATCCAAATAACGACAAACTGAGTCTCAAGTAATGATGGGAGCCGTTAATTGTGTAAAACATGCAACTGAATTAACATTTCATTATTTTGTTGACATTATCCCTATACAAAATGTGATCAAATGGTGATAAATTTGTCAAAAGGGTAATGAAGTATATCCTGGTTCAGATTTCAGGGCCCCATCATTGGAGGTATGTGTAGTGGTCTAATTAAAAACAGAATTTAACTAGTGAGGCTAGTGGATGAGAAGTAAAGCGTGGATCTGGATTTCTGGATAAGGAAAGTCCAAATCTCAGTACGGTCATCCTGATTTCGGTTTCCTCAGGTTTACCGAAATCACTCCTGGTGAATGCCGTGACGATTCCTTCCAAAGGCCACGGCCAATACATATCCGTCCCTTGTCCTCACTCTCCCGTCTCTAGTAACTTAAGACGTCTATGAGGAGTAAAACCCGACGGGTGGGTATGGACGGGGAGGGGGAAGAATTTAACCCAACTCAAAAGCTGTATAGTGTAAAACGAGAACGGTAAGTGATGAAAATATTAGATCATAACACGTAAAGCAAATATTTAAAAATCTGAACACTTAGTCTAGGTGGTGAGAAGCTTAAAATACCTGTCTTCAAAGTTAAAGCAGGTAAATCATTTATATTAGGTATTGTTGTAAGTACTCTGACTGGCATAAAAACTGAAACACTCAGAGGAATACTTCGGAAAGGCATAAAATTCGGCACCTAAAATGCAAACAGTGACACATAGAACTTGTTACAATGCGAAGCCAGACGAGTTTTTTCCCTGACAGTTTCCAAGTACCTTTATTACCTTGTTGCACTACACCCAGCTTGTATACATGCGGCGATACCGTGTGGTACGGACTCCGAAATATTCCACAAGATAACATTAGACGTATGTGTGACTCCATACTATGGAGTCATACAAACGTCTAATGTTATCTTGTGGAAGATTTTCTCATAGTTAAAGCAACTTCCGCTCCAGATCCTGCTGACCCGTTGATGGCAAAGCCACCCTCTCGGCTGTTCCTATACTATTCCGGAGATCGGCTGGAGCGAGAAAGATGTCGAAAGCATTGAGGTAGTCCTTAGAAATCTGTGTTGTATGTAGGCGAGCATTATCCTGGTGGAGTCACGTTATGAATGGAAGTATATGGGATGTAGAATCTCTTGAACATATACCTGTACCGTCAATATTCCTCTAATAACTACTAGGAGAGGCCGAGATTCATACGTATCGTGCACTTGGTTGAGTCATGCTTCAATTTTTATTGCTTTTAGTGACTTGGTGCGATTCTTACTTTTATACTTGGTGCATAAAAAGTAATGAACATTTCTCTATCAAACGTTATAAAGTGGTAGAAATAATACTCTTTTAGTTTGATGTATGATAGCAAGTAGGCCTTAATTACTATTTCTTGAACAACAATGAGCCATTCGCTCCTACCTATCTGTTATGTCATGTGTCGGTAGTTTACTTTAGTCAACAGGTAAATTTTAAGTCCACAAATTTTAGAGCTAGATGCATTGTCTTGTAGTGTATACCTTTTCAGTGTTATGTCTGTTTTCGAATTTTAAATTGATCGTGTTAATTTTACTGGAATTTTTTAGACTTGTTCTTTCTAATCATATGCAGTTTTTGCAATAAGCTGCGAAGATATTAGGTGTTACTTTAACTATCTCCCCGATGCATTTTGTTTGAGTTGTAGGTTCACACTACTTTATCTTTTCAAGCAGCTAATTTAAATTGAAAGACTTGAAGCTTTTTTGTTTTAAATGGGCTTTGTTTAGGATATTAGAATGCATGAGAAGTGTATAAATATTGGAGAACAGTAATGGAGGAAACAAATGCCAAGATTGCAGTCACTAGTTTCACTGCGCTGCAGCGATGTTGCCTGGAAAACTCCGCCATAAATCATCAGGAATTACGAAAGTTAAGTCTTACTGCCTCCTCTTTAACCCATACGAGGACTGTGACAAGTGACACGGCGATTAAGAAATTTGAAATTGATCTGTTATTGCTACTGTATTTACTCTTTTCATTTAAATGCCATTCTTTTAGTGTCAGTTATTGGTGTACTTATGAAATATATCTATCTCATATTTTTTATTTCATTTACGCTTTCTTGGGAATAACCTCTTACTATATCATTTGCGTAGACAAAAATATTTAAAATATTTTCCAGTGTATCGGGATATATGTTTTTACTGTTCCGGCGTTATGTAACTTAGAAACATAAGACATTCCGCATATATCGAACATTATCCTTTAAAACAGTGAAAACTCCAACGAAATTTGCTCAGTAGTTCTTCTGGAGCGAATATACGCGGGTTGTGTTTTATTGATATAAAAGATATAGGATAAAGTACGGGCTTGCTTCTATTGTGACACGCTTTCTCTCTCTTTTTTTAACATTATCAAACTTCTGAGCGATTCTACGGAAACTATATATATTTCGATAATGCATAATTTATTCTTTCTATTATTTGAATGTGAATAATGCATCTATATCTTTTATACTGTGAAAAATAAGTACGAATTTCGTAGTAACTTCCGGGTGACAAAATACATCGCGTCTCATTTCCTGTGGACAGAACAAACGGACGGGTGTTCAGTCCATTTGCGGAAGCCACAAATGAAATAAACTATTGGTTAATGCACTTGCATCATTCTATATACGGCTGTAATCCCCGATGACAGCAACGAACGCCCTCAAAGCTACTATACCCGTTGCTGACACAGAACGTCAAGTTTCCTAAATGCAGGGATCGTCAGCAGTGTTGCCACACACAAATGTTGGCCGACGGGTCCGTTAAGCGCGCGTCTCTCGCTGCAGTGTGAAGTTGTCAGATGTTCGTATTTACTGTATAGTTCATTAGCAGGTTAAAGCTCGATTAGTTGCCTTATTATACTGGTTGCTTTTTGTGTGCACCTAGGAATTTCTAATGCAGAGAAACAATAATGTTAATCAGAATAATTTTTGTTCAAAAGCATTTGTAATAAATTATGGAAGGAAATCTCCTTGTAAATATCGATGATTTTGTCACGTCTATTCAAAACATTTCTAGTAATAATTGTTAAGTCCTAGAGGCGTTAACTCTTCAATTCTTCTTGTGAAGCTCGTATGTATATATAATTTGTTCCTTTATATTTTTTTTATCTCATCTGTTCATGATATTTGACCTGTCTTTTTATTTTCTTATACACCCTATTATGAAAACAATACCTCTAATCACAGAAGTAGCTTGTGTGTTAAAACTGGTGTATATTCCCAGTTTATGAACTCTTGCGCGTCCGGTATCGAAGAGAAGTCGGCCCATCCGATCTTTTAGATTCCAAATATTATATGTGTCTTTAAGCTTTAAAAATTTCATGTCCCAATTAGTGGATTATTTTGTCTTATCCATCATGTTGATTTTGATCGATGAATTATCTGCTTGAGTGCTGTTTCTTTCACAAATGAAAATTGCTTGCTAGGGTATGCTTTCATATTATCCAGACATTTCTTTAGTGTGATTCCATCCTCAAAGGATGAAAAAAATCGAAATTTTGCCATAGTAGATCATTATTACTGAAAAAAACGAGCGTAGGGGTGAGCGGTAACGCTCTGTCCTCGTATTCTTTAGGATGTGGGTTCGAATCCCCGTCCAGCCATCCAGGTTTGGGTGTTCCATGGGTCCCCAAATCACTCAAAGTGAATAGTTACTTCAAAATCCATGGTAAAATTCCTTCCCGTGTCTTAACCCAAGTCCTTTCCCTACTCTATTGACCTCGACGTCAACGAAACGTAAAGTCATAAGCGAAAAAAAAAACTATTGTAAAAAGTTATATGTCACTACTATTGATGATGAATTAATATTTATTTATGGAGAAGAGTATGAGTATGAGAATTAAGACGTGTGCTATGATTGTTGCTAATCCTGTTTCATTTTACTATTATGTTGAGAAACAGACTTAGGTTAATGTTGATGGAACCTTCAGCGTTTGGCCCTAGTCACAGAAATCAGATGCATCTTGGATGTTCGCGCCCCATCCTCTCAAAAAAATAAAATATATATATTTTATTTTTGCTTCTACTGTATGTAGTCTCTCAAATCTACTTATGCGTATGTATGAAAATAAAACAAGCTGATAAAATTTTTCGGAGGAATATGGTGACTATAATGTGACCTATTAAGATAAACATTTGTGTTCAAAGTGGTCAATACGATTTTGTATCTTCCGTCTACGAAAAACCTAGGTAATGTTTCTCTTGGGGGTACAATTTGCGGTATAAATAGTCTGACAGACGTTAGGAGCGAATTTACGTCTAGGATGTGACTTTTAACCTTCCATAACCTCCACCATATTTGTGAAGTACGCTAGCAAGCTTTGTAGTCTAATTACAAGCTGAGCTGTGGGTCCCATTAACCAATGGCCCCGACAGAAGATGATGATCTTTTATTCATTCATTAATGCACTTAATGCGAATATGGGACTGATGGCGACTTGAATTGCGTTCCACCGGCAGTGGCGTGAGGGGTTGTGGCCGAGTGTATGGCCAGCTCCTAGGCCAGCCCAGCTCAGGCTGTAATCATACGTCAGCGTCCGTCACGCTAGACACCTCCTAATTAGCGTGCAATATCCAGGACAGGACCTCCCTTCCGCTAGACTGACGGCGCCGGGGCTTGCCACGGGAATCGTGTGTGACGGCTTTAATTGGCTTGACATCCGTGATTAGGCTAGACGTTTCCGTCAATGTGAAAAAAAAAACCGGAATTTGGCAGTAACGCTTAACTAAAAGATACGAATAATAGCTTAATGAGAGCATCTAAAGTTAAAGCAGTTTCCACTACCAGCATTATTTTACGTTTCCGTGAAGGCGTTAACATGCAAATTAATCTACATCTACATCTATACTCTGCGATTCACAATTACTGTGGGTGGCAGAGGGTGCTAAGCACCCATCCTATTTTAGAGTATTCCAATCCCGAACAGAACGAGGAAAGAAAGAATACATAAATGTATCAGTATGGCATCTTATCTCTCGAATCTTATACCTCCTGTCATTGCGACCTAAATAGGTTGGCGTAAGAAGAATTTCGTTGCACTCGTAAATTAGCGATTTTCGCATATTCTCCAACAAATTTAAACGAAAACGACGTCGTCTGTCCGCGAAACAATCCCAGCCTAACCCACGTATCAGCTCTGTGACACTAACATAAGGACTGTAATTAGCGGTCACGAATCGAACGGCTCTCCTCTGTACTTTCTCTAACGTGTCAATCAATCCCTTGCGATACGGATCCCAAATTGCACAACAGTATTCAAAATGCGGACGCACTAGTGTTTTGTACGCTATTTCCTTAGTAAGAGCATTGCAGCGTCTCAAAATACGACCTATAAAACGTAGTTTTGAATTAGCTTTGCCTACGACTGAAGTTATGTGCAAGTCCCATTTCATGTTGCTTTGTACTGTTACGCCTAGATACTTCAAGGAATCGACCGTGTCAACAACTGAATTGTTAACTTTGTACTCGTGAGCAAACGGGGTCTTTTTATTACTTATTTGCATTGCCTTGCACTTTTTACAGTTAAGTGTAAGCTGCCATTTAAGGCACCATTCCGAAATAACATCCAGATCGCGCTGTATTTCTAAGCAATCGTCAGAGCACCGCACATCCCTATAAATAAGTGCATCATCAGCAAAAAATCGCATCCTGCAATTAACGTTGTCACCGAGATCGTTTATAAAAATTAAGAAAAGAAGTGGTCCTATTACACTTCCTTGAAGAACGCCCGAAGTAACATCTAGCTTTGAAGAGGCTTCCCCGTCAACAACGACATACTACGACCGACCAGTTAGAAAATCGCGTATCCATTCGCAGATCTGATCAGATATACCGTACGCTCGAATCTTCGCCAAAAGGCGGTTATGTGGTACAGAGTCAAAAGCCTTCTGGAAATCCAAGAAAATAGCATCAACTTGTGATCCTGCGTCGATAACCTTCATTACGTCATGCGAAAATAGAGCCAGTTGCGTTTCACACGAACGGTTCTTGCGAAATCCGTGTTGGTTTACTGTAAGTAACTCGTTGTCATCCAGAAACTTCATAACGTTAGAGCATATGACATGCTCCAGAATTCTACTGCAGACAGATGTTAGAGATATGGGTCAATAATTCCTAGGATCTCTCCGATCACCTTTCTTGAAAACGGGAATCACCTGCGCTATTTTCCAGTCAGAAGGTACTTTTCTTTCTTCTAAAGATTTACGAAATATATCTGATACAAATGGTTCTATTTCTTCCGCGTATTCCGAAAATAATCTTACTGGAATACCATCAGGATCCGGCGCCTTCCCCCACTTCAGGAGCTTGAATTGCTTTATGATACCAACACTATCAATCTGAACTGGATCTATCTTAAATTCTACACGCCGTGCAAAAGCGGGAATGTTTTCCATGTTTTCGTCAGTGAAAGAATTTTTAAATTCGGTGTTAAATACGGTAGCCTTTTCGCGGCTGTCATCAACTTCCCGACCGTCTTGTAGTAGAACTGACATATTGTTGTCACTACCACTATTTTTTTTTTACATACGACCAAAATTTCTTTGGGTTTTCGTTGAGACTCTTAGAAAGTGAGTTGCTTCCTAAGTCGTTAAAAGCCTCGCGCATTGCATTCTTAACATGTTCTCTTGTCTCTTTGTTTTCTAAATCACTCCTATACATCGTCGTCCTTTGTTTTTTAAGTAACCGTTTAAGTTCACATGTATACCACGGGGGATCGTTCCCATCCCTGATTGTCCTTTTCGGTATATGTAAGTCCATACCTTCCCTGACTATATGTATGAATCGAAGCCACATCTCTTCAACCGAGCCTCTTCCTTCTATAAAGGTAATGTAATTATCCCTTAAAAACGTTCTTAAACTCTCCTTATGGGCCTTTTCGAACCTGTAAACGACCCTTTCTTTTTTCTTTTTGCGCGTGACTGTTCATTTTACTGTAACAATTACAGCTTTATGATCACTTATTCCCATGGTGGTAGAAATGTCCGTGAATAATTCAGGCCTATTCGTAACGAGAATATCTAAAATGTTTTCGTTATCGTTGTGGCACCGTGTTGGTTCAGTGACGAGCTGCTCAAGATTAAGATCTGAGAAAAGGTCAAGAATAATTTCACAGGATGTTTTATCCCGGCCACCAGTAACGTGGACGTAATTATTCCAGTCTATATACGGAAAGTTGAAGTCACCTCCTAGTATTATTGCATGATCTGGAAATTGACGAGCTATATTACATACATTAGTTCTTAAGGCCTCAGCAATAGATACATCTGCATCTGGTGGACGATAGAAAGACCCTAATACCAGTTTTGTCCTAGCTACTTTTAGTCTAATCCATAGGATTTCACAGACCGTATCGATATTTATTTCGCTACACGACAGGTGTTGACTAACAGCTATAAATACACCGCCTCCATTGGAGTTCAACCTATCCTTACGGAAAACATTCATTCTATCGTTAAATATTTCTGCTGAACTTATATCCGGTTTTAACCAGCTTTCAGTACCTAATTCATTATCAGCTTCTGTACTTCTAATAATGCCTTCAAGCTCAGGCTGCTTATTACAAATACTTCTACAGTTAATAACGAGTACTTTTAATGGTCGAGACTGATTTACGCTACTCCTAACATATGGTGCCGAAATTGATTGGGCTGCCCGTAACTGTTATCCCAGTTTCGGGTCTTCCTGCCTCATCCTAAAAAATCCCCCATTGCACTCCACACAGCCCCTGCCACCCTTGTAGCCAATTCACGTGTGTAGTGCACTCCTGATCTATCCAAAGGAACCCTACACGACTCGACCTCATGGTGAAGATCTAGGAAACTGCATCCATGATTATCGCAGAAACGCCGGTCTCTGGTTTAGTCCCTCGACTCGGCTCTGAACCAGAGGTCCACAGTCGGTTCTATCAACAATGCTGCAGATAGTTAACTCAGCCGAAATCTTGCGGTCATCAACCACAGAGCTCACCCTTTGAGCAAGCCGCCGGAAGGAAGAGAGGATAGTCTTTGACCCCAGGCGGCAAGCATCGTTGGTGCCGACATGAGCTAAAATCCGCAGCTGGCTACACCTCGTCCGATCAATGGCATCCGGGATGGCCTGATCCACATCTTTGATCAGACCTCCAGGAATACACAATGAATGGACACAGGACTTCATCCGAGACCTATTCGCCATGTCCCGAAGGGGTTCAATAAAACGCCTAACGTTGGAGTTACCTATCACCAAAATCCCCTTCTGTGGTCGCTCAGGCCTTGTGGGCAGGGGGGCTGTCAACTCGCTGTTTGACGATTGTGGATCTGAACCAGACCCAGACCGGTTGGACAGTGGTACAAGCATGTCCTCCTGGGATTCAGACTTGCACAACTGCCCCCGCATGCGGGGTCGATGCCCGGAAACCACACGCCAGACACAGTCAGGTGACTGCCGCACAGGCTCCAAGGTCTCAGCCTGGACTACAGGTACGATGCTGGGAACAGGAGAACCTGCGATAGCACTGGCTTCAGCGGAGTCTCCCATAGCACATCTGCTGCAGTCGCCTACGGCAGCTTCCAGCTTTGTAACTTTCGTTAGCAAAGCTGCAAGCTGAGCGCGAAGATCAGCCACCTCAGCCCGCGCCTGCACACAGCAATCACAGTCCCTACACATATTTCTAAACAAAAGCTACGGAGAAGATGAAAGATGAACTAACCGAGTGATCCAAATAAACTGTTCACTACTTACAAACAACCGATAGACACGACTGGGGAAAAAAACCTAAATTAACAAAGAAGGACTTCCTCGCGTAACGGTTACAAATGACCAACTGACTACTGGCGCTGTTAAACAATTAAGCAAAGATGGACAAAAGCTATCTACCCACTTTAAACTAAACTAAACACAGAAGGCACTTCCTAGCGTGACGGTTGCTGAAGACCAACTGTCTACTGGCGCTGTTAAATAAGCAAAAATTAAACAAAAGCTATCTACACACTTTAAATTAAACTAAACACAGAGAGTACTTCCTGGCGTGACGGTTGCTGTAGACCAACTGTCTACTGGCGCTGTTAAATAAGCAAAGATTAAACAAAAGCTATCTACACACTTTAAATTAAACTAAACACAGAGAGTACTTCCTGGCGTGACGGTTGCTGAAGTCTTGGAGAATCTGTGCATTTATCGAATTATTATAAGGTTTTCGATATAGTTAGACTGTCATTTACGCCTGAATCATTTAAGTACTGCTGCACTGTTACTATTCTGATCTGATTTACATAAAAATCAGCGTGTTTCCTATGCAAAAATGTAGTGAAGTTAGTTTCCATCCATGGATAAAAGTATAAGATATATTGGAGCTATAATTTATCTGCTAGATCTGATCAGAATTCAGAGAAGCTACCTGCACCGTTGCTGGATTAGCAATTTTTGTACCATTAAGGATTTTTTTTACGTAGTATTTCATTATTAGTTATCTATCTTGCATACAGTATTATGAAAAACCAAGTTCATACTTACAAATACCCTTGTTATTTATAAAAATATATCTAATCTTTAATATACTAAATAGGTTGGTTGGTTGCCTTCAGAAATTGCTTTATGTCTACTTTCTACGCTCTCAACTTACATTTTTCTACAAACCAGGTGAATGCCTGTATGATTACTTCAAAAAGCCATGGCCGAATTCCTTCCAGTTTCTTGTCCCCAATCCATTCTCACCTGTAATAACCTCGACGTTGACGAGCCGTACTGCCAGCATACAAAAAAAAAATAATAATAATAATAAAAAATAAAAAAAAAAATCCAAATTCCGCTCTTTTTCAGTACCCTCAGAACACCCTCTGTTTCTTCTGATACTGTTCAGTCCTGTACACAGTCTTCGGATAATGTATTGAATCTGTGTTGCTTCTGAGATGCAATACTTGTAATTTTGTGGGCGTGATTTTTCCAGTATTACTTCTCCAAAAGTTGATCATCCTGAATTCCTTGTATGGCAATTGCTGTTTTTATCGAAGTATTTCTGTAGCGTAATATGTTAATGTTTTCATTAGTGTTTTTTTTTTTTTTTTTTTTTTTTTTTGTATGCTGTATCAAATGAATTTTTCCTTTGGTGTTACGTTATTGCAATGTAGATCAGAACAATCTACCAGTATGTAGCAATAGCCTTTTTTGTGCCTTTTGTAAAGTACATTCATAGTGCTGTTCAGTTGCTTCCACGATATTAATTACGAACGCTTTCTAGTCACAAAGGACACGACACTAACTAGTAAACTAAGTCTCATAAAGTAGAAAAAAGCATTTTTTGTGATAAAAAATATTTATCTTGTCTGTATCTAAGCTCCAATTTTTGTAACATGTTTCTTGAACGACAAAGTTCCGTCAACTCTGGCACCGAGATTTCTAGGTCGATGCCGTTGTAAAGGGTGTTCTACTCAAACCCGCTACAACCAGTTTATTAGTAAGATGGAAGCAGGTTGCATCTATATTTGGTTGGGTTTGGCTGTAGTCGTTATTTGTGAAACTATTTTTCCATTCGTATGTATATCGGAGCTGGATTGTTTTTTCACCAAAATAGTTGTATACAGTTTTACAGAAAACTGCCGTGTAGTAAGGATCTATTAAGCTTCCGTTGATTTCTAATCATACCTTCTAAGACCATTTGTGTAAGTATGTCGTCGATGATCGTAACTTGTGCCTTCATATCTATTAATGTATTGTTAAGTTTTAGAAGAATACACACTTACCTTCAGCCTTCCGTTTGCAAGATAAATTCGCATTTTAATTTGTTTAATTTATAGTTTGAGAAGGCACAGTACGAAACGAAATGGAGAATTTGGTTGTACAGAAATATGTTGAAAATTAAGGGGACCGATAAAGTGTGCGGTGAACTAATTTTTAAGTTAAAAGTAATTTTAGTTTTACGGGCCATCAGGGAACCAAACATTTCAACCATTACCTCTAATAATTCGAATTTTTCTCTTGTATATCATATCCATTTATTATGGAAAATAAGTAATATCTTTTTTATAATTATTATCGGTATAATTATTAACTGCGCTGTGGCTTATGCATCGACAGCAATTTCGTTAAAAACGTATTTATTCGTCATGCTTATTTTAAAATATTTCATTTTTTGATATATTTCAGTCAGCTTCCTTGGCACGAGAATTATTTACATCGATGCGTACTGCATGGAAAACTTTCTCTGCTACTGAGTTATGCAATCGAAATTGTTTAGTTTTACGATTTTTTCATCACTCATAACGTGTGTTTATAGAATTTTAGTAGAAATGAAAAGCACGTTTCATCACATATATTTAGGAGTGATCTCTTTTTTTAATAAGTTATTAAATATTCTCCATGACCGCCGATTCTTTCTTTCATGAATTTAAAATGTAATAAAATAATGCGAAAATACTTCAGCGTAGCCTGTAGTCCAGATAATGTAATCCAGCTGTTGTAAAAAAACTCCAGTCAGGCTGGTAATGAGACTTTTGCAATAACTGTTGATTTTAAGGCTCAGATGTCTGTTATACGTTTAATCATCCAAAATTTTCAAACGAATCGAAGCAAGTTACAGTGAAAATAAGAAGTAAAGTAAAGAAAATTACAACCGTTTAAGTGTGTTAATGCTGAAATACTAATGAGATAAATATAATTCCTCTTCATGTCTCAGTGCCAGTCACTAATTTGACGTTATTTGGTATCAGCCCGGCTACCGTTAAAGTAACAAGCACGTGCAGGGACCTGGTTCGGCGTGTTGCGTTTCGAATACGATATCGGCTGTCAGGTGTTTTGTTCCACCTGTATTGTTCTTTCGACCTCAGAAGTCTTGCATAACTACATATTGCAAGCAAAAAATTCATGCAATACGAAATATCTGTGGTGTAAAAGTAGCAAATAATGTATTTTAATAATTTTTTTATGTTTTATTTTCTTCCTGGTATGACTGTTACGGTTGCTAGTTTTATTTTAATTTAGGATTAGTACAAAACATAAAGGGAGATGTGACTGAGCTGTTACCCAGCACTATTAACGTTTTTTCAATGTTCTGATAATACATATTCATATTTTATTTTATTAATAAATTCAACTTTGTGGAAGGATAACGATGTTTGCACCACCAATTGAATGAAACCCATTCACAACTGTAGGTTAGTGTGGGCATTCATGACGTTACTGACTCTGCTCCCAATCGGAAGTGTGGCTTATTCTTGGGGTCAATTCATATTGCGATCCTTAAGTTGCATTTTATCGAGGTATGGTAATCCTCCATGAAAATAACAACCGTTTTCAAAACGGAACCTAGAAGGTAACTACTAGGTATAGTTCCGTGTCATCACACTTAGTTCACTTGAATAAAAGTGAGGTGAAGCTTTCATCTCGTAAATCTGTATCAAGCAGTGAAGATCATGTACTTATCAACAATTGAGAACAGTTAATTTTACTTAACTTTGCTTCAACGAAATTTAATTAGACCATCTTAATTTTTCTCGGTACGTATAATTCCCTTGACCATAAATACCACAGTTTCAAATTTATTCTGTTAGGTCATGTATACAGATTAGCTTTGCAGTTCAGATACTTAACGAACTCCTGAATCAAGATTTTACTCCACGATTTGGGCCACTTTCTTGACAAAATTATTAGTGTGTACTAGTCTGGCCACTGATATTAAGCGCCACTCAGATTAGTATACTATCATTCACGAGGATAATTACTCTGCCACTGCTAATCCAGTATAAACTCTGCTCATACACGTGGATAATATCATCTTCTGTTTATATAACTACCACCATACGCTGAAACTTTCCCTGAAGGTCGTATTAACGAGTGGCAGTATGTAATAGCAGCTTGAAACATATTTTTCATTCAGGCTCTTTCTATGCGCAGTAACAATAATAAGTCGTGGTGTTTCAGTCTATACTCACCTTCTTAAGGAGCGGGAACTCCTTTAAAATTTCCGTATAGATTCTCGTTGGGTTAATTCTTCAGTTTTTTCATAACCTTCCCTTCTCGCAGACATAACATAACGGTAGGCTGCGGGGGAAATCTAATTTTTGCAGTTACAAGTTCGGTTATAATAGCTTTGGAATAGTTGATACTTAAATCCGCAAGAATGACCCGTAGACACTGCAACCTGTTATGAATGTGTAGGTGAGATGTAGGTAGACACAGCTTGTTTTGTTGTGCTTGCTGCCGGAATTTTCACATTTAAAAGTTAGGACAATATGTGTTGAAGCGGAGTCTGATGACGGGTGCTCAGAACGCTGCACAGTGTCCTGTGATTAGCATGTTCCGCCCGTCAGCTCCGGAGGCAGGTGGTCAGATCAGAGGACCCGCCAGTGCCAGCTGACACCTGACACAAGCTAATCACGTCTATATTTAAACATTACTGAATCAATCTTAGTTTTACTTTATGTTCCTGTTTGGAATAAAGAAAGTTTAAAAAAAAAGCCTGTGTTTTCTTTGAGTTACTGCTCTATATTTCCCACTGGTGTCTCGATCTTGCCGTTTTGCTTTACAACATACCGCCTTTATCAATGAATCGGCTGCTATAAGGTGGCAGTGGTCAAAATATTTCAACGACTACCTTTGATCACTTTCAGAGGCATCCGATTTAGTTTATAGTTTCAAAAACACTAAAACTTCTGTAAGATTTCAGTTCATTGTCCTATCAAAAGGAGATGTTAGTTTTTTCCGATGGCACGTGGAAAGCATAGACAATAAAAAAAAGGAAAAAGGAAAAAATTGGTTCATTAACTAGTATTTTGATTACACTTCATTAACATTCACTTTTCCTAAAATGGTGAACACTTCATTGTTTATCAACCTTCACTTGTGGTTTCTGGTAGAATGCTTTACTCAAACGCGATTTTTTTAAAAAGTTTCTTCTTGTTATTTCAATTTGTCATATATCGTAGAAAAAGAAGTGACAAATGTTTTTGAAGTTCAATTTTTCTGGAAAAATTTGTGAAACTTTTGGTACGACAGTACTTACGTTTCATAATTATTACTCCTCGGTTGTAGAGGCCGTTTAACCTTTTAACTCAATGCGGAAGCGTCGCTGCTTGTTGTCAAAGATTCAGATATTTGTCGTTCATGGACTATATCCCATTAAATCAGTGGTTCCCAACGTGGGCCGTACCGCCCCCCGGTGGGCGTTAGAGAGCTCGAAGGGGGCGTTTGTGAACAAAGGCAAATTTGGGGGGCGTTAACGCCCAGCCAGCGCCCCCCTAGCAAGGACGTGCCGATGAGATTAATAAATAACAAAAAAACATTGAACAAATGTTTCAGCAAGTAATTCCAAATGTCGTTTAAGCAAGATGAGTGGGGATTAAAAGTTAGTATTAGTACATTATATCTTTGTTCCTAACACCTGCTTCAATAGTTCGTGAATGAGTCGCAGAAAGCGCTCTGCACTACAGGGATCACCGTTGTTAGTATGTTTATATTCCGGCTCGATCAACAATGCTTATACGTTTACACTGGTCAGTGTTCGATTGTTCGGTAGTGCCTTCAGACAGAGCAACTGTGAAACTGTGCGGTATCTACAGCTTACTGAAGCTTATTTATTTTGGAATATCTATCTGCCACAGAACTTAGTACATATTCATTATTATTATTTGCTTATTCTATTTACTGATCGATATTAGAGGAGGAATCTGCTGTGAAATTTCAACTAGGTTTTAATCTTTTATTTAATTTTTGTATCATGTGCTAACTAACTGCACTCAATTCTGTACTGATCACTGCTACTATTCCTATTATTATTATTATCAACATCATTTATCACATATGGTAAGGAAGGTTAAGAATCATATCATTTTTAACATTTCGAGATTTTTACAACGGGTAAGAGTACCTGTGGTTGACGGTGTACCTATGGTTGGCATGTAGTTGTATGAAATTCAAATTTAAGAAAATACTGTGATCCAGAAAACCAGAAACACTGTCAGGTTAACTGAACGGGTCCACGAGTTCGGTGATAGTCTCTTCTGTCGATGGTGAACAGTTTCTGTAGTGCATGTGTTTACCATATTCGGAAGCGCGTATCTTGTTAGCGAAATTGCAGCTTCGGGAAGTACTTTAACTCTCAGTTAATGTAAGTTTGCTTTACTTTATACTGAACGTGAATATGGAAATGTTATCTCAATGTAATAGAGAAGTGTAGTTTAAACGGGAATAATATTTCTATTATGGTTAGCCACTCTGTCTAAGTTAGGTGTTCCTTAAATCGAGAGGGGAGTCGAATTTATTCATCAATAATAAATAGGCTTTAATTGCAAACTGAACAAACCATCATGCCGTTTACAACATATACTACGGGAGGCGCTAAGGCACCTAAAATCAATATGTGGCGTCTGTTTCCGGTACAAACGATGTCATATTTGGGAGCCTACAGCTCTTATATTGCATCGTTGGTAGATATTGAAATCCTTCACTTGCTAAGTACTTCGTGTAAGGCCAGCATATATTGAAACGGGATATTTTTAGGCCGTTTTCACATCGGCGCGCCGGCGCTGGATACAATGTAATGAAATGAGAGCTTTCACATGTAGTCCGGTTCGGCAGATCGTCGGCCCTTTGATTTAATTGTTTCTTATGCACACTTGTCCACACTGGTGAGGTGGCGGAGAGGATCTAATCTCAGTCCCGACAATTTTCTGTAGTTTTGTAACAATAAGTAATTACTCGCACGATACTATGACATTAACTGAATTAATTGATATTAAACCGCGTCGGTTTGAAGGGCATCGGTCAGTTATGAGCTCTGTGTGCAGCTAGTTATACTTTATCGCGAAAAATGGAAGATTTCAGTCACGGCCTCTTACGCTAGATTTAAGGCGATGGTTATAAAATAGGATGAGACATTTTCTACCACATTACAAAATTCAATTAAACGTCGATTCTCAAAGCATAGTACAATATATTCCTGTATGTTGAAACACTAAAGATAATGATACAGTAAAATTTATAGAAATAATTATTTATGTCATAGTATTTATATAGTAATATTATATTATTTAATTTATATTCCTCTCTTTAGCCAATATTTTAATTATTTTTTTCTGTTATCTCTTCATCCTTTTATAAACAACCGAATCACAAAGTACCATCAAGTTGGGTCACATGAATCTACGGTTTCTTTACAGTTTCTTTTGATAATTTCCAATTATTACGCAATATCTGAATTATTATTTTGAAAAACCTCAAGCCAGCATTCGGGTTATATGGCTTAAGAAATGTATTGATTCGCCTCATTATCTTAATTGTTATTCAGTAAACTGCGCCTTTTAATTTTAATTGAGATGAAAATCTGTGATTTATTTTTATAAAATAGCTTAGAACATCTTTACAATTTTAGCTGAAAATGCGTGAATCGAAGACGGTCTTTAGGACTGTGTGTTAGTGGGGAGCGAGGGGTCTTGTCTGTCACTGGCTCACGCATAGACGTCATCTGAAGACAGTCAGTTATCCCGCCAGTATATGGGTTGCTAATATAACCATGAATTTTATATTAACTCGAATTAACTGTTCTCCGTCCGTCTTTATGCCTGCCTGTATATCAGATTGAGCAAATTCTCTCGAACAGTTTGTTATGAAATTACATTCAAGTTTCGGACCTGAATATCTCAATTCTATCCATTTTTGTTGGATGAGACATTTTTTACCTCATTACAAAATTCAGTTAAACGTCGATTCTCAAAGCGTAGTACAATATATTCCTGTATATTGAAACACTAAAGATAATGATACAGTAAAATTTATGGGAATAATTATTTATGTCAATAGTATTTATATAGTAATATTATATTATTTAATTTATATTCCTCTCTTTCTTCAACATAAACTGTTAATGACAGAGATCTGCCAACTGGAAGTGGCAGATTATTAATGCCACTTTTATCTAAGTTATTTTATGAAGATTTTTCAGCTGAGAAGTTTGAAGGAAAAGTTATTTACCAAAGTTAAATAAACGAGTTATAATTAACAATTTTTATTTCTAAATTTTTTCGATAAAGCTTAATAATTTTTATTATTCTTAATTCATTACTACTATTTTGTACATCGTTTCCGTGGCTGGGCGGTAACGTAATTTAAAATACTTTTAAAATTTGTATTTATACATTTTAATTAAATTTAAATAAATTTTAAATGTTTTTTACAGTTTATTTGTTGGTCGCAAAATATTCATGAAATAATGAACCCAAATTACAATGTATTTAATTAAATTTTAATAGTAAATCTATTTAATGGAATAATGTGACGGTGGTCATATCAAAATTTATTTTTATTTTCACAGGTGTCACATTCAAAGAAAAAATGTAGACAGCACAATGTCGAATACTTGAAATATGGTTTTATTGAGGCATCCTGAAACAAGACATTACCAATGTGTCTGATTTGCCAGAGCGTTTTCTCAAATGTAGCTACGAAACCTTCTCGTTTAGAAGAACATTAAACCAAAATACACTCTGGCAGAAAAGATAAGTTTATCTTTCAAATGCTCAAAGAACAATATTCAAGAAGTCCATTTTTAGCTGGTATGTTTTCAGCGGCATACAAATAAGACGCAGATGACCTTCGTGCCTCTTACATTTCCTTGCTTGTTGCTAATTCGGGAAAACCGCACACGATTGGGGAAGAATTGATAATACCATTTGTGAGTGAAGTTCTGCGTACTGTACTGCACAAGCCGGCATCTGATATTATTAAGAGAATCCCACTTTGCAATAACACAGTATAGAGGCGAATCGACGAAATGTCCGAGGACGTGGAGAGTTCTCCAACTGATTTTTAGAAGACTGCTGAATTTTCTTTACAGCTTGATGAATTTACTTTACCAAACAATGATTAATTGTTTCTTGCATACGTTCACTTCATTAAATGTGAAAAAATTTGTCAAGAATTACTGTTCACAAAAAAATTAGAAACTGATACTAAAAGAAAATCTATATATCAAGTTTTGAAACACTATTTTGAAGATAAAATTATTCCTCTGAATAATATCGTGTCCATTGCTAATGATGGTGCTCCGGCAATGGTTGGATGAAACCTGATCTCATATTTGAAAAAGGTAGTACCAAATGTAGTCGCCGTGCACTGTGTAATTCACAGACACCATTTGGTTGCAAAAAACCTAAGTGGTCGCCTTCACTGCTCACTGCAGTATGTAATTACCGCAGTTAACAAGATCAGAAGCAATGCTCTCAATAGCAGATTATTTGGAAAACTTTGTGATGAAAATGACGAGGATTTCAATCGTTTGCTATTGCAGACAGAAGTTCGTTGGCCCCCCCCTTTTCGAAAAAAAGAATTGCTCACCGCCCCCCTGTTTGAAAAAAAAACAGCACCGACGTCTTTTGTTGTTGTAATCAACGTTGTGTAATCCATAGCACTTCAATTTAATTGGCTTGTTGCCCACTTCTTCAAACAGTGATTTGATGGCATCCCTCTTAGGTGAACTGGGCTATATTAAATATCGAAAAACAAGGACAGATTTTTAAAATTACTTTGTTAAAGAATATTGGTACCTTGTACAAAATTTTATTAAAAACATATATTGAAAATTATTGTAAATTGTCAGTGAGAGGTCTGAGCTTGATGTAATAATACTAACTTTTCTACATTTGGTGCTATATTGGTCAGAAGGAGTCTTAAATCGCCGCGTTCCACAACTGACAATCTGTTTCTTTTCTTTGTTGGTAAATTGCTTACTACACTAAATCCCCTATCGGCTAAATATGACGACGGGAAAGTAATAAAAAAAACTTTTTTGTTGCAGCCCACAAAGCCGGATATAAATCTGGAATTTGCCACTGTAGCTATAATTCTTGATATCCATTTTTTAATTTCAATTTTAATTCTTAATTTGTTGACAGTTCTGTCAACTCTTCCTGTAGCGATAAATCTGCTGTTTGTAGGTTTGAGAAAGGTTCTAATACACAATCTGGAATCGTGAAATCTGTTTTTAAAATCTTCTTTAAGTGCTTCCAAATGTTGACAAAATACTCAAATATCTTCGCCATTTGTTTCCACAGAGGAAAGATTTGGAAACTGATAGAATTGTTTTCGACCTACATTCTGTTTGTACAAGGCAAGTTTTGACATGAACGCACAAATAACTGACTTGGCTTTAATCAAATTCAAATTATATCCCTGCAGCTGTAGGTTTGTTTCGTTAAATTTACGATATAGATCAGTTAAATAAGCTATATCTTTCTTATATTTCAATAAATTATCACTTAATGAATCATCTTTGTTTTCAAAAATCGTTTGCTATTGCAGACAGAAGTTCGTTGGCTGTCAAAGAGTACCTGTCTAACAAACTTTTATGACGTTTTTGACTCCATTATAACGTTTTTTGAAAACAAAGATGATTCATTAAGTGATAATTTATTGAAATATAAGAAAGATATAGCTTATTTAACTGATCTATATCGTAAATTTAACGAAACAAACCTACAGCTGCAGGGATATAATTTGAATTTGATTAAAGCCAAGTCAGTTATTTGTGCGTTCATGTCAAAACTTGCCTTGTACAAACAGAATGTAGGTCGAAAACAATTCTATCAGTTTCCAAATCTTTCCTCTGTGGAAACAAATGGCGAAGATATTTGAGTATTTGTCAACATTTGGAAGCACTTAAAGAAGACTTTAAAAACAGATTTCACGATTCCAGATTGTGTATTAGAACCTTTCTCAAACCTACAAACAGCAGATTTATCGCTACAGGAAGAGTTGACAGAACTGTCAACAAATTAAGAATTAAAATTGAAATTAAAAAATGGATATCAAGAATTATAGCTACAGTGGCAAATTCCAGATTTATATCCGGCTTTGTGGGCTGCAACAAAAAGTTTTTTTTATTACTTTCCCGTCGTCATATTTAGCCGATAGGGGATTTAGTGTAGTAAGCAATTTACCAACAAAGAAAAGAAACAGATTGTCAGTTGTGGAACGCGGCGATTTAAGACTACTTCTGACCAATATAGCACCAAATGTAGAAAAGTTAGTATTATTACATCAAGCTCAGACCTCTCACTGACAATTTACAATAATTTTCAATATATGTTTTTAATAAAATTTTGTACAAGGTACCAATATTCTTTAACAAAGTAATTTTAAAAATCTGTCCTTGTTTTTCGATATTTAATATAGCCCAGTTCACCTAAGAGGGATGCCATCAAATCACTGTTTGAAGAAGTGGGCAACAAGCCAATTAAATTGAAGTGCTATGGATTACACAACGTTGATTACAACAACAAAAGACGTCGGTGCTGTTTTTTTTTCAAACAGGGGGGCGGTGAGCAATTCTTTTTTTCGAAAAGGGGGCGGTAGGTCAAAAAAGGTTGGGAACCAATGCATTAAATCAACACTGATCGGCACTGTAATTATGAATCTAAAACACTGCTAACTGGCCGCGCACTTGTTGATGCTCCTGCGGGCTGGCTGTCCCGCAGTACACTCTCGACCTAGCAGGACCCCAGCTCGCGAGTAATCCTGGCCGCTGCCCGGCGCTAATTGACAAACCTGGCCAGATGTCTCTGGCGGCGGCCCTGCTGTCAGCCTTAATTGGTGGTGCCACCCAGTGGAGGCGAGGCATGCCTGAGAGGCTTTCGGGGTACGTAACGTTACATTAGCGTCGCAGCTGGTAGCTGAAGTGAACACGATACGAGGTCTCTGAGGCATTGTCCTATTACCCCTCCCCCCTCCAATTATAAGACAGCTCCACAGTTTTATACTGCTGGTATGATTACTAAGTGTTGCAGTTTGTAATACTAATACTATTACATAATTTCCTGGTTTCCATCGAAAGAAAAGTTTGTGATATTTGGTTTGAAGCGAACATCATTATGTTACAGTTCTTAGCCATCTGTGTAGCACTGAGATTAAGGCCCCTAGTTGAGAGAATTATAAGAAAACAAACATTTAAAAACAGCAGTGCCGAATCTTATCACATTTATAATTTTTTCTTTGACATATAAATATTTAGACGGAGAGGTATTTAACTCTAATAATTCTCTAGAGTAAACGATTTCATATTATGAGTACGTTCAAGCGGAGATATCGCATTGTCACAGCCAGATTCCCCTTATTCGGCTGCTATAACAACAATAGAATGTTATTAGAAAGCACCTTCAGACAGTTACTTTCGAAAACATAAATGTCTCCAACGTCTCATATTCTTCTACATGTTTACATAATATAAAACAAGCGAATTTTATTATTATTTGTGATTATAAGATATTCTTCTGAAAAAGACCTTGTAAATCCACACGAGATAACAGTAACAGGTAATATGCCAATTAGCTTATCGCTTCCCAACATTATAATGAACAACAGTAACGTCGATACTTGTCACATATATATTCTCATATTATATTTTTTTTACCTTCTTTGTGGCAATTCGTAAATATAGTTGCTGAAGACATTGTTAGAGTAAGATTTAAAATTTATATCATCATTGCTATTGAACAGTTGTCGCATAATATGTATTGCTAAATATTATCATACACACTAAGATTGCCATCTGCAGGTGCACTAATTTTTGATAGGGTTAGCAAGAGCTTTAAATATTCAGAACAATGTTATTTAATCTTGCATTTTAAATTAATGAATTAATCAATATTTAAGTGTCATTATTATATTATTAAGCGTATTTAAAACTGTAACCTGAACTCAATTTGAGGGTGAGTATTACTTTTATAAAAAGAAACCACGTGTCACCATTTACCTTTGACCACAAATAACCAAAGCAAATTACTGATACACATTATCAGTCTCTACATTTCAGCGTTTACGAAAGTCAGACGAACGGTTTTACCGACTCCGCTAATCACAGTCCGACAGGTCATGCTTCACAGACCACAGTCCGCTCGTCTTTTGTAAGTTGTTCTTAATGAGATGAGAGGAGAAAGAGCTAAATAATTAAACGTAGAAGAAAGGATCCGAGAAGCGCGTAGTATTCTCTGAAGTGGCCCGTCTTTTCCCGAGTGAATCCACGTCCGGATAAACGCCAATTGAAAACCCTATTCGTGCTCACTTCCAACCGAGGGCCCGCGATACGAGAGGTGGTACGCAGTTGCGTTGAACTGAATGCAGATAAAAGTCGAGAGCGTCTATCCCCTGAGGGAACCCGTCTCCCTGTAAAACACTGGCAGATATGCCACAGCCGAGGCCTGAAACCCCGCCTCTGGTATCCTTGTATACTGCTAATGAGACACTTGAAGAGGTGGGTGGGTAGTCTGGCTGGAATTGGCCCGCATACGACGAGGATTTGTAAGAACCGCTATAGAGAGAGCAGAGGTGGAAGGGGAAGGTCGTGAGTATGGGGAATAGCTGGAAAGCGGGGAGGAGTTGAAGGGGGACGGGAGTTGTGGTAGCGGAGGGGAGAGGGGGGGGGGGGAAGCAGATCTAATAAAACAGCCGCCCCGGAAGGGAAGGTAATTACGGTTAACTGCGGTGGAGAGAAGTGCACCGTGATATACTGGGCAATTTTAATTGGCAATGACCACTGGCCATTATAAGAACACGTTATGGAGGGAAAATTGTATTCGCCATATCGTGTCGGTGAGCCTGAGCGTCATGGTGTAGCCACAAACGGCATGAATGTTATTGCCCTTTTTTTTAAAAAAAACTTTATTTCAAGCCTTTACGAAGAGAGAGCTCTTTCCGCAAAGTATTTTCGCTTCTTTTTCGGCAGCACAGGATGATGCAAACGGGAAATGCAAAGAGTTGCTGCGTTTTCAGAAATAAATATTTGGTGTTCGGAAAACATTAAAGCGCTTCTCCAATTTGTAAAGAACCATTTAACTACGGAAAGGTTAAGAAGCGTTGGTGAATTAGTTTAGGTCGTAGCAGCATTAATTTGACGGGTGGAAAATAAATGATGAGGAGCTGAAAAAAGCATGCTGCTTTATTTGAGATTTAATAAATCAGTTTCCTTGCCATCTGAAGTTTACAGCGAAGCTCTCAAGAGTTCGTATTTGCTTTAAAGTTTATTACAGCTTGCGGGTTCAGGAATCACTGGCAGCAGTTGCACAAGAGTTTAACTGGCGAGTCATCAAAATACTTTTCTATAAAAGGCATGCAGATTGTTTAAGCCTTTGTCAAATGTTTTCAATGGTATAGGAGGAGCTGAAATTGACATGGTGCAAAATTTTTTACCAATAAACTCTCTTATTTCTTTGGCTTTGACGACTGTCATTGACGTATTTGGAGTCAAATGGATAACGTTGCACGCCTTGGATGTAATTTCAGTGGAGATTAGCAAGGCGGCAGTTCAGCGACTTTTTGAAGTACCATCACATAGGGTCATCTTACGCGTAGATAATCGCCGTTTAAAAATGGGATAACTTGTATCAACAAAAGATTAAGAAGCTAGTGGATGAAATTCCTAGATGTAATCTAGCCAGTATAAATACAAGGGGCCACATTACACCAATGTTAAAGAAGCAATCTGACAAACCAAAGCTTTGTTCTTTCACAGATATCCTTGTAGTTTTGTTTTGATGTGTTGAAATTTATTAAAGTTTAACGTCTCATCTGCATTTTTGTGCCGAGTGTGAGCTATTGTATAATGAATAGGTGATGCCAAAGTTGTTATTATATGTGTAATCGATCTTTGGTGATTCTGGACTAGGGTAAATATATGAACCAGAGTATAAAACATACGTTACAAACGCCGCTTTTAAATGTTTTGCTGTTATGGACAATTCATTATCGACTGGAGAATATGTTTAATTGGACATTAACTAAGGGATATTTTTACTGAGGGATCGCTTTTCGCGGAACAGTTTCACTTTTTTCGTATTTCCAATAATTACGTTTCTCCGTGAACGATGAATCGCACTTTGTAGATTTCTTTTTATGAACGTAGCTTACAACAATTATTACTATGCAAATCGTATGGACTCTACTGCTTCTCCATAAGGTTCTGTTAAGCACATGATTATGATGTAATTTTAGTAAATTCTGTTCTAGAATTTTAGATTATAATTGAGAAATTTTGAAAATTTTAGATGTTTTTGTTAGCTACTATGTATAAAAATTTTTTGTTAAAAAGCTATTCAAAATATGTCGCAACACAATGTAATTTGATACTTCAGAACCATTTTATTATATTGTTATTAGGTTTCTAAAATTGTAACATGTGCAAAAATTAAAGGTTAACTGAGTTAGGATCGCATTAAGAGACTGTTGCTCCGCCGTGTCTAAAGTTATTTCATGAGAACAAATAAACGATATTCTCAGTATTTCAGCATATTTTAAGTTATTCTGTAGCAATTTTTCATCCTTTTAGAATTTTTAAATTAAAACCGAGGGGAACGTGGCCAATTCCAGAGAAAGATATCTTGCCTTTCTATGCAAAGCCGTTCCTTATATTACGGGGCAGCATTTTCGCCGCGGTACGTAGAAATCTTCGACGATGCTCTGCGCTGACGAAGCAGGAAACTTAAATCACTTTTGACTTGTCTCATAAAACATCAAATTATATGAAAAAATGTTATTCTCATATCTCAAAGACTGAGAAATATCCCCATAATAGCATTTTGTATTATAATTTTAAAAAATTATGGGATTTAACATGTTTGAAGAGACTAAAAGGAGAAAAAAAAGGGAAGCGTTTCGAATCGTATTTGTTTTGTAATCAATAGTTTACAGCTACATTCCGAATGTTACAGTGGATTACTGAAACTTATGAGTAAGGGTTGCTGTAGCACATACCGCGTTTATGAGCTGAGTATTCATAACTTTACAGTATGGCAAAATAAATTTTTTAGGTTTTAATTAGGTCTTTCTTTTATAAATTAATTCTTTTTCAAATGAACTCGAACTCTAACGAATGACACGGTAATGCAAATGACAAATCAGCCGAGTAAGTCTTTTGATAAAACACGATGCATCGATCAAATCCTCTGTCACCACTGTAAAATATAATTATGGCAATTCAGTGTCAAGAAATACTTAATTCTTATGTTGATGATCAAAAAAGACCTAGTTACGCACAAAATTAATCTTGTTTTTGATGTACAACATAGCTTGTCACTACCTAATGGTTGTAATCTGATGCACTATAAATATTCGTTATATACAAGTAGTAAGAATTATTAACATAAAATTAGTTGCTTTTAAAATTTCCTCTATTAATATATGTCAGTTAACATCATTTCAGTACCATTACCATTAAATGGTTTTAACTTCTTTTTTATGTGAGGTAACTTTAAAAATTACTCCTTTTAGAAAATTCATAATGCTTTGAACACCACTCTGTCTACTAACTAGCGTGCTTCTTAGACCAGAAAACAGGTTCATATACGAATTCGTTCTCATTCCTCGTCCTCAATATTCTCCCGGAATTAATTATCTAAATGCCCATGATTCTTAAGACCATAGTAATAACAAAAATATAATGTTGATTATTAAATTAATTTTTAGAAAATTATATTTACTAAGCTTATAAATAAATATGCTTCAGACCAGTCAACTGTGACGACAACGCGATGACAAAGGGTGCGGAGATGTTCATACATTACATTTGAATAGGAGACAGTTTGCAAATAATGGGCATGGTCCTGAAGTGATCTAAGAAAACCTAGCCTACCATATTTGGGATGGCTACAAATGAATATTCTATCTTTGCAGTCTGTCTGTTCCACTCCAGTATTACACGTGAGAAAAACAACTGACTGAAAACATTATATTCGTGTCTCTATTATTTTATGATTCTGTCCATTCGCTAAATAATTGTAGCTGCTGGTAGATTACTTTTATTGTTCTTGTAGGAAATTCTTTTTATTCTGAAAAGCTTGTCAGCATAAAACCCAAATTTTCCGTGCTCAGATTTTTCAGAATATTGCTCTCTCCTCGACTATATTTGCAGCCGCGATTCACGAGGTTCTTTTCTGTGGCTTATGGTAACTCTATAAAACCTTTTTTTTGGTTCTGATGCTCATCTATAAAACTCAAGGCGTCGGGTTCAGATTTAGATGGGGTGTCGAAATACCACCTCAAACTGCGTCTACTACAGCTACCTACTAGATTCCAGTCATTACAAACAAAAATTCACCCGTACACATAACGTCCTGGCGATACGAATTACACATGTTCTACTTAAATTTTTCTGAGCTAGCAACTATATAAATGACCTGTTTGAATGTTGATGTTGAATTGTTAATTATATTATATACTGAATTTTGGTGTAGTCTGTTTTGGCATTGTAAAATGAAAGTACAGATAAATAAATTATTTACATTTGCATAAAGTTTAACTCATCTGGTCAACTAATATCATCCCTCCCCAATTAAACTTCCACACTTGTGGACATTTTTAAACATATTCTGCGCTTTTCGTATTGGTTATAATCTTACTAATTCATTATTTAATGAGACGTTTGTCTTTTCGTTTTTAACGCTCCAGAACTTCACCCATACTAACTCTTGTCTAACTCTTATGAATACCAGAGAACTATAGCAGTAGGTGTACTCCTCCTCTATTTTCTAACCCTCGGGAAAAATCCAGCACTCATTTCAATAAACAAATCTTCAACGCTTTAACCACCTGTGGATTTTGCATCTCGACTAAGTTACGAACTTTACACATTATTCTCCTACACTTCAGTAGTCGTTGTGAGGTGAGTCACTTAGTGTTTACTCTCCGTTACTCCTTACTATCCGTATATTGTCTCCCTGTTTAATTGCTTTGTCAGATTCAATTACTTCTAGGAATTAATTTCTTCATCCTTGCATTTGTAATATATGCCACTTTGGTCATTAGTTACTATCCTCTCACTGATATCTGACCTAAAGAAAAGGCAATGTTAATGTTCTAACACCATCATAATTGTTAGTAGGCTCCCATGCACTTTCAGCTAACAACTCACTAAGAACTCTCTTTCATTTTTATTCAGATGATATTGTAACTCCATGAATCAAAGGTGCTCACGAGAAGAATTCCAATGACGGAACCAGTGACTGCCCTAGAACTTTGCATCCAGATTTACCCGACACATGGCTATGCTTAACTATGACTTATCGTTGCAACGCATATTCATACTTGTAGCTTTGCCTCTTGCACTACCTTCAATATGTCGCTCTGCAAGTCACATTCTTATAGATAAACTGAGCCTAGTGGATGAGCGGTAACTCTGGAGGACGTGGGTTCAGACCCTGTGTGACCATTCCAGATTTCGGTTTTCCTTTGTTTTCAGAAAATCATGCGAATACAGGAATATTTCCTTCAAAAACTAACGATCTAATTCCTTCCTGTTTCTTATGCCCAGTTATGACCTCGAGGGATGAAACCATAAGAAAAAATCTATTGGTAACATAGACTGTATTTCCTCCTATTAATACTGTAATTTCCTTTATGAAGCTCCTGGAGTAATGTGTCACCTTAACATGTGCCGCACTAGATTTACCTTATACTGTTCCCGAGTGATAAGGACCATTAAATGGGCAAGTGAATATTTAATAATTATCTGAATGTTAGGTACGCCCGAGGAGGATAGGTAAGCAAAAATGTGGCACACACGAGGCGCCGGGGAGTGAATCTAGCCGGGGGGTATGTCAAGCACTTACGACTCACAGGAAAAAGCTACCACAACAGAAGGAGATAGTGTACTTCTCAGTGTTAGAAGAACCACCCGGAAGAAGTTTTGAATGGAAGACGACACGAATGGCAGACAGGAAGTTCGATTTGCTGCAACTCTCAGGGAAGACCCGGTAATTTGAGAAATCTTGATAGTAAACAGTGACACTTTGCCGGTAGACTGCGACACCAGCCAATACGAACCTCGAATGAATGAAAAGGAAGAAGTTATAGCAAATGAGAAAAGTATGTCGTTGGAACACACGCTATTGTTGAACAATTTTTCTCTCGCGCTGCCAATCGTGGTGTGAAATAATTTACCAGGGTGAGCTGACGCTGCTTGGTGGAGGAACAGAGTTCCTCGATGGAGACGTTTGCAATTCAGGACACTCTACCACTGTTCGTGGTTTGTAGCTGCCACAACTTGATACCTGAATTCCGCTCGTGTGCTGCTCCAGCAACGACTTCTTCTGCCGACTTGCGGTGTATTACTTGAAGACAACACTGGCAGTTCGCCAGTTACTGCTCACTTTCGGTATAAGACGGAGTACATGTAGATGACACTCTACTGACACTGCCCACTACCCTTTCGGCTTACCATGTTTTACATTCTTCTAGCTGTGGAGAGTTGTATGTTTTTTGCCCTTCGACAGCACACATGGTACCAGCAGTGTTCATTGTGAACCTGCTGTCAGGGATGTGACGCCCCCTGCCGCCGGGATGAATACTGTTCCGATGCTCCGGTTTTGCAGCACTGCGGTCTTCGGGCCGTGGGTCGGTTGGGGTTAAAGAAGCTGGTGAGGCCTTTCAAAACGGAAACACACAGCACCGGTAAACCGGCGTTCGCTGTTATAGGTGGCGGTCATTCTCGGTTCTACCAATCCTTATTTATATAGAGGATCCATTATGGCAGCAAGGAGACTGTGCATGCCGGCGGCAAGGGACATCACTTCAATTGGCCACCTTACCGTGCACTGTAGCAACAGCCACACCCGACTTGCCGCAGACTTTAAGCCGTGGACGGGCACCCATGACATGACTGCCACCTTGAATTGTCTTCCTAGTAGCTTCACCTCTCTGCACCCAAGGTCTTATTGCCATGGGCAGCAGGAAAGGGGACAAGTTCCAACTTCTCCACGCAATTGGTCTCACTACCGAAGATTTTGGCGGTGAGTGGATGCCTGCCGCACGGGACACTGAATCCGTGACTGCATTGCTCCCAGTCTTGAATCAACCAGACACAGTGATTCCCTTCCGCCTTGTCTCCGTATGAGGACGGGTGGGCTGGGTGCTTTAGCTGTATGGCCAGGTTTTCGTATGTCTTCGGGCTGGTTCGTGGTGGGCGCTGCGTCCGCGTTGCTGCCCGTGGACACCTTTTATGTGTGCCGAAACACGCCTTACTTCATCATCCCCGCTGTAATAGCGGGTGATTCTTGAAATTACCTAATCCCGCGGTGGAGGCGATTGCTGGTTAGCAAGATATACTTGTAGTCGGGTTAGTATTTTTTTATGAGTGCAAGTTCTGGTATAAACGTTGCCTCACCAGATCCCTTATGTTAAAACGAGGGAACTCTATGTGCGGCTGAGTACACTGGTTCTCAATCGAGAGGCGCTTACCTTTCACGCTCTCTCATGTAGGTGGCGGGCTTGCTGTTACTCACTCAAACGACACTTCAACATGTGCCACATCATCTGTCACGGAACAGTTCTTTGCAAAGTCAGCTTTATGCGATTTTAGAGGTGCATAATGCGTACACTGCTATCATCATTACACGGTAATAAGCGAATTCCTCTCACAGTTCCCCAGACTCCAATTTTAAAAGTCCAGTAACGCCTTTGTGTGCTTCACCAAACATAATGAGAAATTAGATGTCATCCACTGAGCCCAACCATTGTGAATTGCTAAGATCTCTTTTTTTAATTATTAACTTCTACTATGCATTTCCTGCGCTGCCCTGAATTTGCTTTAACATACTTCAGTAAAGTTCATTCGTTAGTTTAACTAAACGGCACGCAGTGGCATCCGAAATTTACTTGGAAAATAATTCATAGCAACTTAAATTTTACGCCCAGGAAATTTAGTGGGTAACAAATAATTAAAATCATAACCACTCACTACAAGTAGAGTAACACCTAATTACACTCCAACTATGGTGCTTTATTTTTCATTGACGTCAATAATAATTAATTGCTGCAATTAATTATTTAATTTTGTTGTTTACTTTAATTTACTACGTAACAACTCAACATGGGCTTGTGACCTGTTAATCTAGAATTAATTTACGACCTGTTCTTTACCAATGACTCCTGCCTAGCAGAATTCCTATTCCTTTCTATGTTCTAAACTTGTTCCTGTAATTATAATGGTATACTGTACCTTATTTATATCTGAATCTGGATGAGGCACAGTTTTGTGATTGATATTGTGACTGTTTTTACGACGACATATTATTATTTTCCGTGCACTAACATGTTGAGTCAAACTCATTTCCTCATTCCTAAAAGTTACATCTTTAATGTCTGTTTTTTCCCCCTAGAATACTCTCATCACTTTTCTTTCTCGAAATTTTATTTTTCATTTTTTTCTAGGTAACGTTTAAACGGAGATAAGTACGTAGTTATGGGAAAAAAATGACTGCTCTTAGGCCGCAGGTTATTTTTTAGCCTCATGATATTAAGGAATTGAGAGTACTGAAATAGTCGGCTGGAACAAACGAGAATTTAATGATTTGTGTTAAGGGTACACTTTGGAATATCCAGCGGAAAGCGGTGATCGGGGACCTGTGCGTTGGGCTCCCAGCACTGTTTCACCAGGTCTATCTGTTTCAGCCTAAATAACAGTACTCAACCTTATCTTCGCTTCATCTGAACATAAAAGACTGGTGTTCTACAGGTGCTCTCAGACCACGTTGCTAGGACCAATTCTTCTATATTACTTACAAATACTGTTTACATTTCTCCTCATCCCACTTTGTGAGATACAATTAAAATTAATATTAATACACCATCGATTAATTTTCTTATCGTGGGTCGGAATGATTTGGTAGCGTTACGAACTTTTCAGATATTTTCAAGGCTAATAAACTAGTATATTTTTTACTTCAAACCTGGATTAATAGTTTTGTCTAAAATGAAGGATATAAAATTATTGTTGCATGAAACCGCATTAACACAATCATTATTTCCAGATAGCTATGCGCTTAAGGGGTAAGACAGTTGATAAATCAATTAAAATGCTGATACAGTGATTCCGTGTTAATAGATTCTTATATTGTTCGCCTGAAGAAATAAAACAAATGTAAACTTATGGTTTGGGAGAGGCTATATTACCCTTTTCCCACCAAATGTCAACCTCTCCTTCACGTGGTGCACCCTGTTTGCACGGACGAGACTCTTCCGACTGAAATATTCCGGTATAAGGAGTCACCCACTGCTTGCCAACGGCCTCCGAAACGAGGGCGGAAGAGCGGGGAGTGATCCAGGGCACTCTTTTGCCTTTGGGGTTGGAAGCGGTCCCTAAAGGCGGATGAATCAGAAAGGATTAACGGCATGGGGATGCAGAAGGCAACGGGAAACCACTGCATTAAAAGCATTAAAAGGGTATCCCGAGGACATGTAATCCTCTCAAATTACATAATTATATCATGATGGATTCTTCCTGGGAAAGACATAAGTTAGATGTTGTCGGGGTTAGTGAGATTAAATGGAAGGACGCACAGGATTTCTGGTATCTGTAATACAGAATAATTAGCACACAAGCTGTCAATGTAGTCACTGGTTTAGGATTTGTAATGAACTAAGAAAGTAGGGAAATGGGTGAGTTATTATGAACAGTTTAGTGACAGGATTATTTTGATGAGGTTAGAAACTAAGCCCGCCCAAACCACATTAGTACAAGTGTATATGCCAACGTCACAGGAAGATGACGAAGAAATAGAGAAAATATACGCCGAAATTGAAGTAATCCAATATGGGAAGGGGGAGGAAAATCTAATAATTAGGGGTGATAGGAATGCATTTGTGGGAGAAGGAAAAGAGGGTAATACTGTAGGATCTTTTGGTCTTCGGGAAAGAATTGAGCGAGGATGCAGGTTATTAGAATTTTGAGAAAGATATAAACTAGTCGTGGCAAACACACTGTTTAACAACCATGCAAGACGCATATACACCTGGAAACGTCCAGGGGATACAGGCAGATATCATCTAGATTATATCATGGTCAAACAGAGATTCAGGAATCAAGTTCTAGACTGTAAAGCGTACCCAGGAGCAGACATAGAATCTGACCATAATTTGATAGGTCTAGGAAGTAATTCTGAAAGGAGCTCAACCGAGGACGAATGTAATGGATTAAATACCGAAATATTGAAAGCTGGTAAACAAACTCTAGGCTTTAGGGAACAAGCCGCCAGAAAACCTTGGATCACAGAGGAAATTTTGGAGCTGATGGATCAGAGGAAAAGGCACAAAAATTCTCAGAATGAAGCAGGAATTTAGAAATCAGATAATCAGGAAATGCAAAAAATCAAAAGAAAAATGGCTACAGGAGAAGTGTGAAGAAATAGAAAAGTAAATGGTCATAGGTACTGTAGATGTTGCATACAGTAAAATCAAACAGAATTTTGGAGAAATGAAGAAAAGTGGTGTAAACATTAAAGCTGCCGATCGGAAACCCTTTTTAAGCTCAGACGATAGGAATACATTGAGAAACTTTATGATGGGGACGACTTGAACAATAGCATAATGAAAAGGAGGTTATGTCGACATTGATAATGTAGGAAATCCTGTTTTGAGGACAGAATTTAATAGAGCTTTGAATGACTTGAAAGCAAATAAGGCAGTTGGAATTGATGAGATCCCTGCAGAACTTCTTAAATCCCTAAAAGAAGAAGGAATCGAAAGATTATTCAAGCTGGTATCAAAAAGGTATGAAAAAGGAGAAATTCTAACTGATTGTAATAAAAATATTATCTCCACACTTCAGAAGAAAAGACAAGCCGACAAATGTGAAAATTATCGGACCATTAGTCTAACATCACATGCTTCAAAATTACTGACCAGAATAATATATAGAAGAATAGAAAGGGTAGTGGAAGAGATAGTAGGTGAAGCTCAGCTTGGGTTTAGGAAAAATCGAGGTACGAGGGAAGCAATTCTGGCTTTAAGATTAATACACTCCTGGAAATTGAAATAAGAACACCGTGAATTCATTGTTCCAGGAATGGGAAACTTTATATACACATTCCTGGGGTCAGATACAACACATGATCACACAGACAGAACGATAGGCACATAGACACAGGCAACAGAGCATGCACAATGTCGGCACTAGTACCGTGTATATCCTCCTTTCGCAGCAATGCAGGCTGCAATTCTCCCATGGAGACGATCGTAGAGGTGCTGGATGTAGTCTTGTGGAACGGCAAGCCAAGCCATTTCCACCTGGCGCCTCAGCTGGACCAGCGTTCGTGCTGGACGTGCAGACCGCGTGAGACGACGTTTCATCCAGTCCAAAACATGCTCAATGGGGGACAGATCCGGAGATCTCGCTGGCCAGGATAGTCGACTTACACCTTCTAAGCACGTTGGGTGGCACGGGATACATATGGACGTGCATTGTTCTGTTGGAACAGCATGTTCCCTTGCCGGTCTAGGAATGGTAGAACGATGGGTTCGATGACGGTTTGAATGTACCGTGCACTGTTCAGTGTCCCCTCGACGATCGCCAGAGGTGTACGGCCAGTGTAGGAGATCGCTCCCCACACCATGATGCCGGGTGTTGGCCCTGTGTGCCTCGGTCGTATGCAGTCGTGATTGTGGCGCTCACCTGCACGATGCCAAACACGCATACGACCATCATTGGCACCAAGGCAGAAGCGACTCTCATCACTGAAGACGACACGTCTCCATTCGTACCTCTATACACGCCTGTCGTGACACCACTGGAGGCGGGCTGCACGATGTTGGGGCGTGAGCGGAAGATGACCTAACGGTGCGCGGGACCGTAGCCCAGCTTCATGGAGACGGTTGCGAATGGTCCTCTCTGATACCCCAGGAGCAACAGTGTCCCTAATTTGCCGGGAAGTGGCGGTTCGGTCCCCTACGGCACTGCGTAGGAAGCGACGGTATTGGCGTGCGTCCGTTGCGTCGCTGCTGTCCGGACCCAGGTCGACGGGCACGTGCACCTTCCGCCGACCACTGGCGACAACATCGATGTACTGTGGAGACGTCGCGCCCCACATGTTGAGCAATTCAGCGGTACGTCCACCCGGCCTCCCGCATGCCCACTATACGCCCTCGCTCAAAGTCCGTCAACTGCACATACGGTTCACGTACACGCTGTCGCGGCATGCTACCAGTGTTAAAGACTGAGATGGATCTCCGTATGCCACGGCAAACTGGCTGACACTGACTGCGGCGGTGCCCAACCGCTGCGCAGCTAGCGCCCTTCGACGGCCAACACTGCTGTTCCTGGTGTGTCCGCTGTGCCGTGCGTTTGATCATTGCTTGTACAGCCCTCTCGTAGTGTCCGGAGCAAGTATGGTGGGTCTTACACACCGGCGTCAACGTGTTCTTATTTCAATTTCCAGGAGTGTACTTGAAGGGCGGATCAATAAAAACAAAGAAACTTTTTTGGCTTTTGTTAATTTAGAAAAAGCTTTTGATAATGTTAGGTGGGATAAGATGTTCAAAATTTTAAAGAAGTCAGGGATTAAATATCGAGATAGAAGAATACTTTATAAATTATATAATAAGCAAGTAGCTATAATAAAATCAGAGAACCATGAGAGACATGCATCAGTTAAGAAGGGTGTGGGACAAGATTATAGTCTACCACCGTTAATACTCAACTTGCATGTAGAAAAAGCAATAAAGAAAGTAAAAGAAAAAAAATTATATGACGTAAGTGTTGAGTGAGAAAAAATCAATATGCTACGATTTGCTGATGACATTGTCTTGTTAGCAGAGAGGGCTGAGGATATTGAGAAGTTACTGAATGGCATGAATAAAATACTGAAGGAATATTTGTACTGAACATAAACCAAAACAACACAAAAGTGATGAAATGTAGCAGAAATGATACCAATATTGGTATATTAAATATAAAAATAGGAATGGATGAAATAGGAGACGTGAGTGAATTCTCCTATTTGGGAAGCAAAATTACAACCGATGGTCGAAGTAATAATGATGTTAAAAGCAGAATAGCACTAGCAAAGAGATCCTTAATGAAAAAGAGAAATCTTTTAGTTTCAAACATTGATATAGGAATTAGAAAGAACTGTTTAATACTCCGTGTGGAGCACAGCATTTTATGGTAGCGAAACACGGACTTTAGGAATACCAGAAATAAATAAAATTGAAGCATACTGAATGTGGTGCTACAGAGGAATGCTGAAAATTAAGTGGCCAGACAAAGAACGAAATGAAAGAGTTTTGGAAACGATGGGAAAAAAAATTTGTGGAAGAAACTTACAGAAAGAAGAGACAGGCTGGTAGGTCATATTTTGAGACATGCTGGATTGGTTAATTTGTTAGCGGAGGGAACAGTCGAAGGTTAGAACTGTAGAGAAAGACAGAGATTAGAATATATGAATAAGATAATTGAGGACTTGGGTTGTAAGGGATATGTAGAGATGAAGAGGTTAGCACAGGATAGGAAGGGATGGAGGATTGCATCAAACCACACATATGTCATTTAACCGCATAAACAGTCAGACCTAAATGATGATGTAGAAATCAGAAAATTTGTTTACATTGTGATCATGTTTCCATCTCTGGTTTACAAAACACTATAATCATTTGAAGTCCGCAAGTGCATAGTAGTTATGAGTAGTGTGGTGAACAGCGCTGTGACATGTAACTGCAGTAATCAGAATGCAGGCGCCCCGCCCGGCCCACCGCGCCGGGTTATCGCCGCCCGCAGCCACACTCGTTACCGCCTGAGAGCAAACCGGCGGGAATTATTGAAATGACGGCTGCCACCATAAGCGGCAGGCCGAGGCAGGTGGCGGAGGGCCGATAGCAGTCTAATTTCTGGAGGAACGTGGCTGGTCCTTTCTTGCACCTCGGCTGTACATCAGGCAGCGCTCAGGCGCTGGTAATTGCTCTAATGGAAAAGTTGCGTCTTGCCGTGGTGTTTGGAGGGCGGCGTCGGCCGGTATTAGGACGGTAATAGGGGGCGACTGTTGAGGGGAGCTAATGGCTTGTTCTCGAAAAGGTTGCAATAGCAGACATCGACACCAAGTATTCATATGACCAAGTAGTGGGCCTCCCACAGAAACTCTCAGGTTGATGTTAATACATTTTAGTGGTGTGTATCAAGAACCCAAAATATGGCAGCCACCCCATTCGTTCCTCTTAGCAATATGTATTGCCATTTTACACTGAAACCTGTTCTTAAATGCAGATTTTAATAAAAATTGATGTTGTTGTATATTAAAAATGGGAGCAAGCTCATGTTTTTGAACCGAATATCGCTCTTTTGTATTTACGTACATTGAAATATGATTGATAGATTGCATTCTCAAACGAATTTTTAGAATTTTGCTGTTGAGAACATATTTATGATGTTATGAGTAATTAATAGATTCGTTATAAACTTACGACTACACACATAACTGATGATTTACAGTGAGACTGAAGGTCACCTTAGAGTCTGATGTCAGTGTCTGCTTTGGTGATTTGTACTCTCAAGTTCAAAGTATAAAAAAATCATAAATGGCTTAGAAGCTAATGTGAGAAAAAACCTTTCACCATAGAGTAAACCTAGTCGAATGATAATTTGCTCCTACTTTTGGTACTGATGATGGCACTGAATGCAGCATTAACTGAATAAAATTCTGAATAATGCTAATTGCATACTTCTCGCATAATTCTGATATTTTTTTCTCATTTATAATTCCCAATTTAATTTCTTATTTTGTAGTTTACGGATGAAAACTGATGTAATACGAATAATAAAACTTAAACGTAGTGCAAAGTAGATACGTAAAATAGTATTGTAAATAATGGAAACGGTCAAAAGTTTGTAACAGCTTTTCGATGCGAAAAGATGCCTATGATTTCTTCTATTAATGAAAGTTAAGATATAAATAAATATTATAACAAATAATTACAATGTATTCAATGACCATCCAGTACTTGAAGATATTTACCCATAAATTAATTTCTTAAAAATGTAGATGAGGAGAATAATTAAAATATAACAAATTTACTGTGGCCAAATTATCTCTTTGCATACTACCTACGCGTCGGTGGAAATGATACAGAACTTAGATTGTAATAGTTCAAGAAAATTCAGTTTATTTATGGATATTTTCATTAAAGATACATTGGTATTCTTTCATTTTTAAGCCAATCTATTTTGTTATTTAGTATTTTTTGTATTAAACGAATCAATAAAAAAAAACGTCTGTTCGATGTTGCGATACAGAAATCATACTCATACTGATCAATGATGCATGGACTTTTATAATATTTTGTTTTAAACTGTAAAATATATTTGGCCATAAAGCGTTAAAGAGTATGAGAAAAGGTGGGATTACTTGAACTCAGTTTGCTTACTGATTTGATTAGCCAAGTATTTAGGAGTATTCATTGGGTGCTTGATATTATCTAAATGAAGATATTCATTGAGATAAAATGGAGGTTACTAGTGATATTTGAAAGGCTAGAGTCATTGTACTTATGTGACTTCACTATTTCTTAAGACAAAAATGCTATCACACTTGCAAATAAAAAGACAGAATTTTACGAGAGACCAGCCAAGGCCAGCCAGTGGGTTCTGTGAGAAGACGCGTGACTAATTTGTCGAAAACCTTGATGTCTCGAGGAAGTTGTGTTTGTGAGGAGGTCAGTGGCCCGCAATACGTAGCGGTTTACAGAGCAAATATAAACAAATTAAGTTTGGGCGTGTCTGAGAGAGAATGCTTGCTGAGACGATAAAAAAATAAAAAAGTCGTCTATCGTGTGGGAGAGACGCTAGCGAGTAGATCTAGAAGGTATTTGGTGAAAGGCGAGTGAACGGTCAAGGTAGCTGAAATGTTTAAAGTTATTGGGAACGATTTAATGTTTATAGTGTCCATCAAAAATACTTTCATCAGATGTTATTATTACTGCGTCATACATGGATGTACTCGAATCTAAATAGATACTGAATGCAAGGGCTTATAGCTTTAGCTAACACAGTTAGCAGAAGACAAATTTGTATAGCAGGTGAAGGAGAGGACCATTGCAAGATATCGGAATCTTTTCATTTCTTCTCAGGGTCCATGCAGTGGACGCAACAAACGTTACTGTTGATGCCTGCTTACAAATTACTTATCGGTCACGAAGAAGTCTGAATACTAAGGAAGGAACTACTTTGTTCCACTCATAAACACGCATACCTTTCATCCAGTTAGTGGCACATTCTGACTGTCAGTGGGAAAGGTATAACAGTGAGATATGTGAAATATTATACAAGTTTATTGGTTTGGGAAAAGAGTGCACTATATTCGTATAAAAGGTTGCGTCTAAATTTAATGGTTAAATGACATATGCACAAGGACAATTAACAAAGAAGCTATGAATTACTAAAAAAAATTTCTAAAGCAGTGAAATCTAGAGAAACTGTAATGAAAGAGTTAGTTGTATGGAAATGGAGATAATACAGGAAATAATAGGACCAGTGAAGCATGGAGGACTTGAAAATTCAGAAAAAGGTTCGTCTTAATTTGATATCACGAGGAACTTGGAAGGAATGTTATCAGAATCTCTTCATCGAGGATCGTCCAAATTCTTTCTAGAATATGACGATGATTTTAATATCTGTAATGTATATGACCTAAGCAGAGATTAGGAAGTTCTTTTTGTTTTCTTTTTATTGGAATTGGCAACCGGGTCGTACTACTATATACAGCTTTGGTATTATTATAAAGCATTCTTATACGCATCGTATATATCAATACATTGGTTCTCCATACTAATATGATGAACTTGCACGGCAGATCAAAAATTCGTATCATTTATTCCTAGGAGCCAACAGGTACTAGTTGGCAGTTTCTTATGATTATGAAACATGAATATACTTTAAGACTAAACGGATTTATGTTTCATTAGAGGTGAATATCAATTCATAAAATGGCGCCTATAAAAATGGTAACAAGAAACATTGTTCCATTTGTATAGTACTGAGTGTAGTAAATCTAGTCCCTGTGTTATTAATAAGAGAATAGAATATTAGATACGGTAAAGAGGCATGATATAGTTTTCATGATGAAAGTCTGCAAACTTTGGATTGCAGAAGAATTGTGTTTGTAATATATACATTCCAGCTTTTTTTTTACTTTTGGAAGACAGCAAGTAATATTCTAGATTAGTTTTAATTGAAAGGAAAGTCAAATAATGTACTAACTAAAGAGTTATAACTTTTTTCCAGAAAATGTAAGGAAACATCCACCAATGCAACAGTAAAACATCAGAAATATACGCATCTCTCAGGCTTGCTGTACACAGACGGCCTAGCAAGCCAGCGAACAAACCTTAGCCAATCGCTGAACGATAATAAATAATATATTTTACCTGGAACGTCACACATACCAGTTTGTATTCTGTGGTGATCATCAAATGCAAACTTGTGTTCTCGCTTCACATGGTTTTTGCTTGGTTTTGTCTAGAAAGGTAAATGTGAGGCCTTATTATTTATTAACATCATATCATAAGCATACTGTGATCAAATTTTTCAACCTGAACAGTTATAAAATGGGAATAACAGACGTGGTTAGTCTATAAAATGTGCCTAATAATTACAGTTCCTGTATACAAAAATAAATTGGGAAAAATATCGGATCTTTCACTCTTTAGGTAACATTAAAATGTGCAGAGATACTGACAGTTATTCAGTAGAACAGGCATGGAGTCACTCGCACTGGACTGAATAAATATTCCATTTAATTATAGAGTTCATTTTTACCGCTGGAAACTCAGTCGAACAAGTTTTGATATATTCTCTCAAGTCAGGCTTGTTGCACACGCTGCACACATTTGAAATCGAAGAAACGATTACAAACACTCTCTCTACGAGAATCTTGTCTACTACAAACCAAAGTGCAATGCGTAGTTTCATTGTCATAGGATTTTTTATATATAGGAGTGAGTAAGTAGAACAATTGTCGAACAACAGTTCTATTGCGATTCATGTGTTCTGTGTGAGACAGCCTTGACGCTTGCTCAGGAGTACTTGGTAGAAGGCTCAACGTAGTATATGATTGTTTAGTGCGTTCTTATTATACACCGCGTAGCAGTCCTAGTTATAGAACAATCTTTGGCAGAAACGCCTACTGGATATATGACCGCTACTTGTTTCACATATATGAAGGATCTCTGCGTCGCAGGTGCTCGTTCTATTGTAATTTAATCTTGTTCGGAACTTGTTGCAATCGTTAGTTAACCAAGGAAAGAAAAAACGAACAAATGTTTGCTCTGCGGTGGTATACAGCTATTTGATAGCCGGAACAGTGACTTTCATGCAATAATTTTTCTTTGAAATGCGTATTTTAGTGTGCCATACTTTAAATTGTTTTGATGTATTTTGGGTAACTCTTTGCTTCAAATATTCTGACTTACATGATTTGGTTTCCTTAGAGACATACAGTTGGTTGTAGTTTGATCTGATTAGTTTGCTCAGCACGTAGAGCTATGACATTTTTCGTGACCGTGCCCGTATTTTAACTAAACTTTTTTTTGCGTGCTGGAAATTTACCACCTCTCGCTCAACTCAGCTGAGTTATACTGTTGTTCCGAGATCCGATCAAAAGTCAAAACATTCACTTCATGTCGTCTGCAGACAGGGTTAACTTCCGTCACTGAATAATCCTGAATCCGACAACCGAAAAGAATCGAATCACCTCAGCGAATAGCAACCTCGAGAGCTGCAGTCTTCATGGTCATAGTTTTTGGTAATTATTCTATCACAACTTATTCATGATTTTAGGCCACGGTTATAATCGTTAGAACTAATTTCTTAACTGCAGAGGTTCAGAGGTTTAAAGATTTCTGCTACTAGCGGAGTGTTTACTGACGAGTGGCGGACTCTTAGAAGGAACATGAACCTTTAGTTGATGGTTGCAAGATTTACCGTGTCAGTCAGCCATGACTACCTTGTTGCTGTTTCTTTATTCCACAGTTTGAGTCCGCGTCTGCCCAACGCACCAGATCGTAGCAAGCTGATGAAGACCACACTCTCTCTGTCCATTGTTCACTTCCGCGCTGCACGATATGAACCTCTTTGTTTCCTTCGCTGGTAAATTGCGACTCTTTGTACAGCGCCCACGTAAATATAATTTAATCGTACTCACTTGATAAATTAACATAATTTCAACCGGAGACATTACAACGTTAGGGTAACTATTTTTTATACTGCAGTAGTGTTATTTGGTTTGGTGGTAGATAAAGATTCTGCCCTTGCTTCATTACTTTTTTTCCGTCTTAGGTGTGTGTAAGCCAAGGGATCATATTAACATCTTGGTATCTAAGTTGAAACTATCAACAGTCACACACCTAACTACGCTGACACATAAAGGAGATACAAATAACTAAGCCACTAAAAAAAAAATCTTTGCCTTCGCAGCATGGTGTACTTCATGCCGAATAACTGTTGTGCTGAATGCTGGACCCATCCACCGATGTGATCTGCGATTCACAAAACTAGGCGCACCAGTGCTGCTTTGCGCGAAAATAATCCCTTCGTACTTTCCAACCCCCAAAGGTACTTGGTAAGAGAGAATAACTTTTAGACTCGTTGCGGCACCTTATTTATCTGCTTTTATACCCCCGTACATTTATAGAATTATTTCTACGTAGTCGTAAATGAAATCTTATATTCATATGTTTGCAATAAATTCAGTAGAAAACTGCGCTGTCTGTGTTATAGACAATCACATTCCATCCCCTGTATTAAGTCTGTGATGATTATGTAAGGGCTGTGTCAGGAAGTAGCGAGATCAGCGGCTGTTTTCTGCCCTTCTCAATAGGTCTAATAGTAATCGTTCCTCTGCAATTCGGATTCCAAAAAGCTCAACAGTATTCTTTTTGAGAACGCACGAAAGTTTTATAAGTTATCTCCTTTGTATGAATTTCAACTCTCCAAGTCACCTTATGAATCGCGATATAGAATTTACTTTATGACTGAGTTTGAGAACTGACTTCTCTTCATGCTGCTTTATTCTCTTTTACGGAACCAACCTTGTCCAGGATTGTTCAGCTCACTTTGTGTTCATGGATATGGTGGTCCTCTTTTGTACATTATGAAAAATGTTTAACACTTTTTTGCAGTTTAGTGAAAGGTACCATTAATTGTACAGTGATCTGATTTTTTTAAATGTCTGCAAATCTCTTTGGTTTCCTATGGATAACTGCTGTATCAAAGATAAAATATCTATAAAAATAGAGGATGCGTGGTGCATAGTGTATGAGAGGTATCGCTCTGGCTTCGAATTCGAGAGGTCGCGAGTTCAATCCCCACCCAGCCATTCAGATTTCGGTTTTCCATGGTTTCCAGAAATTACTAAAGACGAATGCTGAGATGGAAGGCAATGGACAAATTACTTTCCATTCCTTATCGTCAGTCCTTTCCCCCCTTTAATGACCTCAAAGTCAACGAAGCGTAAATCCAAAAACAAAAAATAATGTGTATGGATTTATAAGAACTGTGATGACTGAGAGGAATTTACTGTCTAATGATTAGAGGAATAGAATCTGTTTGAAGCTAGGATGTTAACAATTGTAATCTTTTTGTTCAAATGTTTTTTCTAACACATTATAGCAATAACTGTGAAGGAAACTTCATATTAGTGAGATGTTTGTGCATCAATCAATAAAATATTGATACCATTACAGGAATGATGGTTACTTCATTTCGTATTCTATGAATATTCATCATGAAGTTTTTTTTCTGAATGCAAACTATTCATGTTGTATTTCCTGTCACAAAATAATCCGCCCCACTCGAGATACGCTGTTATTCTTTGCCATTCAATTTACCGCTACAAATGAAAGTGAAAGTAATGTTGTCTCAAACTTTTCTTTTGATGCTTATTTCACAGGATTTTCGTTTGTGCCATTGGCCCTCGAGATGTCTTTATAAATATCTTCAAACTTATTCGATCTCAGCGTCAGAAGTTTGCCTGTTGGAAGTTCCGGTGGTGAGGGTAGGGGGCGTCCGAGTTTGGGCACACAGATTAGTTGGCCGACTGAGCCCTGAACCAAACGACAGGGAAATAACGACCGCTCGCTGGGCCAGGCGACCACCTGCCCGCGGCCCAGCGTCCACGTCGACTTCTAGCTTAATTCTCTGTTACTACACAGATGTATCTGCATCTTATACAGAAATTATATTGTGTTGTATTACTATTTTCATACTGAGAAACAAAAATTCCAGCGAGTACGGTCATTAAAATATTGTATAAAATCAGCTGGCGAAAACAAAGGTCCGTACATTTTCTGTAAAGAGTGGCGGTTTGGTCGTTTCCATGTCATACTATGATTCTTCAGTTTTTGACAGCACTAAGAAATTATGTTACAACTGATTTATTTTTTTTAAATTTTAGCCCCTCTTTTCTGATTATTTACGAGTACAGAACATCAGTAACGTTAGATTTCTTCCTTTTCTCACCACATGTACAGTATACTATTTGTTGTGTAATTTAAAACACCTCTCAGAACAGGAATTATATTTTAACGGAAATTTAATATTAATCTACGTTTATCATTTTTGAGCGTAAAAGATCTTTGTACGATTGTTGAACTTTTTATATAGACAAATATTTTAGATAATTTAGTTTTTAACTGTATTTTTATTTCTTAAGTAGTCATAGATCCTGTCGATACTATTACTGTATATTCGATAATGATGTATGGACGATAGTGATTTCTATGTTTGACTGAATCGTTAGATTTTCGGTTCTTCTGAAACCGTATTAATTGTTTTCATCGTCTACTAACCCGCTGATATTTCTATTAATTTCTTTGTAACAACTGTAATTTTAATAGCAATTATAATTTTCGAAGTTTGTCTTAACAAAGTTGGATATTTGTAAGAACATTTCATTGTTTAGGCACTTTGTTCTAGACTTTTTCTAACGTAATAGTGTACAAAAGTGTTATATCTATATCAAAATTTAAATACACTTCATATTTGTTAGTATAGTCTAACTCAAGAGCAATTTAAAAAAAAAAAAAACGACTTTGTGGTTGTAACTCCATTTGATTCGTAGAGATGGAAACTACTGTCATCATATGATACCTGGCTGTGCGGCGTGGGAGAAATGGAGGTGAATAACTTGTAATTATCATATTTTGTGCCAAGTGTGAAAGATATTTTGCTAACCGCAGTTCTTGAATGGCAAGTGTAGCACAAATCTCTATTTATCTTCTGTGAGAGTATAGCGTTGAAGATGATGGTCATAATTTTCAGAGGCTAGAGTCTGGACTAAATGATTTTGTTTCGAATTGTTAAATGTAGCCGAACTCAATGTATTTTCATGTAATTTATCATGATTTGTTCATATTTAAGTCGTCTTCATGAAAGTAATGAAGAGAATGTCTAGTTGGAGGTGTAATTGAGTGTTTTCTGTGTGGCCGTGAAGTGTACCTGGCGGCTGAGCTGCGTGTGCTGCTGTTTCAGACCTGCCGCAGTTCGGCGAGACCATCAGCAACGTGACGGTGCCCGTGACTCGCGACGCCACCCTCTCCTGCGTCGTCCACCACCTGCTCAGCTACAAGGTCAGCACCAGGAGATGACTAAACTATCACTGACGCACTGGTAAAAGTCTGCCACCCTCGGCAGAAGTTAGACTGAAAGTTTCCTTTCAGGTGTCGTATTTGTATCGTCTTGTTCATAAGTTCAATCAAATGCGTACACTGAAATAATTAAATAATAGAATAAATACGGCAGGTAGCAGCTGGTGAATGGGCTGTATGGCGCAAAGATAATTCTTAGTCTCTTGGGTGAATGGTAACGTCGTTTGGGAGGACGCGGGCTTAATTCCTCGTCGGCTTTCAGTTTTCCATGGTTTCCTGAAATCACTCCCGGCGAATGTCGGGATGATTCCTTCAAAGGGCCATAGCCGAATTGCTTTTTGTTCTTTGCTCAGTTCCATTCCAGTCTCAAATAAACTCGCCGAGCGTGGTGGGTGAGCGGTAACGCTCTCATCTCGCATTCGGGACGACGCGGATTCCAGTCCCCGTCCGAATTTGGGTTTTCTATGGTTTCTCTAAATCACTCCAGGTTAATGCCGGGATGCTTTCTTCAAAATACCATGGCCGAATCCCTTCCCTTTCCTTGTACCCACTCCTATCCCGCCGTCAACGTCGAAGAAGCGTAAAGCGTAAGCGAAAACAAGAACAAAAAAAACTGATAAACTCGATGTCATCGAGGTTCAAGGCACAAGCAAAACAAAACAAAAAAGCACACAAGTATAGAAAATACGTTAAGATTCTTACTTACAGAACTAGGATTTTGCGGAATTGAACCAGCTTCTTCCTACTATAGTAAATAAGCTTGTTAAAAGTTAGAAAGATACAGTATCTTAAAATTATCTCTGCTTCAGAGATGTTTCATATCGACTGATCTTTTAAAGTTATCTTTTAAGGGGAAAATATTTATGGTAAAGGAATTTACAAAATTGGCATATATTTTTACAAATTCTGTTCTCCATCTATTTCAGTTTAAGGAAGATTTTTTTTTTTTTTTTTTTTTTTTAAGAAAAGTATTAAAGGAAATTATCAGTTAGTGTATTCCTCAATTAATGTGTATTGAATTTCTGAGCCCCGTCGTTTAGTTCTGTTCGATGTAACCGTAGTGGAAGCAAACAGCTCGATAGTTGTAAATTGCTGGCAGCAAAATAAAATTCTGGGTTCATTTAAATTCGTGTGAATACAACATAACAATTTGGGTGAGCAAAAACGTTGTTGTTTGTATGGTGAATAACCATCAATATTTAACGCCAACACTTGTGCTAAATTACACGAAGCATAGTAATTAATAATTTTTTACTGAATTTTAATGAGATATATTTGTGTTGATTTTTTTACTCCAAGTTATTCTTCATCGTTTATTCATATGAACAATACACACGTCCGCTGTGGCGGTGACAATAAATACTGAAAATAACTTCGGTACCTGCAATTTAGTTTGGAGGTTGGTAAATTAAAGAGAAATAAAGCACTATTTGTCCTGAAAATACATCAACTGATTTTTTTTTGCTAAGGTTAGGTTCTCCGTAATTAACATGAAATTATTCTTGACCATTTTCTTTTTTGATGCTGTTAAAATTTATTAGTCATAAATTGTTTGTTTGAATAACTGTATGTCAGCGACAGTTAGTGAAAAGTATGATTTTCTCTGACATGGGTTTTGTTTCTCTGCATATGGCGCCAAACATTAACAATTTCTGCTAGACTATTAACATGCTGTATCTGAGGTACTGCTTCTATAATTGTAACATGACAATAACATTTCCCACAGATAAATTTTTTTTAAAGGAAAAATTCATCTTATGAATCGCCAGCTTTATTTAATAATCATCAGTGGTATTTTATGTGCATTACAGTCATCACTCTGTAATCAAATTATTTTGCGGAGTGTCATTGGCATATTATATCACTTAAAATGTATCACACACTGCAACGAATGACATTGGGAGTATTGTCGCATGGGTTTCCGTCGTAGGAATACCAGCGGAGCATGCCCCGTCACAAATAAATTAAATCAAAATATCACTGGATACTTCTGATTTCATGTTGCATTTTGATTTTATCGAATCCGTCCGCAAGTTTCATGTTCTTCCCATAGCGAATCACATACCGCGCGCGGCATACAGGAGAGTTCAGTTTGGGGATGGTTCTCAGCAAACCGTAATTACGTTCCATCTTCAGCTGCTGATTAACTGATTCTGTGCTCTCGCGTACTTGCAGTCATTCTGTGTCAGTGGTGTATAGCTGACGGCTTGGTAATTTAAGACAACGTGAATGAAATTTTAATTTAACTGTCAGTTACAGAAATTCTTTTTGCAAATTAAGCAAGTGGGCCTCCAAATATTAGCACTCTAGTTCAAGGTTTCCATACAGGCCTTGTGTGATGATATGTAACTCTGGCGATGACACAGTTGACGGTAACTAAACATTGAGCAATTGGGTAAGCATCTAAGTGACGCCATATTCGGCATATGGTTATAGTACGGGCGAGGGTTCAAATCACATATCCTCCTTACTAGCCATCCTGACTTGGGCCTTATCGGCTATTTTTCATGGTCATTTAGTTGACTGATAGCATGCCCCAACTACCTGCTTTATCAGCTACTCGTTAATCAGGGATAATAACACAAAACCTGGCAGCGTAAAGCTTACATGTGTCGCAGTTAGATGGCAGAAGTCACTTAATCGCACTTAATTTCTTCGGGGTAAACAGAATCCACGGTCCTAAATAACATTAATTATACTCCTATAATTATTCTATATTTGTGTCGACATGATCTTATAAGTGGATAACGGGCAACGATGTTTTATTACAGTTGTTCTGAAATGTTATGTAAGAATACGTATCTTTTTGAGCTGCTATTTCTAAAGTGTACATTAGAAAGTCTTCATACCTTTGATGTTAGAAAATATACTGGGTGTATGAGCTACTTACATCTTTCAAACGAGATTGGAGACTACACGGTTAGTCCACGCAGATCCGTTTTCTTTTCCGCATTGTGTCTGGCGCCGCCTTATGACGCAACGTTTCGGCTCTCCCCCTCTCTGCATTGCGGCTGCGGCTTGCTTCTGGATTTCTAGTAACAATGCTGCAGCGGGCAATGTCCACGTTCCTTAGGTATCTATTAACGAGCAACTAAAACTGGATCGAGAAATTGTTAAGGTCAGGAGATATGCATTACTGCCGGCCTCAGTAGCGCGGGGCTAGCGAGTTAGCTTCGCTTTGCAGAGGTCGCCGGTTCGAGTATGGCCCAGGGCATGGGTGGTTTTAGTCCTGTGTTGTCCTTTCACTTGAGATTATCAACAAAATTTGAGGAGTGCAGTTCTGTTAATGTGAGGTTGGAACCACACGATTATTCGGTTTTGTAGCAGTTTCAGAGACTCTTACCTCATTTTGTCTGGATGATACGATAATAGAGTCAGTGCGGATATGTTGGTCTCAAAGTTGTTGAGACTGGCAGCAAGGGAGCTCTAAGTTTTAAAATAATTGTGTTCATGGTTTATTACTTTAAATGATGATTTTAAGTATCACAACAAAATTTATATTAATGCTACACCAATAATAGATAAGTCTGGCGCAACTTATCGGTAACATAGAACTGTGAGGAGGAAAAATCTTTCTACTGGAAATTTGTATGATATTCGTTAACTTGTCAACTGATTACTCACTTACTGCTGTGTGGTATTTTGAATCATTACATGAAACTGTCTTCTGCATTTAATAGAATTTTGAAATATCTAGATCAGAGAGTTTGAAATTTTCAAAACTATATGAATATCACACAACTTGTTGTTCTTACATTACTAAGCTCTCTAAAATGTCAAGCCACGCAATTCACAGTCTGTTATGCTATTTACGCCATTAAACATTTTTTTTTCTTTTTTGCTTATGGCTTTACGCCTAGTCAATGTCGAGGACATTATAAGCGGGAAAGGATGGGGACAAGGAACGGGAAGGAATTCGGCAATGAGCTTTTGAAGGAAGTATCCCGGAATTCGCCTGGAGTGATTTGAGGAAACACTGGAAAACCTAAATCTCGATTCCCGGACGGGAATTCGAACCCGCATCCTCCTGAATGAAAGGCCAGAAAGTTATCACTCACCCACCACGCTCGGTGCCATTAAAAAAAAAACTCTTAAAATGGTACTATAAACTTACACTTTATCCTTTCTAAACTGATTAAATATTAAGGGGTACTACTGATTGGTAGGAATCATATTTGAGGAACCTTCCAACATTGTGTTGCCTGTTGCTGATCATCATGGTGAGACTGCAAACAATGTTGTCCCCCATCCTCAGCCTCAGAGCCCCGTGTCGGGAACAGTAATTACTATTAATTTAATTGCGATGGAGCCAACACTCCGGTGGCAATTTCTAAAGTCATCTAATTACCCCTTTTGTATATATATATATATATATATATATATATAATTTTTTAAAGTTTCTCTTATAATTGGAATGTTAAATTCCTCCCCCATTTACTATTCCGATTTACAAATTTTAATTTTCTTAAACGTTTTTGGAAAATTATTCATAACTACAATTAGTAATTTTCTCAAATCCCTGACACATTTACTAACAAAAGAAAATTTTCTCACTCCATTTTACATGAAATCAAGCGCATGCTTGTGGTCATGGTCGCCTTTCCCCTTCCATTCACTATTCCTAATTCTTTGACCAATATCATCCAAGCCCCATCACCAACACATGCCCTGTACATTCCCAACACTAGCTTCACCCTCGTCCTTTCCTCTAATGAGTCCCAATCCAGCTCCTGTATCATATCAGTTACTGACTGGGTCCTGTTATAATTTCCACAAACAAATCTAGCTGCTCTTCTTTGCACACCTTCCATCTCCTGTGTTTGATAGCCAAAATGTGGGTCCCAAACTACACCACCATATTTAGCCTATAGTCTTACCAAAGTTTTGTAACCCAACTCCCTAACATCTCTCATACATCCTCTCATCACCCCCTCCAGTAAATGGAGGATTTTGGAACCTTTTCCTGCCCAGTTGAGTTTCTTATCAAACGTTATGCCAAGATATTTACACTTCAAACTTTCAACAAGTAATTCTGACCCCATCCCATAATCACAATTAAACTTTAGTTTTTTAGCTGTGTACCTTATAAGCTTATTCTTGTTCGCATTTATCTTCATTCCATGCTGACCTACCCATTTAGATATTCTATCCAGGTCACCCTGCATCTGTTCAGTCTTCACCTGTTTTGATCCTATTGTATACCATTATATCATCTGCAAAATACCTAGATTTTGACTGTAATGTATCAACACAGTCATTCAATAAAGTAATGAAGAGCAACGGTGGCAATACACCACCCTGTGCACTCTCATTTTTACTTCCGCCTCTTTTGGTAATGTATTTCCCACACTAATACTTTGCTTTCTGGTTTTTAAGAATTCCTTTACCCAGCAAAACTTGTGGCTAGTGTCACTGTAAGTATACTCTGTATGCTGCTGATTTGCAGCTATACCTCAGTGTAACATCAACCGATGTAACCACTAGAATGTCGACTTAAAATATCTTTCTTATTGGGGAGAGACGCTTGGACCAAAAATAAACCACATTAAATCCCAGGCTGTTGTTATCGCTATTTCAGAAGTGATAGACAGTAAATACACATCACCTTTCTAAAAATTAAATCTTCATATAATAGAATTAAAATATATCATCACGGTAAGAGATCTAGGAGACCTAGCTAACAGTAATTTGAAATGTTCTGAGAACATAATCTCAGTATATCGCAAAGCTTTATCGTCTCTTCATGTTATGTGTAAATATGTGAAAATTTTTCCCGTCCATTTAAAAAAAAAAAAGGTGCCTGCCCAATTTAAATTACTGCGACGCTCATAAGTAAAATTTAAATTCGGTACACATAAAAATGTGAACTCGTTATGAATTCTGCGACTATACGACTATGTCTCGCATTTATATGATCCCTTACATTGCTGGTCGTGTGCAATCCTTCGTGCATCTGAAAATTCCCTACTGCCTTTATTCCAACAACACATACTTTCCCATAATATTAACACCAGAGCTTTAAACTCAACTTATGCTAACCTTTCCTCGTATAGCTCTGAAACCTTTGCGAATTCCTTTTCCGTTTCAGCGTATAGATTGTGTAACAATCTTCCACTGAAAATAAGAACTACTGAAGAAATCGGTTCATTTAAATACGCTTTGTGATTGCATTATTCGTTCCATCAGTAACTGAACAACCTCTTCTTCCACGCATAACTTATTCTTAGAAGTAAATTGTATTAATTTATGCTGTTTTCATATATTTATTCTGTCTTCGCAAGAAATAGTTTTTGCCGTTTTTCAGGCGTTTCTTCAGCCTTCACAAAGTATTTGATTTGTATCATTCTTGTTTTTAGCTTCCACTACCATTAGTTTATGATGCTTATTTACTGATTCAAAAGCAAAACATCAATATTATTAGGATTTTAGACAGTTGGTCTGTTATTAACATAATTTTATAAAAAATATGAAATAAGTGTTGTATACTGTTAATTTGTGAAAACAGTAAATTAAGTTTTATTAACATGTGACCGCCATAAACTTGACAGGCTAAATAATTCTTTATATAAACAAAATAAATAAATTACTATCTTTATCTTCTATCAACTTTACTGCAGTTTTCAACTCTTATCGTAATAAGTAGTTTCAAAAGTTCGTAAGCTGGGATAAATGGTAACTTTTTTACTGTCTACTTCGGTCATCCAAGTGAAACAGTATATCCGCATATAGCTATAACAATTATTATGTGCTGACTAACCCTGACGACATATGCCGAGGCGTAAATAGCAAGTTGATGTGAAAGTGCATCTAACTTGCTTTCGATACGCTCATTATTCCGTTGTAGGCAGTAAAATTTAGCTTATGGAGAATAAAAGAGCATTCATCTTTAATATAGTCTACTGTTTTTCTTACTATGTTATGGAATTTGAATTAGAGAAGAACTTTAATGCAGACATTCTATTTTTTTTTTTTAGTTTGTGATGAAAGTATATTTTGTTTATGGTCAAACTAAAATAAGAGATTATTATTAACTCACGTGCGTCGAAACTCAGGGGTCCTGTCCCAATCATTACAGCGTTACTATTTTCTTCTGACACTGTGAAAAATTCTTCTTAAGTAGATACATCGAAACATTTGGTTTGAAATTTCTTTTTCTGTGCAGCAGAGCTTTAAAATCGGTATGACAAAGATAATAACGGGCCAATTTATTTGTGGATTAAGATAATCAAATAACGATTAATAGGTAATGGCAAAACCAATATCGACTGTAAGCCCCAAAACGGCAAAATAGTCATTTTTTTTATTTGTTTATTAAGATGTAATAAGTAGAAGAATACTCTATAAACTGTATAAGAATCAAGTGGCTGTAATAAAAGTAGAGAATCACGAGAGACATGCATCGGTTAAAAAGGGTGTGAGACAAGGTTGTAGTCTATCCCCGTTAATATTCAACTTGTATGTAGAAGAAGCAATGAAGAAAGTCAAAGAAAAATTTCCATGCGGCATAAGTTTTCAGGGAGAAAAAATCAGTATGCTACGATTTGCTGATGACATTGTCTTGTTAGCAGAGAGGGCTGAGGATATTGAGAAGTTATTGAATGGCATGAACAAAATACTGAAGGAAGATTTCGGACTGAATATAAATCAAAGTAAGACAAAAGTGATGAAATGTAGCAGAAATGATACCAATAGTAGCAGATTAAATATAAAAATAGGATCGGATGCTATAGGAGAAGTGAGTGAGTTCTGTTACTTGGGAAGCAAAATTACAACCGATGGCCGAAGCAGGAATGATGTTAAAAGCAGAATAGCGCTAGCAAAAAGAGCCTTCATGAAAAAGAGAAACCTTTTAGTTTCAAATATTGATCTGGGAATTAGAAAGAACTTCTTAAAACTCTATGTGTGGAGCACAGCACTTTACGGTAGCGAAACATTGACTTTAGGAATACCGGAAAGAAAGAAACTTGAAGAATTTGAAATGTGGTGCTACAGAAGAATGCTGAAAATTAGGTGGACAGACAAAGTAAGAAATGAACAAGTTTTGGAAATGATGGGTGAGAAGAGAAGTTTATGGAAGAAGCTTACAGGAAGAAGAGACAAGCTTTTAGGTCATATTTTGAGACATGCTGGATTGGTTAATTTGTTAGTAGAGGGAACAGTCGAAGGTAAGAACTGTAGAGGTAGACAGAGATTAGAATATATGAAGTAGATAATTGAGGACGTGGGTTGTAAGGGGTATGTAGAAACGAAAAGGTTAGCACAAGATAGGAAGGGATGGAGGATTGCATCAAACCAGTCTAAAGACTGACGACAGCAAAAAAAAAATAAGTAGATCTCGAGTATTGTCTGGTACCTGCTTGGTTACTCGATTAGTACCACCCAGAGGACATATACACCTTAATGTAATGCTACGGAATTTAATAACATTTTAGATATTGGGTTAATTTTGGCTTCGATCGTTGTATACGTACAACAGAAAAACATCACTCAATTGAGGCACACGGAAGATAATGCATGAATTGATTTCATCGTTCATATTTTGTCTGTAATCTTAAGACTCCTTTAAACACAATTAAGGTACTTATTTGATAAACCGTATGAAAACAAGGAAAAATAAAATAAATTTTATTAAAGCAGAAGCGTATACTTAAGTCACCATGGAACAGTATGTTTAGCATTATGATTTGTATAAATTAATTTTTTGGAAATGCGGTCAGTTTATTTCTCCTTTATTTGTAATGCTATGTTAGTGTTGTAGGATACCGTCTTTTTCGTCTTTTTTTAATGAAACTGTATTATTCGGAAAAATGGGTTGCAGCACAGAACGTGGTGGCACAATGTCTATTTAGATAAGATGAATTAGAAATTCTGGTATACCTATTCATATTTCTAAAAAAATTTAGTAGCCAATCGTTTAGACTTCAATGAAAGTAGATTTGCTTCTCCTATTCTTAAATAAAAATATAGATTTATCCAAAGCGTACAGGTTTGATTGTTGATACTGAAGAGTTGAAGTATTTTCTTTCTCCTTAACACACTTATTTCGCAGTACGTGGATACGAAAAAACGTGAATGGAAAAGAAGAATCGGTGACTGTTCCACGAAGTGGAAAAGGAATTTCGCGATGACTGTAATAACTATTCCGTCATCACAACCCCCTGAATTTCAAATTCTTTGACATTTCCCATCTTTGAAGAGAATGTCACATTTCGATTTAATCCTCAACCCGTCGCGAGAGATACGCCTACGTCGCTTCAGATGAGCCCTCCCCCCACTTCCTTTCGAAGATGCCGGGAGGGCGCTGCGAGGGGTGGGGGTGGGTCTCAGTATTGCGTTTGACGCGTCACCCACGCGCCTACGCGCCGAGTCTTAGCAATATTTCAGTTCTGTGCCCGCCAGCCCTGGGACGGCTGTCAGAACAATCTCCTCGCGAGTGAGTAGTCTGGCGCCTTCCAGCTCGCAGTAAAATGTGATCCCGACTGCCGCAGACACTCTAATCCGGAGAATTCGGCTCGACTGCTGGTCTCCTGGCGCCAACCAGAGAAATGGTCTGAAGGCGCTAAGTCAAACAACAAAAAGAAATACGTTGATGCGTGAAGACATCGAAAAATGTCTACTTGCTTCACGTCAGCTGTTTCTGTTACACCTGTTGATGTTTAAAATGTCGATGCGAGACGCCTATAGCCGAAAAAAAAAAGGTACAGTCCTACGTTGAAATATAACTATTTGTAATGAGTTGATTTATTTCAAAGCCTTTATTGCCGTTATTATTAAAAATTATCGGTGGAGCGTCAGAAGATTAACCCAAGCAAAGAAATTTGTTTAATAGCAAAACGGTAAGTTTACTCATGTTGTCTCAATGTAAGGACGCAGCGAATTCAAGGAAAACCAGTCAAATGCGTGTAGAGCTTATTGTAATAACTAATATCCTTAAGAAATATCTCGCATGTTTTAGGTCAGACGGCAATGGTTTATCGCTAGAAATCAATATTTTACGCATTTTCAAGTTAGGTCACGGAGCCCGCTGCACGACTCTTCAGCACCGCGATACGTTTTCAAACTTAAGATTAAACATAAAATTTGTTTGGCAGATATCGTAAGCGTAAGAACAAAGTGGTATCAGAGGAGCAATGCAGAACAGTAACCAATAAACCAGTAGACGTTTTGGCGTCAGGCTCTCTAGGTGGACAGAAGGTGGGAAGTCAGCGTGTGGTTTAGTGCAATACTTCAGGAACATCATCGCACTGTGAAAGAAGAATCCTGATTACTTGACAATGATTTTTTCCATTACCCGTTGAGCCAGCTTGTTTGCTACATTACTCCTACATGGTGTCTTTCATTGGAAGTTTTTCCTACTAACAGTAATCGAACCAATTAACCATATGTCAGGCGCTGTACACCATCACGGTGCATTAAATATATAAACGAACTGAGTGGGCATGACAGCTATTGTTATTATTGTTTTAAATAATTGCAAATACATGTACGGAATTCGTGCTCTTGTCTCAAACAAGAAAGAATAATTGCTTTTTTACTGAAAGTGCCCACAATAAGAAGAGAGATTACAGATACTCAATAAAGAAAACATATGTAATTAGGATAGTTAGGAAACGATGGTCACAGATACTGATACCGTGCAGCAGGCAGTTTGTTCTGTGTAAGAATAATGAAGCCTGTGTCGATTGTGAACGGATTTTTTTTTTTTGTTTCTGGTTTTGCGCAATTAGAGGCAAGAAGAGACTGGTAACGGGAAGGAATTCGGCCATCCCCTTTTGAAGGACATTCACCTGGAAGGATTTTGCGATTCCATGAAACCCAAATCTGGATGACCGGACGGGAATTCGAACCCACGTCCTCCCGAATGCGAGGCCAGAGGGTTACCGCTCACCCACCGCGCTCGGAATGAACTGATGTTGGCTTTATGCTAAAATCGTATTTTAATTCAATCGTTTGACTTAATGCATACTTATTCGTTGGATCAGTGTAGCTTTCCATGTAATCATGAGATATTAATGGGTACAATATCAGATGGTTACGTAGGAGACAGGTTGTAACACTACAGTGGATTTTCGCTGACATACTTGTGTATGCCATGAACAGTGTTGGATATTAATGTGTGCGTGACTAGGGTTATGTTAGACTTTAAGAGTTATTGTTAATGATTAGAGGAAAGTGGCAAGGAACGATTGCCAGGGTATTTTCCCCACCGTATAATTTCTAATAATGTTCCTCATAGGATCATAGGATGTGGTCATTAGAGGTGGAATTGGACTGGGGACAAGGAACAGGAAGGAATTCGGCAATGGTCTTTTGAAGAAAGCATCTCGGCCATCACCTGGATTGATTTGGGGAAATCATGGAAAACCCAAATCTGTATGCACGGACGGAGCTTCGAAACCACGTTCTTCCGAATGCGAGGCTAGAGCGTTAACTGCTCACTCACCAACTTCAGCAGTGATTTGGGGAAGCCACTGAAACCCGAATCTGGATGCCCGGATGGGGATTCGAACCCACGTTCTCCCAAATGTGAGGTCAGAGCGTTAACCACTCTCCCACCACGCTCGGTTTAATGCTGTTAATATATAAATTGTCGCAGGGAGAGAATCAAGTCGACTCAGAATTGCATAGATTCCCATGACCGGAAACGTCACCGTTCGTCACAAGACGCCGCTGTTCATTGGGCGTGATGGACCTGTTGCCTTGGGCTTACGCACCCCGAATTAAGTGAAATGGATTTATTTATTTCACATCGTTGGGGGGGGGGGGTACGTACTTAAATCTTATATAGGAAAACGCTTGCCAATTTTGAATGTATCTGGTTGCAAGAATCATCTACGCTGCTGCTTATATCCAAACATATACAAGTGTTTTCTACCATGTCCGCCAATCCATATTATGGCGTGTAACAAATGTATCAAAAACAATGGTCGAAGCTTCAAACATTTTCTGTAACATTATGAAATAGAGTAAATGTTTTTCCCCTAATCTCTACCTAGCATCCTTTCAGTTATTGAACCTCTACTACCATTTTCCCATTACATTACCGCTCAAAGTTTCCTTTATATTCTTACTCATTTTATCTTCTCTATTTCCCCTTAATTTTTTTACCTGTATTTATGGACACTCTGTATATTGTTGGTTTTATGTGTTAGCGAGAAGAATGGAGACGGTTCCTATAGAGTGATTACTTTCCTGAATCTTTAGAAGATTTAATTTTGTTTTGAAGAATTTTATATCAAAACTTAATCTTATACCCCCATTTTAATGGTAATGGGAGCCGTCCTTTCACTGTTGTACCGATGTTAGTTAGAACCATTCGTAGAGTCAATCTTGGCCGAATTGTCTCCGTGGAAAAACATACGATCTACCGGGCGAAAACGTCACGTGTGACTCTTTAGTGGGGCTTGGTTGCCAGATAAAATCTCGACCGTCGGTTTAAAGTTCCGTAATTTAAACAACTGAATGAAACTATTAACAGAGGGATCTTTAGGCGGGAATAAGAACGTCTGAGGAAAGAATAATCGCGTATTTTTTCTCCAGAAGCATTTGAGATTCTCCTAAGTTAGACCGAACGTTTGAGTAACTTAGCGTGTATTTAGTTTTAGAAATGGTATATTCGGAAACATTTTTCTAAGTCGTTGTTGTCATTATGCGTTGTGCTAACTTGATATCTTCTATGAGAATTGCACCTTCATTTCTCCTTAGAAAGGAACAGTACCAATATGGTGACCGTGTAACCAACCTGAATTGGTTTTTGTAATTCATATTAAACAAATTACGATTCTAATCTAGAAAGTCCGAAATAAATATAATTATCTGCTCGCATACCAGTTCCCCTGACAAGACTGGATTATAAGTTTCTCAGATAGTATAAAGGTGTTGAAAAAACGTATAGAATATTTTAGGAGGTATTTTAGTATGCATCAAAACAAGGTAAAAATGTTTAGTAAACTGTGGGCCTCAAACACATACTTTGGAAGTTAATAACACGTGCGCAAATTGACGTCCGTCCATGACAATGCATGATTATACCCTTCAGCCTGAGGAACCACCAACTCTTTGATACTGTCTTTATTGGTTCTGTACGTAATACAAATATTCTTTGAGGTGTATTGAATGAGGCGATAGATGTATTCTTACTTCTTTGCACTCTGCTGAAGATTCTGGTTTGGTTTTGAAACTGTTTAGTGGTAGCAATATACAATAGTCATGGCCCTTAAATTGTGGAATGAGAACATCTTACTTGTGCCTGCACAGCGGAAATAACTTCTCTGGTGCTAGAATCAAGAAACCCAGCTGCTTTTGTTGCGGGTTTTGATTTCATTTTCATAAAATAGTTTTGGTGTGGAATCAAATTTATTTGATTAACATACAATTCTGTTGCATAGTTGTTATCACTAATAGTATATGAATCTGCCGTAACGTCTTGAACAATATCAGCTGGAAATGTTAAAAGTTATCATGTGGAACAGGTGTAGATTCGGATTCAATATATTTGGATACAACATTGCCTTTTTTCTTGGGTAGTGATCTTCTACATTAATCTTTCAGAACTACTAATTAAACGCATGATTTATATGTTATTTCCTAACCAGGTGAGTCTAGCACTGATTTTTACACATGACTCATATAAACGACATACTTTTCTGAGACGATCAGTTTTTTTTGGTCTCCCGATCTAACATACAGATACGCACTATACATTTTCTCTACATTATACTGTAATTTACTGCGACGTATAGAAGTCTGTTATTTCCTATCTCAAAAGATCGTTTCAGTTCCTTTTCTTTCTGTAAAAATAACAAAATAATCTTCCGCAGCTTAGTTTTTTTCTCCAATAGCTTTTCTTTGTTTCTTAACTCTCTAGCGTTCTAAATCAATACTTAACTAATTTGCTGATAAGTATTAGAGCGTTTATCTGGATTATCTTAGAAACAGTCCGGTTATTTGTTTATTTTATTTGGTCAATATACATGCCAGAAGCGCAGTATCCTGATCAGAGAGGGCCAGGGCTATATTGCAGTAGCTAAGGACCCTTAACCGAAAAGACCGTTTTCAGGTGTCAGGTGCTTGCTTTTTACCCTTTAGTGATTGATGCACTTCTACCAGAGTCTGTACATAATTCACCATCGGGGACATGTGATTAAGGTTTTTTGTTATACCAACTATCATATCACATAGAAAATTCTTAATGATTTTCTGGGCGTAGATCAGGGCAAATGAACCCATGCCATTTTTTTTCCCATACAAAAATGAGTCTCAATGTGAGTATTTCTGGAGTTTTTATTCCACTAATAAATTAACATATTTATTCATTTATCAAAAACTTCATGTTATGCACATTCTTTCATTCGCAGTTAACGAGTTAAACTCACTGTACAAGTTGAAGGCATTCTGAATATGTTTAAGATGAACAAGCAGCAAACAATATATTTATTAAATTGCCCGTTTCCTGAAGTTTTAATTTTTATCCTATTTAAAATTGTAAGTTGTTGGTAAGCCATAATTAGCGTCAACCTCTTATATGGCACAGAATCAAAGTTTTTATGATGTAACATCTGAGTTCCTGTTTATGGTTAGTAGAAACATAAAAGTATTTGAATAATTAAATTACAAACACTGTTCAGAATTGATATTGTTTTTAAATTACCTATTCTTATTAGACAACTGCACCCTTCAAGAAGCAAAGTTAATGTTGCAATTTTTTGCTTTCGTTTGCGTTGTTATAATTTTATTTGGAGTCTGCAAACAAGTTTTTTTTAATAATGAAATTGCATTAATTGTATTTGTGTGTAAAGATTCTTTAACGGCAAACTATTGATATTGAACGGCAGAATGCGCCTTGTCCCTGCCTGCAGCAGGGTTAGCTAGAGAGAGGGCGCGCTGCTGTTGTTGTTCCATTTGCTCTAACCTGTTTACGTGGCTTCTATTCCATGATTGTCAGACAACACTCTAACCTCTTTGCTGTATCTCTGTATTTACATCACAAACAATTGTCTTAAGAACCTTTAATCATTAGAATGTAGAGTTAGTTACGGTGCACGAGTATTATTATTTTAAAGAGATCGGATATATAAGAAGATAATTCTTAGATAAAACATTGACTATATACTGGAAACTTACAGCTTGTACTTAAGAACATTAATATTCTTTTTATAACAAACCTTTTTCTTAGTGTGAGAAGGCAACTTACTATTCTGATTAACAATAAATAGTAAATTCTTCTGACTTGTACCTAAATCTTGAGAAATCTTATAAAGAAATAAAATGACTTATTCCTATCCTGTAAGAAATTCTTGCCTCTCTAACTCCGGTAACAAGAACAACTAGTTTACATCTCAATTACCGAAATTTCCGACAACGTCGTGCCTAAGGTGATGTTTAGCGGTCTTGACCTCGAATTCTATAGGACACGAGTTTGAATACACGTCCGGCCATCTAGATTTTGGTTTTTCATGGATTCACGAAATTACTTCAGGTTAATGTCGAGGTGGTTCCTTCAAAAGTCCATGGCCAAATTCCTTTCCATTCCTTGCCCTCAATTCTTTACCGCGTTTAATGACATTTTGTAAACAGTGGTCGTTAGTAGCGTTTGAACAGTCAGCGAGTGCAGTAGCGTATTTTGTTGTTGTTTTTATATCTGTAGTGGTGTGGGTATTTGAATAGTGTAATCTCTGAGTGTTTACATTTTGTAAACAGTGGTCGATAGTAGCGTTTGAACAGTCAGCGAGGGCAGTAGCGTATTTTGTTGTTGTTTTTATATCTGTAGTGGTGTGGGTATTTGAATAGTGTAATCTCTGAGTGTTTACATTTTGTAAACAGTGGTCGTTAGTAGCGTTTGAACAGTCAGCGAGTGCAGTAGCGTATTTTGTTGTTGTTTTTATATCTCTAGTGGTGTGGGTATTTGAATAGTGTAATCTCTGAGTGTTTACATTTTGTAGACAGTACTAGTTAGTAGCGTTTGAACAGTTGCCGAGTGCAGTAGCGTATTTTATTGTTATATTTTATCTGTAGTGGTGTGGGGATTTGATTAGTGCAATCTCCGAGTGTATATATTTTCTAGGAAGTACAGGTTATTTCGAGTTTCTGTTCCTTTTTTCTGTACTTTTTTTGTTTCCTTTCTTTATGGGTTTTTCAAAAGCAGTATGTCTAGGGACTGTGATTGCTGTGTGCAGACGCGAGCTGAGGTGGCTGATCTGCGCGCTCAGCTTGCAGCTGTGTTAGCGAAAGTTACGCAGCTGGAAGTTGCCGTAAAATGCTGCAGCAGATGTGATGTTGGGGAAACTGATATAGCCAAGCCTATCACAGATTCTCCCATATCGACTGTCGTACCTGCAACCCAGGCTGAAGTGTTGGATGCTGTGCCGCAGTCGCCTGTTGGTGACTGGCGTATGGCTTCTAGACTTCGAAGCCGCACACGGGGGCAGTCGAACAGGCTTGAAGGCCAAGACGCTAAACTTGTTCGTCTGTCCAACCGGTTTGATGTATTGTCGGAGGCTGACTCAGTCCCACAATTGTCATCCTGCGAGTTGACGGCCCCCCCAGCCCGCCAGGTCTGAGCAAACGCAGAAGGGCATTCTGGTAGTTGGGAGCTCTAATGTTAGGCGGTTATTAGAGCCCCTTAGGGAAATGGCGGATTCCTCGGGGAAGAAATCCAACGTCCATTCAGTGTGTATTCCGGGTGGCCTGATCCGAGATGTGGAACAGGCCATCCCGGATGCCATAGAGGGGACGGGGTGTAGCCAACTACAGATTGTGGCTCATGTCGGCACCAATGATGCCTGTCTCCTTGGGTCGGAGGTTATCCTCTCTTCCTTCCGGCGGCTGGCTGAAAGGGTGAAATCTGTGGCCAGTGACCGCAAGATATCGGCAGAGCTAACCATCTGTAGCATCGTAGACAGAGTTGATTGTGGACCTCTGGTTCAGAGCCGTATTGAGGGGCTGAACCAGAGACTACGACGTTTCTGTGATGACATTGGCTGCAGATTTCTCGATCTTCGCCATAGGGTCGAGTCTTGTAGGGTTCCCCTTAATAGGTCAGGTGCGCACTACACACGTGAATCGGATACACGGGTGGCAGGGGCCGTGTGGAATGCACTGGGTGGTTTTTTAGGCTGAAACACGAAACACGAAATTCAGTTACGGGCAACCCAATCAGATAAAACATCGGAATGTAGGAGCAACGTAAAAAATCTCGTCAGTTAAAAGTTCTCGTAATTAACTGTAGAAGCGTTTGTAACAAACAACCGGAACTTGAAAGCGTTATTTGTAGTACAGAAGCGGATATCGTTATCGGTACAGAAAGTTGGTTGAAACCGGAAATAAGTTCCGCCGAAACTTTTAAAGATAGCATGAACGTTTTTCGTAAAGACAGATTACATTCTCATGGAGGTGGGGTATTTATAGCTGTGAGTAAATTTCTCCCATGTAATGAAATAGACGTCGATACGAACTGTGAAATCATATGGACTAAACTCAACTTTGCTGGGTCAAAACTCATCATAGGTGCCTTCTACCGTCCACCTGATTCGGATATAGCTATCGTCGAGGAGTTAAGAAATAATGTAAATAGTATAGCTAGCCGTTTTAAAGATCATACTATGATTCCAGGAGGCGACTTCAATCTGCCTTATATTGACTGGCGTAATTACGTTCACATCACAGGTAGCAGGGATAAGGCAGCTTCTGAAGTAATTCTCGATTTGTTGTCAGATAATCATCTCGAGCAGCTAGTTAATGAACCTACGCGGTGTCAGAACGGTAGCGAAAACATTTTAGACTTGCTGGTTACCAACAGGCCAGAATTATTCACCGACATTTCAATGACCACAGGAATAAGCGATCACAAAGCGGTAATTGCGACTATCAAATTAATGACCGAGCGAAAAAGGAAAAAAGGGCGGATTGTATACAGATTCAGTAAGGCCTCAAAGGAGTGTTTTAGAACCTACCTGGGGAATAAATACCATAACTTCAAGTCAACAAAGGACACCGTTGAAGAGATGTGGCATCGTTTTATACATATAGTCAGGGAAGGCATGGAAATACATATACCAAAGCGGACAATAAAGGGAGAGGATGATCCACCGTGGTACACATGCGAAGTCAAAAGATTACTCAAAAAACAAAGGAAAATACACGCACGTTCAAGAAGGAAGGGGTGTCGCAGCGATTTAGAAACCTTAGCTGATTTAAGAGAATATAATGCGCGAGGCCTTTAACGATTTTCACTCCAACTCTCTCTCTAAGAGTCTCACAGAAAACCCAAAGAAATTTTGGTCGTATGTACGAAAAGTTAATTGTACCAACAGCAATATTCCAGCGCTAATTCGTGAAGGTTCCGAGGTTAATGAAAGCCGCGATAAAGCTAACGTACTAAATACTGTATTCAAAAATTCATTTACAAATGAACATAAGGATAGTATTCCCGTTTTCCCACGCCGTGGCGAGTCGGTGATGGAATCATTACGAATAGATACTGCAGGTATCGTTAAGCACACCAGATCACGTGGTGTGGGAATGCAGAACAACAGCAGAGACGAGAATCACTCAGCAACAACAGCTACAAGGTCTGAGGATTTTTGACATACTGCGTTCAGAGAGACTATGGCACTATCTAAATGAAGGTGCGGAAATAGCCTCTCAAATTGAAAAGCAGAAATACCTCTAGCGGAAGAAAGCTGAGGGCGAAAACCGACGTAGACATCCATCATGACCTGCTGTAGCCCCATCTGAGTTTCCAGAGGTATCTCACTTCTGAGTGACTGCTGGAGTACTTCATGTATTCCAGGAGGGCAGCTTCCTGAAGAGCTGGGGTCTACGCCGCAGTCGATACCAGGAGTGAGAGCTATGGTCTCACGTCACACACTCACCCTTCGACCAACCACCTGGATGTGAGGATAAGAATGAGACTTCATTCACAAGTTGGACAGTCAAGAACTGTTTAGTACCTAACATTTTATTTTTTTCAGTTTTTTTTGTGTTATTTAGTGTAGTTTTGTAGTTCTGATTTATTAGGATTAGATATTTAACTGTAACTTTTTCCTGTTTTAGTTGCTACCGCATTTATGGGATTATTTACATTAATAGTATTAACATAATTTGTTTATTAAACATGGTCTTAAGGGAAGATTAGCGGCCCAGTTTAGCCTCTAGATGCTGGGTCAAATGTAAATGGAAATAAATAAATAAATAAATAAATCGTTAAGCAATTAGAGCTCCTGAAGTGGGGGAAAGCACCGGGCCCGGATGGAATTCCAGTAAGAGTATTTTCAGAGTATGCTGCAGAAATCGGGCCATTTCTGTCTGATATATTCAGTAAATCATTAGAAGAGCGAAAAGTACCTTCAGACTGGAAAATCGCGCAAGTAACTCCGATTTTCAAAAAAGGTGATCGAAGTGATCCTGGGAACTATCGTCCCATATCTATAACATCTGTTTGTAGTAGAGTTATAGAGCATATTATATGCTCGAACATAATGAATTTTCTAGATTATAATAATTTGCTTACAACAAATCAACAAGGATTTTGGAAGAAAAGATCATGTGAAACACAGCTGGCCCTATTTACACACGACGTAATGAAAGTTATCGATACAGGTTCACAAGTAGATGCAATTTTTTTAGATTTCCAGAAAGCCTTTGACTCTGTGCCACACAACCGCCTTTTAGCGAAGCTTCGAGCGTACGGTATATCGGATCAGCTTTGTGAATGGATAAAGGATTTTCTAACTGGTCGGTCGCAGTATGTTGTCGTTGAAGGAGAAAGTTCTTCTAAACTAGATGTTACATCGGGTGTACCTCAAGGAAGTGTAATAGGACCACTTTTTTTCTTAATTTTTATAAACGATCTCGGAGACAAAGTGAAAAGCCTTTTTAGATTGTTTGCTGATGATGCGGTTATTTATAGGGAAGTAAGAACTTTGGCCGATTGCTTAGAAATTCAGCGCGATCTGGATGTTATTTTGGCTTGGTGCGCTGAGTGGCAACTTACTCTAAACTGTAAAAAGTGCAAGACAATGAGCATAACTAACAAAAAGAATCCGATTGTTCAGAAATACGAGTTAAACAATACAGTTATTGATATGGTCGGTTCTATTAAATATTTGGGAGTAACAGTACAAAGGAACATGAAATGGGACATACACATTAATTCTTTAGTAGGTAGAGCAAATTCTAGGCTGCGATTCATAGGTAGAATCTTGAAAAATTGTAATGAACAAACAAAGGAGATAGCGTACAAATCTCTTGTGCGTCCACATTTGGATTATTGTTGTGCCATTTGGGACCCGTTTCGTAAGGGATTGATCGAAAGTATAGAGAAAGTACAGAGAAGAGCCGCTCGATTCGTGACCGCTTGCTGCAGTCCTTATGAAAGCGTCACAGAACTGATTAGTAGATTAGGTTGGGAGTCTCTGTTAGATAGACGACACACGTTTCGTTTAAACTTATTGGAAAACATGCGTACTCCAACTTTCACTCATGAGTGTAGTGAAATACTTCTTCCACCAACCTATTTGAGTCGGAAGGACAGGAAAGATAAAATTAGAGAAATAAGGTGCCGGACTGATTGTTATATGAATTCTTTTTTCCCTCGTACCATTAGGGATTGGAATACACAGCAAAGAGATTAGCTTTGGTGCTGAACACCCTCTGCCACCCACAATTTTGTGAATTGCAGAGTATATATGTAGATGTAGATGTAGATGATGTCTACGAAGCGTAAAGGCAAAAGCATAATAATAATAATAATAATAATAATACAAACCTTGTTTTACTTAACCAGTTTGTTCTGCGACTTGTTCACATCTCCCACCCGTCTATATGCCATTCACCTTACGATATTAGTTCTGATTGTATTAGAATAGATCGGTAAAGGGGCCTGACATGGTACTTCTGCACTTTGATCGGTTGGTTATGATCTGAGAATTATTTCCTCATGGAGCAAAGTTTAAATTACATTCTTCTTTTCATTGCCTTTACATTCCGGCCAGTTAAACCATCTTTCACTTTAATTATAGTAAATCGCATTTTTCTATACAATAGCTTCCCAACAATTAATCCCAAAACAATAATTTGAGTTCTTCTATATCTGCCTGCTTACATAAGCTTAGAATCTGATGATACGCTAGATAATTATTTTACCTTTGAATTTGACTTTAAATTAATTAATTTTTTACTATAACGTACATTTTGTTAAACAAAATAAAAAGGTGCTTGATACTGAGCAGGAATTTGAGGAATGCAACACTTTTCTATCTAACGCAAAAATCTTCTCTTGTACTCAAAATCGGCATGCAGATTAATTTCATCAAGTCTGTGCCAATCAAATTTTGTGCAAAAACTAGCCCTTCTTATGTTTGAGATCTCGAAATAGCTGCATAAGTTATTCCTAATTTGAATTCTTGCTCACCAAAATTAATTAGTACTTTGTAAAAAATCAATCCTCGAGAATTGTGTATGCTGCATACAAATGCAGCTTGAATCAAAAATTGTATCCTTTTGCATTACCGTGGTCCAGCCATAAATGTAGCTTCTACCTGAGGAGTTGGAACTAAGCCTTTGAACGACGGTACAATGTTATGGTTAAACTGAATCATTGTTGCAAGTGGTTTTAAATTTTCTGGTGATTCCACTGATGAATACAATATTTCAAGTGTACCGTTACCAAGCCCTTGTAATTGCAGAGATTTTTTCTGAACATTACAGGACATTCATTGCAGGAATAAAGAATGAGATCAAGCCTGTTGTCACCGACCCTTCTAAAGTATTTTCAGAAGCCAGGCAGTTGTCTGCTGGAATTAAGGCTATCGGTACTGCCATTTGTCTAAGCTTTTCTTGATTTAATTCTTGGACCTACTGGTATTTAAAAAAAAAAAAAAAAAAAAAAAAAAATCCGCACTATGTAATATCCTTGGAAATTGCCACCTGCAGCGGAATCACGTGATATTCATCAGTTTATTGCTGACCGCAATCTGTGAGACCACCTCGCCTTCGACCTGGCTTTCGATCTCGTCTTCGACCTCGCCGAGGATCATCATTTTCTTCAATACTTTATTCAATTCTCGATTTTGAATTGAAAATTTTTATTTCAATGTTCCAGGTTAGAAAACTATGTTTTAACAATAATTTTGTTTGCGAAATTGTTTATGAGTGATAATCAACTGAGCTTGATTGGTAATCAATAAAGCAAAGATGATTTCGTAGGTATTACTCAACCATCCAAATCAATTTGTATTCAGTACAATTCACAATTGTCAAATTTTTAAATCATATTTGCCTTTTTTTCAGCACCTTGGAATCTATTTAAAGCTTTTCTACCATATTTCGAGATGTTCCTCCTCAATGAGTTCATAAGATTCCGTAAAAATTGCCTAAATTTTGTTTTGTTTATTGTTCTTCTGCCAATCTCAGAGGTTATTCAGGTTCAAAGTGGAATATACAAGTTGAAGAATTATGCGCTTGATCACTGTTGAAAAATTTGAACTCAATCTATTTGACGATTTTTTCAGGTCTTAAAAAATCAGGTTTTGAGCATGGACCTTATTTCTGGCAGACCGCGTTAGTTTTGTGACATATAAGTAGTTATTGCAGCAACTTGGGGTTTATTCAGTAACGTTAGCATCATATTTTTAGATGTTCCTCCACACAGTTTTCAAAAGTTTTTTTTACAAACAAACCGATTGAAAATTTTTAGCTTTTGCCCTTCTGTCAATATTAAAGTTAATGAATCACTTGATTAATTATTATGCAACATTTTAATCAATCTATTGGACGATGACGAATTTTTTCCATATCCTCAAAAATCCGATTGTGACCTATCACATTGTTTCTAGCATACCACAAAAGTTTTGTAACATACGAGTAGTTTTAACACAAAATTTGGATCTATTCAAAAGCTATTACACCATATTTTGAGATTTTCCTCCTAGTTTTCAAAAAAATATCCGCTCAAGCCGATTAAAAAGTTTTAGAGGTTATTCAGAGTAAAAGTAGAATATTCAAAAGTAGAGTAATTACGTTATTAATTACTATGCAAAATTTTAATTCATTTAATGGTTTTTACCCTATCCTAAAACATCCGGCGTTGACCTTCCGATCGTTATGGCCCCTCGGGATGATTTATGATTAAACTTCTAACTTTCGCTGCAACTTTATATCATATCCCATTTATGTGTAAAATGTTAAAGGAGTCTGGGTAGTAATTTTTATGCAATGTCTTGTAAAAAGTAAATCATTTATGAGTTGTCGATTACTTCCTCTAGTGTACCTTGTTTCTGGCAGATTTTAATAAAACATATTCTATTACGTCAAAAATAAAAATTAAAGGCTTAACAGTAGCTTGAAATTGCTTATAATGAATTTTACTAGGAGTATATAAGTCTCTAGAACATTATGGAAGTTTGTTTAACGTATTACTTTTTACTGTAATTGTCCAGGCAGTTATAAAATGAAAGACCCAAACGGTATTGAAAAGATCGATACATTATGGGAAAATAATATTAAGAAATCAAATTGAACTTTAGGTACGCTTTAAAAATAAAAAAAAAAATATGTCAAAAAACAAACATCGACCATCTCAACGACTCTCACTGAAAAATAGCATTTGATATCAGTATATAATGTATTGATAACAGCCAATTAGGCTATAATTAACTGTTCAAAATTTATTTGATATTACTTACGAAATTTAGCATGTGATCGCGGTGTAAAAAAAATACAAGAATCAGACTCACTGAAAACATCATTTATATCTGTATATGAATAACAATTTTCACTAATGTGAGCTGATTAAATAACGATTTCGAGTTTTAGTCTGTCACTAAATCGAAAAAAAATATTCCGCTTTCTTTGTTGTGAATTATTTTGTACTTGTCAAAAGTGTTAGGAACAATTTTGTACAATTTTTTTCGAATTTTGCAGTAGATATTAAATAGAAGTGAAGTTCTTCATAACAAATAAAAAAAAAAAAAGCTCCAAGTTCGTCTGTTTAATTTTATCGTGTGTATTCACGCATAACGTCGGTACAGACGTACCAATTTTGATTAATTTTGTTTTAAAATGATACGCTTCTATAGTGAACACGTATGTAAATTTTTTCACGATCTGAATTTTTAAATATTTATTTTAATTTTGTTTTAATAAAATAATACATTGGGGGTTCAACGATGAATATTTAAAAATTTATTTTTTCTTATTAGTGATGTCAGATATGGCAAACAAGTACAGAATGAAGAAAAGTTTTATATTTTACTTTTTTTTTTTTTTTGAAGAATTAATATTTGACTGTTTTTAAGCAAGAACGTATCTGAGATGGAACTGTTATAAATCAAAACAATAACTCATTGTAAACCTATAAACACTTTCTTCCCACACACAATGAATGGTTGAATGGAAGAAGTTGAAAAATATATATTTTTTTCTGCATAATGAGCATAAATGAAGTTACAGGCTCATACTACTTGATGCGTATATTTAACGCAGGTAAATAAACATTTTGGATCAACAGAAATGACTAAACTTATTATTTTTCGTTGAATGTGAGTGTGTGCACTGATTTCTATTGTTAATTTAAATTTTAACTTAATTTTCAATCTTTCCATACTACAAGCTATAGGGATGGCCGCGCCTTAAAAACAATAAATGTTATCTCAAATTTGTCATGAGGGAGGTCAGTACAATAGTACTTCCATAATCGATAATTTTGTAGTATAAATAACGACTACAATGTACAAAGTTGGAGAAATAGTTTTTATTCATAAAACATACTTAAAGGAGTAAGAATGCGCACAAAACATTGCTAAAATGTATTGAATGTTTCCCAATTTTTATTTTCACCACTCTATGGGAGTAATTTTGTTTGACGGCATTTTGCGCAATTGTATATAACTGCTGGAGGATGAATGAAAATATCTGATGCATGAACTGAAAAAGTTTTAGTTTTATGGGTTCTACAACGGGTGACCACCATAGACGTATTTCTGAGAGTAGTGCTGGGAGGTGTGAGATTGGAATGATTAGTATAGAGTTTGATGTATTTGACGAAAACGTTTTTTATTACCCGTATCGACACAATAGTAATGTATGTGTTCTATTTTTATAGAACCAATATACATGATAAAACGGACTTTTGTTTACCATATCCCACCAGGCCTTACAAATTGTATCTGTTACTAATTCCTAGAAATGAGGTGACAGGTATATGCCGAAGTCCCTTTGATGAACAGTTAAGCGTCTGAACAGAAGAAACTATTAACCAGACAATCATGTGATCAAATACAAACTCTGTGATGTACTTTAGATACAGTAGCGTCATAGTTATATCGTCACAGAAATGATAAAAACAATCTATGCCAAACATCATGAAGTCCACATAGGAACCAGTTAATGGGAGAGCAAACAGCCATGCTCGAGTTCTCTGCGCAAACTATAGCCAATCATAAGTATAGCTAAACTAAATATTATTAATTTTTTCGTGTCCGAGGAATGAGAGTCGAGGAGATGCAAACTGAACATGGTTTGGCCGAGACATCAAATTTGATTTCCGACCAGATGGAGGAGTGATCTCTCTTCTTGGAGAGGACGCTTCTCGATCTCTACGGGTGAAGCGAGAGACTTCAGCGCCAGCAGCCAGACGGCGAGGCGTCTTTGATCTGGCAGAGGCCTCCGTGGTGTGGCTGGTCCAAGTGCTACCAACATCGACAAATCCACAAGCAACTGTGAAGATTTACAAGGACGATATTAAGTGAAGTTGCTCGACCAATTTAATAGTGAGCTTTTCAAGTGAATTATTTACTGAAGTATTAATCCGTTGCTTTAGAATCAGTGATGATGAACGTCCTTTAGAAGAACTGTTAAATTCTCTTGGACGATCAGTATTGGACGATTTTCCATGACCCGTGAGTGGCTCTGAGCTGAGACTTCATTTAGTAAACAACTTAACCGGACGTTAACCGTTCTAGAAGTTGGGAATATTTCCTCGGTGGGCCCATTATTTGTCACTGTAATTTCATTTCTTGTCGGCTCTGTTCTTCAATTTAATTATGTTATTTGTATTAAGGTACATATTAGACCATAATCTGGTAATTTGCTTTGACTTATCTCGATTTTATGAACAATTTAAACTTTATACCTGTCCCAAGAAAATTACAGAGTATTAAATTCAATTTGTAATTAGAGAGGAATATGTTTTAATTTCATTCAAGATCTCTTGCAGCTTTTTTAAAATTAATAAAACCTTAATAATGATTAAATTCAATAATAACTTGTGGTTAAATCTTTCATAAAATATAGGCCACGTGCTCAACTAAATAAAATCTTAGTATAAAAAAACCCTTTGTTTATTTCAAACTTGAAGATACGGTACCACGATATTTAGAGCTGTTTGATCTCGTATGTTCTGGACGTAACTTTTAGTTACAGTAATTCCCGGTTTGAACATCTTGTTCCTGAAATTAGTTGCTCGGATGGTTTTTCTTTAGATTTCTGAAGATAGGATAAAGTACCATGAACCACGTTTGATTTTCATGAGATTTGTTTGTATTTGCAGCATTTACTTTTCCCAGATGATTTTCACTATTGTTTACGACTAACTGAAGGTTTTGGTATTGGTTTTATACATTAACAATAATGATCATGAGAATTGCGTTTAACACAATTAGCTTGAATGCGAAAACAGATATTATTAGGTCTATGTTTATGATATCGTGTACAACTTGAAAATTAGTAAGAGTCTAAAATTGGTTAAATTTACATATTACAATGAATTTTTTTCAAGCTTTACGTTTTTCGGATCGTTCGAGATCAGCGGCAACAGGTGGCATGGTTGCTTTGTCTTTTCCAAGCAGCCTGACAACTTTAATGAATGGTAACTCTAAACTTCTGAGTTTAATTTTTTTATCTTCTTTACGGGAAGCATATGAACCTTTTCGCATGACAACTAATACAAGTTCTTGATTAATGTTTTTCTTAAACAATATTCATAGAGATGTTTGGACATACACTGAAATGTTATCTACTTTAGTGATTGAACTTTTAAATTCCATACTATATTTTTTTGGAGGATAAGTTATTATAAACCGTTTGTAGAACCCTTTAATTTTCTACATTTATTTCTTCATTACAGACAGAATATGGATCGTTTCACATGACGACACATTAGTTTTTGATCGATTCATTAATGTATGTGATTTCTTAAACATATTCATAAAGATGTTTGAATAATTTTTCAAAGTCATACACTGAACTGTTATCTACTTTAGTGATTGTTCTTTTTATTCCATACTAAATTTTTGTTGGAGGGTAAGTTATTATAATCTGTCTGCAGTAATTTTCTACACCACGTCGTTTAGAAATATTTCAAGTATGTTTTACTTTCTCAGCTGTTTTCATGAATCCGGTTCTAGTGAAGACAGTTGAAGGCGAGCAAAACGACCGTGATGACGGAAAATCAGAAGCCGCAACTCTCTGGGCAAATGCAATTTTCGTGTTGACATACGTATACGTTATATCAGGTCTTTCATTTTGCGCAGCACTATTGTTTGCCGCTTCTGCGGACATTGCTGCGTACTGTAAATATTGTTTTGGGTCCTATATTGATGGAGATGGCTCTGAGGTGCGACTTCTGACAGTAGGCTGACGGGACTGCGGCTCTTGCTGAAGTAAAAGGATCTGCTGTTTGTCAGGCTGCAGCTGTAGAAGACCTCTTATTGTTCTTGCAGAATCTGGTGCTGTTGATGTTGAAGCTTGTGTCGATACTGACCCTAATATCAATGCAGATGCTCGTTTTGGTTCTCCTCATTTTGCGCTTTTCCCGAAGAACTGTCAATTACGAAACTATTTTTGTTGTTGTTGTGCTGTTGCTGGTAGTTTTGGAGTTTTTGTTATTTGTCGTCTCGGTAAAAATGATGAGTATGTGAAATCACTTGGAACCGATCGTTTGGGTCTGGCATTTCTACGCTGATACGAGAAGTGCTAAATCAAGTTATCGTTTTAATAAACATTAATTTGTAACAATTTTAAATCGGCGAGATTCCTAACTTTTTTACTGCATTCTCATGATTGAATTTTTTTTTATTTGAGACACAAGTCTGATTTGATAGAAATTAATCTTTGTTCTCTACACACACTTTTACATTATAAAGAAAGCGGCAGTCTTTTTGAGCGAAAAATGTTGTCTGTGTTCTTTCCACCTTACTAGTCAGGCTAGCTGGCAGGTACGCCCCTCAGCTGGCAGACAGGATACCTCCCGAGGCCCGGCGTATTAAATTAAATTTAAAACAGGGAGATTGTGACCGTCTCTTGAGCGTCAGATAATTACGTCTGCTGCCGTGGGCCCAGCCTGGCTCTGCTTTATTTACATCTTGAATCACGACTGAGGTCGATAGCGCCTCTACGGTTGGTGCCGTAATTTTAAAAAGTGATCTGGTCACCGATCTCTGTTCCCCTGAGATAAAAAAATTACGTTATGCTCTACCAAACGTTTAAGTCATTTTACGACCAAGAAATGAAATAGATTTTTTTCCACATTACGCTACTTTTACAAGTATGGCAACGTATGCCTGCCGCGGGAAACCTACGTACCATACCTTAGCGTCAAAAGAAATGAACGTTTATGGTATTTTGACAGTGATAATTAAAAATTCACCAAATTCCTGGTTGTAATTTATACCATTAAACAACAGAAAAAACTGCCACCACCACCACCAAAATTCTATTTACAGTTGAGTGTACTATAGACATTTGAGATACACTCCTAGGGAGTCAAATCAATGTAGCCATTAATTAACGAAGGTCAACATTGTGCTATTGTGTTCACGAAATGTGTAGCTTTGATGGGTAATTTGAAAAAGCTAGATGTTCACGTCAAACATTTTGAGCAAATCTACTGGCTGAAGAAAGGATTTAACGGCGATCTACTGTCACTAATCACATAAATGAAAGTGTTTAAGAAATATTTTGTTGACAGAACGACTAAATTTGTTAATTATCCATAGAGATATATTTGAAATGATTACGAGAATATTAGACCACGCAACCGTGTTTGTATTAACAAGTGTTTTTGCTGGTTTTGAAGTGGAATGTTTTCACCTATAATTCTAGCCGATCGACTACACACTTTTAGCAACTGTGAAGAGATACTGATGAATTGGTTTACAGAGTAGACGGCACAATTCTCTAACGCGCAAATCGACAAATTTACTCGCAGCAACTGAAGAAACTGGTTTTCTGAATTAATTGAGACGAATACCATGAGAGCTCCTCGACAGGAGTGGCAGATTGTATTTCCATTCCCAGAAGTAGACAATTCACTCAGTGCGACTAAAGAAATTTCTGCACAACTTATCGATGAAAAATTATCTCTCACAATTTTAAAACAAATATTTATTTCTTCGACATGTTTCTGTTTATGGATAAAGGATATTCTATTAAAATTACTCCGCAATTCACTACAAAGCGGGTGGCGGAGGGCGTTTTCACCTGTCCTAATGTGTAAACGTATATGTGTTGGAAGAGATATACAGGATATGACAGGAGGAACTATTCCGGTATTGGCCTGGAATGAACTAGGAAAATCCATATCAGGTTGGCCGTAGCAGTTACTCGAGACCTACTCCTGTAGGATTCTAAGTTTTATTGCTGTATAATTCCTTTCTATGCCATTCCAAAATCTCTCGTGAAAAAAATAAAATAAAAAAATATGTGTGTAGTAAAGAATCGGTTCTGCCCTGAATTCTCTTATCTTATATTCGTGGTCATTACTGGAAATAAATATTGCTGATAACAAAATGTGTTTGCCGTCATCCTCAATTAGATCTGTCATAAACGAGCATGAGCTAACAGTGTTCCAGTTCTTCCCAACACAACTGCGTCATCTTCACACAGACGCTTTCCCTCCAGCTATATGTATCTGTCACGAATCGGGCAGCCCTTCTTTGCACCTTCTACAATACTTCTATTAACCCGTTCTCAGGGGCGCTCCATACAGAAAAACATAGTTCTATGTGAGGTCGTACTAGTACTGTGTATGTTATCGATTTAACTTCCGGCGTACACTGTTTTAAATTACGACCAAGGAAATGCAGCAAATGGTTTGATTCCCACATTACCTTTTTAGTATGATTATTTCACAACAAACTATTACAGAGGAATAGAAAGTCTTTTTAACGGCCACATAAACACTTCCATTCATTGAGATAGTACCTTCTTTCCGAGAAATTTTGAAATGAGAAGCAAAAACTTTTCTAGATTCAACCATTTTATATTAACCAGCTTATGGTCCGTAGTTTTACGTCCACAGAGTTAGTCGCAACTGTCGCTTTTGAATCAGCTATTTATTACGACTATTTATGACCATTATAGTTAGGCGTTTAGAATTATTATTTCTGCACTCTAAATTTGCATTTGCCTTATTCGCATACCGAAGATGAAGGGTTGAAGTATTTATTGCTGTTTTGTTTGATTTATTGACCCTATCACTGCTAGTACCAAGGTCTTATATCCGCGTTTAGGACTGAAGGATGTACGGGTCACATGTCGTTCTTAAATTAAATTCATATCAAGTACGTTCCATATTTTTTTAGCCATCTTATTTACCATACTCGGCATTTGGTGGACGCCTGACTGTTCAAATGTATCGCGGTTGACAGATAGCATCGGTCACAGGTTGAAGAATCCGCAGTTTTTCCTGCAACTCAGCTACTGCAATCTACAATTCGAATTAAAAATACTTCTCCATGCGACTTCTCTACAACCGTCGCCCCGCACGATGCTACAGATTGAGAAATGTATAGATACGTAATATTCCCGCACTGCTTTATATACCTACTTGCATAATTTGCCATCGGTTTTAACTATATCTGAAACAGAAACACGACATAGGTCAGTAGTAAAAACGTGCGCAGCTATCCTTAAATGACGACAATAACTTTATTTCATTGCCTTTGGGATTGCTTCTAGCATACGTAACACTGTTACCCTAGAAGAGAGAAAGAATGAACGTTAGAATGAGGATCTGGATTTTTCTTACCCGTCAGTTGTAGGTACGGTACCTTCAAACAGTAAAATTCTGAAGACACGAAAATCCCAAGTTTTCATGAAGTAAATAATAAGTGAGTCTTGACAGAAAAGTTACGTCATTAAGTATATAACATTGTTAATGGTGAGTGGTTGATAGAACAGCTCTATCATGCATGAAGAAAGTAACAAATTCACTTCGGTAACAAATGCACTGAAATGGATAACACCATACGTTTACAGCTAACTGATATGCATTATATACACATTCATATTTTGTGTATTTAACGACATACTTAAAATTAAATTATTAAAATTACAAGGAAGATCAAGTTCACACAATGTTCAGATTAATATTCTACTAGTTTCAGCTTTGCATCTTTTTGAGAAACAGTTACGTTTCCTTACCGAATTCGTTACGTGAAGAGTTTCCGGAATAAATTAATTTCTTATTGTCGGGAAACAATGGGTCCTCTGCACACAAGGTGAAAGGAGAAATACAGATAAAGCCATAATAGACAAAGGTAAGAAATTTTAGCAACCCTCGTCCAGTGACCGTCGATAGGTCTCCTATTATTTTGCTTTTATATTCAGGCTATGATTAAGTTTCGTATGTTAGATACGGTACACGTTACAATATGGTGTATACTTACATGGAACATTTATCTTATTTACTTGTAGGAATTTTGATTTTGATTTATTTTTTCAAGTCTTACTAAGTTGCTGAAAATTTGGTCGAAATAAGCTTTAAATTGATATTAACTACAGAGGGTGATGGGTGAGCGGTAATGTTCTTCAGGCTTCGCATTCGGGAGCACGTGGATTCGAATCCCATCAAGGCATCCAGATTTTGGTTTTCCATTGTTTCTTCGAATCACTCCAGGAGGCTGTGGCCGAATTCTTTCGCATACCTAGCCTCCAGCTTCTAATGACCTCCACGTCGACAAGCCGTAAAGCCACAAAAAAAAATATTTAATAAATTTGCAACGCATAGATTTTATGTAGTAATAATTAAAGAGGAAAAAATATTCAATTACAGAGAAAGGTTTTAGAATGAATTTGCGAAATTTAATTAGTAACAGTTAGTTTTCAGTTAAGTATAAAATAGTTTGCAACTTTTGGTATAGAAAATGACAAGTTTATTTTATATAATGCTCCGTGGAGATAATAAAATAACTGGTAAAACTCACACCATTTATATTTTAACCCCGAAAAGCTTTCTTATTTGTGGTCTACAGTGGATCTAAATATTCTGGCAGGGCAAATCTTATTAATTGTCTATACGTATAAGTTAAAAAGTAAGAAATCTGCTGCCTTTTTGTTGATGAATAAAAAGCAGTTGAAATAAATATTTGAATGTTTTTCCCAGCTAAATGATGAACAGAACTTCCAATTCAGCCATGAGAAAATTACTTCTTCGTCATATGCAGAAACATGTACAAACAATTCAGTGGTTAAATGAAACAAAACAGAACGTACCAATTTTTCGGGATCACTGACGAAGCGACTACAACTGAAAATAAAAAATATATTTACAACCCCAGCGGCTCACCTCCGCTGTTTTCCGAAACCGCAGGCCCCGATCTTTATGGAAATCCGCTAATCAGATATTAATTTAAGCAGTGCTGTGTGGGGTTGGTTGTTAAGCCGGCTGGGCCGGCATGAATATGATAATGGCCCGTCCGACTGTAATGTGCATTATCATGGCGGGCTAGGCGGGTTGGATGCTCGGCGACCTGCTCAGCTGTACTGAGTGGTATGGGGCAGCAGCGACGCCTGATAAACTGGCTGCACGGGATCCCCTGCCTGATGGTGCCTCCTCTTTGTTGCGCAGACTGGTCTGTGCGGCAGGTCTGCCTACCTACGCCCGGTGCCCTGGCCGATTGTGCTGCGGGTATGACTACAGCTGCAGGCGGAGGACAGATGAGTGTCCGCATCCGTTGTCAGATTGCAGCCGGCACACTGGGATAGCTGCGGAGCGCTTGGGATTGGAGGGTGCGGGGAGGGATGCTGACGTTAATTTACTGGTGGCGTGAAGATGACAGCTGTCGGATATTTGCTGGACAATGCCATCCTGCCAGCTACCAACTCTACAGCTCTTTGCGCGAAATATACAAGCATGTGTGAGTTCTTGTGCAAAAAGAAAATTGAAATTGTAAACCTGAAAATTCTTCCAAGTTAAAAAAATCTGTAATCTCCACTTTCTCTCACATTTCATGGAATACTGCCTGCTCTTCAGGTTCTGAGTACAGTTGCAGTTGGAACTACAGAATGTTATAGGTGAGTGGTTATATTTCAAGCCCGACATTCGGAAGGCCGCGTATTTTATCTTCGTTGCTGCTATTCAGATCTGTTTTCCACTCCTGTGTCACTGTGGTTCCCTCAATAGGCCACGGTAAAATTCCTTCCCTGTCCTCGCACCCAATGCTTTCCCGAATCTGATGGCTCCAACGTTATAACAGCAAAGATCTAAAAAAAAGTTGACTGAACAGTGGTATAAAAATAGATTTTAATACACTTACAGAATAACTATTTGAACTGATTTTTCTAGAGTAATTTATCTCAGTTTAATAGATCGGTAAGGTAAATATTTAGCAGAAATTTCCGGAATTACTGTGTTATTATATAAAAAGGATGTAATGTATGAAAAATTTCAATCCAAATGTGTTAACGAATAAAATCAAGTTTTTATTGTTCTTTGAAAGCAAATGTTTCAATAAAGCTCTAATATGTTGTTAAAAAAAAGAAATGAATCGAAGTAAACATGGATGGACAAAAAGAATTGCAATTATGAATTTATGAACTATTTAAATTTCAATTTTTAAACAAATTTTAAATAACTTCCTAGCGGTAGATCTTCAGAAATTTGATATTACCAAGGTAACATGTAAACACTTGTTTAATAAACATAAATAACACTTGTGTGCTTGCCTAAGAATCGAGTGAATAAATAAAGTATGTTTAACTTAGTGGTAAAAGTAGTTTATATTAATCTCCTACTTTCTAAGTCAGAGAATAACAATAATTACTGGGAAATTGTTCAGTCAGGAATGGATTAAGAATGTATTGTCCGAATACCGTAAAATCGGAGATTGAACAGAGATGTAAAAATAGATCTTAATACACTTACAGAAGAACTTTTGGAACTGATTTTTCTAGAGTAATTTATCTCATTTGTATAGATAGGTAGGGTAAATTCTACAAATGCCTTAAAATTAAGTGAAGGTAGTTCTCATCACTGGTTTCTGAACAGACTATCCTCATATTAGATGCACAGAACATAATAACCTTGCCTTATATAGGTTACTGGATTTTACCTGAGGCTTCGTACACGGAGAATAGAAGAAAATAAGCTGTGATTTTCCTGTCAACTTGTAAATTGCCTTCGTGAATTTATTGAAATATGATAATTTGTAAAATCAAAACAAAAAATTATTCCAGTCTTAATTAAAAACATACAAACCAAATGCGTAATAGAATCCCAGAAATCATAATTGGCTTCTACAGAAATTCAATTTATCGAAGTTGTTAGTTTTGGGTAAACGTAAGCGATAAATTTGCCGTAGTCCAAAGTATATTTTGACGTACAACGAAACTGAAAGTATAATGTTCAGAACAGATTTTAATTTTTTCATCCTCTGCCAGTTGATTTAGTTAGACCAGACATACATCAGGTAAACTCACTGTGAGACTATCAAAAAAATCTTTTCAATACTTATTGCGTAAGCTGGAGCAAACAGACAAGAAGTCTAAAACTAATTGTTTTATTTACATGGGCTTCCAATCATTTTTTACAAAAATTTCTTCAACATTCAGACAAATTCCCATCACAATTCTTTAATTGCATTAATGGATACGACATGAAAGGTCGATTCGAGTGGTTAAAACTTATTACACTGTAACACTAATTACTGTATTTGATACAACTCCGTTTCCTTTTTTACATATGTTTCAAGCATAAAGTCAATAATTTCTGATCATTTCTCTATGATGCATATTAAAATGCTGTATGAACAATCGGACACCTCGGTTTAAATGTCCTCGCAAAAGATAGTAGTTGAGATCGTTGTTGTTGTTGTTGTTGTTGTTCGGGTTTTAGGGCGCGTCGACGACGAGGTCATTAGCGCCCTAAGTTGAGATCGTTATAGGAAAGTCTACCGGTGAGCTGTACTTGAACCGATCGATCAGTGTTCTTAATTTCCACCAGTAAGCAGCACTTGTACACCAAACCACGCTGCTGCGTCAAACTGGGATGAGGAGATCCCCAGGGCCTACTTAGTCTGCCAGCCAACTAGGGTGGTGCTGATCGGTCGGTAATAGGCCGCCAACGAGCGCCGTTTGAGGTTGACACTCAATTTACATGACTAACTGAGGTTAAGAGCCGCCATCAAAGGCTGCGAATTTACATAGTATCCTGAAATTTACACATCAAGGTACAAAACATGTTCTTTTGAAGCAATACGGTTGAAGCTTATGCGTGAGAACTAATGCGGGATTCGAATTCGCTAATACTGTGATTTGGCAAATACAATGGAAGATTAACTATGCTATTCGTTCTAGGTAAATTAATAACGTAGCTTATAAAAAGGGAAAGAGAAGAAAGAAATTCAAAATTTTAAAGGTATCTGAAATGTAATGGTTTATTCAGCCTAAAACAAGTGATGAATGAGGAAAAATTTCAAATTATTGATTTTGGACGAGGTTTAATATACTTTAAAGCAAATTGAGCTGCCAAAAACTCTTCCTTTTACTTTCCGCAACGTTAGCCGTTTCGCAGTAGTACGTACTTATAAAGTTTTTCTTATTATGGAAAAACTGAATTCGTTTCGTAGCAGTAGTATTTCATTTATACAAAAGACTCTGAGACAAGTGAAAGCAATACTTTTAACATTTTTTACGCTAGGTAACATTTCTTTTCCTTATTTCTTTTTAAGAGAAGACCGGAACTTTAATTACGCTCCGTGAAAAGACGCGACATAAAACAAGGTTGCATTGATATTTCAAACAGAATCGTACCATCTAAGCTGTTATTTTCTGAGAAAGATGTAGAGGAACTTAAAGGCACCTAATTAGAATTTTTTTTTAGTACCGAACCTGTATTTTAGGCGTACTTCTGTTTGATAAAAGATGAACGATATCACCTTATGCTTCCAGTCATAATTCGACAAAAGTTGGTAGGATACTGTTTCATACATTGTAGAAACATTATATTCAACATGCAAGTCATTTTCTCATTACAGGAAAAACTTTCGTTTGAATAATCTCTTAGTGACATAAATCTTGATCTTATACGTTTATTACGTTATGATTTTAGATTATTTATTTAATAATTTCCTGCAAATTTTTCATACAACTTAAGAAAAATTAATTTTATTTATTTGAATATTTTAAAGTCTATTGCCATCAATTTTACTGCTTTCCATTTTCATCAGTTTCTCTACAGGTTTTTGTGCAATTCTTATCATGAGCCAACTTCTTCAGCTCAGTATATCAACTAAAACCTGCTTAATTGATTATCTGCTTCATATATTCTAATATTTGTCTTTCTGTACAGATTGTTCCTTCTATAGTTATCTTCACCAAAAAATTCCACATCTCAAAATGTAACCAACTATCCTATGTCTTCTTTGTATGACACTCTTCAAAAATTTCTTTCCTCAACCTCCAATATTTCTTAAACATGTTCATTTCGTATTTAATCTAACCCACTTAATTTTAAGCGCCGTTCAATAAAATGCGCCCAATAAAATGCATACGCTCTTTGAATGACTAAAAATCAAGAATTATTATGAGACAGAAAAGTTTCAATAGTAAAAAATAATGAGAAAAAATGTGGAAACCACGCATTTATTGGATGTGTTGGGATTGTTTGCCGTGGCACAGGAACAGGTAATAACGCTGACCAATGGAATCCGAAACGTTCCTTATCATTTTAATTGCCATTTGGGCACATTCTCTTTCAGTGGTTGCTCTCAACTAATTGTGCTAGAAACATTGTTCTTAACATGTAACAACAAGAAAAATCCATTGATGTAAATTCCATCAAGCATGGTGAGTACACGGTACTACCTAGTGTTGTAAAAAAAAAAAAAAAAAAAAGTTTTTTTTTCTGAGACACTTTTTTTTCATAACTACTAAATCTCAAATTTGTAAGGCATTTATCATTTAATATGACTGCTTTAGAGTTTATACTAAGTACTTATATCTTAATTTTTAAATCTAATATACATTTCTGGTTCAGTAGAAAAGCAAAATATTGGCAAAATTGAAGTTTTCTTTTACGGACGGGGACTTCCCGAAGAGGCTAGGTTGCGCGAGAAGGAATCCCCGATTCCCGTTGTTTGGATTGATAGTCGCTATTTGAACTAGTGCTGCCAACCCTACAAATTTATCTGTAGACCTACGGATCATTTCAAAAAATTAGGAATTTTAAATTTATCTACGGATTTTTGCCTCTTTTTACTACTTATTGTGCTTTCTTGATATAGCAATCTCAGAATGTGCGAACGAAGACTTTCCCTGCGTGTCGATGCAATGAATTCTTCACAGGTTTGCTGCCGGATAGCGTTTGTGAACGACAAGCTTTCGGCGACCAACTCCGTCACCATCTTCGGGGCCTCTACGGGGAGGAGATGAACCAACGAGTAACCGAAGATGGCGACGGAGTTGGTCGCCGAAAGCTTGTCGTTCACAAACGCTATCCGGCAGCAAACCTGTGAAGAGTTCATTGAATCTCAAAATGTTTTTGCGTACAATACAAGAACAACCAGTAAAAGAAAACGTAACTATTTCTGAAGTTATGGATCTAGAGGAGCCAGAAGAAGAAAAAGAAAATTCCGACACCGACCGAACTAGTGTTGGTGGTGCTGATACTAATGAATGTGGTACTGACATAGAGGATGAATAAAATTATGTTACCTATATAGATACATTTATATAAGACATTATAGTATTCAGTAAGATATAAAACACACATGTAAAATGTAAGTTCCGTAAATAAAACTATAATTTATCAAATTCATTGTTTTCTGAAAAAAAAAAAATTAGAAAAAAAAAACAGGGTGCTAGGTTTTTTTTCTTTTTTTTCACAAAGCTGAAAAAAAAATTTTTTTTTTCAATTTGCAACACTAGTACTACCTCTTCATTCTATCCGTCTATTATGCAAGTGACCGTAAAAATAGGCCCCCACATTGAGATTGTATTGGGAAGGTGATCCACCACACTTTAAGAACCATCTTCCACTCCTAAACATATCCTGTATATATCGCACGTTGGATTTAAATACGTTGCATCTTTATCCTTCTCGGTAAAATTTAAAGGCTTAGTTAAACTAAATGCTGACAAACCACATCACACTGTAACTAATGTCCCTGTCACATGAGGAGTGTCATCTGTCCAATAGGAGCAATTATTAAGATTAATTGAAACATTTAACTTAGACGTGGTCTCATTACTCCAGATATTCTTGTATGGGAATTTATTGTTCTCTCTACATTTTACTTGGTGCCACTTAAAAATTCAATTCTCCGGACGCTCGATTTTGGAAGTCCTGTCTTAAAAGACGATTGCTGAAAAGATATATTTCGATGATTTTTTTTTTCTCTTCTGAGACTGTTGGATTATTGAGATTTTCGTGAATTTTTCTTATTGACATTCTTAATAGTTGATCTTCCTGAAACTTATCTCGCAAGCGAGTAGCTAACCATCTTGTTAATGCATCTCGTTGAAACTCCTTTCAAAATTGTCTTTGCGCTTTACTTATATTCACACCATTCCTTTTGCACATTCCTTTCTGAAAGTTTAGTCCTGCTTCAGCCGTTATTTTAAGAGGTCACACATAAAAAATTCTAAAAAATTATTTAGTTATGAGCAACACATTACACTGTACGCAATTTATTGGATTACTCTGTTTAGCGTAATATTTTAAATACAAAGAATTATTGACTTTTTCTATCCGGAATTCTTTAGTTACCATAACTTTGTCCGTGCATACATGCAATGGATAAGCTGAAATTTGTTTGCATAAAGCTAATGTATCTCTCCCAAATACTTACACACCTTTTTTATTCAATACATTTGATTGAAACACACTGACACATTAGAATTCACCATTTACTTTCTACTTACAACACCAAGTGACAAATGACATAAAGTCATGGCGTCAATGACAAAGCTCATTGTTTTTGTAAGAAATCTTTACTTTCTTTGAGCCAAATGAATAACTAATCCGATGGTCAAACGAGCATCTTGTTTAAATCAACTTTAAACATTATTATGAGTGATTACTTTTTTTATACATATTATTATTGTTTAACGCAATAAATAATGGGATATTATTCGGTCAGTGGAATAAGGTAGGATTCATGGAGAGACAATCGCTGAGTGAGGTTGCTTAGCATGTTTGTTTATTAAGAACTTCTAGAATGTTTTGCCTAAAGACGCGATTAGCATACCCAGATTTGAGGTAGACGCGTGATGAGAATTGCGTCGGGATCTGAGGTCACTGCCACTGGTCATAAGGTTCTTGTATCCAATAGGTGGTTCGTATTGCGATAGTCCCTACAACGGTGATGAATTGTCTCCATTTTATTCTTCTCTTATAAATGGCTTGCAAAAACTAATGCACTTTTCAGCCTTTCTCTATAGGCCAGCTGTTTGCAGAGAAAGTTTGCAACTACTACTGATTTTATTAAATTTTTGATCACTCTCTAGAAGTACAGGAGTCTACGAACGTTACAGTGATCATGTATATTTGATTCGATGAATTTTATACAGTTCCATAAGTCCATTATTGTGACAACCTATTTAATGTTCGTTTGTTCTGATTATGTTAATCTATTATTTTGACCAAACATCTTCTTACACTGTGACTTACTCCTTTTTTATTGGATTTTAGGGCGAGTTAACAATGAGATTTTGAGCGTTGTGTGACATACGTAGACGCTACTCATAATGACGAAGCTGTTGGGGCATTCTAAATTATCAGCTGATGTAGAGAAGAATTAAATCTTTAACTTCGAACGAAACAAATGACGAAAAAAATAAATTTGGGAAATTACTTAAAAGTTTCTTTGCTTTTTTTCATAAATACGCTGGTTATCATCGATTGCAATAAACAAGGGGAAGGGGGATAAACCACGTTTTAGTATGTAAATTGTATGCTCTGAAATTTTTGTTGTTGAGATGAAGCAAATCGTTAATTCAAACATTTTTGTACCTGAATGAAATATCTCTCAGCCGATTCCTGCAACGATTCAACAAGCATTTCTTTAATAGTGAGATGTAACTCTGAAACATTTCGTTTACTAACAGCAGCGGGTTGGAAATTATTTCTTCTTTTTTTTTTTATCTTAGTCCATTATGTTCCTGTTTAATACTCTTATCTGCACTCATTGGCCACAAGTAACAACTTATCATCTTATTATACACCGATGAGCCAAAGCAATATGACAACCTTCTTAATAATGTGTTGGGCCACATTTGGAACGAAAATCAGCAGCGATTTGGCTTGAAATGGTTACGATATGTCTGTGGTAAGTTTCTGGAGATATCTGGGGTCAGATGTCTACTCACAGGACGCGCAATCATCTTTAAATTACAGGCCTGTGCTTTGTTGGCGTGGCGAAATCAAACGTTACATCCCAGATTTGCTCTATCGGGTTGAGAGCAAGCCATTTTGGTGGTCAAGAAATCAACGTGAGTTCACTATCAAGCTCCTAAAACTACTGTAGCGCGATTGTGACCTTGTGATACAGAAGGTTACCCTACTGGAATATGCCATCACTGTTGTGGAAAACAGGAAGCTTGAAGGCTACTCCGCAATAGTTTTCACGTAGTCCACGAATGTCGTGGTGCCTTCGATCACTGATACATGCCCATGGAAGCCCAGGTGAAAGTACCTCATCGCATAGTACTGCCCTCGCAGTCCGTAGCGCGGTGCATATTTGGTGTAGCTGTTCGCGTGGCGTGTCAGGACACCACCATCGACCTGGTTTTGAAAAGAAACTGATTTATCAGACCAGATTACACGTTTCCATTGTTTCACCGTACAATCTCTACAATCTCGCAATCGAAATTAACAATGATGTTGTGTCATTATTGGAACACGTACGGTTAGAGCCTTCTGCTGAGCCCTCATTTCAGTATTGCGGTGAGCGTGGTCGTAATATTTTGTCTCATCAGTCTCAGTATACGCAAAAATTTATTTTTATCTGTTGAAGGAGGTGTAATGATCTGTCATAGCAATAAAATAGTTTTGCATCTGTTTTGTAATAAAAATAATTTTTGTTGTACTTAGGGTTAGAAGTATAGTTTGGTTCCTATCTGTTACTTTTGCTTTTTGTGTGTTAAAAAACTGTTCATAAAGTTTGTATCTAACCTTTATGGTATATAAATAAAATTAGTGTTAAATAGGTTGATCATTATAAGAACTGTATTTTTGTAAATCTCTCATTAAAATCCTGCCAGATTTGTATTGAAATACAACCAAAATTATTCTTTTCAGCTCCAAAATTATCCATTTGAGTGGTTTTCTTGTCTTTCCTTAAGCATAAGAAAATTTAGGCATCTACATACTCTTACCAACCTTACAACATCACATAACTCACTGGGAAAATTGCACCACCCTGATTAAATGGTCTGAATCACTTCAAAATCGGAGAATGTGTAGCATTGGGCCACTGTAATAAGTTATTAAAATTGTAGAGACATGGCGCGCACGAGGCCCAGCAGCGTCTCTTTTGTGTGACCGGACTGGTCGTTGCTACGCCACTCTCAGTTGGTGCAGAGCAGTCAAACAACGTGAACCGGTGTGCCTCGTCGACTTCAAACAACGCAATATGGGCATGTGAGTTACAACGAGCCACATTTATAGGTCTCGTCTCGTAAAGGCCATGCAGCTACGATATAGATGTGTGTGTGGAATCAGTGGATGGAAGAGGGTAGTACAGAGAATGGTACATAGAGTGGGATGACCACCATCTTGTCCGCAGCCTAGGACAATGGTTAGACGCCTTCTGCTGATGGTGCCAAGCATTCCATTCCGTCGGATTCCACGGACGAGAAGCCACCAACGACTCAGGCTGCAGTGCGTTCGAAAAGGCTGTCACTGGCGTATTAAGTTGTAAAATATAGAGCTTTTGGTCGAGATCTGCTTCAACCAGTCCTACAATAATGGCCGCGTACGTATTAAACTCAACTGTGGTGAACGCAATCAGCAGATTGTATTTTTGAGCAGCAAAGTGCTCAAATACAAACTGTAATGATTTGGGGAATCATTGGCTATAACATGCGTTCTCGCCTCCTACATATTGAGGGCAATCTGAACATCAACCACTTCATCAAGGCGGTTTTACAGATAGATGTACCGTCCCTCTTGCAGGCAGCTTCATATACCATATTTTAGCTCGACTATACCTGGCTAAATTAGGCGAGGAATGTGGAAGGCTTCTTAGAAGAAAGACGTGTACCACTGTTTCCCTGGCCTGCGCATTTACATGACATGTCGCCCATTGAACATGTCTGTGATACTGACAGTCGGTAATCATTGTCGCTGATTTGTTGACGCGCCTTCAAACCGCGTGGCAATGCCTTTCACAGAAGTACTGGTATTTCCAGGTTCTCTTTGATTACTCGTCACAAGTCATGAGGCTCTGTTCTGGCCTCGCATTCTGGAGGATGAGGGTTCGAATCATCGTCCGGGCATCCAGATTTGCATTTTCCATGGTTTACCAAAATCACTCCAGGCGAATGCCGGGATGCCTCCATCAAAAAGGCAATGGCAGAAGTCCCTCCCGATCCTTGCCCCCAGTCTTTTCTCGCTTCTAATGACCTCGAAGTCGGCGAGGTGTAAAGCCATAAGCAATAATGTAGAGGCTCTGATTGCAGCACGTATTGGCTTCACACCGTACTCAGATCTCATGGTAAAAGTTCGTATACAGTTCTGTAATTTGTAATTGTGTATTGTTACGTCCCTATTCTGTAGAATGAATTCAAGTGTAATCAAAAGTCTAGTTGTTGCCGTTGCATTTTTCACAAACAATAGTGTGTTTTTTCCTTAATGACATTTATTTTCAGCTTAAAAAAATGTTATTAATAAATTTTTATAAATTCTGAACTTAATTGAATTAAATCAGTACTACCCTTTTTATTCGTTTGAATGCAAAAGCTTACGCTTCTTATAACATTGCGTTTATTAGTTCATTTACACATAACACTCAACTCCTATTGTTTACAGTACATTATCGGCGCATACACTTAATACACTAACATCAATAATGTTCCTATTTTTTTTTCGTTCTCGCATTCACTTTTATTTTATTCAATTTTTATAATTTTTTTCAAAAATACAATAGTCTCTATGCTTTTTCTTGCCAGCTAATGTGATCTTATTCACGCCGATCAGAGATTAATTTATCTCTTTACTCAAAGGAGTTCGCTATATGCAGGTACTTAAATCATATCAATTCCTCATAACCCACCACAGTAAATGAAGTAGAATGAATTAAAATATTCCTGTCATTGAAAGAAACCAGTTAGTTCCTCAGGACACCTAACTACCAGCTCTCCTTTAATTTTCACATTAATTCTCATGAATGTGCTGCTATCATTAAATTGATGATAATTTATACGAAAAAGTGTATTTCCTTTTAAAACTAGCTGCATGGCTCGTATTCAAATATAACACCACATATATAAAGTAAACACATTTACGTGTACAAAATAAATGAAAGGCAATGATTTTGTACATTAAATTAAATTTGAAAAAGTTTATTCAGTGTTTTGGGGTACACAACATTTTAGACTCTTCCGTCTTCTGTAAAAACAATTAATTTTCGGCTATCCAACGCGTGAGCATGCAACATATAATTGACCGTGTGAGGAGCATGTATTTTCCAGATTTAATCCACACACTTGAAGCGTTTGACCTTATGTCTTGTTGATAGTCATTGAAAAGCAGGACGAACGAAGAACTATAAACATTAGAAATTAAATGATATGCCGGTGGGAATTATGGGAGTACGTCGAATCAGCACACCTTATCGTATCGCCTTGCCATCCAGAATTGTCGCTTCGATGACGTTTTGCTTCAGATTTTCGACAGCGAGACTGATTCCAGTGCACAATCGTGGTTGGTTAATGTTCTAGATATGGTTAAAATATTAAATTAGACTCATATTCGGAATATTAATACAAAGAAAAATATTAGTATAAAGACTCCATCTTGAACTAGACAATCCTTCAAATGTCAATTTAGAATATATATATATATATATTTCTTGAGAATCTTTCAGACTCGCTCCCAGCAACTCAACAAAGATTCATGGTAATCGGGTGAATGGTTTAAGAACGCATAGAATATGAACAAACAAACATTCAGTTTTATAGATTAGATATAGGGGTAAAAGATTTATTTATTAAAGGGCTTTTTCTAATAAGACTTCTTCATAACAACATTTTATAGATTCCTGATTGCCTTGTAAGGAAATGAATTCTGCATGAAAACAAAGTGAAGAAGGTACAGGTGGCTGTTACAACTATGCACATTCGGAGCTCATAAAGTTTTTAATATTTTTTTACAGTATAAACTTGAAGTACAGTTAGCTGCAAAATTTGAAATTCTGTTTTAAGACTATAAAAAAAAATGTAGGAAGAAACTACACTTTTGTGGGAGGGAAATTATTCTATTAATGATGAGCATCAAAATATCTTGAAAAGGATGCTCTAAATGAATGACAACAGTGCTGTAAACCACAGAAAGTCATAAAGTTTACGTCGAAATGTGATATCCGTGTGGTTTTTCACTTCCAAATAAACAGTACTGATTCAATTGTATCACTTAGATAATCCGATTTAAAATCTGATTGGCTCTATTACACTTCATACAAACTGCCATGTATTCTTATACAACAGATTTCAAAGCAATTTAGGTACTATAGTGTTTAATTAGACGCTTTGGGTTTTAGAGTTACACTCTGAGTTAACTGATAGCGGGAGTTCTCAACAGTTTATTTCCATCCTATTTCAAAACATTAATATCAGTAACAGCATAATAAAAATCTTCAACCTACGTCAAACTATCTGAATCTCCTCAAACATCCTTTATCAGCAGTTTAAGACAGAATCATTTGACGTACAAAATTAAAGTAGCAGTTTACACCTTTATTAAATTAACGCGATAACGTTTGTATAGATTTCCATCACACGATTTCATATTCTGAGAACATAAATATTTAATAAATCTACGATGTCTTTCATTTTCTGAGTGTGTTCTACTAAACAGGAATAACAAAAACTTATATTGCATTTTATTTCCTTTTTGAAAGAAGAATTTAGTGAGGAACCTCGAGGCTTAAGAATTTATTAACGGCTGGCAAATGTTTATTCATATAAGTCGCGATATGTTATGTAAGACACAGTTGAATTCGGATCATTATTTGAAACTCTGATTGCTGCTATAATCAACAACACTGATTTTATCTTGAATTAAAATGACTGAAAATATTTTAAAGGTATTTTCCAGGTCATCTAGCATGCTAGAAGGACTTCAGTTCATATTATGTTCACCACCTCAAATGAAAATATCACAACAGACGTTACTTCTCGCTTACTTACTGTCGTAGCCATTTTTTCATCCAAAGCTGTTTATTTAGTGATCCAGCAGATTTTATATTCACGTTGGATCTAAAATATTCAACATTCGGAAGTGACTTAGGATTAAACACTTTTTTTAGTGGATTTACAGTCAAATGTAATTTCCGTCGAAGTTAGCGTCTCCTGTAACAAAAATTCTCAGCATAAATTCCATCAAGCAACTATTTATTCTCAGCGGTTTTCCTCTTGGTTCACCCTGACGTTTCAGGTTCTTATTTATTTATTTATTTTGAACTCAGGGCTCGATTAGACCACTCAGTCATCCTGGTAGAGTTATAAGTTCAAGACCAGGTGTTTTAAAGAACTATATTACAGATATATTGATGCATTAAATATTGATGCAGCGTTCTTAATAAAGTCCTAAATAATGCAGTAGATTTTGTTGTTATTTGTAGCGAGTAGAACTGTAACACTGGTTGGAAGTGGTTGTTGTACTCGCACAAGGGACTTGATGAAAGGTGTTGGTTTTTGGTGAGATTAGAGAAGTTGGAGCCTTATGGCTTTACGCCTCGTCGACGTTGCGGTCATTAAAGGTGGGTTTGGACGTGGGACAAGAAATGGGAAGGAATTTGGCCGTTGCCTTTTGAAGGAAGTATCCCGGCATTCACCTGGAGTGATTTTGGGAAATCAGGGAAAACCCAAGTCCGGATTCCCGGACAGGGATTCGAACCAGCGTCCTATCGAATGCGAGGCTAGAGCGTTAACCGCTCACCCACCTCGCTCGGTAGAGCAGTTGATGAACAAATGACCGAGGCGCTGTGTTGCATGTCCATTATATTTGCCGACGGGTGTCTAATTGCCTGAATGCGACAAAGGTGTCTAGGGAAGGCGCCGTGATAGAATTTCATACGGCTGATAAATGTTACGTATCATCATTGAGAGTTACATCTTTGATATACCACGGCTGTATCGGCGATTACGTCTGTACCAGACCATACAGTCACTCTCTGTGTCTTTCTGATTCCACCTTCTGCTCCATTGGTTGATGTATGGTTGACCACTGTTGCCTGATGATCCATGGCGTCAGATTTCTGTTATGAGCTGGTTATCGCCACAGACGCTCATTGTTCCCTTGATTGCCTCAGTCAGACACAAGTGGCTCCATCAGATCGACGCACCCCAAACACTTGTAGTGCGGAAGCGCCGCCCTGCGTTGTGCCAGACGCTGTTCCGGAGGTCTGCAGCAACACGCCGCCGCCGACAGAGCAAATTACATTTCACTGAGTGCTCCTGAATAATTGACAGCCGAGATTACAAGGATTTCGTCGCGCTGCCGCAACGGGCGAAAAACCTCGCCACCCCAGCAGTTGCCGTGAATATGCATGGCTGGTGGCTGCAGCGAAGGAAGGCAGGCAGCCAAGTCGTGTTTCCGCCTAGCACACCCCGTGGGCGCCCGCAGCCCGACCTAGTCTGAACGCAGGTTGCCTCCTTGGGTGGCATCTTACTCCTCGTGGGAAATCATTTGACTTGGCTTAATAATTCATTCGACAGAGCCTCGGTTTCTAACTTGAAAAATTAAATTCTGGGCTCTCATAATCAGTTACCAAGTTATTCGTGTATATCGTTCTTTCTCATCATATAAAATGGGTTAAAAATTGAATGAAATTATACTTCCTAGGAGATGTATGCTTTTATCATTGCTTTCGACGTTACTACGTATATTGTTCCTATATAAGAATATCTTCATTTGACTACCAAAGGACTTTTAAAATCATTTAATACTGTTTATTTGGGATTTTTAAACATCCCAAATATATTATTTAATTCAAAGTACAATTTGGCCACGGAAGGTTTGGTTTCTGTTTTTAATGTTTTCGTCTTTGAGTCCTATTGTTATACTATAATGTCTAATATTATTGTAAATTTATCTGAAGTATTTCATGAAATATATGTGTATATCAATTTAAATGAAAAACGACAGATTTTTCTTAATTTAAAGAAATAATTACAGATTCTTATATTTTATCTTTCAATTTTGATGGCATGGTATTAGAGACAAAAGGAAAATGTAGTAAATAAAAACAAATAAAATAATCATTCAATCTGAAAGAATGAACGCTATACAATTAGCAAAAAATATTAAAAGATAACCATTGAAATACTATTACATATATGACATCGTTATAGGTTCATACAATAAGAATCTCCTTGAAACAACTTGAATCAATATCGTAATGTCATCTGATAAATTGTCTCCTCAAATAACATAGGTGTCAAACTAAAATCAGCATACCAACGGTCGCGAAACCTTTACAGCAAGAAGTACATTTCGAAGAACGCCTAAATCAGTAGTTTATAAACCTGTTGTCAGACGTCAGTTCTTACTAGTTAGGGAGACCTTGCTGATGAACATGAAAGGCACCAAAGATGATCTGCAATAAACTGAAAGGCGTATGCAGACGAAATATCATGTGCCATGAGTGCTCCCGGAAGGACCCTACCGGCTGAAAGCGAACTCCGAAATTTACCACCTGTTGGGAACGGATAAAACCAGGATGCGACGTAGGCGGCTGAAGTTTTGCGGTCGCCTTCTGAGAATGGATAATAAGAGGGTTACTGAGAACTTCTCACTTATCAGAAGCTATAACGCAAGAAGCAAGTGGCTTTATAAAGTACAGAAAGACTTGGATTTCACTGAGATTTCCGATACTGATGTTGCGGATCGCTCCAAATTTTTTGGTATGGTTAACTCCTGGCCCAATACACCAGAAGTTACTAAATATCGAAAAACCATCTCAGAGGAGAGAAAGCAAAAATTATTAGTTGGACTCAAGCGATGTTGGGAACGAAGGCAAGCATTCAAAAAGAAATTGCCACAAGCACTACCCAGTGGGCTTGAAATAATGATAGTAATATTGCTATTCAAAAAATATCAATGAGATTGTGACCACTACATTTATTAAATATCTGGGCATTGTGGATCATTTTCCTCAGTTGCTAATAATACTGATAAATAAATAACGCCCAAGTAATTAATTGAATGTGTAGTTATTGAACTCCCGAACGCGTTTCACTTCTTTTGCAGAAACATCTTCAGCGGGTTCTCATTTTCCGGTCTATTGCATTTACTTATGCTCCACTCTCAGCAGCAGTGATTTTTGCTTTATTTGTGAGAATTCATTTTCCAGATCTTTATTTTCTAGTGTACTGCAAGGCACCTTTCAGTGTTGTGATAATCACTAGTGAAATAACGATTTGGAAAATGAATCACTTATCACAAAGAAAGCAGAAATCACTGATGCTGAGAGTGGAGCATAAGTAAATGCAAAAGACCGGAAAATGAGAACCCGCTGAAGATGTTTCTGCAAAATAAGTGAAACGCGTTCGGGAGTTCACTAAATATACATTCAATTGCTTTGACGTTATTTATTTATCAATATTTATTAAATACTTTTAATTGAAGCAATCTGTGACTGTTTATTGATTGTAATTTACATCTCAGGCAATGAAACAAACTAAAATATTGATAGAAAATTATGATTCCACAACAATTAATAACTTCTAGGATCGTTTGGCTGGATAAATGATGTTTGTTAATAGAGAGAATATGCATAAGAAAATCGTTTCGACAGTATGGGGACTATAGATATTACAATTTGTTGGCAATGAAGATGACGGTGTCATTCAGTATCTCGGATGTGCAGATACTGCTGTCAGCGAAGATACGGACGACGCTTGAATATAAGCCTATTCTCAGTTATTCCAGATTTTCTGCACAGCACATGTCAAATGATATTTATTTTGCGCAAATATGAATAAGTGTAAAAGACACGGGCTGTGTCATTACAATGTTAAGAGTAGATTTAGGCATAGCAGTTTAGATATTATGGCAACACGTCTGATTTTACTGTTGAATGTAGTAGATTTTGTAATTCACCCTGAGATTTTCAGTGGTACGGGTAGTGGTGTTTAATTAGTTGTACTAAACTGTACAGACTTATAAAGTTTTTTAATTTCTATTTTTCATTTAGTTTCTAGTAAATTTTTGGCTAAGCACATTTTTCTTAAATCTTTGGTGGCGTACATAGTGGCACTTAAATCAGTTTTAATTTACTGAACGTTCTTAAAGATTCTGGAGACTAGATGTATGTACAAGACCTACAAATGTACCATTTATTAAACTTTTTACTAAGATAAGAAGACGAATATAGTTGACAAGAACAGACTAACTGATTGATCTTAGTGGCTAATGAAGCGCCTAATATTTAACTACACCAGGGATCGGTATGAGGAAAGGAAGTGTTATGATTCAAGCTGTAAAACGTAAATATTGTCATTTTATATTGCAGGTACTCATTTTGATGTGGAGGTGGCATGGCTTCAGAGTCTTGCATGATTTGGAGCGGAAAATGAAGAGACCATACCGGAGTGAACAGAGAATTGGGCCTCGAAACCATGATCAAGTCGTTGAATGGGTATGGTGGGACAATAATAGACCATCAGTACAAGAATTTAAAGTAGTGTGCTGAAGAACAATTAAATTTGTCTGTGAAGACCACTGTAGGACACCATCACTGGCTGGTAAGACGTTTTGGGCTGGGTGGCGAGTTGTTCGAAAATAGGAGGAGTGTAAAGTAAGTTCTTATGTGTAAGACATGTGTTGATAATGAGCCACCGAGCGCGGCGGGTCAGCAGTAACGCTCTCGTTTCACTTTCGAGAGAACGCAGGCTCGAATCCCCTTCCGGTCATCCAGATTTGGATTTTACATGGTTTCTCCAAGTCACTCCAGGTGGGATGGTTCCTTAAAAGGCAAAGGCCGAATTTCTTTCCGTTCCTTGAACTTCTCCGCTTCTAATTACCTCGATGTCAACAAGGCGTAAACCAGTGGGAAATAAGGTTACTGAGTTGAGGAATCAGGATTCAAGGATTCATACTAGCCAAAAAATGTGTAATAGTGTGTGGTAGGGAACTGAGGAGTAAGATCATGAATTAAAATTTGATTTCGGACCCAAAAAAGTGAAGAGTTCTACGTATGAATGTAAGAAATAAATTAACGAGGGTGTTGCTGAAAAAGTTTCCTCAAACTGTGAAAGAAGAAATAATCTGAAGAAATCTACATATATACTCTGCAATTCACAAAATTGTGGGTGGCAGAGGGTGCTCAGCGCCAAAGCTAATCTCTTTGCTGTGCATTCCAATCCCTAATGGTACGAGGGAAAAAAGAATTCATATAAGAATCAGTACGGCACCTTATTTCTCTAATTTTATCTTTCCTGTCCTTCCGACTCAAATAGGTTGGTGGATGAAGTATTTCACTACACTCATGAGTGAAAGTTGGAGTACGCATGTTTTCCAATAAGTTTAAACGAAACGTGTGTCGTCTATCTACCAGAGACTCCCAATCTACTAATCAGTTCTGTGACGCTTTCATAAGGACTGTAGCAAGCGGTCACGAATCGCGCGGCTCTTCTCTGTACTTTCTCTATACTTTCGATCAATCCCTTACGAAACGGGTCCCAAATGGCACAACAATAATCCAAATGTGGACGCAAAAGAGATTTGTACGCTATCTCCTTTGTTTGTTCATTACAATTTTTCAAGATTCTACCTATGAATCACAGTCTAGAATTTGCTCTACCTACTAAAGAATTAATGTGTATGTCCCATTTCATGTTACTTTGTACTGTTACTCCCAAATATTTAATAGAATCGACCATATCAATAACTGTATTGTTTAACTCGTATTTCTGAACAATCGGATTCTTTTTGTTAGTTATGCCCATTGTCTTGCACTTTTTACAGTTCAGAGTAAGTTGCCACTCAGCATACCAAGCCAAAATAACATCCAGATCGCGCTGAATTTCTAAGCAATCGGCCAAAGTTCTTACTTCCCTATAAATAACCGCATCATCAGCAAACAATCTAAAAAGGCTTTTCACTTTGTCTCCGAGATCGTTTATGAAAATTAAGAAAAGAAGTGGTCCTATTACACTTCCTTGAGGTACACCCGATGTAACATCTAGATTAGAAGAACTTTCTCCTTCAACGACAACATACTGCGACCGACCAGTTAGAAAATCCTTTATCCATTCACAAAGCTGATCCGATATACCGTACGCTCGAAGCTTCGCTAAAAGGCGGTTGTGTGGCACAGAGTCAAAGGCTTTCTGGAAATCTAAAAAAATTTCATCTACTTGTGAACCTGTATCGATAACTTTCATTACGTCATGTGTAAATAGGGCCAGCTGTGTTTCACATGATCTTTTCTTCCGAAATCCATGTTGATTTGTTGTAAGAAAATTATTATAATCTAGAAAATTCATAATGTTCGAGCATATAATATGCTCCATAACTCTACTACAAACAGATGTTATAGATATGGGACGATAGTTCCCAGGATCACTTCGATCACCTTTTTTGAAAATCGGAGTTACTTGCGCGATTTTCCAGTCTGAAGGTATTTTCGATCTTCTAATGATTTACTGAATATATCAGACAGAAATGGCCCGATTTCTGCCGCATACTCTGAAAATACTCTTACTGGAATTACATCCGGGCCCGGTGCTTTCCCCCACTTCAGGAGCTCTAATTGCTTAACGATACCAGCAGTATCTATTCGTAATAATTCCATCACCGACTCGCCACGGCGTGGGGAAACGGGAATACTATCCTTATGTTCATTTGTAAATGAATTTTTGAATACAGTATTTAGTACGTTAGCATTATCGCGGCTTTCATTAACCTCGGAACCTTCACGAATTAGTGCTGGAATATTGCTGTTGGTACAATTAACTTTCGTACATACCACCAAAATTTCTTTGGGTTTTCTGTGAGACTCTTAGAGAGAGAGTTGGAGTGAAAATCGTTAAAGGTCTCGCGCATTACATTGTTAATACGTCCTCTTAAATCAGCTAAGGTTTCTAAATCGCTGCGACAACCCCTTCCTTCTTGAGCGTGCGTGTATTTTCCTTTGTTTTTTGAGTAATCTTTTGACTTCGCATGTGTACCACGGTGGATCATCCTCTCCCTTTATTGTCCGCTTTGGTGTATGTATTTCCATTCCTTCCCTGACTATATGTATAAAACGATGCCACATCTCTTCAACGGTGTCCTTTGTTGGCTTGAAGTTATGGTATTTATTCCCCAGGTAGGTTCTAAAACACTCCTTTGAGGCCTTACTGAATCTGTATACAATCCGCCCTTTTTTCCTTTTTTGCTCGGTCATTAATTTGATAGTCGCAATTACCGCTTTGTGATCGCTTATTCCTGTGGTCGTTGAAATGTCGGTGAATAATTCTGGCCTGTTGGTAACCAGCAAGTCTAAAATGTTTTCGCTACCGTTATGACACCGCGTAGGTTCATTAACTAGCTGCTCGAGATAATTATCTGACAACAAATCAAGAATTACTTCAGAAGCTGCCTTATCCCTGCTACCTGTGATGTGAACGTAATTACGCCAGTCAATATAAGGCAGATTGAAGTCGCCTCCTAGAATCATAGCATGATCTTTAAAACGGCTAGCTATACTATTTACATTATTTCTTAACTCCTCGACGATAGCTATATCCGAATCAGGTGGACGGTAGAAGGCACCTATGATGAGTTTTGACCCAGCAACGTTGAGTTTAATCCATATGATTTCACAGTTCATATCGACGTCTATTTCATTACATGGGAGAAATTTACTCACAGCTATAAATACCCCACCTCCATGAGAATGTAATCTGTCTTTACGAAAAACGTTCATGCTATCTTTAAAAGTTTCGGCGGAACTTATTTCCGGTTTCAACCAACTTTCTGTACCGATAACGATATCCGCTTCTGTACTACAAATAACGCTTTCAAGTTCCGGTTGTTTGTTACAAACGCTTCTACAGTTAATTACGAGAACTTTAACTGACGAGATTCTTTTACGTTGCTCCTACATTCCGGTGTTGTATCTGATTGGGTTGCCCGTAACTGAATTTCGTGTTTCGGGTCTTCCTCCCTCAGCCTAAAAAAACCACCCAGTGCATTCCACACGGCCCCTGCCACCCGTGTAGCCGATTCACGTGTGTAGTGCACACCTGACCTATTAAGGGGAACCCTACAAGACTCGACCCTATGGCGAAGATCGAGAAATCTGCAGCCAAGGTCATCACAGAAACGTCGTAGTCTCTGGTTCAGCCCCTCAATACGGCTCTGAACCAGAGGTCCACAATCAACTCTGTCTACGATGCTACAGATGGTTAGCTCTGCCGATATCTTGCGGTCACTGGCCACAGAGTTCACCCTTTCAGCCAGGCCGCCGGAAGGAAGAGAGGATAACCTCCGACCCCAGGCGACAGGCATCATTGGTGCCGACATGAGCCACAATCTGTAGTTGGCTACACCCCGTCCCCTCTATGGCATCCGGGATGGCCTGTTCCACATCTCGGATCAGGCCACCCGGAATACACACTGAATGGACGTTGGATTTCTTCCCCGAGGAATCCGCCATTTCCCTAAGGGGCTCTAATAACCGCCTAACATTAGAGCTCCCAACTACCAGAATGCCCTTCTGCGTTTGCTCAGACCTGGCATATAAAACATCTTTAAGAGTGTAAATAGGTATCTGAGTGCAAGGTCATCGAAATTAAGAATATTAATGATAAAATAATAATAAAAATAGGATAACAAGAAAGTACTGCTAGAAACTTATGAATTTCGAAAAATGAGGATATTAGTAGCTATCTAAAAATTACAAGACGGAATAATATTCACTACGTTGTATTAATTTGTAATGTTTCATAGATTCTAAGTATATCTAATAAAAAATAAAAGATTTCGATAGGTTAAATGCAATAAGGATTTTTATCCAGTTTCAAAGTATTGATACACTGACCTAGTAAGTCCCGTTTGTTCCTTTAATGTTAAAGTTTGCTATCAAGTCATATTGCTTTAAAGTATAAAAATATTCGTTTAAAAAATATCCGATTACAACAGATTGTATTTGTTGGCAAGAAAAATGTATTTTAAATGTAAATTTAAGTTTGGCGTCGAATCTGGTAGATGAGCGGTAACGCTCGCGTCTGGTATTTGGGATGACGCCCAGCCATTCAGATTTGGATTTTCCATGATTTCCCAAAATCACTCCAGACGATTGGTGGCATGGCTCCTTAAAATTTGCTTTTTCTAATTCTTTTCAGTTTCTTGCTCCTAACTCTTTCCCGCTTCTAATGACCTCGATGTCGACAGGGCGTAAAGTTATAGGTGCAAAAATAAAATTGGGATTACCAATTATTTTATACATATCTTCTATTTTATGAGAAGTATTTATATTTAAAGCGTATTACAATGAAATATGCCATACATTTTCTGTTTGAGATCACATTTGCACTTTCGATTTTGCTAACCACAATTGCAATTGTAGATCTCTCAACATCCAGGTTTCATAAAAGTTTTTATAAGCACAGAAAATATATTATTAGCATTTGTTGGAAAACTGTAATACGATCCTAAAATTTAATTTATATTTTGTAGTTAACGAAGGTTTTTTTTTATATAAAAAAAAGAGGGAGAGAAGGGCCACCCCATAATCTGCTCGCTTCGGAAGTTAATCTATAATAAACTATATTCCTTCGAACGAAAAGATACTAAACTTTTTCAGATCCAATATACTACGGATCATTAGTAAATGAAACTAGAGAGTCAATATCTCATGTTTTTGCTGGCAGCGGAACATTATACTATCTTTTGTACCTAATGAACTTCAATATTTACTCTCTAGTATATCGTTTCCGGCGTATGAATCATGATATAGAGGAATTTAATGCACCAAATGTCTATTATTGGTTACTATTCTGTTAAAATACATTACGGTTTTAGATTTTTTTTTCTCAGTTCTTCGCACGCCATATTTTATATACACAATAACTTACCCCCATTCAAAGCGTGCGTGAGAAAAAAGCTAGCGACTATCCACCTCAGTGCTCAGCAATTAGAAACGTCATTGTATCGCGTTTAATGGAACGGATATTTTACACTCTTATATGTGTTTTATGATTTTATTAAAGGTTTACTATTATGACACATCCAATTTTCATTAGTTATTTCTTCTGTAACAGCTTCAGATAGGCTTAAAATATTGGCTATTAGTAACATAAGAACAAAACGGCGTACCTTCACTAGACTAATAAGAACTTTTTAAGAATTTAATTATAATTATAAATGACTTTGCACTGCTGATAAGAACATAATATTTTTTCAGTATAAACAGAACTTAGTTCTTTTCCTGTCTTGCGAAGATACGTTTGCCTCTAATCCTAGCGGAAGTAAAACCGATAGCCTTAACGTTGTGATTATGATATTATTATTTTGATTATTGCAGTCTGACTACAAGATTTCTGTTGAATTCTACCACACTTGAGACACTACACGCCATTAATGCTCCTCATTTACACTTCCGACGCTTGACTGTTCTATATTCGCCCACCCATTATTCACGTCGTCTCCGGCTATAAAGGCAAGTACGAACATAAACACTCTACAGCCGTGGGAAATGTCACACGAACGCCGCGAGAGAATAAAGGGGGAGGATGGGACGGAGTTATAATCCCTTAATGCATGGCTTACCATGTCGCTCTTTATGAAAGCAACGTTTTACACACCGGTTAAAGTCTTCTCTACTCAAAGTTAATTTTAAAGTGTCCCTGTTAAAACGCGATGTGGGACTTAGTGGGATTAAAACCCAGCGTAATTTAAACATGGGATGGGCTTTTGTTTTCTCGCCAGAACTAAGTCTTGCAGAAAAATATATTGTGCGAAGACTTCATTTTCATTTGAAAAGAGGGTGCGTTGAATACGATAACATATTAAAGAAAGAGAAACAAACGTGAAACAAATCGTTGTTTTATTTCTTCCTTAATACAAACAGGTATTATCGGAACATTCAAAACAGATACACAACGTTTTAGAAACATGATTTACTAAACGTTATATTTGGAAATGGAGATAAATAGAGATAATTAATTAATTAATTTGTTATAAAAAATTAATGAATTGATTTTAATGACCTGTAGTAATAGTTTGACAATTATTGTAAACAAATTCTTAAGTTGAGGTATGTAATGACACAATTCGTTAACTATTTATCGTCCTTACGTGACAGAACTGAGGTGATAATTTTCACAATATATTAAGATTTCGAACCGCAAATATTTAGCGGTACTATGATCTTATCACAACAGACTACTTGACGTTCATTACGTTAGTGCCATAAACCCGTCAGACTGCTAAATACACGACAAACCACACAACAGTCCTTATCGGGTGCTTTCGGGTTTCCATTTCTTCCAAAAAAATCTATAAAATTTAGAGTTGTAGAAGTTCGCAAATCTACGTCTACGGCAAGAATATGACAGATTGGTTCAAATATTAGGTGTCAGAATTAATGTTGATCCTGATATTCTAATTCATCTGGCAACGGGGTTTATTTCGATATACACTTTGAGGACTGTGTTTACTATAAATAAAAAACTTTTCGTTGAAAGAAATACTTATAAAAGTGTGAAAAATTCTGAAGTACATTACAACTCCAAATATCACACTCTTTGTTCATTCATACATGCTTACATAACGGCATGAAGGAAGCGATCTGAAATTTCTTATAGTCGGCGACGACGTTTACACTGTTACGCCTGTAAATCTTCACTCACATTAAGCCACATTAACCTGCTGTTTGTACGTTTAAACTTCTCGTTCCATGGCTTTAACTGTCTAACAATTTACCTAAGATACATTATCTAAAGTATGTTTGTGAAGGCTAATAAATGCTTTTATCAAGTAACTCTTTTAAAATTTCAGGAATTATAGATTTTCACTTTAAAAGTCAAATCCATCGATCTCTTCCGTTACAACCTATATATTTTCAGTTTTACGTGTATTATTTTTTCGTTTATAAATTGTTGTATTTTACGGAAACAATTTCTAATATGGAGTGTGGTGGCTGAGTGATAACTCTCTGACCTCGAATTATGGAGGAAGCATGTTTGTATCGCCGTCCCGTCTTCCGGATTCGGTTTTTTATTTTTTTCCCCGAATCACTGCAAGAGAATGTTGTGATAGTTTCTTCAAAATGCTATAGCCGAATTCATCCTCATTTTTGCCAATAGTCGCTTCTAGCGTCTAAGTATTTCGGCGTCGACGACGTGTAAAGCCATAAGAAAAAATCTCTAATATATACTCTACAAGTTTGTTGTATCTAAATACGGAGCAGTAAAACAAGCTAATGTTACAAGAAACTCATTGAAAATATGCAGTTGAAAAGGAATGATTTCAAGCGTCTATATACAGTTCATAAATATGAGTGATCAGTAATATTATTATGCACAGAATTGTTGACTGGACTATGAATTTTATGTGACAGAACAATAAGCTCTATCTTGTTTTTATGATTTGCTGGAATGGATTAGACTTAATTTATTTTTATCAGTTATTTCAATATACAATATTCCGATACTAAGTTATATAAAAAAACTAGTTGAGGTTACTGAAATTTCCTTTCCCGATACAAAAAGTGGTAAAATACTTCGTTCAGTTGCTTTACTATTTGTATCAAACAGGACCACTATGAAGATCTTTTTGGTATTTATTTACCAGATGGCATATATATTTTAGAATCGGATCCGTTATTTATTCGACTCACATATAATAATACAACTTTTCTAACTCAGAGTTTGATACGTATACAAACGATAATACTTGACTTATTGCACAGATGTAATTGTAAGTATACTACAGCTTACGTATCTATAAACGAGAAATGTAAATATGTAATTTTCTACAAAATAAAGGCCATTAAGCATCAACATCTACGAGACGTTCTGAAATCAGTATGAAATGGTTACCATGAAACCTTTACGAACTTAACACATTACTCGTAAAGGGGTATAATAACACTTTGCATCGTTTAAAACATAAAATTTATCTGTTTACTACGATACACGCAGGAACATTTCACCTGATTTATTAGTGAGTAATAAAGTTTCAAGCAAAAATTTAACTAAGATAACATTGTACTGTTGTTATTTTTTCTTCCCACATATTTCATTAGATTTTTTGGACTGGTTCAGTTCACAATACAGTTACATAAGCCTGTAAAATTGTGTTTGTGGATGTAGATTAGCCAAATTATACTTTCAGTTAAGTGGGTATTTTTTTTTTATTTTATTTTTTTTGTTAGCTTGTAGGAAGTCAAAAATTTGTAGGATTTTCACATTAGTGTGGGTTGCAGGTGGCGTGGCTGCGTGTCGACACGCAGACGATCCTGACGATCGCGACGCACGTGATCACCAAGAACCACCGCATCGGCGTCACGCATAGCGACCTGCACACCTGGCAGCTGCACGTGAGGGATGTCCGCGAGTCGGACCGCGGCTGGTACATGTGTCAGATCAACACTGACCCCATGAAGAGCCAGGTCGGCTTCCTCCAGGTCGTCGGTACGTACCAGCCTGCTGCAAGGGGGAAAACAACTCTACTGAGAGCTACTTCAGCGTAATAGTGAACTTAACATTTCACGTTACATGATACCCATATTATCAAGTCAGTATGAAGTAATGTGAAATGTTACGTTTACTGTCGCTTTCAAATGGTGATATATTTATAAAATGTCTATTTAATAAAACAAATTAATATGTCGGTTTCCATTAAGACATATCTTGATTATAACTAAGCTGAACGCGATTTTCTGGCAATTAATTTCTTCGTCGTTCTTTAGCTAAGTACAATTGTTGTTAAACTAGATAACCCATGCGGAAATTTAGCAAATAAAATATGATTAATACCAAGGATGGTGGTTTGTAGTAGGTTGGAAGAAGAGCCGGCTAATTTTTATCAAATATTTAGCAAACGTTGCTTGGAAAGCTGGAAAATTGAAAGTACTATTTTCTATGGATATTCTTAGTATTCCGAATGAGGTTTTTAGAGAAAGTACAATTGGGAAAGTTGTGGGGAAAATTGGAAAATTCTTAAAAAAAACTGAAGGTGCTTTTTTTTATTGAAATTTTGTACGAACTGAAGACCTTAACTCATGATTCGAATTACTCATATGCGTCATAGCTCAATTAAATGTTTTCTTTTTAAAAAGATCTACATATACATCTACATATATACTCTGCAATTCACAAAATTGTGGGTGGCAGAGGGTGCTCAGCACCAAAGCTAATCTCTTTGCTGTGCATTCCAATCCCTAATGGTACGAGGGAAAAAAGAATTCATATAAGAATCAGTCCGGCACCTTATTTCTCTAATTTTATCTTTCCTGTCCTTCCGACTCAAATAGGTTGGTAGAAGAAGTATTTCACTACACTCATGAGTGAAAGTTGGAGTACGCATGTTTTCCAATAAGTTTAAACGAAACGTGTGTCGTCTATCTACCAGAGACTCCCAACCTAATCTACTAATCAATTCTGTGACGCTTTCATAAGGACTGTAGCAAGCGGTCACGAATCGAGCGGCTCTTCTCTGTACTTTCTCTATACTTTCGATTCAATCCCTTACGAAACGGGTCCCAAATGGCACAACAATAATCCAAATGTGGACGCACAAGAGATTTGTACGCTATCTCCTTTGTTTGTTCATTACAATTTTTCAAGATTCTACCTATGAATCGCAGCCTAGAATTTGCTCTACCTACTAACGAATTAATGTGTATGTCCCATTTCATGTTCCTTTGTACTGTTACTCCCAAATATTTAATAGAATCGACCATATCAATAACTGTATTGTTTAACTCGTATTTCTGAACAATCGGATTCTTTTTGTTAGTTATGCTCATTGTCTTGCACTTTTTACAGTTTAGAGTAAGTTGCCACTCTGCGCACCAAGCCAAAATAACATCCAGATCGCGCTGAATTTCTAAGCAATCGGCCAAAGTTCTTACTTCCCTATAAATAACCGCATCATCAGCAAACAATCTAAAAAGGCTTTTCACTTTGTCTCCGAGATCGTTTATAAAAATTAAGAAAAGAAGTGGTCCTATTACACTTCCTTGAGGTACACCCGATGTAACATGTAGATTAGACGAACTTTCTCCTTCAACGACAACATACTGCGACCGACCAGTTAAAAAATCCTTATCCATTCACAAAGCTGATCCGATATACCGTACGCACGAAGCTTCGCTAAAAGGCGGTTGTGTGGCACAGAGTCCAAAGGCTTTCTGGAAATCTAAAAAAATTGCATCTACTTGTGAACCTGTATCGATAACTTTCATTACGTCATGTGTAAATAGGGCCAGCTGTGTTTCACATGATCTTTTCTTCCAAAATCCATGTTGATTTGTTGTAAGCAAATTATTATAACCTAGAAAATTCATAATGTTCGAGCATATATATGCTCCATAACTCTACTACAAACAGATGTTATAGATATGGGGCGATAGTTCCCAGGATCACTTCGATCACCTTTTTTGAAAATCGGAGTTACTTGCGCGATTTTCCAGTCTGAAGGTACTTTTCGCTCTTCTAATGATTTACTGAATATATCAGACAGAAATGGCCCGATTTCTGCCGCATACTCTGTAAATACTCTTACTGGAATTCCATCCGGGCCCGGTGCTTTCCCCCACCTTCAGGAGCTCTAATTGCTTAACGATACCAGCAGTATCTATTCGTAATGATTCCATCACCGACTCGCCACGGCGTGGGAAAACGGGAATACTATCCTTATGTTCATTTGTAAATGAATTTTTGAATACAATATTTAGTACGTTAGCTTTATCGCGGCTTTCATTAACCTCGGAACCTTCACGAATTAGTGCTGGAATATTGCTGTTGGTACAATTAACTTTTCGTACATACGACCAAAATTTCTTTGGGTTTTCTGTGAGACTCTTAGAGAGAGAGTTGGAGTGAAAATCGTTAAAGGCCTCGCGCATTACATTCTTAATACGTCCTCTTAAATCAGCTAAGGTTTCTAAATCGCTGCGACACCCCTTCCTTCTTGAGCGTGCGTGTATTTCCTTTGTTTTTTGAGTAATCTTTTGACTTCGCATGTGTACCACGGTGGATCATCCTCTCCCTTTATTGTCCGCTTTGGTATATGAATTTCCATACCTTCCCTGACTATATGTATAAAACGATGGTACAGTCTCTTCAACGGTGTCCTTTGTTGGCTTGAAGTTATGGTATTTATTCCTCAGGTAGGTTCTAAAACACTCCTTTGAGGCCTTACTGAATCTGTATACAATCCGCTCTTTTTCCTTTTCGCTTGGTCATTAATTTGATAGTCGCAATTACCGCTTTGTGATCGCTTATTCCTGTGGTCATTGAAATGTCGGTGAATAATACTGGCCTGTTGGTAACCAGCAAGTCTAAAATGTTTTCGCTACCGTTATGACACCGCGTAGGTTCATTAACTAGCTGCTCGAGATGATTATCTGACAACAAATCGAGAATTACTTCAGAAGCTGCCTTATCCCTGCTACCTGTAATGTGAACGTAATTACGCCAATCAATATAAGGCAGATTGAAGTCGCCTCCTAGAATCATAGCATGATCTTTAAAACGGCTAGCTATACTATTTTCATTATTTCTTAACTCCTCGACGATAGCTATATCCGAATCAGGTGGACGGTAGAAGGCACCTATGATGAGTTTAGACCCAGCAACGTTGAGTTTAATCCATATGATTTCACAGTTCGTATCGACGTCTATTTCGTTACATGGGAAAAATTTACTCACAGCTATAAATAACCCACCTCCATGAGAATGTAATCTGTCTTTACGAAAAACGTTCATGCTATCTTTAAAAGTTTCGGCGGAACTTATTTCCGGTTTCAACCAACTTTCTGTACCGATAACGATATCCGCTTCTGTACTACAAATAACGCTTTCAAGTTCCGGTTGTTTGTTACAAACGCTTCTACAGTTAATTACGAGAAACTTTTAACTGACGAGATTCTTTTACGTTGCTCCTACATTCCGGTGTTGTATCTGATTGGGTTGCCCGTAACTGAATTTCGTGTTTCGGGTCTTCCTCCCTCAGCCTAAAAAACCACCAGTGCATTTCACAAGGCCCTGCCACCCGTGTAGCCGATTCACGTGTGTAGTGCACACCTGACCTATTGAGGGGAACCTTACAAGACTCGACCCTATGGCGAAGATCGAGAAATCTGCAGCCAAGGTCATCACAGAAACGTCGTAGTCTCTGGTTCAGCCCCTCAATACGGCTCTGAACCAGAGGTCCACAATCAACTCTGTCTACGATACTACAGATGGTTAGCTCTGCCGATATCTTGCAGTCACTGGCCACAGAGTTCACCCTTTCAGCCAGCCGCCGGAAGTAAGAGAGGATAACCTCCGACCCAAGGCGACAGGCATCATTGGTGCCGACATGAGCCACAATCTGTAGTTGGCTACACCCCGTCCCCTCTATGGCATCCGGGATGGCCTGTTCCACATCTCGGATCAGGCCACCCGGAATACACACTGAATGGACGTTGGATTTCTTCCCCGAGGAATCCGCCATTTCCCTAAGGGGCTCTAATAACCGCCTAACATTAGAGCTCCCAACTACCAGAATTCCCTTCTGCGTTTGCTCAGACCTGGCGGGCTGGGGGGACGTCCACTCGCAGGATGACAATTGTGGGACTGAGTCAGCCTCCGACAATACATCAAACCGGTTGGACAGACGAACAAGTTTAGCGTCTTGGCCTTTAAGCCTGTTCGACTGCCCCCGTGTGCGGCTTCGAAGTCTAGAGGCCATACGCCAGTCACCAACAGGCGACTGCGACACAGCATCCAACACTTCAGCCTGGGTTGCAGGTACGACAGTCGATATGGGAGAATCTGTGATAGGCTTGGCTATATCAGTTTCCCCAACATCACATCTGCTGCAGCCTTTTACGGCAGCTTCCAGCTGCGTAACTTTCGCTAACACAGCTGCAAGCTGAGCGCGCAGATCAGCCACCTCAGCTCGCGTCTGCACACAGCAATCACAGTCCCTAGACATACTGCTTTTGAAAAACGCAAAAAGAAAGGAAACAAAAAAAGTACAGAAAAAAGGAACAGAAACTCGAAATAACCTGTACTTCCTACAAAATATACAGGTATACACTCGGAGATTGCACTAATCAAATCCCCACACCACTACAGATAAAATTTAACAATAAAATACGCTACTGCACTCGGCAACTGTTCAAACGCTACTAACTAGTACTGTCTACAAAATGTAAACACTCAGAGATTACACTATTCAAATACCCACACCACTACAGATATAAAAACAACAACGAAATACGCTACTTCACTCGCTTACTGTTCAAACGCTACTAACGACCACTGTTTACAAAATGTAAACACTCAGAGATTACACTATTTAAATACCCACACCACTACAGATATAAAACAACAACGAAATACGCTACTGCACTCGCTGACTGTTCAAACGCAGATCCGGAGTAAATTCTGTAAAAACGCATTCCATCCTAAATTAAAATAAAATTACCTTTTTGTTTATTTTTGTGTTGTTTTGCTATTTGTCTAACAAATGTAGTTATTTAATTAATAATTCATTGAAATTAACTGAGGACATGTGCTTGATGATATCGAATGAGCAATTACCTCCATGAGGCATTACAGCGCCCAATCGTCCTATGCACGACACATTTAATTAAGACATGAAATGCGAAAACAATATGATTGGGATGCATTGAAAGAATCAGTTCGAACGAATGTTCCACTGTTGAATCGGGAACAAAAATATCCCCATGAAAATTGTGAATCATGGAACTAGAGAAATTTTTTTCCTGGACACTCCTGGTGAAACTAGGAAAACTTTTTCAATCTCATTGATTTCGGCAACGATTCGCTCGAAGAATGAAATTGCGTTGGACTTTGCTTCATCAGGAATTGCAACTACGTTGTTGGAAGCATTCAAGCATTCAGCGTTCAAGTTGCGTTGAATATGTAAATCAATGAAACTCCAATATGCATCCTTTCGAAGTACTGTGCGATGGTCAAAGTTCTGCAGCATTGCAAATTGATCATTTCTGATGACTGTACGATTGCACATTAAAAATCTTTGATGGCATTAGACTGAACGATTCAAACAATCAAAACCGGTTTAGGGGTGCGATGATCGTAATGTAAATAAAACAGCTTGAGATTCATTGATATTTCAAATTAAATGAAAGAAAATAAATAATTTGGTTCTGATTTAATTTAATTGTGACTTAAATATTGGAACAAAACCGCATGGCTGTAAGTCGACCACATTCCAGGCACATCACACATTTTCCATCATTTCAGTGGTGTACTGCTGATAGAATTCATCTCGCAGGTAAAATGTTCCAATGTACAGTACCACTGAATGTATTTCTCCTCAAATTGAATATCCATTGATACATCTTTAACAAATATAATGATCACTCAGAAATATATTTTTCCCTCATTTTTACTTTTTTACACATTTTAAACAGTTTTTACAAATTCACAATACGAACACAAACAAATTTATTGACATTTGGA